>VDFB02270651.1:804596026-804835210 GCA_007258455.2 Sequoia sempervirens
GATGTCTATGAAAAACAAAAAAATAGCAATAGAGAGGCAGCAGAAGCAGTTTATTTCCCCTGCACCTTGAGTTATTCAACTAACTTATGCCAAGCTGCCAGAAGAAGCAAGGTTTTCACTTCTGAATCAGGACATCATTTGATAGCACTAAAAGAATAATCGAAGTCTGGTCTTGCAGGTATATGAATTATGAGGAAGATCTAAACGTCTAACAAAATTAGGATGCAAAGTATGAACCTAGCAGTAGTAGCCCTTGGTACTTGGCCTCTATTAAGGATACATTGTATTTGCAAGTTGTAAAATATCTGACAATACTCAGAACTCTGCGGAGAAAGTGTTTTTTATTTGAAGTTTTGAAGAATTGTGGATAATAAAATCAGCTTGCTCCATGCACTTTTAGTTTGGAAATTTATTGTTTTGTATGCGTGGGTCTCTTTGTTGTTGTATGATTTACAAATGAAAGTTATAAAGCAATTTTAAACTGAGCTTCCTAGTTTTAGATATAATGATATGGACCAACAGGCTTTAGTGCTCAAATTGCTGCCGGTACTTTGCATGAGATAGAATTAATGACAACTACTTTGCAAATGATAACCTCTAAGTTTAAGTAAATGATACACTATTTGATTTAAATTTTGTAAAGATATATCTGGTAAAGATCACGTATATGTTTCAATGCCAGGATTGCATTAATCATATTTCAAAACATGAAAGTCAGGAGATTTTTTGAGAATAGATTCTTGGAAATTAGTATATAGGAAAAGTGAATATTTTTAATGGATCATGTGACATGGTAGCCATTTCCAGGAAGAAAGATAGAAATCAATGGAACAAAAGTCAGGCATGTTCGTTGATGCATTGTACTAAGGCTTTAAAATGACAAGTCAAATTATGTCATGGAACATTTGGTGGCATTTGTTATTTTATGTAAACCATAGCTTGCCTCTTGTTAGAATATCATATTTTTTTCTTACAAAAATCAAATCGACAAATATTACAATCACATTTAGTTGATGGTAGAAAAGATAAATGCAAAGTGTAAATTCTCTATTTAAAGGCATTCTCAAGTTAATGTTGAGACTATTTCAAATGGAACTGTTTCTTTTAAATCGAAAGGAAATTAAGGTACAATATAAATTTATGTATGTTTTCTTGAAGTTCAAAATTTGGCTGAGTGTAATTTAAATATATTTCATATAGTATTTGGTTGGGGGTCATACAAATTGTAAAAGCTTACAAGAGCAACATGAAATAAATATTTAAATGGAAAGTGGAGGAGATATGAGAAATTATTTTTTGCTGTGGTACAAAAAATTTAGATCAATTTTATAGTATGAAACATTGATCAGGCTGCCAGTATTCAGAAACAAGAAAATATTACGTCAACAGGATGTTTACATGTTATGAAATTCATCATTATGCCATGTTGTATAAACTTATGAAGCATCTTTGGGGACACCTCTCTTACTGATTTTCAACTAGATACTGAATGTATGTCAGATTCAACGATCCAAATTTTTGTTGCATATGCTATCTATTCTTACAATTAGATGAGTTAGATTTGCACTCAGTGGAATTCTTAATGTTTCAATCTTTTATATGTCGATGCGTGTCTTTATAAAAATTTCTCAGTTCTTCCCATCTTTGGTTTCCAGGATGTTTCTGCCATATCAGATCTGCTGTTTATCGTTGGCAATTTTAGTTTTTATTTAATTATGAGTTCTTCAATTCTTTAATTGGAATTGGATTGTGTTTAGTGACAACGTTTCATTATTCAGATAAAAATATTCAATTGGGCAACAATTATAACAGAAGATGCCCTTGTTTCTAAGTGTGTGGAAGAGTGTTTCTTAAGAGAAGCAGTGAGAAATTAGTTTCCTTTTAGAGAAGTTTGAAATTCTTTTTGTGTTTTTGACCTGGAAATCTTCACAGCCCTAATCGATACCCGCTATATTTCTGATAATACTTATTGGCTTTGCACTTTCAGTGACAAAGAAGACATCTATGTTCAATGATCCAACCATGGAAATAGAAGAGCTCACTGCTGTCATTAAGCAGGATATTACAGCGTTAAATGCTGCATTTTCAGACTTGCAAGCTCTTCAAAGCTCTGAAATAGGTGACAGCAACTGTTCCAAGGACAGTGCTACTCATTTTACTACAATTGTAGATGACTTGAATGGCCGACTCAAGGGCATTACGAAGGAGTTGAAAGATGTTTTGATTACAAGGTCAGAGGTATTAATTTCTCACTGTAGAGTTTGAGATAAACCTTGAATTTTTTTTCATAGTTTAGTAGAAACCTCAGAAACGTGATGATAATACAAACCAAGGTTTATTCAGCAAGGCAAGCACTAAAAGGGCCTAGAATTGATATGATGGTTTACTTTGTAAGTTGTCTTTAGCTTTTACATTCACACGTTTGAAAAATGTGTTTACAATTCTTAGATCTGAGTATATGCATTACTCTGCAGTTTGAAAAAGCTTTATGGAAACAAGAGAAAACTCAGAAAAGTCACTGAATATCCGGAATGTGAGTTAAAGTTTCTCATCCTAACTCTGGAAATGCTGCAATGATCAGATTAAAAATTAAACAGCATCATGTTTCTCAAACCACTGGCTAAATTTGATGTCCAACATCTACTTCCATATACCAAGCGCCTGATATCAAAGGCTAGCGTAGAGACTCACATAGTTCTAAGTATAGTTGGTATATTCTGACTTGGCAAAAACTCAGCAGACCCAAAATTTGCAACTTGGCAAAAACTCAGAAATTTAAAAAATTGCTTAAATTTATTTAAAAAGATTTTTGCAAAATTCAATGAAATTTTTTATCCAATGAGTCCACAAATGAGTGCAAAAGTGTTTTCTATTAAATTTAATTCATTTGAATACAAATTGAGTACAAAATGGCATCATCATGCAGAATCTTGATAAATAGTTAGTTGGCAACTATTATGAATTTATGATGATTGCTTTTAAAAATCATCATCATAATTCATAAATTGCATATTACAACATTTACATCTTCCTCTTCTTTGATCTAGTGAAAACTTTGGGAGTGGTTCTAATCCTTGTAGTTCGCTACAGCTCCTTGCTCAGCATAGAAGGTTGTGTTTGTGGCACTAGGTTGACTTCCATCTTGCTAGTAGATGGAAATGACTCCTTTGCCCCCATCAGTGTCATTCAATGACACAATCCAATAGCTCTTTTTGTTGCAGTCACATCCTCCATTGCTTGTCTCTCAAAAACAACAGTTTTGTCTATAGTACACAATGGGGCCATTTCACCTTGCCTTGTCCAATTGCTTTAAGCATGGTTTGCAAGCTCGGTGAGTACTCATTGAGTTCATGAGTACTTGCAGTTTCAAAACCTAGGCGAGTGACTTGCAGGTTAACTTGCGGGTAAAAAATTGCTAGAAAATCGCCATAAACTCACAAAAACTCACCACAAATTTGTCGGAAACTTGTTTTTTTGGCTTTATAAGCATTGTCGTTGCCTTTTAAAAAATTATGAAAATGTTGTGTGCCATGAAGGTCTGTATGGTTTTAAAGGTCTTCATTTGGGCTTGGTGGTAGGCGCTCCGCCCCTTGACCTCGCCCTGTATTGCGACCTTGGACCTTGCGAGGGACGCTGCCCCTCAACCTCGTTGGGGATGTTGCTCCTTGACCCCGTTGGGGTTGCTGCCCCCAGACCCTCGTGAGGGGCATTGCTCCTCAACCTCACTGGGGGCGTTGCTCCTCGACCTCGTTGGGGGTGTTGCCCCCAAACCCCCACCAAACACATTTGATTGATTTTGTAGCTATATTTTGCATAAAATGTTATCTTTTTTTCAAAAATTTAATTGTTTTTTAAGGTGTTGAGTTTTGCCGAGTACTCTTTGAGTCAATTTTTTTGGTTTGTCGAGTACTCTTTGAGTCCGAGTTTGCGAATTATGGCTTTAAGGATCCATTTATCCAAATCAATGACCTCCTTCAATTTGTTCTCTACCTTTCTTGTGTGAAGCCAAAGGTTGTATTGTACAAAGACAAGGTCATTGAGGCAGTTTTGAGTTAATTTATTCCGCTTCTTGGTGTGAATGGCCTCAAACAAACTCCAGTTGCATTCACAACAAGAAGCACTACAAGGTTGACAGGAAATGTGGAGGGCTAATCCTTGAAGATTTGAGGTAATTGTACTCCAATCTCCCCACCAAGAACCCACAAAATAAGATATTCAAGAGTTAGTTAGCAAACCATATTCTATCAATAGTTGTAACTTTGAAATTTGCAACTTGTAAGATGCATGTAAAGACTCCAATTTTTTTACTTGGTGATTGAATGGTTCTTCCTCAAATAGCTAGTGTTGAAGAAAAGAACTTTCCCCTACTAATTTTGTAATTATGCAATTCTTGAACAATTAGGTCTCTCACCTCATCCTCGGGTATCATCCTCTCAGTCCATGTCATGAGATCTTCTATAACCTTACCATTAGAATTTGTGAAGCTATTTGGACAAAAAAAATCAAGGTTGAGGAATTACCCTACTCCATGAATAGGTTGGTGGAGTTGATTGTTCCACCTTGGATCAATGATCTCTCAAATGGAATCAAATATAAGTCTATCCCCCTTATAATAGTTTTGGATGGACTCTTTGGCCCTATCCATGGCCTCGTAAATGTACTCCATAAGGTTTTGATCCCCATCTGCCAAGCATAGAACTTTAACTAAGGGTTCTGACACCTAGAAATACAAACAAATTAAATTTACAAATTTATAATGATTGTAAATGATTTTAAAGTTAGAAAAAAAAAAGTGTCAATTTGAATTTTAAATCGAAGTTTTGAGGTTACCTTAATGATCTTTGTAGCTCTTTGTGCAAAGAGATTGTGAAAGACTATCTTTGTGACTCTCTTTCATTTAGGCTTCTTTGAATATGATGAGTCTAGTGTGTTTGACTCACAAACATTTGTTTCAAAGAAGTCAACAAACCAATAGTGCTTTGTTGCAAACCTTGTGACACTCAATTGCACTAGGTCTTTCCCTTTAGTACGATCTCTCATCAAACTAAGAACCTAGGGATGATTATAAATTATTTTTTTATGTTTCTTGCATTTTGTACAACTAATCTCACCCAATTAATTTTTCTTGTGTCTTCCAAAAGAAGGTCAAGGCAATGTGTTGTGCAAGGGGTCCAAAAGAGTGATAGATGACTTTTGAGCAATCTACCAGTTGTCTCATATGTTGTTGCATTATCAATTATAATTTGTACTACGTTTTTTATGTTCACCTCTAAGATAACTTCCTCCAATATTATACTCAAAGTTTACATCAAAAAATTACCTCACCATTTGAAGCTACCAAAAATTTATAAGGGTGTGGTTCTTTCCATTGGTCCACCCATTTGAAAGAATAGGACAGCCATACTTTTACCATCGCTTCTTTTGTTCTTCCACAACTAACTTTGCATCTTGGATTACATCTATGAGTAATTACCCGTTAAAGTCTTTTTGAGAAGGTGCCTTGTAGTCTTTTCTTGCAACTGCCAATAGTACATGCTATTCGCCACATTGAAGGGAAGGTTGTTGAAATACCAAAAACTGATATATACCTTATTTGATTCTTGATGTACCTTCTTGTTCTACCCAATACCTTTTAATGATGGTTGTGCTTCAGGTATGTTTCTGGGTAGAAAAAAGCTATGTGGTGTTTGTGTAGGCACTCTACTCGAAGTAGATAAGGTGGATGTTGATGTGCTGCGTATGCGTGGACTACGAACTATGCCTTTGAATTTTGTATCATCATCCGTTTCTGCTTGCAATTGAGGACCATGAGCACTAGCTATGATTTCTCTTATCTTCTTTGTGCATTTATCTCTCATTTGATCTCTTTTGTGGTCTTTTCATAGGGCTTAGCATCACAATGAGTAATGCTTGGAAGATGGTATTTGAGGCTATTGATGTCCCCATGATTTAGGTTTTGGCATCTTATGCAAACGACTACACCAGGTGTTGGTCCCTATACAACTTATTTCCAAGTGAGGTCTTTGGTTCTAGGGGGATGAGTTTTGTTGCAAGGTGTGCGCCCTTGGTCTCCTTGTGTTGTGTAGCGGAGCGCTTGGGTTTGTGACATGGCTTAACCACCTCCCATGGATTCATTAACTTTGGCGGTTGTATCGAGCATTAATAGGTTGATCTTTTGGTGGAACGACAACTGTCTGTGCAACAATTGGTATCAGAGCCTAGGTCATGGTTTCGAACCCCTCGCTTGTGTTGGGGGGGATTGCTGCAAGGTGTGCACCCTTGGTCTACTTGTGTTGCATAGCGCAGTGCTTGGATTCGTGACATGGCTTAACTGCCTCCCGTGGATTCATTAACTTTGGTGGTTGTATCGGGCATTGATAGGTTGATCTTTTAGTGCAACGACAACCGTCTGTGCAACAAGTTCTAGTAACTAGTATTGATTTGGCTAAGTTTGAGCCTGATGCGAAGTGGGAGCTTGATCCAAAGGCCACGGGTTCTCTATTTGCCATTGTATCTAATCTACAAGTACAAAGTAATGTTGGTGTGAATAGAGTGTTTTAGCTAACTTGTTCACCACTTAGGTCCTATTCATGCTAGTTCACTTAAGTTTACTTAGGGTACACATAGGATATTTATCACTTTATGTCTAAGTCGTAAGATTAAAACACATGCCATAACCTCATGTAGCCCTATGTCTCACCTTGATCCATATAACTAAGGGATTCTCATTGTAAGCCACCATGAATTCATCATTGTATCATTTTTGTATTTTTTGATAGAATACCATTATTCTTTCATGTTTGGTTCTTGTGCTTTCATTGAAGCTCTTAAATCTTGGGTGGCTAAATCCATAGCCGAATGTTGCATGATATAGAGCATTCTATACCAACTCTTACTTGATATCAGAGCTTGCAAGGTTGCTTCTTGTTAGTCTTATTGACAAATCTACAATTGCAAATCTTGGTTGCTTTTGAAAAGTTGAGTATGCTCTTCACTTGCATCATATGATGACCTAGATAATTCGAAAAACTTGGTAAAATAATCATATTTTAGGGGGGTTCCTCTTTGTGGCTTTGCATTGCAAGATCATTTTGGAGCATGCCGGTGCAAATTTGAGTTTACCATTGAGTTCAACATGTCCAAGAAAGTTAGTCTTTTGATTTGTCCAAATTAGACCTTGGAGGCCAAATCTATAAGGGTTTGAAGTTGGGGGGTGGTTGCTAGATCCATAAGGTAATTGCAATTTTAGAACATTTTGGGTCAAATTTAACCTTTCCATCACATCCAAAAGGCCCAAGAACCTAAGGATTGATTGTCAAATCATTAAATTTGTAGGTTTTTGCTTGAGGTCCTTAGTGGATTTTTTATGCTCCTCAGCCACATAGATCTTACAACCATTTGTCCCGTTGTATGGTTGTTGCATAGGCATGTGTCAGCAGGTGTGGCGGTTAAATTAAAATTTAGTTTAAAATAAGTAAATGTAGAATTAAAAAAAACTACACAGTACACTACACATGGTACTTGGAACTATGACGGATGCCACGTGGCATTGTTACAACTTGCCACGTGATATCACGCTTGTTTTGGCCACAAGCCTTGCCACTCTGTGATTAAAACCATTGGTGGCAACCCATCGCCAACAACAAAAAACATGGTTAAATTACAATTTCCTGTTGCAAAACAACCTAGTAGATGGTAAACAGTTTGCGCTAACCCTGACGGTTTTTCGATTATAGAATAGTGGTTTCAACTTATCACAACTATTAAAATAATGTTTATTTATTTATTTATTAATGCTCAATATTGTAAGATATTGTAAGATAGAGATAAGATCGTCTCCGATCTTATCTGGAGTTTCTTTTTAGAAACTTTCCAGTTTTGTAAATCTTGTAAACTATTTATTGAGCGTCTCGCTCATTGTTAATATATCAATTAATTTACCAATTACTTGTGTAATATGGTATCAGAGCCAGATTGCTCAACTGTGAATTTTTAATTCATATAAAAATCGTTTAAGATTTTTTCTTGAATTTTTTGAATTAAAATTCTCAAAAATCTTTTTTTAATATTGAAGATTTTTCTGTGAGTAAAAATTTCGAAATCTTTTTTCGGAATTTCTGGGGCTATTCAGAAGAAAATATTCGAGGATTTTCTGATCTGTATTTTTTCGTGCTTCGTGTAATTCGAGATTCGAGGGTTTCTGTTTACAGATTTTCGTGATGAAAATCGTGACCCTCCTGGTAGCCATTTCGTGATCTAATTGTGGCCGCTTGTTTTCGTCGAGCTTCTCCTTTGTCGACGTTTACTTCGTCTCCCGCATTCTCCACGACCGAGCATTTTTTGCTCCGTTGCAGCCCGCGCTGCTTCGTTGAGCCTCTGGCCGCCACCGCCGAGTTCCACCACTGCCATAGCTACTCCTGTCGAAGACGTGAGGTCTCTGCTCGAGTTTTGCCGCCGCCGTCGTGGCTTTCTCCGCCGTCGCCGCCCTCTGCTGTTGGTTTTTCGGCTGCCCTGTTGGCGCCCCGTCACCTCCAGCCCGTCGCTTGCCGACCTTGCTCGTGCTCGCTGGTTTTTCAGACATTTTCTAGCCGAAATTTACGGGATTTCTGAGACAATTTCGTCATTTTTTCCAGATTATTGGTCTGCATTTTCTGAAGAAAAACTGGCCGACTAGGTTTTTGCTCGTTTCTCCTTCATCAAAAGTCAGAAATTTTTTTTTCACAGATTCCTGGTGGGTTTTTCGAGAGCTCAACTGGGTTGGTCTCCGAATTTTCTGGGTGCATCGTTTTCCGGTGCCTCAAATTTTGTGCCATCCGTACACTATACTTTTGCGTCTGTACTGAATCTGTCCTTTTTTACTGCATTGGAATTCGTGCCTCGAGTTTCGTGCATGAAGCCTCTTCTCCGATACCCGTTTTTAGTTGCCTCGGCGTGAAGATGGCGGTTTAAGCAATTTAATCTTTGGAGGGCAACGGAGATTTAATGGCAAAAATTACAACACCTGGAAGCAGCGGATGTTAACAATTTTTGAATACCGCTGCCTTGATCAGATGATCCTCGGCAACGCTACTCGTCCTGAATCGGCGGGTAAGGATCAGGATAAGTTTGATGAGCAGAATCATGAAGCCGTCATGCTTATTAAGCTTTCGGTTACTGATGATTAGCTCCCTCAGATCCCACTGAGAAAATCAGCTAAGGAGATCTGGGATCACTTGAAGGATATGCATGAAACTTCCGACAAAAGCCATGCGTTTTTCTTGAAGAATATGCTGTTTTCTATCATGATGGATGAGAAGACAACTCTGCAAGCGCACTTGAATAAAATCCAGGAGATCAGAGATCAGTTGGAGGCGATTGGTCGGAAAATGGAGGAGGAAGACATGGTTGTGATCACCCTGAAGAGTTTACCGAAGTCCTATGAACATTTCATAGAGACCCTCAACATGTCTGCTAATGTTGATCTCAAGTTTCCGAATTTGTGCACTATCCTGTTGCAGCAGGATCGCTGGAGACAACAGTTCGGTAGCAGTGAATCATCATCCTCCACGGAGCAGGCCTTTGCAGCAAAAACTCAGTCGAAGCATCAGGAAAGGTCAGCCTTCGCGAAAGGCTCAATCGGCGCTCCACCAGCGAAGAAATATCCAGTGCAATTGTCATAAATTTGCCACATCAAGAAAGATTGCCGTGCTCGTTTGGCTTCTGAGCAAAAGAAGCAGGGAGGGTTTCAGGCGAATGTCGCCGAGCACTCTGAGCAGAAGGAATCTGCCTTTTATGCACTGATGGCAAAAAGGCCCGCAGACCATGTCAAGTCCTCTGCTTGGTACATTGATTCGGGTGCCTCGCGTCATTTCTCACATAGGCGTGATTGGTTCACAAACTTTTCCCCTTGCACTGACTCAGTAATCTTTGGAGGAGGTGAGGAATACACAGTTGTCGGCACAGGCACTGTTCAGGTTCAGTCTGGCGGGAGGGATCTCATATTCCTCAACGTGTATTATGTACCTGATATCGAGCTCAATCTTCTCTCAGTCAGTCAGATCATGCGACATTCTCCCCAGATGGATGTGGTATTCAGCTCGCATAGATGTTCGATTGTTGATCGAGCTTCGCACAACGGTGGCCGTTGGGATAGAGATCATAGGCCTTTACAGACTTGTGGACACTGGTGATTCTCCGGAGTTAGCCTTAGCGGCCAAATTCAGCTGTCACCAGTCTTTGCTTTTGGCCAGTGCGGGCACTTGAGCGTGCACTATCTCTCGGCCTTTCGGGAGGACTTGTAGATAACACGACATTGAACTCGGCATCAGCGTTTGTGGTGCTTGCCGGTAAGCGACATCGCCGCCGTTCAGGATGCGACTCTTGGGCGGGCTTCAAAAGTACTTCAGATGGTTCATGCATTTGTGTGGCCTATATCATTTCTGTAACTGGTTGCAAATACTTTCTACTTTTTGTTGATGACTATAGTAGGAAAATGTGGGTGTACTTTCTTAAACAGAAATCAGAGGTTTTTAATGTATTTCAGAAGTTTAAGGCCTTAGTTGAAAAAGAGTCCAGTTCTAGTCTTATAACTCTTAGGTCAGATAATGGGGGGGAATTCTGTTCTAGTGCATTCTCCAACTTCTGTGATACTCATGGGATAAAGCGTCGTTAACCACACCCTACACTCCTCAGAAATGATTGTTGTAAGCGATGTCGATACGATTGTTGGATGGCTTCGCTCCATGTTGCTTTCTGAGTGTTCCTACCAAGTTTGAAGCGTCATACATCAATCTATCTCCTTAATAGGTCACCCACTCATGCATTGGAAGACTCGAGGAAGTTTGGTCTGGTCGCAAACCTAGGATGGGTCATTTGAAGTTTTGGCTCTCTTGTGTATGTTTGGATTCGAGGCCAAGCGCACTAAGCTGGACTCCAAGAGCCAGAAACTCATGTTCACAGGGTACAGTGACAACCACAAGGCATATAGGCTGATTGATATAGACACTGATCGTCTTATCTTTAGTCGAGATGTTGTCTTTGATGAGGAACGAGGTCCATTTCTCTCTTCCTCACCTGTTCAGCATTCAGAGGATCAGCCTCTACAGGGTCCTGATATGAGTGTCCGACTTCCATTAGGTCCACCTGATGGGAGGGATGATGAAGACCTAGTCTTTGATGATGCTCAACCTGAGTTTCCTCCAGATGATCATGAACATCCCCTGCTGAACCTGTTCCAGATCCACAGCCAGATCCAGCTCCTCCTGTTGCATCTGATGTTGGCACATCTACTCTCCGACCGAAATGGTGGGCTAAGACTATCAGTGACCTTCGTGTGATGAGCTCATTGAGGGTAGATCATCCAGAAACAAGAGCAAACAGCAGTCTACAGTGAATTTTGCTCTCATGGCCAACATTCACAGTGTTTATGAGCCTCAGACATATTCAGAGGCAAAAGGGGATACCTGAGTGGGAAAAGGCGATGGAATCGAGAATACCAGAGTCTTGAAGAATCACACTTGGGCCCTTTCAATCTTCCTCCAGGGAAAGAAGCCCATTAGCTGCAAATGGGTGTACAAGGTGAAGTACAAAGCTGACGGAACCCTTGACAAGTACAAAGCTCGTCTGGTTGCACGGGGGTTCTCACAGAAAGAAGGCATTGACTATGAGGAGACCTTTGCTCCTACAGCCAAAATGAGTACCATACGGCTCGTCCTTGCCTTAGCAGCTCAATTTGGTTGGAAGGTCCATCAGATGGATGTGAAGAGTGCTTTCCTCAATGGTGAGTTGAAGGAGGAAGTATACATGACGCAGCCTCCAGGTTTCAAAGTTGCTGGTCAAGAACAGAAGGTGTGCAGATTGGTCAAGGCACTCTATGGCCTGAAACAGGCTCCTCGAGCTTGGTACATTAAGATTGACACGTACCTCACAGATCATGGTTTTCAGAGGAGTCCATCTGACTCGAACCTGTATGTCAAGAATACTGGTAATGAGATTTTGCTTGTTGTTGTCTACGTGGATGACTTGATCATTACTGGCAGTTCAGCACTTTTGATCACTGAGATCAAACAGGACTTGTGCAAAACTTTGACATGACAGACTTGGGCCTCCTGCATTATTGTTTAGGTGTTGAGGTTTGTGATGACAGCATTTCATCTCCCAGTCCAAGTATGCCGAAGTCTTGGATAAGTTCCGAATGCAGGATTGCAAATACCTCTACACCCATGGAAAAAGGGCTTAAGTTGTCAGCTAAGTCCGATTCACCTGTGGTAGATGAAACATTGTTCAGGCAACTAGTTGGCAGCCTCATCTATCTTGCTGCTACTAGACTTGATTTGAGTTTTGCAGTGAGCTACATATCACGCTTCATGTGACCCAAGGCTGATCATTAGGGTAGCACGAAGCGTGTGCTGCGTTATGTGAAGGGCACTCGATTTTGGACTCTTGTACACTTTAGTCATGAAACTGGTGGGTTCCGCAGGGATTGGGCAGGTTGGTTGATGAGAAGGCATCACAGGTATGTGTTCGGTTGGGATCCGGTGCATCCCATGGACTAGTAAGAAGCAGCAGTGGCTCTCTCCTCGGCGGCGAAATCGGGAGGCTTAGGCGTATGTGGCGGTTTGTTCGCTGGATGCTGCGATATGCAAATATCTCAAGCAGTCCGACTCCTTGTTCCGTGATAATCGTGAGTTCTCAAACTTACCAAGAATCCGGTCTTCATGGCGAACCAAGCATGTGGAAACTCATTCATTTCATTGGTTTGGTTGAAAGGATCGATTCGATTCTTTGTATGTTCCGTGAGGACGACAGAGATTCTCTCACCAAGTCGCAGTCTGAGATAAGTTTGTAAAAATTCGAGCATCTTGGTGTAGTTGATAGATTGAGCATTAAGGGAGGGTATTAAAATAATGTTATTTATTTATTTATTAATGCTCAATATTGTAAGATATTGTAAGATAGAGATAAGATCGTCTCCGATCTTATCTGGAGTTTCTTTTTAGAAACTTTCCAGTTTTGTAAATCTTGTAAACTATTTATTGAGCGTCTCGCTCATTGTTAATATATCAATTAATTTACCAATTACTTGCGTAATAACAACAATTTTCTAGATTTTGGAGGCAGTTTTTTAGGTGTACAATTTTTTCGGTGCAAGCATGTTGATGTTAGCATGACAATCATCGACCCTCTTCCTCCCAACCTACCCCCGCATGGTTGGTGTTTTGATTTTTACACTTCGACTTTAGAGGCTTCGTTCTCAATTAGACAAGTTTCTTTTTGATAGCAATTGTTAAGTTGAGGTAGCATTTTATGAGCTTTAGAGTGGTAGAGATGGTTTTTTAATTTTGGTGTCTAATTTTTCTAGAAATTGTAGATTCTTACAAGTGTTGCTAAGAAATTCTTGTTTTGAGAACTTCTAGGGCTTCGTTTGGGCTCATACGGTGACATTTACTAGTGCAATTTTTTTTAAAAAAGGTGCATAATTTGTCATGTATTTTGCAATGGTGTGATCAGATTGGTCTGATTTTATTAGATAATTGTATTTTCATTTCTGTGGCCAAAATTGATATCCATAATGTACTAAGATCAAAATCACTTTGTTATTTTGGCAATTGACACCTATAATCACACGAAATATAAAGTGTGAAGATTATATATTGTTGGGGGGATCCTTGATTGAGTGAATTTTGGGGGGGTTAATCTTGTGGTAGTTGTTTGCTTTCATTATTTGTTGTGTGTTTTTTCAATGGGGAAAACTCAAATTTAACTCTGAGCTCCATATAATTATATTTCATGGAGACAATTAGTATGGAATTATCTAATTGGAAAGGATATACATGATATATAAAAACTACAATGGGGAAACTCAAATTTAACTCTGAACTCCATATAATTATATTTCATGGAGACAATTAGTATGGAATAATCTAATTGGAAAAGGATATACATGATATATAAAAAAACTATTCCTGAACCTATCGCTGTTAGCACAAAAGGCAATATGGGAGATCAATCATGAGAAAACTCTTGGACACATTTGTTCATTAGTCTTTTTTAATTTACAATTTCATCTTGAATTTTGCAAAACACTTAAGGAGGCTTGGGAGACTTTTAAAATTTGTATGGTAAAATTGACAAGATTAGGGGATATCAGATTGATAATGATTTGATGAATCTTGATCCTAAAAGTTTTGACAAAATCCAAAATTACATCTCCTAGATTAAGCAACTAAGAACACATTTAAATGATTGTAAGATTAATAAGGAGTATTTACAATTGATTCTAAATGTGTTATTTTAGTTTGGTCCTAAGTATTCAGTATTTCTTTCTAGCTTTCACAGCCATTGGCTTTCTATGGGAGCTATATATGTTGATCCTACTTTTGATGACTTTTCAAATCTTTTAAATCAAGAGGAAGCAAATTTTATTCAAATGGGTCTCACCAAGCCTTTTAAACCACAAGCATTGGTGACTAGTGAGTGAGTCTAAGGTATGAAAAAAATTAAGGAATCCTGAAAAGAAGCAAAACAAGAAAAAGAACAAGCTACACAAAGATTTTAAATCCTCTCCTTCTCAAGGGGAATCATCTAAGAAAGAGAAGCCCAAGTATACGCATTGCAAGAAATTAGGGCATGATGAACATCAATGTTATTCAAAGTAGATTGATCAGTTGAAGCATCTTCTTAAAAAGAATCAAATCAATTTGCCTTCAACTATGTCAAGGGGTTCATCTTCTTTCTTATTCAAAGAGAGATAGTAAGAGCAAGCTCTTGTTGCAGTTGCAAATTCTAAGGTAGAAAGATGGATATTTCATTTTGGAGCTTCTCAGCATATGGCTTTATTGTAGAGCATGTTCTCTTCATTTGAGTCTTGTTCATCAGCACAAATTTTGATGGCTAACAACACATATATGTGTGTTTATGGGAAATGATCACACATCAGGGAATGTTCAGCTTACAAGGACATTCGGATCAATTATACTGGGACATTAAAAGGGAACAATTTGGGTGATCTGTTTGAAGAAGAGAAGATAATAGGGTTTGCAGATTTTCTGATCAAGATACACAGCAGAAGATCCAAGATGCAAAAAGAAAAAGAAACATAGTTTTTTGCATTTTCTGGGGTTCACGTCTCTTCGCTTGCTATCTTTGGGTCCCATAGGCTGCTTGGCCTCGTGGACGTGATTAAAAACATTCATTCATCTATTGATGTAGATGAAGGATTAATTAATGATGTTCTTTGTGTTCCATCATTGTCAATCAATATCCTTTCTATCTATCAAATCACACATGGTGGAGTAGGGAAGAGTGTTGAGTTCTCTCATTATTTAGGATTTGCATAGCAGTGATATTGTTGCAGTTGGGGAGGTTGATCATCAATCTGGGATGTATACCTTACAATTTGCTCCTATTGTTCCTTCAGTTAATGTACACACTCAGGCATCTAGTGTGGACACTTTTGAGGAGATACATTATGGTCATTTGAATTTTAGTGTCCTTTCATCAACTGAGGTGTTAGAGACATGTGTTGACATTCTATCTCTTCCATCGATTGTTGCTTTTGATGAGACTAGGATTGCTACATCCATTACTTTTTAATGATTTAGTGCAGTATAACATTTATTATCTTTCAGATACAACTATTAAGGATATTTATTTCCTCTTTGATGTTAGCTCCTATGGAGTCACATCATCTTCTTTAGATGTTGTGAGGGAACTTTAAGACCCTCTTGTTCCTTCTCTACATCATTTGTCATAGTTTGACATTGATGTGTATACCCTTGAGCAGCATTTGGAAGAGGCATTTTTGTCTGTCGTATGTTCTACATTTGTTTCCACAAGGTTTTGGATTGTCATCTTCATTAGCATGGCTTGGAACACTTGAGCAAAGTTTAGTGACATCACACATCTTGATCTTTTCTCCTTCATATTCCTTTCAAGAATCGAAAGACTTCTTGCTTAAATTCTTTTATTTTTTTGTTTCTTTCTAAAGGGAGGAATACTATCCGATGAGATTGGATCATCTTTAACATTCATTTTTAGGCATCTACCATCATTGTAGGAGATTTTACATTGAGGGGCTTCATGGTATCTCTTCTCTTCTCTTATGGGGGGACTTTTTCCTCACATGGGTTTTGTAATAATCTTATGTAATCCTATGTCTCACCTTGGTCTATATAACCAAGGGATTCTTATTGTATTCCATCATGAATCGATCATGTATCATTTTTGCATCTTTTGATAGGATACCATTATTCTCTCATGTTTCGGCTCTCTTGTGCTTTTATTGAAGCCCCTAGATCTTGGGTGGTTAAATCCATTGCTAAATGTTGTATGGTGTAGAGCATTCTATACCAACTCTTACAGTACAACATATTCAATTTTTAAATACAAAAAAAAGCATAAATTCAACATAAATTAGTATAAATCAGCATAAATTCGACATAAATTAATATAAATCAGCATAAATTCAGTATAACCTAGTGATTTTATTCCCAAAAAAAGTATAAATCAGCAAAATAATTCATTTACAGAAAAAAAAACAGTGATTTCATTCAAAATACCAATATAAATAAAAAAAAAATGTTTATAAATCCAGTTTTTTGGAAGTAAAATTGTAAACTCTACTAAATACTATGAAAATATTCACTGTTTATATCTACATGCTATTTTTTAGCAGGTAAAATGAATTTAAATGTTTGGAAAAAATGATTTTTTTTAACTAACTTAACCTTGAAATTCTTTGAATTTTCCCTTTAAATTTGCTTAAAAATCCTTACTATTAGCTCAAATGCATACAAGATTGTTGTTTGAGAAAGTGAGGGGTGTGTGTTGCTTTTATAAGCAAAAAATATGGATTTTGAGTGTTTTTTGTGCTCTTTGCCACATCCTGTGAGTCAACGGCATGGACTCGCGCCAAAAAATCGGCAAGTAATCACCTAAAACTCGCTATATAAGTTAGGTGAGTTACTTGCCAGGCCAGAAATCTGGTGAGTACTTGCCAAGTCTGCCATCTATGAATAATTCTAAGCATACCCATATTTCAGTGTCAATGTACTACTTAATAAACCCAATTTAGTTTTAGTTGGGTTAGAGACATATAAGGGCTTGGATTCTACTGTGAGCCATATTATTGTATATCAGTTTTGTAATGTTTGTGTTGCATCAAATTATGAAGTTGAAACATTTTTTACAGTTAAAATTATATTTCTGTGATACCTATTAGTTATATTGCAAATAAGAAACACATTAGTCATAATGTGAAACTTGATGTTGGTTATCTAAATTAGTTACACAGTCTTCATCAGAGTGTCAAATATCCTTTAGAAATTATAACTTAAAAAGTGCAAATTTCTTTTAGGCTCTGCGTCTTACCCTTAGAATAGAATGAAATTAATGAGTAGGTGTGTTCTTGCCATAGTTACCAGGTTTGAAAATCTGGGTTGGTTTGGGAGGCCAAAAAATTCGGAAATCAGGAGTGAAAAAAAAATGGTAAAATTTCTATTACAAATGAAAATCTGGACAGTTGAATTTTTTTGGATTCAGTTGGATTTGGACCAGATCCTGCCAAATCTTGTAATAGTGGTTCTTATTAGCCCCGAATCTTACCCTCAGAATATAATGAAATTAACAGGTAGGCGTGTTGTTATTGTTATGATATGATGATTGTTAGATTAGTGTCAGACATTGCGATTCATGGGATTAGGAGTAGTAATTAGTGAGTTTTTAGGTAAATATGAGTTCAATTCCATTAAGGAGAGACTACAATTTTTCCTGAGTGGTATATATATTTTATATGTGAGCATGTATCTTTTATTTCTATTATTGTTCTCTCTCTCTGTCAATCACACAAGCAAAAGGAATTTTTTTAAAATTTTTCCATGCGGAGCCCAGTTCTCTTCTTGGGTTCACGTTTAATTGTACTATGATACTATCTAATTGTATTTGAACAAAAAACCTTTTTTTTTCTGTAATAGATTTCTTTTTTCTTTTAGATTATCCAGTTGGGGGATTCTTAAGGGGCCCCTGCCGAAGAAATATTAAAGCAAGTACAATTAAGTTAATGGCATAGCAGACTATAGAGAGGAGCATGAAACAAAAAAAAGGTCTCCAATGCTGGGGCAACAACCAATACAATTCAACAACCTAAGAAAGCCAAATTCGTATGGACCAGCAAACTCCACAGTACCAACAACACTACTACTAGGAGACTGAACCATACAGATTGCTGTAGCAATGCAAAATGTGAGCCATTCACCAGACAGAGACCAAGATAGCATGCAGTCAGTAGGAAACATAAAGTAACTGCATCATAATCGCGCAAGCTGCAACAACTCAACTAGCTCCCCACTGGCCTACCCCTGAGGCTTTTGCTCTGCTCCATTCTGCTGTTTCCTCCACCTCCTTATCTCTTGGCCTTGCCCTATGGATGAATCTTCCATAGAACATTGGGACAGTGTGGTTATTGGTTAATTTTATTCGTCTCTTCTCATGAGTGACTATTAATCTCAGCATGACCTTCCCTATATCTCTGTAGTGTGCCCTTAGCATCTATACCTCATGTTTCAGCATTTGAATTTTCTGCACCTTAGACCATGTGGCCCTCATTCCATGAGGACCTTGTCCATCTCAATCTTCAAATCAGATCCAACTGGAGTCAACACAACAGGGAGTGTAGGATGGTCTTGTAGTGGTCAGATAGCACCTTCTGAAGCAGGCAAACCCCAACTATAGCATCAAGGATGCAAAGCACCAACCTTTCCACAAAATCCTTCTTGACCATTGCATTGGATCTGGGAGGACCTTGCATTCCCAATCCCGTATCCCTTAGTATTGACTTTATAGAACCTATCAGCGTTGGTGTTTAACAACAAAAAATTCTTCCAAACAACTATATGTAACAGCTCCTTTATGCTGAGCAGCTGAGGGTCTCAGCTAACCTTTACTTAGCTGTGTCATGCTAGACAGAAAGTAAGGGAGAGTATAAAATATACACGCAGCTTCCACTGCACAACCACATTGCCAAAAGATTCCACCATAATGATTCCATTCTTCTGTGCCTCACTTGGCTGCAAATAAACCACTCACACATGCTAGATTATTAATTAGACACGTCTGCACACTACTAATAGACAATCTATAATCTGAAAGTGAGCTTCACATGAGACATGAAAAATGTTATTACATGCAACATTAAACCTCACAGAAGCTCTATCATATGACATAAAGAGCCACCCATGAGTGAGCAGTAAACAACTTTAGGCCAAATGTACACACACCAAAAACTGAAAAAACTAACTTTGATCAGAAAGTCTATAAGGATCACAACCAAAAGCAGAACAAAAGCAATCATGGGGGCATACATCTCAAATGTTGCTCAATTCCATTCCAAGATTCTGCAAGATGACTGAAGAGGGCAGTCAAAAGTTCTTGATTAATTCCATAATTAGCCAGAAAGTCTGCCACCCCATTCTACTTACAATTACAGTTTTGGAAACTTACATTAGCAAAGTTAGAACCCAACACCAAGGCCTCCTCTACATAATGTCTGCTCAAGCAAATGCAACCCACTGCCAGTAATGATGATATCATCCACATAGATGACAAGAAGGATGATATCACCAGCAGTGCTCTTGACATACAAATTTGCATTTGAAGGATTCCTTTGTATTACACAGGTAATTGGTAAATTAATTGATGTTATTAACAGGAGCAAAGCGCTCAATAAATACTATACAGGATTTACAACAAGCTGGAAGGATAAGATCGGAGACGATCTTATCTTCAGGAAAAGCAGGAAGTTTCTAAAAGAAACTTCAGATAAGATCTCGGACAACAAGGATGATCTTATCAGGATATTTTACAATATTTTACAATATTGAGCATTAATAAATAAATAATAAACATTATTTTAATACCCTCCCTTAATGCTCAATCTATCTACTACGTTTGGGTACATGAATTTTACAAACTTGCATACATCTTGGCGACTTGGTGAGAATATCTGTACATCGATCCTCTGTGGGAACATCGGCAAGCGAACTGATCCGTCTTCAACCCGACGAATGAAATGACAATGAGTTTCCACATGCTTAGTTGGCTCATGGAAGAGCGGGATTCTTGGCAAAAGTTGAGAACTCGCTATTGCAGCATCGTGACCAAACTACCTCACATGCTGCTTTTACTGCTCCCGATGCACTGCATACGGCCGAGGGAGAGCCTTTGCTTCTTACTAGTCCATGTGGTGCACGGATCCCAAGCGAACACGCGGATGTTGGTTTGCGTCATCAAGCCAGACACGCTAATCACGAATCTGTGAACCCACTGAGTTTAGGATCGTGACTCCGAGTGTACAAGAGTCCAAAATCAGGAGTGCCCTTCACATAACGCAGCACACGCTTCGCTGCTACCCAATGATCAGCCTTGAGGGCTGTCATGAAGCGTGATATGTAGCTCAACAGCTGCGTCAAAGGTCCTAGTAGTAGCAAGATAGATGGGAGCTGCCCACTATTTGCCTTAGCACATTAACCCTGAAAGCGTATCTACAATTAAGATCGGACCGTGACATCTGCGCTCTTTTCCATAGGTGTAAAGCCCGGTTTAAATCATTAGCGAAGACTTATCGAGAAAGACCGAGCATACTTCGACTGGGAGATGAAAATGCTGCTCTCTGTCTGCCAAACCTCAACACCTAGACAATAAAGCAGGAGGCCCAAGTTCGTCATGTCAAAAGTTTTGCACAAGTCCTGTTTGATCTTAGTGATCAAATGTGCCGAATTGCCAGTAATGATCAAGTCATCCACATAGACAACAACAAGCAGAATCTCATTACCAGTATTCTTGACATACAGGTTCAAGTCAGATGGACTCCTCTGAAAGCCATGATCTGTGAGGTACGTGTCAATTTTTATGTACCAAGCCCGAGGAGCCTGTTTTAGGCCATAGAGTGCTTTGACCAATCTGCACACCTTCTGTTCTTGACCAGCAACTTTGAAACCTGGAGGCTGCGTCATGTATACTTCCTCCTTCAACTCACCGTTGAGAAAAGCACTCTTCACATCCATCTAATGTACCTTCCAACCAAATTGGGTTGCTACGGCAAGAACGAGCCGTATAGTACTCATTTTGGCTGTAGGAGCAAAGGTCTCCTCATAGTCAATGCCTTCTTTCTGTGAGAACCCCCGTGCAACCAGACGAGCTTTGTACTTGTCAAGAGTTCCGTCAGCTTTGTACTTCACCTTGTACACCCATTTGTAGCTAATGGGCTTCTTCCCTGGAGGAAGATTGGAAAGGACCCAAGTGTGATTCTTCTGAAGACTCTGGTATTCTGATTCCATCGCCTTTTCCCACTCAGGTATCCCTTTTGCCTCTGAATATGTCTGAAGCTCATAAACACTGTGGATGTTGCCCATGAGAGCAAAATTCACTGTAGACTGCTTTTTGCTCTTGTTTCTGGATGATCTACCCTCAATGAGCTCATCAGCACGAAGATCACTGATAGTCTTAGCCCACCATTTTGGCTGGAGAGTAGAGGGGCCAACATCAGATGTAACAGGAGGAGCTGGATCTGGTTGTGGATCTGGAACAGGTTCAGCAGGGGGATGTTCATTATCATCTGGAGGAAACTCAGGTTGAGCATCATCAAAGACTAGGTCTTCGTCATCCCTCCCATCAGGTGAACCTAACGAAAGTTGGACACTCATATCAGGAGCCTGTAGAGGCTGATCCTCTGAATGCTGAACAGGTGAAGAAGAGTGAAATGGACCTCGTTCCTCATCAAAGACAACATCTCGACTGAAGATAAGACGATCAGTGTCTATATCAATCAGCCTATATGCCTTGTGGTTGGCACTGTACCCTGTGAACATGAGTTTCTGGCTCTTGGAGTCCAGCTTAGTGCGCTTGGCCTATGGAATCCAAACATACACAAGAGAGCCAAAAACTTTCAAATGACTGATCCTAGGTTTGTGACCAGAGCAGACTTCCTCAGGAGTCTTCCCCTTAACAGCATGAGTGGGTGACCTATTAAGGAGATAGACTGAAGTATTGACTGCTTCTGCCCAAAACTTGGTAGGAACACTCCTGTGTTGCAACATGGAGCGAGCCATCTCAACAATCGTACGATTGCATCGCTCTACAACACCGTTTTGCTGAGGAGTGTAGGGTGTGGTTAACTGACGTTTTATCCCATGAGTATCACAGAAGTTGGAGAAAGCACGAGAACAGAATTCCCCCCCATTATCTGACCTAAGAGTTATAATACAAGAACTGGACTCTTTTTTAACTAAGGCCTTAAACTTCTGAAATACATTAAAAACCTCTGATTTCTGTTTAAGAAAGTACACCCACATTTTCCTACTATAGTCATCAACAAAAAGTAGAAAGTACTTGCAACCAGTTACAGAAGAAATAGACATAGGGCCACAAATATCAGCATGAACTAATTGAAGTACCTTAGAAGCCCGCCAAGAGTCGCCATCCTTGAACGGTGTGCGATGCTGCTTCCCAGCCTGACAAGCACCACAAACGCCCTGATGCTGAGTCTGAATGTCAAGTAAGCCATCTACAAGTCCCTCCTGAGCAAGCTGAGAGAGATAGTGCACGTTCAAGTGCCCGTACCGCTGGTGCCAAAGACTGGTGACAGCTGAATTTCTGGTTGCCAAGGCTAACTCCGGAGAATCACCAGTGTCCACAAGCTTGTAAAGGCCATGATCCTCTATCCCAACGACCACCGTTGTGCGAGACTCACGATCAACAATTGAACATCTATGCGAGCTGAACACCACATCCATCTGGGGAGAATGCCGCATTATCTGACTGACTGAGAGAAGATTGAGCTCGATATCAGGTACATAATACACGTTGAGGAATATGAGATCCCTCCCGCTAGATTGAACCTGAACAGTGCCTGTGCCAACAACTGTGTATTCCTCACCTCCTCCAAAAATCACTGAGTCAGTGCAAGGGGAAAAGTCTGTGAACCAGTCACACCTATGTGAGAAATGTCGCGAGGCACCAGAATCTATGCACCAAAGCCCGGTTGACATGGTCTGCCGGGCCTTTTCGCCATCCCGATTGCATAAAAGGCCCGATTCCTTTGCTTTCCGAGGTGCTTGGCGACGGTAGAAACTCTTAAACAGAAACCCTCCTACTGGCACTGCTTTCCGAGGCCAAAAAGCGAGGCGAGCCAATCCAGCCTAGCCAATTAGTAGGCCCAAATTTATGACAATAGTTGCACTGAACATTTTTCTTCTTGGTGGTCATTTGGAGCCTTTAGCGTGAGGCTGACCTTTTCCTTGATGCTTCGGATGGGTTTTAGCTGCAAAAGCCTGCTCTGTGGAGGATGATGATTCATTGCTACCAAACTGTTGTCTCCAGCGATCCTGCTGCAACAGGATAGTGCACAAATTTGGAAACTTGAGATCAACATTAGCAGACGTAATGTTGAGAGTCTCTATGAAGTGTTCATAGGACTTCGGTAAACTCTTCAGGGTGATCACGACCATGTCCTCCATTTTCTGACCAATCGCCTCCAAAGCGATCTACGATCTCACAGCAGTTTTTATTGGTCTTGCGAGTTGTCTTCTATCCATCATGATAAGCGACATATTCTTCGAAACGCGGCTCTTGTGGTTTCATGCAAACCCCTTCAAGTGATCCGGATCTCCTTAGCTGGTTACCGGTGGAATCGAAGTGATCATCGATAACAGCTTAATAAGCATAGCGGCTTCACAATTACGCTCATCAAACTTCTCCTGATCCTTACCCGCCGTGTCGGGACGAGTAGCTTTGCCAAGGATCATCTGATCAAGACAACGGTATTCAAAAATTGTCAGCATCCGCTATTTCCAGGTGTTGTAATTTTTGCCATTAAATCTCTGACTGCCCTCCAACATTAAATTACTTAAACTGGCCATCTTCACGCTTTTCGAGGCACAAAAAATGAGGTCCTTAGAAGAGGCTAATGCACGAAACTCGAGGCACGAATTCTAATGCAAAAAAACAGAGGCAAATTCAAGTATAGATTGCAGAAAGTACAGTGTACGGATGGCACAAAATTTGAGGCACGGAAAACGATGCACCCAGAAAATTCGGAGACCAACCCAGTTGAGCTCTCGAAAAACCCACCAGGAATTTGTAATCAGAAAAAAAATTCGATGTGATCTGAAGAGTGAAAACCCTAGTCGAAATTGCAGGATGCCTTAGCCGCCATGAAAGCTTCAAAAAATTGCAGAAAATGCTAGAAGTCTGTTGAAATCTTAGCACCCAGGTTGCAAAAACCCTAGTCGTCGCTGGTACAGGCAAAAACGACTTTTTGAAGCTTAGAAATGACGCCAAAATTGCAGATTTTTGAAAGCAAAGACACGTCTGAAAAACGCGTTCGAAGGTCTGCAAATCGCGGCTTCTTCAAACTAAGAAACGCGGGCAAAAGAAGTCACAAAATCGCGTCCATACTTAATGAAATCACGCGGCCATTGGTTGTGAGAGATCGCGTGTCCACCAGAAACAAGAAGTTGCCGCCCAGATGACTAAGAAATCACGGCAGACGGAAGATGAACTCGTGCGGCGGAAACAAAATCTGAAAACGTGAGTAAGACTCACAGAAGTCGTGAAAAAAACGACTATCAAACACGCGCGACACCTAGATTTGACAAAGACACGCGCCCAGGAAAATTGACGCGACCAGAGAAAACTAAAAATCGCGTACTCAAAAAAACGCGTCCAGGATTTGCCAAAAACACGTGATCAGAAGTCGAAAATTTTCCAGAAGAGCCCACACGCGAATTTCAAAATTTTAACTCTTAAAAAAAACTTCGAAAAATTTCCCAGGAAGATTTTATTAAATATTTAATTCAATATTCAGGAAAAACCTTTGAAAAGATTTTTTTTATGAATTAAAAATTCAATATTGAGCAATTTGGCTCTGATACCATATTACATAGGTAATTGGTAAATTAATTGATGTTATTAACAGGAGCAAAGCGCTCAATAAATACTATACAGGATTTACAACAAGCCGAAAGGATAAGATCGGACAATCTTATCTTCAGGAAAAGCACGAAGTTTCTAAAAGAAACTTCAGATAAGATCTCGGACAACAAGGACGATCTTATCAGGATATTTTACAATATTTTACAATATTGAGCATTAATAAATAAATAATAAACATTATTTTAATACTTTGAAAGCCCTGTGCAATCAAATACTTGTCAATCTTTAGGTACCATGCCCTGGGTGCTTGCTTTAGGCCATAAAGAGCCTTCAACAATTTGCATACCTTGTGCTCTTTAACTACAACCTTGAAACCAGAAGGCTGCGTCATGTAGACCTCTTCCTCTAAATCTCCATTGAGGAAGGCACTCATCACGTCCATTTGGTGGACCTTCCAGCCAAACTGTGCTGCCATGACTAGGACAAGTCGGATGGTGCTCATCTTTGCCGTGGGAGCAAAGGTCTCCTCATAGTCAATGCCTTCTCTTTATTACGCAAGTAATTGGTAAATTAATTGATGTATTAACAATGAGCAAGACGCTCAATAAATAGTTTACAAGATTTACAAAAACAGGAAAGTTTCTAAAAAGAAACTCCAGATAAGATCGGAGACGATCTTATCTCTATCTTACAATATTTTACAATATTGAGCATTAATAAATAAATAAACATTATTTTAATACCCTCCCTTAATGCTCAATCTATCAACTACACCAAGATGCCCCCTGAATTTTACAAACTTATCTGTACTGAGCGACTTGGCGAGAATGTCTGCTGTCTGATCCTCTGTCGGAACATACAGCAACTGAACGGATTCGTCTTCAACCACCTTTCGAATGGAAATGACAATGAGTTTCCACATACTTGGGTTAAGCTCACTGGAAGGCAGTTCTTAGCAGGATTTGAAACTCCACGATTATCCGCGAGAACAAAATTCCGGACTGCTTGAGAGATATTTGCATATCAGCATCAGTAACAAACTACCTCACATCTTTGCTTTACTGCTCCCGATACTCTGCCACATGGGAAGGCCTGCTTGCTTCTTTGCTTCTTACTAGTCCATGTGATGCCCAGGATCTACGTGAACACATACCCGGATGTTGATTTCTGTCATCAAGCCCCGAACCTGCTAATCACGATATTTGAACCCACTGAGTTTAGGATCGTGACTCCGAGTGTACAAGAGTCCAAAATCAGGAGTGCCCTTCACATAACGCAGCACACGCTTCGCTGCTACCCAATGATGAGCCTTGGGGGCTGTCATGAAGCGTGATATGTAGCTCACTGCAAAACTCAAATCAGGTCTAGTAGCAGCAAGATAGATGAGGCTGCCTACTAGTTGCCTGAACAATGTTTCATCTACCACAGGTGAATCGGACTTAGCTGACAATTTAAGCCCTTTTTCCATGGGTGTAGAGGCAGGTTTGCAATCCTGCATTCGGAACTTATCCAGAAGACTTCGAGCATACTTGGACTGGGAGATGAAAATGCTGCTCTCTGTCTGCCAAACCTCAACACCTAAACAATAATGCAGGAGGCCCAAGTCTGTCATGTCAAAAGTTTTGCACAAATCCTGTTTGATCTCAGTGATCAAAAGTGCTGAACTGCCGGTAATGATCAAGTCATCCACGTAGACAACAACAAGCAAGATCTCATTACCAGTATTCTTGACATACAGGTTCGAGTCAGATGGACTCCTCTGAAAGCCATGATCTGTGAGGTACGTGTCAATTTTTATGTACCAAGCCCGAGGAGCCTGTTTCAGGCCATAGAGTGCCTTGACCAATCTGCACACCTTCTGTTCTTGACCAGCAACTTTGAAACCTGGAGGCTGCGTCATGTATACTTCCTCCTTCAACTCACCATTGAGGAAAGCACTCTTCACATCCATCTGATGGACCTTTCAACCAAATTGGGCTGCTAAGGCAAGGACGAGCCGTATGGTACTCATTTTGGCTGTAGGAGCAAAGGTCTCCTCATAGTCAATGCCTTCTTTCTGTGAGAACCCCCGTGCAACCAGATGAGCTTTGTACTTGTCAAGGGTTCCGTCAGCTTTGTACTTCACCTTGTACACCCATTTGTAGCTAATGGGCTTCTTCCCTGAAGGAAGATTGGAAAGGACCCAAGTGTGATTCTTCTGAAGACTCTGGTATTCTGATTCCATTGCCTTTTCCCACTCAGGTATCCCTTTTGCCTCTGAATATGTCTGAGGCTCATAAACACTGTGAATGTTGCCCATGAGAGCAAAATTCACTGTAGACTGCTATTTGCTCTTGTTTCTGGATGATCTACCCTTAATGAGCTCATCAGCACGAAGATCACTGATAGTCTTAGCCCACCATTTCGGTCGGAGAGTAGATGTGCCAACATCAAATGCAACAGGAGGAACTGGATCTGGTTATGGATCTGGAATAGGTTCAACAGGGGAATGTTCATTATCATCTGGAGGAAACTTAGGTTGAGCATCATCAAAGACTAGGTCTTCGTCATCCCTCCCATCAGGTGGACCTAATGGAAGTCGGACACTCATATCAGGACCCTGTAGAGGCTGATCCTCTGAATGCTGAACAGGTGAGGAAGAGTGAAATGGACCTCATTCCTCATCAAAGACAACATCTCGACTGAAGATAAGACGATCAGTGTCTATATCAATCAGCCTATATGCCTTGTGATTGTCACTGTACCCTGTGAACATGAGTTTATGGCTCTTGGAGTCTAGCTTAGTGCGCTTGGCCTCTGGAATCCAAACATACACAAGAGAGCCAAAAACTTTCAAATGACTGATCCTAGGTTTGCGACCAGACCAAACTTCCTCAGGAGTCTTCCCCTTAACAGCATGAGTGGGTGACCTATTAAGGAGATAGACCGGATGTATTGATCGTCAGCCTAAAAACTTGGTAGGAACACTGGTGGTTAAAATATGGAGCCGCAGCCATCTCAACAATCGTGACGACATAGCCGCTTCTTACAACAATTCATTTTTGTCAGGGAGTGTAGGGTGTGGTTAACTGACGCTTTATCCCATGAGTATCACAGAAGTTGGAGAATGCACTAGAACAGAATTCCCCCCCATTATCTGACCTAAGAGTTATAATACAAGAACTGGACTCTTTTTCAACTAAGGCCTTAAACTTCTGAAATACATTAAAAACCTCCGATTTCTGTTTAAGAAAGTACACCCACATTTTCCTACTATAGTCATCAACAAAAAGTAGAAAGTATTTGCAACCAGTTACAGAAGAAACAGACATAGGGCCACAAATATTAGCATGAACTAATTGAAGTACCTTAGAAGCCCGCCAAGAGTCGCCATCCTTGAACGGTGTGCGATGTTGCTTCCCAGCCTGACAAGCACCACAAACGCCCTGATGCTGAGTCTGAATGTCAGGTAAGCCATCAACAAGTCCCTCCCGAGCAAGCTGAGAGAGATAGTGCACGTTCAAGTGCCCGTACCGCTGGTGCCAAAGACTGGTGACAGCTGAATTTCTGGCTGCCAAGGCTAACTCGGGAGAATCACCAGTGTCCACAAGCCTGTAAAGGCCATGATCCTCTATCCCAACGGCCACCGTTGTGCGAGTTTCTCGATCAACAATCGAACATCTATGCGAGCTGAATACCACATCCATCTGGGGAGAATGCCGCATGATCTGACTGACTGAGAGAAGATTGAGCCCGATATCAGGTACATACTTGAGGGAATATGGAGATCCTCCCCGCCGTGATTGAACTCCGGAATCGCCTATGCCGACAATCGCGGTATTCTCACCTCCTCCAAAGATCAATGAGTCGCTGCAAGGGAAAAACTTCAGGAACCAATCACGCCTATGTGAGAAATGACGCGGAGGCAACTGTAATCTATGTACCGCTGCAGGATTTTACATGATCTCGGGCGGGCCTTTGCTATCGCATAAAGGCGTATTCCTTCGGGCCAGAAAGTGCTCTGGGCCATTATTCGGCTTCAAACCCTCCCTACTTCTTTTGCTCAGAAGCCAAACGGCACGGCAATCCTTCTTGATGTGGCCAAATTTATGACAGTAGTTACACTAAACATTTTTCTTCTTCGGACTGGTCTGACTGGAGCCTTTCTGCTGTGAAGGCTGACCTTTTCCATGATGCTTCGACTGAGTTTTTGCTGCAAAGGCCTGCTCCGTGGAGGATGATGATTCACTGCTACCGAACTGTTGTCTCCAGCGATCCTGCTGCAACAGGATAGTGCACAAATTTGGAAACTTGAGATCAACATTAGCAGACGTAATGTTGAGAGTCTCTATGAAATGTTCATAGGACTTCGGTAGACTCTTCGGGGTGATCACGACCATGTCTTCCTCCTCCATTTTCCGACCAATCGCCTAACCGGGATTCTCTCTCTCGACTTCCCCGATTTTATTCAGTAAGCAGAGATGTCTTCATCCATCATGATAGAAAACAGCATATTCTTCAAGAAAAAAGCACGGCTCTTGTCGGAAGTTTCATGCAAACCCTTCAAGTGATCCCAGATCTCCTTGGCTGATTTTCCCAGTGGAATCTGAGGGAGCTGATCATCAGTAACGGAAAGCTTGATAAGCATTACCGCTTCACGATTTTGTTCATCAAACTTATCCTGATCCTTACCAGCCGCTTCGGGACGAGTAGCGTTGCCGAGGATCATCTGATCAAGGCAGCGGTATTCAAAAATTGTTAACATCCGCTGCTTCCAGGTGTTGTAATTTTTGCCATTAAATCTTTGACTGCCCTCCAGCATTAAATTGCTTAAACTGGCCATCTTCACGTTTTTCGAGGCACGAAAAACGAGGTACTAAGAAGAGGCTGATGCACGAAACTCGAGGCACGAATTCCAATGCAGAAAATAGGGACAGATTCAGGTACAGACTGCAAAAAGTACAGTGTACGGATGGCACAAAATTCGAGGCACGGAAAACGATGCACCCAGAAAATTCGGAGACCAACCTAGTTGAGCTCTCGAAAAACCCACCAGGAATCTATGATCGAAAAAAATTTCTGACTTTTACTAAAGAAGAGACGAGCAAAACCCTAGTCGGCCAGTTTTTCTTCAGAAAATGCATACCAATAATTTGGAAAAATGACGAAACTTTGTCAAAAATCCCACCACAGAACCGTTGATCAAACAAAATCCAAATTTTCGGCTAGAAAATGTCTGAAAAACGCTTCTCAATAGTGAAGAACCGCGACCGAAATAACACAGAAATGCGTATGAAAAACGCGGGCAGAGAACACTGAAAAATCGCGGCCAGAAACACTGAGAAATTGCGTCACAAAGCAATCTACAGAAAGATTAAGGTCCGAATTAAGCTCACAAAAATTCAGAATTTTCAAAAGAAGATTCTTTATTAAATTTTAATTAAGAGCCGAAAAATCTTGAAAGATTTTTATGAATTAAAAATTCAATTTTTAGCGTGTTGGCTCTGATACCATATTACGCAAGTAATTGGTAAATTAATTGATATATTAACAATGAGCAAGACGCTCAATAAATAGTTTACAAGATTTACAAAAACTGGAAAGTTTCTAAAAAGAAACTCCAGATAAGATCGGAGACGATCTTATCTCTATCTTACAATATTTTACAATATTGAGCATTAATAAATAAATAAACATTATTTTAATACTCTTTGCGAGAACCCCTTAGCCACCAACCGAGCCTTGTATTTATCAAGTGTTGCTTCAGCTTTGTATTTCACTTTGTAGACCCATTTGCAGCCAATGGGTTTCTTCCCTGGTGGATGATCTGACAGAACCCATGTGTTGTTTTTCAAAAGACTATGATGTTTAGAATCCATAGCCTTTTCCCATTCAAGTTTACCCTTGGCCTCTGAATAATCTTGGGGCTCATAAACACTTTGAATGTTGGCCATAAGAACAAATTTCAATATGTTCTTCTTGCTCTTGCCTCTAGACGATCTACCCTCAACAAGCTCATCATCGTGAACATCACCAATGAGCTTCGCCCACACTTAGGATGAGGAGGAGATGCATCTTCTTCCAAATCAGGATGATCATCATCATAACTTGGGCTGCCTGGAAAGAATTCATCTAGATGTTGATCCAAGTTATCTTGAGGGAAATCTACTGTAATGGCGTCATGCCTTGAAGATTCCACAATCTCAGAATCATTAGATTCCCTCTCTTTAGGTGGAGCCAATGGAAGCCTAACACCCAAATCCTTAGTCTTCAAAGGCTAACCCTCAGGACTCTTGATGGGAAAAGAGAGCAAAAAGGGCCCACCTTCCTCATCAAACACAACATCCCTGTTGAATGTCAAATGATCAATGTCCACATCAATCAACCGATAGGCCTTATGATTGTCGTTGTATCCTGTTAGCATCAACCTCTGGCTCTTGGAATTCAACTTGGTCCTCTTTGCATCTGGAATCCAAACATATGCAGGAGAACCAAAAATTCTGAGATGACTAATTCTTGGTTTCCTCTCAGACCATGCTTCCTTTGGGGTCATCTTCTTGACGACTTGTGTGGGAGACTTGTTAAGAAGGTATACTACAGTATATATTGCCTCAACCCAAAACTTCTTGGGAACATTTCTGTTCTCCAACATACAGTGAGCCATTGCTGTAATGGTATGGTTCCTCTGCTCCAAAACTCTGTTCAGCTGACGGGTATAGGGTGTGGTAAGCTGACGCTTGATACCGTGTTTAGCACAGAAGTCAGTGAATTGGTTTCAACAGAACTTACCCCCATTATCTGACCTAAGAGTGATGATTGGACATCCTGACTCTTTTTCAACTAATGTTTTAAACTTTTGATATTCATTAAACACTTCTGATTTTTCCTCGTGGAAAAACACCCACATTTTCCTACTGAAATCATCAACAAACAATATAAAATACCTGGCACCAGTGACCAATGCGGTATTCATTTGTCCACAAACATTTGCATGAACTAGCTAAAGGACCTTGGATGCTCTCCAAGACTTTCCATCTGAAAATGGAGTACGATGCTACTTCCTTGCTTGGCAAGCTCCGCATACACCATGTGTTTGCTGCTGAATCTTAGGTAAGTCTTCTACCAAATTCTCTCAAGCCAGTTGAGAGAGGTAGGCAATGTTGAGATGCCCATGCCATTGATGCCAAAGAGTGTTGATAGATGAACTCTTCGCAGCCATTGCATGCAATCTCCAGTATCAACCAACCGATACAAACCTTGATACTCGAGCCCAACTGCCACAATTTTCTTGGAATCCTTATCAATAATTCGGCACTTGTGTGAACTAGTGTTCCACGGGAACACGCCCCCCCCCAAAAAATCTCGCGTTTCCTAGATGGGGACGTCTCAGAGACTTGGGGGCTTGGGGGAGACGTCCCCCCACCAGCCCACCACGAGTGCCACCATACCACCACCAGTGTCGCTATCTCCAAGATGCTGCTAGGACTTTGAGGATGCTGGGGTGTTCTTAAGACGTCTAGGGGACTCCTAGTTGTCTCCAAGATGTATAATTCTTATACTTATACATCTTTTTATAACTATTTTTTCAAGTACTATATGTATTTCAGCACCCTGCCGCTCCCCCAGCACCCCCAAACTTAGACCCTCCGTACCCACGTCTCCAAAACGCATCCCCTGCCGTCCCCTTGTCCCTTACCCCAGAACGCCGTGTAACATTGTGAACAGAAGATGATGTCCAACTTCAAATAGTGTCACATAATCTGATTCATTGAGAGCAGATTGAGCTCCATGCCCGACACATAGTATACATTGAGAAACATTAGATTTCTCCCACCAGATGTGATTTGAACGTTGCCCTTGCCGACAACTGTATACTCTTCGCCACCACCAAAGATGACGGAATTGGAGCAAGCCATATGCTCCGTGAACCAATCTCTCCGGTTTGTGAAATGCTGTGAGGCTCTAGAATCAATGTACCACGTAGATGATTTGACATGATCTGCTGATCTTTTGGCCATCAATGCATAAGAGGTAGACTCCTACTCAGAATGCATAGATGCCATACCTCCTATTTTCCAAAGGCACAAAAAACGAGGTAATTAGCTGACATGGATAACGAGGCAATTAGTTCGCACAAATCCCACTATTTTACTCAAAAATCGAGAAAAAAAATCTGCAAAAGTTGAAATGCTCCTCGGGTCTGAAACCTTGGGCACAAATTTTAAAATTCGTAAGAAAAATAGGTTTAAAAACCAGGCATGATTTTCTTAAGAAATCTGCCAAAAAAAAGAACCACAATTTTCACAGGTCACAGCAGAAAGAAGTCTTAAAAAATCTACAGAAACTCGGATTCTTTAGAGAACCCTAGTCATACAAATTCACAGGTTTGAAATCATGCACAAAAAACCTTGCAAAGCCATTGGATTTTTCAAGGGCAGAAAATCAGGGAAAAAATTGCAGAACCCGTGCGGAATCACTAGTCGCAGTTGTTTCAAAACCCTCAAAATACCATGAATCTGAGACACAAAAACGTTGAGCGATTTGTCACGAAATCCTGCAGTTGTGGGCCTAAAAAAATCCCGTCCCAGGTTAAATCGCAATTTTTGTCTCAAAAAAACTACAGAATATCCTTCAAAAAGGGCCTAGAAAAAATACCCAGAAGCTTAGAAAAAACCCGTGTTTTTTCCTTCAAAGGAACAAGCACAATTTTAATCAGGAAGCCTCACACGATCTGCAGCAAGAGCCGCGATTTTTTAATGCCACAAACCCACGTTTTTTCTTCTAGAAAATTTTCAGGTAATAAAAACCTACAATTTTTTCCTTTAAAAACTCCATGATTTTTAGAGAGAAACCCTTGAAAATTTTCCCAAAAAAGGTTGCTCAATTTTCAGAAAATAAGCCCCACAATTTTTATCAAAAAATTGAACAAAAACTTCTAAAAATCTTTTTCAAAATTTTTAGGTAAAAACCACAAATATTTATCACCAAAAATTCGGTAAAAAATGCTTGAGCTTTGATACCATGAAATGGTAATTGATTGATCTATTTAACAAAGGAGAGGAATGCTCCTTATATAATAAATTGCAAGACAATGTTTCTAAAGAGAAACAATCGTGAAAAAGCAATAAACTGAAAGTTGCTAAAACTAACTAGAGTAAACTAACAACTAAGATGATATCATTAAATATTACAATAATACTTTAATAGTCCAAGCCTCCAATTTGGGCAAGAACATTTCTTGAATGGTATTAACCAGTAATGAAGAGTCCCTTTTCACAGTAATATTGTCTCAACTTCTAGATATCACAGTGGCCAAGGCTGCTACTATTGCTTCCCCTTCAGATTCTTTATTTGTTTTGCCCCAAGGAAGAGAGAGCTACCATTCAAAATGAGTCCTATTTCACACAAGACTTGTTACTGTGATTGAGACTGCCAAGTTTGGAATATATGTATAATATTCCTATATATCAACACATGCACGCTCACATGTACACTCACACACACTTATAATCAAAGTTGGAAAACTCAGATTCGGCGTAGACTCGACAGCCCAAAATAGGACTCGGACTTGAGACTTGGCACATACTCGGCAAAAAACTCGGCTAAGACTCGGAAAAGAAGAAAACCATCATTTTACAAAAAAACAAAAATAAATTAATGCAGTTAGAGAATATAAGAGCCTAATTTGATTATCAATTTCTCATAATTCAAATATTGCACATGTTATATGATCTTCAAACACTCAATATTTGAAATTTCATCATTCATACTCGTAATTTCAAATTTTCAAATGAAAGAAACAAACAAAAAACAAGTTTTAAACATTCATACTCATTATTTCCAGGCGATGCCAAGAGTCCTAAGTTGGGACTCGGGAGTCCGATTCTAGGACTCGCATGAGGCACTGGCTAGGACTCAGGAGTCCTAGCCTAGACTCTCTAGGACTCGGCCTGGGAGTCCTTGGCGAGTCGACTTGGCAAGCCCTAGGACTCAGGAATCCCAAGAGTCTTTTCCAGGACTCGGAGAGTCTCAAACTATGCTTATAATATTCATTTACATACAGATAGTACTGAATGCTTGAATTTTTGTTCATACACTGCTGGCTACAGATCCTAGATTTCTTCAATGTCTTCTTCATCACTTTCCATCAAGGTATTGCTTCCTAGATCTTTTGGTCTTTCTATCTTGACCTCTGGATTTCTGATTTTCCCAAGATCTCTTTGGCTTTCACTTGTACTTGCTTGTTGTGATCTTTTTTCAGTCATTTTGCTTTAATTATGTGTTTCTTTTTGCGTTTCTATAGAACATCGTCTTTCTCTTTTTTTGATTCTTCTGCATGTGGTGACTGATTTGTTTTCAGATCCATGTAGCATGCACAAACTAGGTAGCCATACTCGCGAATGTTCTTGCAGTGAAATGTGGAATAGATTCATGGTTGGTCCGCTAAATCCATTCTAGAACTTTTAAAGTTTAGAAGTAAGGCTTTTGGGATGAGACTGTTCTAGTTCCAATTCTATGCACATTCTAACATAACTTGTTGATTCGTTTTTGCCAGAGGATTGCAAGGTACATAATTAAACCCCAAGGAATTTGTGATGAGTGTTATATACATCCTCGAACAATAGTTCATGTGGAAGGGTGTGTGGGCAGATCCGTATTGGGAATTTGGCAGGCATCTTCTCTCTAGTTTTGAAGCCTACGTGCTTGTACTTCATGAATAGGTCAACATTCCTATAAAACCAAGGTTCTCCAGTCTAGCAGTACAAAATCACAGGTTTTCCACTTATAAATGCATGCCCAAGGGTCAAGAGATGAGATCTTGTGTTGCCAATCAATGGATATTATTGTCCAGTTAAGCCATATCCAGCTCTAGAATGTGACTGTACTCTCAAGCTTTCAGGCAAACATTTTGTTGCTTTTGAGGAGGAGCTACACTCTTGTTTCCCACTTTCCCTGAGATCATTGAAATGACCATGATTTTCTGGTCTGATATTCCTGTCATTGCTTGACGGAAGAACTTCTGAAGAGGGCTGCATACCTCCCTTTTCTTCTGGTATTGGCATCCCTTTCAACAGAGTAATTGTCAATTCCTTTAAGATTTTGAATGGTTACCAGGAGATAGGGACTGGTACTGGTACGAGAGACGGGGATGGGTGCCAATAGGTCATTTTCAAAAATAGTTGGAAATGGGTACTTGGAGAAGGCAAGAATAATTTATTTTAATATATAATTTAAATTGAAAAAATATTCATACAACTCTAAAGAATGTAAAATACTAACAAAGCTTAAAAATAAAAAAAAATTAACATATGAAAGTATTGAAATTATAGTTGCTGGGATTCTCCATTATGGGAACATAGACAACGTACCAGTCCCCGTACCAAAAATTTCCGGTGAATCACTTACAGATAAAATAGCCGTCTCCTTATTCATTTAACTCACGTACCCTAATTTGATTGGCGTCGTCCCCGTACCAGTACCAGTACCCTGTGTCTCCCGGTAACTATGAAATTTGAAATAGATGACAACAAAGGCAAAGATTTATTAAATTAGTCTATTAGTGCATTTCTTAGTTGGTTTAGCGTCTGTCAACCGCATATTAAAAATTAAGGAATATCCAGTGTAATTTATATGATATCTGAGAAACCTTTATAGGAAGTTTATATGAAGTTTGGTCATTTTATATGATATATGTGAGACATCCCTATATGTGTCTCCAAGATTTGGATACATTTCTGATATGGGAGATGAGTACCAAGAGTCAGGGTGTGAGTCTCCTGGTAACTATGAGGTTTTGTATGAAACATCTTGGATTGCTCAAAAATCACAAATCCTGCAACAAGCACCTTCAAAGGATGCACATAGAGCTCTTCCCTAACAACTTCCAAGAGTTAGTTAATGTCTACAAGATGTGGATTCACTTACATTTTTTGGTGTATACAATCATATATAAATATATATCTCTGTGTAAGAATGCAAAGGTCGATAATTCTCCTTTCCAGCTGCATATTGTTTGGCAATGAGTATCACTCATCTGCGGACAACAGAAGCCTGATGAAATTGTCTTTGACACATGTAGATTCCAATAAAATGGGATGAAAGGAGGCAGGCTTGTTTTACAAAGATGCCCCTATAAGATATATTAATATATCTCATCTTTATTTAGTTTTGGACTTTTAAATCCTACCAAAGAATAACTGCTTTCGAGGCATTTGTAGTCCTTATATTTTCTTTTCTCTCACAATGCTAGTTCTTGGAAATGCTTTGAAAGCCTTATAGAGAAGAAGAGTGAGAGGAAGGGAGGGAAGGTAAATAAAAGAGAGCAAAGGATGATGATAAAACACTAAGAGCAGAATAACTTTGAATGGAAGGTGCTGGCAAATGATGTCCAAGAGTAATTGTGTAACAACATCGTGCTTCCTCAGAATTATTGGAAGCTTCTCAAGACTTATTTGGGTATACCATCTGGAAGGATTTTGGGTTGATGGGGTAAAAACTTATCTTGGGCGATAGTCTGGCAGCTAGAGGCTGGCTGCCAATTTAGATGGATTTGCCTGACCCTGTGGGGCCTGACATCCCTTCCAAAGGTTAAGAAAATAGAGAGATGAAATCTTGAGTGAAAAGATAAAACTTGAAGTCTGCTCTATTCTCCCTGATGAGAAAGTGTAATTAATAATACACATTTCAATTTTAGAAGATTGTTTGCAAATGAGGTACAGTTTTTATGCATTGCATGGCTATATCGACTATCTGTTAAAGAACTAAGTATTTTGATTAGTTCTTTTTAGATCATGAACTCTTCTCATACTTATGTAGATTTTAAAAGGTACTCAGAAACTTGCACGATCATTGATATACTCTTGATTGTGGTGAAATTTCTTGTTGGGAGATTCTGTAATTGCTTAAGAAACCTAGATAGTTATCACATTACAACTCTGTGCATTGTCTATGGGTTATAACTTGAAACATTTTTTTCTTTCAGGTCTGTCTGTCTTTAATTGATAATATAAGAATTATTTTCATTGATTGGTTGTAGAATTTACTTCCATCATGTGCAGGATGCATTGCTTTTGACTAACTGTGTACTTGCTTGTTTTTGTTTTTGAAGTTCAGATACAAACTTTCCTTTTATAAACTTTCCTTTTTCTGTTTAGTTTTGATTTCATTAACAAGCATTTTTTTTGCAGAATCTCAGGGCTCATGACAATAGGAGGCAGATATTTTCCTCAAATACATCTAGAGGCAACCCTTTTGCTCAGCAAAGACCTATTGCTTTGACCAGTAGTTCAATAACAAACTCAACGCCACCTCCTTGGACGAATGGATCAAACATTTCTTCCCAACTTCCAACATCTAGGTAAGATAATCAGGCCCAGTTTAAAAATAATCTGCTTTATGGGATAGATGTAATGATAATCATGTCCAACAATTGGATTTAAATATGTTCATGGTTTGAGATAGAATATGATTACTTTGTATTTGGACTCAAGTTGTCTAAGGACCATCAACTTTCTTCTGTAGCAAAATGAAGCGAGCAAAAATTGCACCTGAAAACTTTCTTCCTAATTGCTATTAGTCAATATATTTAGCAGTACCACATGAAAATAACAAGCATACGATAAATTACCCTGGTTTAACTGGGCCATATTGGAAACATGTTATTTCAGTGGATTATCTCATAAAGAAAATATTCAATGAATTCTTTACTTAAGGCTACGTGCAAAAGTGTTTTGGGTGGCATTTCTAATAATTTAGCAAATAAGTTGTTGGATACTTGCCCTTCCCTGCCCAGATATGCATATCCATGTACCATAGACCAGAGATGGATACGATACTCCTGGAGGTGACATGGCTGCTATATCTGGATCTATCCATATAGAAACCCACATCTAGGCTGTATACGATTTTTTTGGATAAGGTACCACACTGTCTTGTGTCATATCAAGTTTAGGGTTATGAGAAAATAACAAATAAATATTATAAACTAGAATATAGAAACCAAAATTTTTAAAATATATTCATAAATATTTTGTGTTATGTTCTATGCCTTAAGATCTATATAAATAAATTAATAATTGAATATATACATATTTTTATAATTTTCTGTTTAGAAAAGTATCCTAGTATATGACAATTCAGTTTCTACCCTGAAAGTATCCTAGTATGCAGATCACAATGTTATTGAAAATCAAAGACTATGTCAGGGTAGAGGAAAGGTTCCTTAAAATAGTTAAATTGCAACCATTATTTTGCAATTTAACTCAACCTTTGCTTTGCACATATAATTTCATCTGACAAGGGACTAACTACCTCCTGTGCGAACCATGTCTCTACCGTCTGTATCGGGTGTTGATAGATCGATCTTTTGACACAACAACAAATTGGGCCCAACATGAATAACTCATATGTGGTCCAATCTTATATGTCAGCATGCTGTTTGGTGATATTAGTCACTTTAGCCATTAGAAGGCTAGAAGAGAGATATGCACAAATCCACAGGTATGGGCACAAGATGGAGCTTGGCCTGCTAGGTGCCACATGACATATACGGGCTTTTATTGCTAGTCAAATCTAGGTGACTGTCATCTTTAAGTGCCATTTTATTAAGTCCCCTTGAGTAGTTGATTGAGATTAATAAGAAACAAAGCCAAACAAGAGTCCTCTAAATTTTTTTGTTGGTTACAAATCTGCCAATAAAAATCAATAAATCTCATCAATCCCTGCAAATATAGTCCAAATGAAATCTTCAATCAATAGTATTGCTATCCCTGTAAGATCTCTGCAAAATATTTGTCAAAATTAGTGCTCATTACATCTCAAAGATGAACTTGGTAAAACTAGCCAAAATATATTCCTGCCTTCAAAGCTGTTGAATCTTCGAGTGGAAAAATTTCATTTTGGCTCAGTAGAAAATACAGCAGTGAAATTGATTAACTTTGAGTGATTTTTGGATGCTTTTATTGCTCTTTTTTGTAACTAGTTTCAAACAAAAAATCTAATCCTACAAGAGAGTTAGGTTTCCATAAACAAGTTGATTCCTGGTGAGACTAACTTGGTTGGCCAAGTTTAACCAATGCCAGAGCATCTTCTATCCTGTCCATTTTAGCTTAGTTGACTGCAAATTTTTCAGGATAATTCTAGTCTTGTTAATGACATTTTATGTGTACCGATATTGGATATGGTTAGGTAAAAATGTTGTCTTTCCCATTGTTTTATAATATTTACGTGTAAAAGATTGCTTTTAGTGAATGCTTAAATAATATTAATTTATTTAATATGTTTATAGATTTCTTGCACATTCTGAAGGATTTCATTCCATATTAATGCTTCCCTCCTTAAATGAGGCTTTCTAACTCTTTTCTTTTTGGGTTTTCAGAATCCCATCAATTGACAATTCCAGTAATAGCCAGCTGAGGTATGTATATGTTTAATATTTCGTCAAGTCTTTGTTCATTTTGTTCTTTTAAGTACCATGGATGAAACATGTTATTAACATAGAAAGTTTCCAATTCCTAACTTGCTTTCTTGCTCTCTGCAATATGAGTTTGACAATAAAGTTGTTACTTTTGGCTTTAGGTTGAATGAACCAAACAAGTTTGTGATACACATTTTAAATTTCCAGTAAAGAATATTTTAGCTTTTATCTGTTTTGGTGAAGAGGATACAGTTGTGTTTATAAACTATAAAGGGCAGAAGACAAGATGGAATGTATTTTACTTATTGTCTCACCTCCTTGTCATCTTTCTTGTCTTCCGAATTGAGACTGTTGGCAATTCTTTCTGAAGTCCTCATACACCGTTAACCATCTATGATGCCAAATGGAAAACTCGAGAAAACAATGTGAGAGTTGAACAGTATGAAATAATACAACAAATGTAATGTACATGCACTGTCATCATAAGCATATGCAGCACTGTATTCATACTGAGGTAGCCTAGAGATACTTTTTCTATTGTAAATAAAATTTACCTAGGATCAACCCATGCCAAGTATGACCAGTAAATTAAGGATGTGCCAATGTTAAACTTTAGACCTATGTTGCCGAATCGTTGGCTTTCTACTATCATACCCGGACCCAAAACGATTCAGAGTCGGAATCGGGTACGAATCGTTGCGGGTACGAACCGGAGTCGAAATTTGTCAGTCTGAAACGATTCGATCAACAGCGTGTCGATTCCAAGCGATTCCAAGCGTTTCAGAGGGTGACATGGCATTTGTTGACCGATTTCGCAGGATTTGACCGTGTCATTTCTGATTTGTTTGCATTCGTTGACTGTTTCATTTCGCCAAGCCGCGTCCTTTCTGCCTGAGTCGCGTTTGTTTCCGACTGAGCCGCGTCGTTTCTACACTTGCATCGTCTGCGCAGGGTTCTTTCAACCATTTTCCGTCACTTTCCTCTGCACGGGTTCTTTCCGAGCTTTTCCGCCATGTTTCTCGTTTGTCCCAGCATTGTTTTTTAGGGTTTTATTTAAATTTTTTCCACGCATTCTTATTTGCAATGCGTTTTAAGGTTATATTAATATAAAGTTATAATAATTATAATAATATTGTTAATGTTAATAATTATTTTTAGGGTTTTTTAATTTTTTTCAACACATTCTTATTTGCAATGTGTTTTTTAAGGTTTTTGGGTTATATTAATATAAAGTAATAATAATTATAATATTATTAATATTAACAATATTAATAATTATTATTAATAATAATAAGCTAATCGTATATAATATATAGTATAAAGATTATATTTTATAATCTGTATAATTATAAATAATAATAATATAATTAATAATATATACATTCTAATAATAATAGATATTATTAATTTATTTATTATTATATTATAGATTGTATAATAAATTTAAAATTAATAGTTATATAATAATATAGATTATAGAATATTCAATATATATTAAATTTTAAATATATATATATATATATATATATATATATTTGAATATTTTATTATATTTTTGTACAGACATACCCAATTCCGTACCCAACCGCCCAAAATTTTTTTGCGTACCCATGTACCGTACCTGCGTACCCGTACCCGTGCCCGTACCCGATTCGGCAACTTAGCTTTAGACATATTTGGTTGAATTGATGGTTCCATAGGTTGATAGATATGGCAATTTCAGGCAATGTGCCAAATCATAATTCATTACAATCTTAGTGTTAAATCCAGTTTTATTTTATTAAAGTTTCAGTTTAATAAAAGGTTATTTGCAATTAATGAATAATTTTAATATGGATCAACAACTTATAATATTGACAAAGATGACTAAAAAACATTTTTATATCTGCCTCTCGCATTTAGCTTTTAGTGACCCTTTAAAGGATACATTGAGAACAGGGAAGCAACAGATGGAATGAACAATGTTGTTATCAATAAGAATATTGAACTAGGTCTTGCTTCTGAATCTAGTGTGATGACAAGCATCTTTATTGTGAACACTAATGTGAGAATCGGAGCTGAATCAAGCTCAAAGTAATTGCAGAGGATTCTTGAAACAGATCTTAGGTGAACTACAAAATAAGATGCAGTTGAATTTGTTTAGCCAAGCAAGTGTCATTGCACATAATGCAAATGAACATTTTGGTATCCCATAGGTAAAGAGATAAGGCTTTGTAATAAGTGTATGTGATTATCATTATGTTTCACTATATTGAAAAGTGAAAACATATGTTAGATGAAATAATCCACCCTAATTTTTTGTTTATTTTTCCAGAAAATGAAATGTTGAGCACTCTTCGAGAATTTATCAAATGGGCAATTTGTCAATTGCAGATAGCTAAGTCTGAACAGGTGTTTTATTTTTTGTTTCCAGAAGTTGAAATTAAACTCACAACAACATCAACAGGAAAATAATCTCCAGTTCAGATTTACTGTTTACATGCAAACTTCTTATCAGTAGATAGCAGAGAACTTACAGGTAATATATTTGTAAGATTTGTTTCAACAAACAGTTCCAAATAATACACAATATGAGAGTTATATTGTTCTGACCTGTAAGAGTAATTACAACCAAGATAACCCTTCTTCACCTGGGACGGCTCCTTCAGAAGAGACAAATAAGCAGTTTGGCTTATTTAAATTGTACAGGCATCCCACCAAAGCAATAGTTTGACTCATTTTGAAATATACGATGGAAGAGGAATTGAAATTACTTATCACACATCGCACAGATTTTCAAACTTCCCTTAATTGCACCTTGATATTCATCGCAGAAATTATTTATTCACTACACCACGTCACCCACTCACCCTTCCATTGTATGGCGCTGAATAAAGATAAGTTTCAGAAGTTAAAAAAGTACGGTAGAATGGAATAACTTGACTCTAAATTTCTCCCAATCACACCTTTTTACCACGTTTCAGTTTGTAACTACTGGAATGCCTTTGTAAACTACAACAATTAATTAATTCACTGAATCCCCAAAAACCACCCGTACGACTGCTAGAAATATTTGGTGAAATTGTACAGAAATCCAAACTACCTCAAGATTGGTATGGCCAGGCAAATGTACGGCCTTTTCCAGAATTTCAAATGAGCATCTTAAATCTTGTTTTAATATATAATTTTAATGGCCCAGCCAGAAGGAAGATATTGAGACAATACCCAAAATCACACTTGCACTCTACAGACTCCGGCGATCTAAAATTTAAAATATTGGCACTCCCAGGAAATGTACGGTCTGCAAAGAAAAAGATTGGGAACTCTTCAATCACACCCCTAAATACTCTGATACTCTGAAATCAAATTTTCTTTAATTGTCTTCAAGTACATGAAATCTTGCATTCAAAAACTTCATTAAAAATTCACCACACTAAGCACCAGCACAGTCCTTGAGTGAGACTGTCAGCGATCACCTAGGAAACACCTTTAAGCCTCAGAGGTGATATTATCTATGGAGGATTTCATCCCCACAAATATCTGTAAACAGTACTGCAAAAATTTCTTCCCAGCCAAAATTTCGAGCATAAGCAAAAAGAACTTCAAAATTGCTTTTCATCCTCCCAAACGTAACTCCCAACTGACTTTCTTCAATTCATTTTTAAAATTAATCTTTTGCAGGAAAATGGACGTCACTTTTTGTTCACAACCATAAAAAGTTAATTTTACTCTTTTTAACAAATCCCCTTATGACTCCCGTTTTAATAATATTTTAATTAATGGTGAGTTAAATAATAAACTTAACTTAAAACATTAGCGTTAAATTAAAATATTACATTACCACTATAGATCAAAAGGGGACATTACATTAGAGGATTCCTTAAGGTTCATCAAAGGTTTACTGGCAGCTTCACCAAAGAATGTTTGAAGGGTTTAGTGGAAGTATTTCCTAGAGTTCACCAAAGGCTTAATTGGAAGGTTCCTTATGGGTATTGCCTTAGTTTTGTTAGATATGTAATCGTCAACAAAGAAGTATTATGACCAATAAGTATGATAAAAATTAAGATCTTAGGTTATTAATCATTACAAACAAATAAAATGAGAATTGCAAAGATACACAGATTAAGCACATTACACAATATATACATGGGGAAACCCTTTTGGGTAAAAACCCCATAAAGCATCATTTCATTATAAAACACTTACAAAATGGTCTCTTAAAACAGAGATCGAATCTGGAGAAACATTTCTTAGTTCCACATAGTCGATAATACATCTTGTGCATATTGATATAATTCACTATTAATCTCCAAATTCCTGTCCTTCTCAATGACAGTGAAGCTCATTCAATATAAGAGAAGGGTTGGCAAAATGCTTGAAGAGTTATTAGTCACACCTATAATTATTTAAATGGTATATTTATAAAATGCATAAGTTTATAATATTATATTAGAACACTATATAAATGCTATAAGGGTAATGACCCCTAGTAACATTATGTTCTAACAAATTAATAATTATGATAGTGATATAACAAGATAGTTAATCATAACTTCCCAACCTCCCAAGTAACTAATGTTTCTCTGAGTTTCTAGGTTTATGGCAACATGGAATGTGGGGATGAGGTTTTAGGGACGGAATTTTTTCCTAGTTTCTAGGGACGGCAAATCTTTTCCTAAATTCTAGCAATGGAAAGGAGACAGCGAGGGGATTGGACTTAAAAACAAATTATATTCAAAATAAAAATGAAAAACTAGCTATTTTTTCGTAAATTCTAGCAACAAATAAGGGACAGCGAGGGGATTGGACTTAAAAGCATTTATATTCAAAATAAAAAATAGAAAATAGCTAGGTTGACGAATCGGGTATGGGTACATGGGTACGACAAAATTTTTTGGGGGGTTGGGTACGGAATCAGTGACATCCGTACAAAAATATAATAAAATATTCAAATATATATATATATATATATATATATATATATATATATATGCAACCTAGAAACAAAAGTAAGTTTAGAATGTCATATACAAATACATATGCTTAAACAAAACCATGACAAATTTCAATTTTTAAACCATAATATACTGATTTAAATTCAGTTTTCATATCAAAAGGATCATATTAGAGTAATTAATACTAATGGTCATTTAGTTGTAAATGGTAAAAGTTTCTTGTATTAACATAGAAAAAAGTTACAATATATAGAAGTGCATAAAGCACTGTAGATATTAATTATCCACCTACCTAAAGTTACTGTAGAAACAGTAACAGCGAAATAGACTAAACAAAATAACATAACATTGACCATTAATAATAATAATAATATTCTAACACCCTCCCTTAATGGTCAATCTGTCAACAACACCAAGTTGCCCCCTAAATTTTACAAACTTATCCGGGCTCAGAGACTTGGTGAGAATATCTGCAATCTGATCCGCTATTGGAACATACTGCAGCTGAATTGATCCGTCTTCTACCAGCTAGCGAATGTAGTGACAATGAAGCTCAACATGCTTGGTACATTCATGGAAGATTGGATTTTTGGCTAGTTTGAGCACCCCTTGATTATCAGTGTACAAGGGAGAAGGCCCTACTTGTGACATGTGCATGTCAGAAAGCATCATACAAAGCCAAACTGCCTCACATGCTGCTTTAACGGTTCCTCGATATTTAGCTTCTGTTGAGGAAAGAGCCACTGCCTGTTGCTTCTTGCTGGTCCATGTTACAACACCTGTACCCAAACTGAATACATAACCAGAAGTAGATTTTCTGTCATCCATTGAACCTGCCCAATCTGAGTTTGTGTAACCGATCAGCTTTGGATCCTTGCATCTGCCATACAAAATGCCATAGTCTGAAGTGCCCTTAACATATCTCAGCACCCGCTTCGCTGCAATCCAATGATCAACTTTTGGAGCTGTCATGAAGCGAGAAATGTAGCTCATTGCAAAACTAATGTCAGGTCTAGTGGTAGTGAGATAGATGAGACTGCCCACTAGTTGCTTGAATGTTGTTGCATCGACCGGAGGTGAATCAGAGTTGGCTGACAACTTCAGCCCCTTCTCCATAGGTGTGGAGGCAGGTTTGCAGTCCTGCATCCGAAATTTGTCAAGCAGACTTCGAGCATACTTAGACTGAGAGATAAAAACACTATCAGTTGTCTGCCAAACCTCAATACCCAAACAGTAATGGAGAAGCCCCAAATCTGTCATGTCAAAATTCTAACACAAATCTTGTTTGATTGTTGCAATCAAATGTGCTGAACTGCCAGTAATGATCAAATCGTCAACATAGACAACAAGAAAGAGAATATCATCACCAGAGTGTTTGACATACAGATTAGTGTCAGAAGGGCTGCGCTGAAAACCATGATCAACCAAGTACTGATCAATCTTGAAGTACCATGCACGAGGCACCTGTTTCAGTCCATAGAGCGCTTTCACGAGCCTACACACCTGATGTTCTTTGCCGGCAACCTTGAAACCAGGAGGCTGCGTCATGTAGACTTCTTCCTGCAACTCACCGTTGAGGAAGGCACTCTTGACATCCATTTGATGAACTGTCCATCCAAATTGGGCTGCAATAGCGAGAAGAAGACGAATTGTGCTCATCTTGGCAGTAGGAGCGAAGGTCTCCTCATAATCAATGCCCTTCCGCTGTGTGAATCCTCGAGCAACCAATCTAGCCTTGTATTTATCCAGAGTACCATCTGCATGATACTTGACCTTGTAAACCCATTTGCAACTAATAGGTTTCTTCCCAGGAGGAAGATCAGAAAGAACCCAAGTGTGATTTTTCAGAAGACTATGATATTCTGTTTGCATAGCCTGTTCCCACTCTGGAATTCCTTTAGCCTCTGAATAGGTATGAGGCTCGTAGATGCTGTGGATGTTGGCCATGAGAGCGAAGTTGACTGTGTGTTGCTGCTTGCTCTTGCTACCAGTTGATCTGCCCTCAATGAGTTCATCATCATGAAGATCGCCGATTGTCTTGGCCCACCACTTAGGCCGACGAGTAGAAGCACCAACATCTGGAATAGGAGGAACAATATCTCTTGGGATATCTGGAACAAAGTCATCTGGATGTGAGTCCTAAAGAAAGTCAAGTGGTGCGAGATCATGATTAGTAGACTCCTCATCTTCAGAGTCAGAATGCTCTAAAGCCCTCCCATCATGGGAACCAAGAGGAAGACGAACACCCTCATCAGGAACCTTCATAGGCTGATCCGCAGGACTGGTGGTAGGAACAAATGGACGAGTAGTCTCATCAATCACAACATCACAACTGAATATGAGACGATCTGTCTCCACATCAACCAACTTGTAGGCTTTGTGATTGTCGCTGCAGCCAGTAAACATAAGTGTCTGGCTCTTGGAGTCCAACTTGGTATGCTTAGCGTCTGGAATCCATACATGAGCGGTAGAACTAAACACTTTCAAATGGCCCACCTTAGGCTTGCGTCCTGACCAGGCTTCTTCTGGAGTCATCTTCTTAACGGCCTGTGTAGGTGATTGATTCAGGAGGTAGACGGCAGTGTAGACTGCTTCAGCCCAGTATTTCTTAGGTACATTTCTGTACTCGGGCATAGAACGAGCCATTTCAGTAATGATGCGATTCCTGCGTTCAACGACACCATTCTGTTGAGGGGTGTAGGGTGTGGTAAGTTGGCGCTTAATGTCGTGTGCAACACAAAAAGAAGAGAAGTCAGTTGAACAAAACTCCCCCCCATTATCTGACCTTAGAGTAACAATTTGAGAACCCAATTCTTTCTCAACTAAGGCTTTAAACTGCTGAAATGTGTTGAACACATCTGATTTATGTTTCAAAAAATACACCCACATTTTTCGACTGAAATCATCAACAAACAATAAAAAGTACCTGGACCCAGTAACAGAAGGAGTATTCATTGGCCCACATACATCAGCGTGAACCAGTTGAAGTACCTTGGAGGCTCGCCAAGAATCATCATTCGAGAACGGTGTCCGATGCTGCTTGCCAGCTTGACAGGCTCCACAAACTCCATGATTTTTAGTTTGGATCTCAAGTAGATCAGCAACAAGACCCTCCTGAGATAACTGAGAGGTAGTGCACATTCAAGTGCCCATAATGCTGATGCCAAAGTTTGTTGATGGTTGTACAGCGGGCAGCCAAAGCGTGCTCTTGAGAATCACCGGAATCAGCAAGTCTATACAAACCATGATCCTCAAGTCCCATCGCAATTGTAGTACGAGTCTCCCGATCAACGATGCTGCATGTGGACGAACTGAAAACAACATCTAATTGGGGAGAATGCCGCATGATTTGATTGACGGAGAGGAGATTATGTTCCATACCTGGAACATAGTAAACATCGAGAAAGAGTAAATTTCTTCCTCCTGAGTGAATCTAGACAGTGCCCTTACCAGCAATTGTGTACTCTTCGCCTCCTCCAAAAATGACAGAATCCGAGAATGGTTGGAACTTTGTGAACCAATCCCGACGATGGGTAAAATGTCGCGATGCCCCTGAATCGATATACCAGGCAGAAGAATGTACCGGATCTGCAGTTCTCTTGGCCATAAACGCATAGAATGCAGACTCTTTCTGCTCAGTGTGCTCAGCGACATGTGCCTTTTGTTGAGATCCTCCCTGCTTCTTTTGTTCATGAGCCAACCGAGTCCGACAATCAGCCTTAATGTGACCATATTTGTGGCAATAATTGCATTGAATGTTCTTCTTCTTGCTGTCCTGAGAAGAACCAAAGCCTTTCAGCTGAGAAGATTGAGTCTTCCCTTTGTTCTTAGTAGAAGATTTGGCAGAGAACGCTTGTTCTGTGTAGGTGGAATTGACATTGCTTCCAAACTGCTGTCTCCAACGATCCTGTTGTAGAAGCTTGTTACACAAGTCTGGAAACTTCAAGTCAAGGTTTGTTGAAGTAATATTGAGCGTCTCAATGAAATGCTCGTAAGACTTTGGCAAAATCTTCAGAGTAATGACGACCATGTCCTCTTCCTCCATCTTTCGACCAATAGCTTCCAGTTGGTCGCGAATCTCTTTGATCTTGGTCAGATGCTCTTGGAGAGTGGTGTTCTTCTCGTCCATCATTATTGAAAAAAGCATGTTCTTAAGAAAAAACACACGACTCTTATCTGACGTTTCATGGAGATCCTTCAGATTTGTCCATACCTCAGCAGCTGTTTTACCTGACGACACTTGTGGCAGCTGGTCCTTAGTGACTAAAAGCTTGATGAGCATGATGGCTTCTCGGTTGTGTTCATCCCATTTATCCTAATCCTTTCCGACTACAGTGGATCGAGTTGAGGTCCCCAAGACGACTTGATTGAGACAACGATATTCAAAAATCGTCAACATGCGCTGCTTCCAAGTGTTGTAATTCTTCCCATTGAATTTTTGGCTGCTTTCAAGCATTATGTTCGTCAAAGATGCCATCACGTACCTCGCGGTCAAACTGGTGATGACAAAATAATGCACAGAAAACAAAAATACAGAAACCCTAGTACGGATTTTGAGGTTTGACTGAAAACCCAGAAAAGATAAATAAAAACCTAAAAGGATGGAAGAATACCTAGAAAATTTTTACAGCACAAATTTTGAGGCATGGAAAACGAGGTACCCAGAAAAATTTAACGATGACCTAGTTGAGATCTTGGAAAACTCCAAAGGAATCTGCAATCAAAATAATTTTTCGACTTGAAACTGAGGGTCAAAACCCTAGTCGAGCTGGCAGAAACCCTAGGCGGCCATGAAAACCAGAAAAAAATTGCAGAAATGAGCAGAAATCTTCACAAAAGCGTGGCAAACAAGATTCCAAACCCTAGGCGACCAGGTTGCAAGAGGAGGCGACCAAGTTCGATCACAAAAAACACCAAAAGTCATGCTCAAAAGACGTCTGAAAAACACGACTCAGATCTGAACAAACGCCACTCGAAAAGAGTTGAAAATCGCGGCTTGAGGAGAAGAAAAACGCGTTCAAGTTTCTCTAGAACAAATCCCGTCAACAAAAGATCAACTCACGCGGCTAAAGAATTCAAAACGCGTTCAGAAAATTTGAAAATCGCGGCTAAAAAACGTGATTTTAACTGAAAAATGTGTGCCAAAGAAGGCCCTTAGTCACGTGACCAGAAGATCCCGCCCAGAAACACAAAAACCAGAGAAATATCGCGCGGGTAGGGCAAGAAAAAACGCGACCTTTAGCAGTAAAAAACGCGGGTAAAAGCTTTCTTTGGCAGAAAATCTTCATACACAGAGCCGACGGGACTAGGGCACAAACAAGATCCGACCGAAAAAATTAAAGGAGAAGAACTTTCGAATTATGACCTACAGGCCCACGAAAATTTTTACCTGAAATTTCCCTTTTAAAAAATTCGGCCCTAAGAACTTCGGATTATGGCTTCTAGAAAGCCCCACGAAATTACCCAGAAACCCTAACTCGCTCTGATACCATGTAAATGGTAAAAGTTTCTTGTATTAACATAGAAAAAAGTTACAATATATAGAAGTGCATAAAGCACTGTAGATACTAATTATCTACGTACCTAAAGTTACTGTAGAAACAGTAACAGCTAAATAGACTAAACAAAATAACATAACATTGACCATTAATAATAATAATAATATTCTAACATTAGTAATATTTAGTTTATTAGGTAATTTCTATTTTTTCAATTAGATAGTTTAGAATCTTTCAGTTTAATTATTTTAGAATATTTCTATTTTGTTTCTCAGTATTTCTCTATATAAGGAAACTACGTTTCCATTGTAATCATTCAATTAGTTAATAATAAAATATCGTTACGTGGTATCAGAGCATAGGGGTTTTTTGAGAATTTTTTTCCTTATTAAAAATTCGTAAGCTACTTGGAATTTATTTCCAGAATTTTTTTTAACAATTTTTTATGAAAAATCGTGCTGCTGTCATTTGTTTTTTTTTGACAGATTCTTCAGGAGCAGAATCGCAGGTTTTTTTGAGGCGTCGGTTTTTTTGGTGGAGCTGCGTGGTCGCGTCACTGATCGTTTTGTGTGTTTTCCTATTTTTCTCACGTTTTGGTGCTCATTTTTCTACTCGCGCAATGACGTTTGTGCCATTGTTGTTTTCTTCGGCTCTCAAGAAGGCGCAACAACCTGCATTTGTGGTAGCTAGCATTTGTACTTTAGTTTTCCAGCCTGTGTGAAGTTGCAGAGCCAAAACCTGCGCGATGTTGGACGTTTTTGAAGGGTTCGTTTTTGGTGGCTGCACGTTTTTTTGTGCCCTTTTCTGCTCATGTCGTGCAAGGCCACGAAGAGTTTCTGTTTTTTTTTTTTCCTTCAATTCTATGGTGGTGCTGCAGTTTTTAAAATTTTGTGGGTTTCCTTTGTCTTTTCTGCGCGACCTGATTTGCATGCGCAGTGAATATTTTTCACGGGTTTCTATTCATGTTTTGCTCGAGTAATGGGCTGTGAGGAAGTTAAACAGTTCGTGGTCTCAATAAAAAGTCGGGTGTTTTTTTTTCGAGGGTTTTTGGGCCGCGAAAGCCTATGTAGCGGCTAGGGTTCTGCTATCTTGGCATTCAATTTTTCCATACCTGATTTTCCAATAAAATCAGAAGTTTTTGGCATTCTTGGGATCTGTGCGCCTTGGGATATGTGCTACAAGGGTTTTATTTAAATTGATTTTTACAATAAAATCAAGAGATTTGCTTTCTGTGTTGTTTGCCTCAAAATTTGTGCTAGCGATTTTTTTTTTTGAAGCTCGTGTTTTACCTTGTTTTTTGTGCATAGGAAAATGGGAGGGATGGCGTCGTTGACCAACATCATGTTGGAAAGCAATCAACCCTTCAACGACAAGAACTACAATACCTGGAAGCAGAGGATACTGTCGATTTTTGAGTACCGGTGTCTCGACTAGATTGTTTTGGGTAACGTTACCCGTCCCACAGTGGCAAGCAAAGATCAGGTCAAGTTTGATGAAGGTAACCGAGAGGCGGTTATGTTGTTGAAGTTATCAGTCACCGATGAGATGCTTCCAGAAGTGCTTTCTAGCAAGACTGCTGCGGAGATATGGACACACTTGAAAGATCTCCATGAAACGTCGAATAAAAGCCGAGCTTTCTTTCTAAAGAACATGTTTTCGATGATGATGGATGAGAAGATGTCTCTACAGGAGCATCTTATGAAGATTAAGGATATACGCGATCATCTGGAGGCTATTGGTCGCAAGATGGAAGAGGAGGATATGGTAGTGATTACGCTAAAGAGTACCACGCTCCTACAAACACTTTATTGAAACACTCAACATTACCTCCACTAATGTTGACTTGAAGTTTGATGAGTTGTGCAATAAGTTATTGCAGCAAGCTAGGTGGAGACAACAGTTTGGTAGCAACAATGATACAGCCAGTGCGGAACAAGCATTTACTGCCAAGGACAAAGGCAAAGGCGAGTCCACTTAGCAGAAAGGACATCGCACATCTGAGGAGGGTTCCAAGAAGACTATCACTTGTTACTACTGTGGGAAGATTGGTCATGTCCAGAGGTTTTGCAGAAAGCAGTTGGCTGATCAAAAGTCCAACCAAGGAGAGTCTTGGCAGCAGGCTCATGTAGCAGGGCATTCTAAGGCGAAGGCGAAGGAGTTAGCCTTCTATGCGTTTTAAATTTTTGGGTAGTTATTAAAATGACCATTAAGGGAGGGTATTAGAGTAATTAATATTAATGGTCATTTAGTAATATTTAGTTTATTAGTTAATTTCTATTTTCGCAGTAAGATAGTTTAGAATCTTTTAGTTTAGTTATTTTAGAATATTTCTCTTTTGTTTCTTGGTATTTCTCTATATAAGGAAACTACTTCTCCATTGTAATCATTCAATCAATTAATAATAAAATATCGTTACAGATCAAACTTGATTGTCATGATAGATAATCATTGTTTAACATTTAAATAATATAAATAGTAACCAATTTTCAATATTAAAAGGATCAAACTTGAATGTCATGATAGATAATCATTGTTTAACATTTAAATAATATAAATAGTAACCAATTCACTAATCTGCAATTGCATCATATGGGTTATCATCAAGACTAAGATTATCATCAACATTAATATTAGATGATGGAACCACATTGGCATTTGCACTAAAAGTATATTGACTCCTCAAAACTTGAAGAAGATTGTGCAACTGCAGCCAAAGAAAGATCTAGGTCAGCTCGCTCCAGTTCTACATCCCACATCTTTGCTGCCCCTTCTTTGTACTCATCCTCTTTGTGAGTAAGAAGGCACAAGTTGGAATGAACAAAAACTAGCTCCTCTGCATTGCTTGATGCCAATCGATTGTACTTCATTGAGTGGATGAAGGAGTATGTACTCCAATTCCGCTTAGCTGAAGAACTAGCAACCTATTGAAGCAAAGGGTTCTCTCATTAAAGTTGTTAAATTAAAAAAAATTGTAAATCAAACTTCAAATTTGAAAATAACGCATTTTAATTTAAAATTTTTAAATGATAAGACTTAAAAGTTAAAATTACTTGAGATACAACTTTTATTGCAAGAACTTTGAGGTGTGGCATCTTGTAGCCATTGAGGTACCACCAAGAGTGATCATCCTTCTTATATTTGTCACGGGGAACAAAAGCACTTTGATCACTAGAGACGACAAAACTAGCAAATTCATTTGAAACTGCATCTTCCATATCAAGATCAGAGAAGAGTTTAACAAGACCTTTCTAAACCCTTCGTTGACTTCTAGATCATGGTATGGTGGCACTTTGTTTGGTATAGCAAGGATCTCTACACTGTAAAATTTGGGAGTCAAAGCGAAGGCAAGAAGATGGAGTGGGGTGGTCATTTTTTTCCACCAGTCAACACAGATTGCATGCACCTCTTTGAAGAAGGTTTCTTCAGGATCTTGCTCTTTTTCATTTATGATGGTTTTCATCTTCTCAAGCATTGAGGTGATGCCATCATAAACCTCCCCCAAGCATGGCTTATCCATGTCAGTAAAGCGTATCATGCTCAATATGGGCTCGGTGAAATCAAGAAGATATTGCACCTGATCCCACCAAGTGTCATCTAGAATCTTTTGTTTTAGATTTGCTGCCCTCTTAGTGTTTGATTGCCTCCATATAGACCATAATTGGCTAATGACCATAGCAGAAAGCACCTCTCGCACCTTCACAAGTCGTCTCAAGACGATTGTGTTGGATGCAAATCTAGTCTCAACCACCTATTTGAAAATAAAAATTAAATAATTAAAATCTATATATATATATATATATATATATATATACTAAATAAATTATTAAAGTAAAACATAGCATAAAAATAATGCAAAGTTTGAAGTTTGAGTTACCTTCAATAGATCTAGTTGCGAGAATGATCTAAAAAAAGCTTGCGACGTGGTGATTTGTTATGAACGTTTGGATCTCTTCAACTTTAGCATAGACTTGTTTGATCCAATCTATTTTTGTACCCAACTTTTGTAGCATGAGGTTGAGGGAATGTGATGGCACCTTCAAAATTTTGCAAAATTTGAAGTCTATGATGAAAAAATTTGATCTACACACTCAGAAGTGCGCCTGAAAATTCTGCCCAAATGACCTACTTTGGAAGGTCATAATTCTGAGCCAGTTAACTTTCATGCCAAATGCTTTGGTGGATGTGCTCATGTGTCATATGTGAACATGCATGTCAGTCTTCAGCTTCCCATGATGAGTTTTAACAGGTTTCTGAAAAAGCAAAGTTGGAGGGTTCTATAACTGTTTTGTTGTTTGCATACTTTCAATTCTGCGAAGTGGCCTCTTGTTGAGTGAATATTTCACAGTTGGGTGATTGTCAAGACAAATGGATTGGTTCCCTGCATTCCCCTCACATTCATATGCTCCCTAGTCTGTTTTCAGAGTCTCGGGATCAAGTTTGATATTTTTACCAGTTCGAAAGCAAATGCAGTTTGTTCACTTTTTACATCTGCATTTCTAGGAGTGTTTCAAGGTGGTCAAGTTTGACCCTTAATATCTGGTGAAGAATGATGATTCAAGGAAAGCCCTCTTGCACACATACTCAGTCTACCCAAATGACCTAGTGTGTCTAGTGGTAGATTCTCAAGAGGTGATTTGACATTTTTTCAAGGAGGTGACTTGGTGTGAGTTGGTTTTTGATAGGTGCAAATTGCAGAAAAGTCTGAGTGATCCACTTTGGCATTTAGTATTTTGCACCTCTGGAAGAATTTTTCCATGCCGTTTGTTGCATTGGATTTTTGGTTCAAATGGTAACATGCATGCTCAGTTTTGCGCCTCTTGGATGAGCTTTGATGGGTTAATTAATCCTTTTCTAACTGCAACATGGCCAAAAGTGGTGTCCCAAAAAGTTTCAAATTTTCAAGATCTAAGGACAACCCATTTCTTGTTTTGGTCTAAAACCTCTACAACTCCATTTTCATAAAAAATAGAAGTCATATGATGCGTTATTTTAATGCATTTCTGGTGTGGCGAACACGTTCCGAGGGCCAGTTTACAAAGGAGGTACTTGACTTTTGACGGCTAGGAGAAATTTGAGGAAATGGGTTTTCTCTAAATAATTGATTATGGCCGCACACAAAAAATCTTGGCTCCAGGGGTCACTGTTTGTGCGCAGTGAAATTTCTCTGTTTGGGCCGCAGGCATAATTAAAATTTGCCCATTTTCTAATGTTTCCAAATGTTAATATTTAAAATATTGTGAACATTTTAAATATTGGACAAATGCAAAGAGTCATGTAGGGCAAGGATAAAGTGTATTTCAAATGTTTATAAGGAAAAACAAGTTTAATTCTTGCTTTCTATTGGTTGAGTTCACGGCAGCACAACTTCACGGCAAAACTCCATCGCCTGTCGCTGTTTTCATTATCATTCTCCTCTCTGCATTCGCGATGAGCGATGGTGGTTCCTTCTCATCGCCCATCGCGGATTTGAAGGCTCTCCTCCTCATTGTATTCCCGATGAGAGATGGCGACATTTTCTGTATTGGGCATTGCCTTTTGGTTTCTCCATTTTCTCTTTACATTAGTGATATGTGATGGAAGACATGTGAGCAGTTAAAAAGGGCATTTTCAAGTGTTATTGTGCAAAAGTAAAGTGAAATTTTTGTTTCTTATTGGATGGACAAATTTTTGACAATTCACGACAATTCTCCAACTCTCACGACAGCATTGCTCATCTCCATTTTGGGATGGAGGAATGAAATCAAATTAGAGATGGCTCAAAGATGGATTGCCCATCTCTATTATGAGATTTATTTGTCTTTTGCAATTAGTGATGGCTTGTGCTTGAGTGTTGAAACTAAAATGTGCCATATGGAGGAGAATTTGGGGAAAGTTTCATGTTTTTATGGCTGCAACTGGTGAATGTAATCGCATTTTTGAGTTTAGGAGGACGAACTTCACACATCACAGTTTGATATTTTTATTTTCTCATCTCATTGGTGATTCGTGATGCTACAATTGTATTTCACCCATCGCTAATACAAATATCACTCTCCTCAGGGCTTTCGCTATGGGCGATAATATGCTCTCCATTGCTAATTGTATTTTCATTTTCTCTTTGTTTTAGAGATGTGCAATGAGAGTGGTCGAAGCAAATGAATGTGGTGGGCTTGTGGCATATATTTAGAGTTATCATTGATAATTTTAATGGTGAGTGAAAACGATATGTTGCTGGAAAAACAAAATGAAGAGGCCCAAGTATATTATTTTATTTCTCGATGAAACAAATTATCGCCCATCGTTGATAATTTCTCATTTCTCACGCCAAATGTGCAATGGTGGCTATAAAGTTGGTAAAGCTTGGTGGGCCCTAGTTTCATTGTCAAATATTAATATTTGACAAAGTTTTTGCAAAGTGAAAAATTAAAACGTGAGAAGCACGGGTGAGAAGATTTTTCCACAACAAATAAAAAATTAATGCCTTTACAAATAAAATCAAAAACTTTATTTGCTAGGCGGTGAGATAAAATGTTTCACGGTTAAAACATAAAGGGATGTGTAAATCTTTTTTATTACCCGATTTAAAAATTAATGCCTTCCCAATGAAGTTGAAAACTTTATTTGTTAAGGCAGTCAAGTGAAAATATTTCACAAAAACTACATAGGTAATAAGAAGGTAAGTGAACAGGTGAGATGGAAATCTTTACAGTGAAGGGTTTTTCACAGCAGATAGAATATTCTCTACAACAAGGCATTTTTCAACGTGGGTAAAGAGCAAATTATGACAATGATGGCTTCCTGGAAGGGAATATTTTCTATGACAGGGCAAGTCAGGAATGAGGCGTGAATATGAGAGCAAGTTGAAGATTCTTCAGCAAGCAAAGGTAGTTACTGATCTACGGACTTGAATGTGCCAGATGTCATTGGGAGATCTGCATTTAGGGTTTTTGCACTTTTTTTAAGTGCAGATTTTCTGTTTCAGAAAGCAAGTTGTTCAGTCCTTTCTATCTTACAGGAATACTCTTGTAACAAAGTCTGAAATGTATAGTGTTTTGTTTTAGGTTTCTGAAGTTTTCTGAGTCATGTAATGAAGAACTTATTCACAACAATGTTATATTTGCAAGTGATCATATATTCTGAGTTAGTTGTCTCCATTGTATAGAGTGCATAGATTATGAATAAAAGAAATCAAGTGTTTTATGATATTTGTCTTCTAGTTTTACCTTGAATGTCTGTTCTGTGTTGTTACTTTCATTCAAAGAATGAATTAAATTGTATAAACATAAACAGAGGTTTGTGCAACTGTATGCTTGGATTGATAAAGTATGACTTGTTTGGCTTCTAGTATCAATGGTGCAATGCATCATTTGATAGGCACAAGTATGACAAAATGAAAGCTGCAATGAGTTTTAAACGTCATGGTTTAGGTGACTCCACCGTGGGATTAGGCATTAGTCTATTGATGTTACAGTTTCTTGAGATTAGTTTGTGAGCAACTACATCTTTTAAATCAAAAATTACTTATCAATCTCTGTATCTTTGTGTTTTGAGCTTTAATGAACCTTATCTCTCATGTTTAGTGTGTACATTGCCATAAAGGTCAGCCATACCTTCAATGTATTGTGTTTGCTAAGCATATAATGGAGATTTATCTGTTCACTCTGTGTTTGATACTATGGCACACAAGTATTTGAAAGCACACTATTGGGATCACCCTCCCAGGTTTAACAGAGCCTGAAGTTCAAGGGAGAGAGTTTTTATTTCAATCTCTTGTTTGTTGGCCAAATCTCTCCTTGAATCTGACTTTAAGGCCTGGCAACCCTTTAGGATTCAAGTTGATAGCAGATTTGAGTACCAACAGATTGGTGACTCTTCTGGGGAATCATTTCAAAAGAGTCAATCAGTTTGCTGATCTGTAGTTTTGGGTTAGAATGATCCATGGACCTGCATACTTGAAGGAGATTGCTGCAATGTTTCTGATGTATTCTTGAAATCTGGTGCTCTGCTGGTGGAGAGAACTCAAAAATACCTAGATCTTGGAAAAAGCTTTTTGCTCCTTGAAGATCTTTTCCTCTTTCAAGGAGGTGGCGACTATACATAAGTTTCTACATCATCAGAAGAGTTGGTTGCAGTAATTCTCAGGTATTTTTCTATTGTAATATCTCTATATGAAGGTTTTCAACAAAACGTTCTAGTTAATACTGTCCCTTATTCAGTATTTCAAGATACTAGTAGAAAGGGAAAGGAGAAAGTAGGATATTTTGAAAAGGGATATTAAATTGAATACTTGTAGAGGGAATAAGTTTCTATTTGCAAATACGTATTGTTGTCCTAGTTCTTCCTCTATAAGTTGTAATGTTATGCCTAGAACACATCCATGTCCTCAAAGAAAGGTGTTCACTAGTGAAAAATATGACCCTCTGGATTTCAGTCAAATCCAAGGTTACCCACATTCTGTCCCAAGAAGAATTAGTGAATGTTTGCCTAAAATTAGAGGAGGTTTTGAAGAATCAACATCATAACATGTACAAGGTTTTCTTGATGTAATGGAAGACTGTCAAATAGTAGAAGAAGATGCTATCATGAAGTTTTTTGTAAGAACTTTAGAAGATAATGCTAAATATTGGTTTTCTAGTTTACCAATGCATTCCATATGTTCATGGCAAGAGCTTGAGAAACTATTCATGGATGAGTTTGGTGAAGTGAATGATGACTGCTTGTCTGAAGAAAGAAATCTACATACCCAAGAAGAATATGAAGAGAAATCTGAAAATGAGGTTGAACCTATATCATATATTGATGCATTGTGTGATATAGAAAGATTGGAGGATGAATCCATCTATGATTTTTATGATAGATTCATGAAATTTCTGCTTGATATACCAGAATCAGAAAGGCTTGATAAATCATTTTGCATTGATTTGTTCTGTGAAAATTGTGAGCTAGGTCTGAGTACTATGCCAGCTCACTTGAAACCCCCTAATCTTGAATGTTTATATCAATGGCTTTTAGTGATTAAAGACAATGATAGTGCATGATGTAATGATGAGAGTTTTGTTTTGAACAACCTATGGAGAAAATGTACCCAGATGAAGATTGCAGCCATGATGGTCATGAAGACATAAATGAAACATGCCAAGTTTCTTCTATTTGCTCTAAAAATACAAAAATAGAGAGCAGATTTTTTGTATCAGATGAAAGCTGCAACGATGTAGATGATACTGAAAATATTTTCTCCTCTATGGACTTTGAATAAATAGTTGAAGATCATGCTGATTTTGAAGTTTCATGTCTTCATGATGAGAACAATGGTGTTGTAAATAAAAGTTTGCAACCAGCTGAAAAGCATTCTTGTATGGTTGATCGCGATGATTTCAATTCTATTTGCAGCCCTAGTGACTGTGATTCCTCTCATGAGGAAGAGATAGAATTAATCTCTTCAAGTGGAAAGTGTTTCAACAAGGAAAATGATGGTAATATTTCTGAAGACTCACAAGAGCATGATGAGGTATATGGATTGAATATTTTATTTGAAGAAGAAATGTGTAATCAACAGTGTTATGGTGCCCTTGGTCCTGCCTCTTCTACAAGTATTAAGTGTAGCATTGATGAAAGCTTTCATAATAAGATAGAGGAGCCTGCTGATTTGAAGAGTATTTTTGAGAATATCTGTGCATCAGATGAAAGTGACAAATTATGCAACGATTTTTAGTCACAACAATCATGTGTGAGAAGTTGCAATGAAGAAACGATTGATGGTTTTCAGTTTGACAATGAAGAATGTAGCCCTGCTGGTTGTTGCAGCAATATGAACAAAGAAGGAGATATGCATGCAAGAGATTTGTTGAATGCATCGGTTCAAGTAGTTGGTTATGAGGAGCATGCATATGTTGATAATGATGAACAAGGAACTCCTGATTTGTTTGATGCTTTACCTTCTTTTACTCCTTTTGCTGACTTTGAAGTTATCACTGAGTGTTTGCATGATGATGGCATAGATGTAGTTGTACATGAAATTGAAAATGTATTGACAAATATTGGTACAGCCAATGAACCTCTTTATGATGAGTTTGCACTTGAAGAACGTGATTGTGTCAATCACATGGATGTATATGCAAACCTCTTTTTTGGATCTGCAACTCATAGTTTTCCTCTTGAGCAGTATGTTTCAGATTGTCATGTTGATGCAGCAGGAGGTGGTGTTGAATATGTTTCTACTTGCAGCAGTGAATCTGTTTTAAACAGTCATTATGAGGAATTTGTTGTAGAAGTAAATTCTGAGTCATCTGAGCCGGCTCTTGAAACTTTTGTGTGTGATAACATTACTAATGTTGACAGTCTTGTCTATGAGCTTGAAGTGGGAAACACTGTTTGGGATGCTGATGCAGTGTTTGAATGCTATGATTTGAATGTGGATGAAGGTATTATGAGTTTTGGTGAATCTTGTTTTTAGGACATTGAGACATATGGTAATATCATTGAGCTATGTTGTTGGGATGATGACAAACTTGTATGTGATGCAATCCAATTGAAAGAATTACAAATGTGTGAGTATCCTTTGCTCAATACACAGGAGGATTGCATACTGTTTCTAAAGGATGATATCTTTTTTGGCTGTAACCATTATGAGGGGGTTAGTGAATGTGATGAGACTGTGTCTTCACATAGTCTCGGTCATCATCCTCATGTTCTATAATTTGCCACAAGGTTAGAAAATGCAATGAGTGGCAGTGATATGGCCTGTGTCATCTGGTTGTCGTATGACAATAAAGCTAAATACAAAGGCAGTCTAACACTTGCGCTTGCAAGAATGCAGTCACTCATGTTGCTATTGTGTGACAGAGGAAAGTACGGGTTGAGGGGGATCAACCTTTTTAATGGATTGGTATTTGACAAGGGTAAGAACTAACTTCCCTTTTCAATGAGGTTAATTTTTTTTTTTTTAAATTAAAGACTCTGTTGCCCAATAATTCTGGCACTTGGTCTGCTCTCCTAGAGGATTCTGAATTCTCACTTTGTTCACTGAGGAATAGACGTCTCCAGAAAGAGCCACTGATGGCACCTTCAAAATTTCTAGTGTCCATGATGAAAAAACTTGATCTGCACCCTCGGAAGTACACCTGAAAATTCTGCCTAAATGACCTACTTTGGAAGGTCATAATTCTAGCCAGTTAACTTTCATGCCAAATCCCTTGGTGGATGTGCTCATGTGTCATATGTGAACATGCATGTCAGTCTTCAGCTTCCCATGATAAGTTTTAACAGGTTTTTGAAAAAGCAAAGCTGGAGGGTTCTGTAACTGTTTTGTTGTTTGCATACTTTCAATTCTGCGAAGTGGCCTCCTTCCTGTTTGAGTGAATATTTCACAGCTGGGTGATTGTCAAGACAAATGGATTGGTTCCCTGCATTCCCCTCACATTCCTATGCTCCCTAGTCCGTTTTCATAGTCTCAGGATCAAGTTTGATATTTTTACTAGGTTGAAAGCAAATGCAGTTTGTTCACTTTTTACATCTACATTTCTAGAAGTGTTTCAAGGCAGCCAAGTTTGACCCTTAATATCTGGTGAAGAATGATGATTCAAGGAAATGTAATGTCCCCTTCTAGTTGACATCTCTCAGAGCTTATGATTAGCCTATTATGCGACCCTCGTAGGCTGATAGGATGGATAGAGGGTCTTGTTGGAGCTTGGCTTGGCTTCGGTTGTCAGAATCTACCAGTTTGGCTTTTGTTCGGAGTCATTCGGACGTCATTTGCTTGACTTGCTATTTTTAGTAAGTTAAGTCACTCAGCGGAGCACCCCTGCTATTTTTAGTAGTATGGTTTGGTCGTGTGCAAAATCAATCACTTATTCTCCAGCTTCAGACGGATCGTTAATCGGATGTATTTTGAGGAAGATATTAATATTTTAATTGTCAAATTAAATATTAATTATTTGAAGCTTATGTTATAAAGTTATAATATTATTTAATATTATAACTTAAGTGATTTCTTAAAGAGGTCGACCAACATTGAAGAGGGGCCACTTTTCAATTATAATTTATAATTAAAAGTGCGTTCAAGACTATTGAAAAATTAAAAGAAAAGTTCAAAATTTATTTAAATGATGCCTTTTTGAGAAAAGTCGACATTTTGAAGGATATAAGGGTTTCATTGGAAATAGAGCTCATTATGTTTTGAAATCGAATTTTTGCCAAGTGCTTCTTCTGAGAACAGAGCCAAGGGTACCAGTTTTCATCGTGCATTGGAGAACGTGCCATCTTCAATGTTGCAGTTTAGAGGCTGTGAATATCAGCTGATTTATTGCTTTCAGAGAGGTAGCTTCATTCAGAGGTTATCACAGAACTTATTCAGAGATTCATCTTCAGAGTTTTGGATTCGGACATCAGCAGGCAGTGAATATATTCTAGGGCGCCTATCTCTGCTTCATATCTGGCATCCATTCCAAGTCTGTACGGAATTCTTCAAGGCTGTTGCAGATCCGTACTTTGCTGCTGCAGGCCGTACTAGCAAGTACAGGGCCATACTTTTCATCTGGAGTAATTCGCCTTCCTTCTTTGCATTCTGGTTTCATCAACAGGGGCGCCTATTATTCTAATATCATCTGCGAATGTCAAACGCAGGGGAAAAGTGGATCTTCATGAAGGCCATACCATTTCAGGGTCTTTTCAATCTGCTGTAAATACCAGGTTTTCATCAATAATATTGTTGCTTTTTCAGTTGCATGTTATCAAATCTCATTTGTATTCATCATAGAAGATCAATAAACTCTTTGGCAACATTATTTCCAAGATTCTATCATTTCCAGTATTGCAATATTTTATTTGAATTTATTAGCAATTTCTTCCCAAATCGCATTTTATATGTATATGCAAAAACCCACAAAAAAATTTAAAAAAAAAAAACGAGAAAAAAAATCAAAACAAGCAGTTTTCAGAATCAGTGAGAACAGGGGTTTCTACAGGAAATCCCTCTTGCACACATACTTAGTGTACCCAAATGACCTAGTGTGTCTAGTGGCAAATTCCCAGGAGGTGATTTGACATTTTTTCAAGGAGGTGACTTGGTGTGCTCAAGTTGGTTTCTGATAGGTGCAAATTGCAGAAAAGTTTGAGTGATCCACTTTGGCATTTAATATCTTGCACCTTATGAAGAATTTTGCCATGCCGTTTGTTGCATTGGATTTTTGGTTCAAATGGTAATATACATGCTCAGTTTTGCATCTCCTGGAGGAGCTTTGATGGGTTAACTAATCCTTTTCTAACTGCAACATGGCCAAAAGGGGTGTCCCAAAAAGTTTCAAATTTTCAAAATTAAAGGACAACCCATTTCTTGTTTTGGTCTAAAACTTCTACAGCTCCATTTTCATAAATAACGGAGGTCATATGATGCATTATTTTAATGCATTTCTGGTGTGGCGAACACGTCCCGGGGCTAGTTTACAAAGGAGGTACCTGATTTTTTATGGTTGAGAAATGAGTTTTCTCTAAATAATTGATTATGGCTGCACAAAAAATCTCGGCTCCAGGGGTCACCGTTTGTGCACAGTGAAATTTCTCCATTTGGGCCCTAGGCGTAATTAAAATTTGCCCATTTTCTAATGTTTTCAAATGTTAATATTTAAAATATTGTGAACATTTTAAATATTGGAAAAATGCAAAGAGGCATTTAGGGCAAGTATAAAGTGTATTTCGAATGTTTAAGGAAAAGCAAGTTTAATTCTTGCTTTCTATTGGTTGAGTTCATGGTAGCACAACTTCACGGCAAAACTCCATCGCTCGTCACTGTTTTCATTATCATTCTCCTTTCTGCATTCGCGATGAGCGATGGTGGTTCCTTCTCATCGCCCATCGTGGATTTGAAGGCTCTCATTGTATTCCCGATGAGAGATGGCAACATTTTCTGTATTGGGCATCGCCATTTGGTTTCTCCATTTTCTCTTTGCATTAGCGATATGTGATGGAAGACATTTGAGCAGTTAAAAGGGGCATTTTCAAGTGTTATTGTGCAAAAGAAAAGTTAAATTTTTGTTTCTTATTGGCTGGACGAATTTTTGACAGTTCACGGCAATTCTCCAACTCTCATGGCATCATCGCTCATCTCCATTTTGGGATGGAGGAATGAAATCAAATCAAAGATGGCTCAAAAATCCATTGCTCATCTCTATTATGAGATTTATTTGTCTCTTGCAATCAGCGATGACTTGTGCTTGGGTGCTGAAACTAAAATGTGTCATATGGAGGAGAATTTGGGGAAAATTACATGTTTTTCTGGCTGCAACTGGTGAATGTAATCACGGTTTTGAGTTTCCAGGCATCTTTTGGGGGTTCATTTGAGCTCAAATTTGTTGTTCTGTGTTTTAAATTCATCCCCTGACCATTCCCAATGGTTGGGAAGGGATTTTAAACATGTTTGTGGTGAATTTTGGTTGCCGACAGTTGTAAAAATGCCCCTGCATCAAGAAAAACGACCTGCACATTTTTATCTTGCCATGGTTGCAATAAGTTTTGTCAAAGTTCCCAGGGAAGCAACAAAACAAAGAATGGAGGATTTTGATGAAATGGTGAAAGCAGGAGGACGAACTTCACGCATTGCGGTTTGATATATTTTTTTTTCTCATCTCATTGGCGATCCGTGATGCTGCACTTGTATTTCGCCCATCGCTTAAACGAATATCACTCTCCTCAAGGCATTCGCGATGGGCGATAATATGCTCTCCATAGCTAATTGTATTTTCATTTTCTCTTTGTTTTAGAGATGTGCGATGAGGGTTCTCGGAGCAAATGAATGCAATGGGCTCGTGGCATATATTTAAAGTTATCATTGATAATTTTAATGGTGAGTGAAAGGATATGTTGCTGGAAAAACAAAATGAAGAGGCCTGAGTATATTATTTTATTTCCCAATTTAACAAATTATAGCCCATCGCTGATAATTTTTCATTTCTCACACCAAATGTGCCATGGTGGCTATAAAGTTGGTAAAGCTTGGTGGGCCCGAGTTTCATTGTCAAATATTAATATTTGACAAAGTTTTTGCAAAGTGAAAAATTAAAACGTGAGAAGCACAGGTGAGAAGATTTTTCCACAGCAAATAAAAAATTAATGCCTTTACAAATAAAATCAAAAACTTTATTTGTTGGGCGGTGAGATAAAATATTTCATGGTTAAAACATAAAGGCATGTGTAAATCTTTTTTATTAGCTGATTTAAAAATTAATGCCTTCCCAATTGTTTGCTGATATACCATTTGCATAGAGGCATGTTCCAAGGGCTTGGTCAGCAATCTCTCGCATCATTATTAAATGCCCCCTCCAATGGTCCCTTTGCTCTCTTCGAAACATTAGCCTCATTGACATTTTCAACTTCATTTCTTCTCAAAAAAGGATGGTTTTCTACCTCAATATCAGGGCCAACACTATCTGTGTGAGATGAAGAAGTAGGTGGCTTCCGTCAACCCCTTCCTATATTCAATGGATGCCCCATTCTATTTTGAACCCTTGCATTTGCTTCCTCTTGCTCCCTAATATATTCTGCTATTTTGGAAGGTGGTATAGATATTTTATTTTTTCTTGGACATGCTTTAATTCCCTTCCCAGGAATTGCACGCAAATGCGCTTTCACTTGGCTGTAGGAACTAGTGTATTTTTTATCACCTGGGGCCTATCCAAACACGTCCCCTCACTTGGAACTTGCTCTACTATTGAAAAATGTCTTCATAGCGGTGAATCCGGGTCCATATTGAATGAGGGATTAGTATTACCAATGGAACGTGAACTAGCTGCCATGATATTTATAAAGTAGAAACAATCTCTACGTGCAACAAACCTGCAAGTAGCAATTTCAAATTTAAAAATTGTTAAGAGAAGTTTGATTAAATTAATTAATTAAATAATAAACTCTTTTTTTTTTATCAGTAAAGGCAGGGGAAACCCTGCAAGTATTTTAATTATTCTCAGAAAAGCATTACATCCATTAATTCCATCCATGAAGAAACTTTTAGCTTGAAGAGCAAAAAGCCATCAATCCCCCTAACAGCGTCAAGTCCTACACAAAATTCAATCCCTCAAAAACCCCATAAAAATTGAAAATCTTTCAAACATTACAAAAATCTGCTACAGAGCTTGCTATTTCCTCCCGTTGCCATGGGATCGAAGATGCATATTAAAGGCAGCTAACTTCTTTTTTGTCCTCTGCATCGTATGCCAAATTCCTTCTTGCTCATCTATCCACAAAGGCTCATCCAAATCCTCAACTGGGCTGCATCTATCTTCAGAGGAAGCCAAATACACACTTAGACCGTTCACCCAGCTCTGCATTTGGAGCTCCACCCAACTCTTCATTTGGGATTCTACCCTACACTACTGAGGAAGAGTTACCCATCTCCTGCACCTAAGCCTTCCAAGGGGATATCAACCTGGTTGTATTTTTCGGATTCTCCACAGGGGCATTTCCATCTAGACAAACTTTTTCCACCAAATAGTGGTGAGGAGACGCCTCTTTCCACCAAGTTGCATGATTAACCCTCTTCTGCATAGAGCAATTATCAACAATGTGCCCAACACTGAAGCATCTGTGACAATGGAATGGTAAACCCTGACAATCAAGCATTTGCTTCCATTCCCCACTAGAAAATTTTAAGAGTACATCTATTGAAAGATCTTTGGTGATGTCCATTTCAACCAAAATTCGTGCATAAGTAGTATGCAGGAAATTTTGAGAACCCTCATCAATCCCTAGAAATTTTCCTAGAGAGTTACCAATGGCTTCAAAGCATGCATCGAACCAGAAGTGTAATGGAAGATTTGGAAGCCTTACCCAAAGTGGGGCCACATCAAAGGATTCCGTGGAAGGATTGAAAACTGGGTGCCATGGCTTCAATATTAGTAGATGTTGATCCTTCCAACTCCATTGATAGTCGCAAAGAGCATCATTCTTATCCTTCACATTCTCAAACACCACCACAAAAAACCCTCTTGCACTGGGGTAGATTTGAACATCCCCATCCCAAACAGGGCGCCAAAAGTCTATAGTCCATTGATGCAAATCAGCAAGGCCTGGCCAAAACCCTCGAAACTTGGTAATCAAACCCAACTCTACAAAAAAACTTTGCATTCTCTGCTGCTCGATAGCAATAACTCCGTCCAAAGAGACAGAGGGGGTCGTATTTGCATTCCGCAGGGGCCGTGCATGCTTTACCTTCCTCGAGATCATTGAGCCCTCTCCCATATCTCGCACCAATCCCCCATCTTGCTTACGGTTCTTCACAGACGCAGAGGCCCTCTCACGATGATCCCCAACCATACATTTGGAATGCCGTCCATTTTGCTCATGCTGCCCATCAGAAGAAACCCCGCCCCCAAATTTTGCATCCTGGCGCCCTCCATTCGTAACCTCTACATAAGGAATAAAGCGTCGACCTGCAAAACAATGAAATCCAAAAGTAAATTGCCCTGCATCGCCGCCAGAAACCCTAGTCGTAGCAAGCCAGGGCGAGCGTAGGGATGACATTGTAGGGAAAAAAAAATACGATTGCAATTTTTAAATAATAAACTTATTAATTATTATCTAAAATTCTAAATTCTAAAGGCTAAATCTAAACAGTAAATTTAAATTTTTTAAATAATAAATTATATAATTATAATATATGAATTATATAATAAAATAAAAATATTTTAATAACTTAATAAATTTATGTTTAATAATTTGAAAGATTAAAATTGTTAGAAAACCAGTTTTTAAAATTAAAATATATAGTTTTAACTTTTAAATTTAAGTTTTTAAGCTAGGGTTTTTAAATTTTTATTATTAATCTTTTAAATTTGTTATTTATTAAATATTAATCTCTAAATATAAATATTAACTATTAATCTATTAAATAAAAACAAAATATTTAGCTTTTAATAAAAAATTAAAGTTTGAGAGAAGGAAAAAAAAAGAAAGAAAATTAAAAACCCTACTTGGTTTTGAGCTGTGTGTAATGTCCCCATTTTAGCCATACGCTCTTCTGTGTTTGATAGTCTATTTTCGGAAGCCCGTAGGCTAGTCAGAAGCTGAAATTAGGCTTTCCACTTCTGAGAAGGTTTTGAGGTCTTGCATGTGAGAGTTTCTAACATATGTTTGGTGGAGCTTTCTGGGTTTTTGGAGAGCTTCGTGATGAGGTAACATGCATGCCATGATATTGACTTGCATTCTTGGCTGCTTTTGGTGGCTTGTATGTTGGAGTTTTTCAGTTTGGATTGTGGATTCCTTTTGGGTTTTCAGAGTGCTTCGCGGTGATGTGACATGCATCAGGGACAGTGGACTTTTCTGAACTTGCTATGTTTAGTAAATTACGATGGCTGCTCGGTTTGTGCTCAAAATGACTTTGGAACAACTTACTATTTTTAGCAGTATGCTATTTTTAGTAAGTTCTATTTTTGGCAGTGCTATTTTTAGCTATAGTTCAGTAGTCTGGAGCAATGGCTATTTCTGGCAGGTCAGTTTGGGCAGTTTGGTCTCCAACACCCTTGGTGCTATTTTTAGCAGGTTTTCAGTAAGCCAGTTCCAAGTCTATTTCTGGTAGGTCAGTTGGAGCAATTTGAGTCTTCAATACATCTGAGCTATTTTTGGCAGGTCTGAGCTTGAGTTGGGTGCTTCACTTGTGGAGGTAAAATATTTTAATAAAGTGAATTTTGATAAGGCTTGGTGGACGCCTTAAAGAGAAATAAGTGATTTTATTAAAGTCATTCATTTTATTATATTTGGACACCATTTTATACTTTATTAGCAAATTTAATAAAGTATATTACTTTCTTGATGTTGGACGCCTTGGAGACATGGGGAAATGAAATGCAAATTAGATAATATTTTGAGGAGATATATTATTTTATAAAGTGTTTCACTTTATTACCTTTTGGACGCCACACTACACTTTATTGATTTTTTTAATAAAGTGTTATGTCTTCATGAAGTGGACGACTTGGGAAAAGGTTAAATGAAATGCAAATTGACAGAACATTGGAAGGTGAATGTGAATTTGGATTAGGCATCCATCTTGGAGGGAAATGAATTTGAATTCGGAGATAGAAAAGCTATAAATAAGAGTGTTATATTGCCGAAATGGTGAGTGGTTTGCTTTGAGGAATGCATACCTCCTAGCTTGGGCTTGGTTTCTTGCTTGGAAGATAGCAACTAGGTAAGTTAGAGGTTGTTCTTAACTCTTGATAGCAAATTGAGCATATTGTAATTGAATCTTTTGATGTTTTTTGATGTCATTGGGTGTATTTTGTCAGTTTACAGGTTGTTGGTTTGGGTGTAGCTAAAGTAGATTTTCACTCACAGCTCCTTGGGCGAATTTTGTTTGGTTCTGGGTATTCGTCATATCTCTTCCTTGGCTTTGGGTGCCCCTTTGTGCAAGTTTTGGGAATTTTTGGTGAAGTCTATGATTTTATCTAGCTGGTCGCCCCTTTACCCAGTTGTATTCTTGCCTGGGAAGTCATTGAAAATTTTAGAAAAAATAATAACACAAGTTTGTTGCAGTTTATCAGTTCTAGATTGGTTGCCATCTTCCTAGGAATGCATTGAACTTTGTCTCATGTCATTTGTGTTAGTTTGGAGTGAGTTATGAGCATTTCTTTGAGTTTCATAGTTGCTGGTTTGTCATATCAGATTGTAGAAGTTTGTCATTTTGAGTCAGTTTCTTGTTGAGTGAGTTATTTGTTGATAGTAGAGACTTACTACACATTTGCAGCATTGGAACATCACTAATACAGATTTATTTGCAGGAATACTATCTCATTGTAAGGTTGTTATAGTAGTATTGTTCAACTAACTTTCATTTCTTGCTAATTCACATTGTAATCCCCACTCATAGTGGAAGAGGTTGGCCATGCCGCCTGTTTTACTTATTTGCAAAATCATATTCCCATGATTGTGGAAGAGACAGGCCTCGCCGCCTTCATTGTACTACATTTTCATACTGCGGATCGGCTGAGCCGTCACCAATGCATTAGATCCTCAACGCCATATGGTCGCATCTCACCCACCTCGGGTCTTGAGTGTACATTCTTGGTGTTGGGTTACTTTCTAGCATTGCATTCTCTTTTAGTTGCTACTGATGATCCTCGACGCCATATGACAACACCTATTCCATCTTAGGATTGAGTGTGCATTCTTGGCATAGAGTTACTTTATAACAGTTGGTTTTGGATTTGGGCTAACCATAACAGGTGCTTGTTGTACTGAATTGCTCACTGAAAATTCAAAAAAAAAGTTGGTTGGCTCATTATAGTGGTATCAAAGCCAAGATCCTGCCATCTTGTGAAAAAATTCAATGATTCAATTGTCAGATGAGTGACAGAGATACCAGACACTACGTACAAAGAGGGATGACTACAAAGAAGTCTATATTAGAGTTGATATGGGAACTGACCATGCTTATGAGATATCCTGACATCGAAGGGGCATACTCAAGGGTCTTTGTAAAATCTAAATGTTTGGATGGGAAGACTGCCTTGACAGATGAAGGATGTGTGGAAGAGCTCAAGAACAATCCCTTAGACTTGCATGTGACTGAAGATAATGAAAATTGGTTTGGAGAAAAGAACATAACAGCAGTCCTGAGTCCCAATGGGGATTCATCCAATGAGGTTCTTGAGAGAAATGACTTCACAGAAGATTTCAGTAGTACTGTTGTGTGGGATGAGTTTGCTAAAGAAGAGCAAGTTGAAAGAAATACTGGTGGTGTCTTTGAATTAGCCTATGACCATTACCAAAGTGATGATGTTGGTAATGATTCCAACATGTTTGTACCTCCTCTTGTTGAAGATTTGGTGATGGATAATTTCCCACTTGTTGTTGATCCAACTTCCCAGGAGTTTTCACATGAAGAGTTCATGACAAGTAACTATGAAGGTCTCCTTGTTATGCGTGGGGTTGCTAATGAGGAAATCAGTAATTCACCTACTCATGATAGGTTCATTGAAGATAAAAATGATGAAGCTTTCAAAACAACTAGCATTGAAGATTCTTTACTTCATCACAATGGTGTCATGGGAAGTATTTGGTTTGATCAGCAAACCAAACCAAAAGAAAGAAATGTTTTTGAGGATATTAGTTTAAGTGAGTTTGGTGGTGACCTATTCAAAGAGTCAACACTCCAAAAGAAGCACGAAGAGCTCTTTTCTTTTGATCAAGACAATCAACCTCTTACCATTTGGGATCCAAGTGTGAAGGCACCTAGCAATGACAAGGTACCAGTGTGGGATGAATTTCCCTTTGATCCGGATGATGAAATGGAACTTGATAAGGACTCTATATCAGCAAACAATGGTGACAATATGCTTGAGTTTGGGGCTGCCTTCATCTTTGATGAAAACGACAGTGAGGTGGAAGCAGAGCTAGAGGGCCATATGGCTCTTGAAGATGGAGAGTTTGAAGGTGTTGCTAAACACAAATCTGATTTATCAATGCATGAAGCTGATTGCAAGCAATGGGTTGAAGAATTTGTGGAGTATGATGCTTTTTATGACAATGAGCATTTTCCGCTAGTTGGTGGTGAAGTACAAGAATGTTGGAGCAGTAATGAGGGCAGCAAAGGCGAGAAATGAAGTTTTGATTTTCAGTTGCAGCCTATCAGCAGTTCACCATCTTTGCATGTTCATGAGTGGGAAGATCAATGCAAGGTGTCTTTTGAAAGGGAAGTGCAAGCTCTATCCCTATTTGATCGCACACACAATTTGGTTGAAGATCTCTACTGGAAGGTTCTGTTTGAAGAGAGACGAAGTGGAGTTAAGGATGAAGTTGCTCTTCCTAATTTGCAACTTATCAAAGACTCCTTGGAGGCATTGAAATCAGCATACATACACTTGATTGAAGATCGAAATTATGCCTTCAAAATTGCAAAGAAGACCATTGGTGCTTTCCAAGACAAGGAGAAAAAGGTTGATGAGCTTACTTTTGAGCTTGAATCAACACAAGCTATGTTAGAAGAGACTCAGATGGCACCAAAGGAAGCAAAAGATCGGTTTGTTGATTTCAAATATTCTAGAGAGCAAGAAAATGGGCAAAGAGCTGAAGAAATCAAGCAAGTAATTGAAGAACTTGATTGTCTTCAAGAGGAGTTTGATCTAGAAAGCGTCACAAGGAAATCAGAAGTTGCATGTGCAGATTTGGATCAACAAGATGAAAAGAATGACTTCCAAGTTTTTGACAATCCTCTCTTTGAAGTGGGTATAGAAGCAACTTATGACAATCCTCTCTTTGTTTTGAAAAATGAGTCATGTAGTGAAGTGACCAAGCATGAGGTCAAGTATGAACTCCAGTCTAAGGATACTTTGATATCAGTCTATGAGGATGTGACACAAATTGTGATTAATAATCTTCCAAGGCTACTTGTTAGTGAATACATAAGAGGGTTTGAGGATGAAGTCTCCACTTGGGAACGATTGAAGCAAGATAATTTCAACTTTTTTGACATCAAAGTGTTAATGAGACAAGTCTTGGTAGTTGCTGGTAACTTCATTACAGCAGCAAGGAGTGAAGATTTCAGATTTGTTGCCCATGAAGTAGGGGAGGAAGATGGACCAGAACTTAGTATTTGCACTCTTGACAATCCATCCCTTGGGTGGAGTGATGTATTAGCTCATACTAGTCCATTTTTAGAGTTGGGATTGAAGACAACATCTGTTTCATGCTCTACAAATGTGAATGCTTTCATGGGTTGGTTTCAGAGGTTCACTATAGAGGACGCCAATTTCATGAGTGTGCACTTGGTTTTGACCAGCACTTGGAGGCATGTTGAGTTCTCTCTCCGGTGTGTTGAAGATCGTTTTCAGCTGGGTATCCTTGTTTGGGATCCCCAACATGGGTTGATGGAACTAAATTCTTGTGGAAAGATAGACTTTTGGAAGGATAAGGATCAAATTATCAAATTTTTTGGTGCTGTCCCTTTCATTACCAGCCACTCGTTGGTTCCGTTTGTTCATCAATAAATGGATTGGAGAGAAATTTTGAGTAAATGCATTAATTTGGGTGATGATTTTTAGTATAGCAGCAGTAGTTCATCTTCTTGGATGCTGATTATTCCAAAGCAATCCGAATCCATCTTTGGGAGGTGTTCAAGTTATTACCAGTGGCTATTCCTATGCTTTCCTTTGGACTTTTGCTTGGGGCAGCGAATCTTTGATTGCCTTGGTTCGTCATTTTGGGATTCTTGGTGTTGGAATTGTGAGAAATTTCTACAGTCTTCATGGCTGTATCATGATAATTCAGTTGAGACACAGTGGCTACCTTTGGAGTGATGGAGATGCATTCATTAAGCTCTTGCAAAGGATGGCTTCCCTCTTTGCAAGAAGATTTGGAGAAGTCACAATTGCAGTCATGGCTTTGTAGATACCTTATGGAGATATGCTTTTGAGTTGAGTAGTCTATCTTTCCCATTAGACAGTTGTATGGTTGATATTGATGACTCAGAGTCTTTTGGGCATGAGATGTTGCAAGGTGTTGACTTCAATCCTTCCAGTCTGTTCATGGATGGTAACATTTGGGAGTTACGGGGGAGGTTAGTTCAACTTTGGTATGATGTTTTCACTGATGTGATTAGAGTGGTGTAGCATCGGCATGGTGGGTCCTTCTTCAGATAGACATGGGACCCTGGGATTGTGTTTGGTTTGGTATGGATCAGTTGGAGTATTGTGCAATTGCTTGAGGACAAGCAATTTTGGGAAGGGCAGACTGTAATGTCCCCATTTTAGCCATACGCTCTTCTGTGTCTGATAGTCTATTTTCGGAAGCCCGTAGGCTAATCAGAAGCTGAAATTAGGCTTTCCACTTCTTAGGAGGTTTTGAGGTCTTGCATGCGAGAGTTTCTAATGCATGTTTGGTGGAGCTTTTTGGGTTTTTGGAGAGCTTCGTGATGAGGTAACATGCATGACATGATATTGACTTGCATTCTCGGCTGCTTTTGGAGGCTTGCATGTTGGAGTTTTTTAGCTTGGATTCTAGATTCCTTCTGAGTTTTCAGAGTGCTTTACGGTGATGTGACATGCATCAGGAACAATGGATTTTTCTGAACTTGCTATTTTTACTAAGTTACGACGGCTGTTCGATTTGTGCTCAAAATGACTTTGGAACAACTTACTATTTTTAGCAGTATGCTATTTTTAGTAAGTTCTATTTTTGGCAGTGCTATTTTTAGCAACAGTTCAGCAGTCCGGAGCAATGGCTATTTTTGGCAGGTCAGTTTGGGCAGTTTGGTCTCCAACACCCTTGGTGCTATTTTTAGCAAGTTTTTAGCAAGCCAGTTCCAAGTTTATTTTTGGCAGGTTAGTTGGAGCAGTTTGAGTCTTCTATTCTTCTGAGCTATTTTTGGCAGGTCTGAGCTTGAGTTGGGTGCTTCACTTGTGGAGGTAAAATATTTTAATAAAGTGAATTTTGATAAGGCTTGGTGGACGCCTTAAGGAGAAATAAGTGATTTTATTAAAGTCATTCACTTTATTATATTTGGACACCATTTAATACTTTATTAGCAAATTTGATAAAGTATATTACTTTCTTGATGTTGGACGCCTTGGAGACATGGGGAAATGAAATGCAAATGAGATAATATTTTGAGGAGATATTATTTTATAAAGTGTTTCACTTTATTACCTTTTGGACACCACATTACACTTTATTGATATTTTTAATAAAGTGTTATGTCTTCATGAAGTGGACGACTTGGGAAAAGGTGAAATGAAATGCAAATTGATAGAACATTGCAAGGTGAATGTGAATTTGGATTAGGCATCCATCTTAGAGGGAAATGAACTCGAATTTGGAGATAGAAAAGCTATAAATAAGAATGTTGGGCTCTTTGTTTTGTATCCATGAAGAAATATAATGTTATGCTGCCGAAATGGTGAGTGGTTTGCTTCGAAGAATGCATACCTCCTAGCTTGGGCTTGGTTTCTTGCTTGGAAGATAGCAACTAGCTAAGTTAGAGGCTGTTCTTAACTCTTGAGAGCAGATTGAGCATATTGTAATTGAGTCTTTTGATGTTTTCTAATGTTATTTTGTGTGTTTTGTCAATTTACAGGTTGCTGATTTGGGTGTAGTTGAAGTAGATTTTCACTCATAGCTCCTTTGGCGAATTTTGTTTGGTTCTGGGTATTCGTCATATCTCTTCCTTGGCTTTTGGTGCCCCTTTGTGCAAGTTTTGGGAATTTTTGGTGAAGTCTATGATTTTATCTAGCTGGTCACCCCTTTACCCAACTGTATTCTTGCCTGGGAAGTCATTGAAAACTTTAGATAAAATAATAACACAAGTTTGTTGCAGTTTCTCAATTCTAGATTGGTCGCCATCTTCCTAGGAATGCATTGCACTTTGTCTCATGTCATTTGGGTTATTTTGGAGTGAGTTATGAGTATTTCTTTGAGTTTCATAGTTGCTGGTTTGTCATATCAGATTGTAGAAGTTTGTCATTTTGAGTCAGTTTCTTGTGGAGTGAGTTATTTGTGATAGGAGAGACTTACTACAAATTTGCAGCATTGGGACATCACTAATACACTGTTATTTGCAGGAATACTATCTCATTGTAAGGTTGTTACAGTAGTACTGTTCAACTAACTTTCATTTCTTGCTAACTTACATTGTAATCGCCACTCATTGTGGAAGAGGCTGGCCACACCGCCTATTTTACTTATTTGCAAAATCATATTCCCACGATTGTGGAAGAGACAAGCCTCGCCGTCTTCATTGTACTGCATTTTCATACTGCTGATTGGCTGAGCCGTCACCAATACATTAGATCCTCAATGCCATATGGTCGCATCTCACCCACCTCGGGTCTTGAGTGCACATTCTTGGTGTTGGGTTACTTTCCAGCATTGCATTCTCTTTTAGTTGCTACTGATGATCCTGGGCGCCATATGACAACACCTATTCCATCTTAGGATTGAGTGTGCATTCTTGGCATAGAGTTACTTTCTAACAGTTGGTTTTGGATTTGGGCTAACCATAACGGGTGCTTGTTGTACTGAATTGTTCATTGAAAATTCAAAAAAAAAAATTGGTTGGCTCATTACACTGTGCCATGTGGATTTGCCTTGCCATCTCGTCCCCCTTCACAAAAAGAAACTCGAGTTTATGAGAAAATGGCGGCTTCCTCTCTCCCGTCGCAGTTTTCTTGCTTCCGTCGTGGCGTTTTTGCTCTTTGAGTCTCTCTCCTGTCGCGTGCAATCACTGCAAAGTGAAAATGAGGTTTATGCGTGCCTTTTTTTAACCTTATCACTTTTCCGCGGATCAAAGTCATCAAACGAGTTTGAGTTGCTTTGGAATTGCATCGGAATCAACACATGGGCGCAAGAATCCCGTTGGAATTGGCGGGCAATTTCTAGAATCATTTCCAGGAATTCAAAACCATTTCCTGGTCGAATCCACAAGGATTCCGCACCAGTGTTAGTTCCTGAAATGATTTGTTCCCGGTGTTGTTTCTCAAATGCCAACGATTCGGTAACCTAGGAAAATAGCTTAAAGAAAGTGAAAAGGAGATAAATAAGAGCAATCAATTAGCCAAAAATTACAATAGGAATGGTGGCAGGATAGTCTGATCACTAATCAAGGTTTTCAAAGAATAGAATGTCAAGAAGGTCAAGAAGAAGATTTGCATGAAAATTTAAAAAACCTATAGATTTGCGAACTGAGAGTGCTTGTGGATATAACTGTGAGCAAGTTTTTAGCATCAATGTTTAGGATCACACTCCATGATATGTCATCAAGATGAGGAAATCTATAGAGATTTATACATTCAAAATCATGTCTCCAAGAAAACCTAATTGTTTGTTGTCATGAAGTGATATGGAAAAGATAGATGGTTAGCACACACATGCTGCTCTACAACAAAAGGAAAATCAATAAGTTACTCTCCAAGAACAAGTGTTACATGCGGATGATTTTTATGAAGCACCAAGTAATGACAAAAGAAAAAAAATGAGATTCTAGAAATATCTCTTGAGCATATTTAGAAGATATGAATAACCACTTCATGGTGTTTTGGTGAAGAACCAAGTAGCTCATTGTAGATACATGATGAGTTCGGAACTCATACATACAGCTGTTAAATTTTTTACAATATAACAATGTATTTTCCAATGTTCCATTGGATCTTCTTTTGGGGGAAGGATAGGAAGAGGAAACATGAAATAATGACAGCACAAAAAGGAAATGCCTAGGACTACCCTTATAATCTTATGGAAATAATATGGGAATGCACATAGTAGCAAAAATCTTTCTGGGGCCCTAGCTCGGTTGGCTAAATCTTTCCTGTTGCAGGAGGTTGGTCACGAGGTCTAGTCTCCCCCACCCCCATGGTACCAAAGGGTGTGTCGTGCCAGCGCCGCTAGTCACATTAAAAATTTTAGCAGGCGCATTGTAGTTTATAGGGAGTGGTGCTACCCGATTCTTGCAGTGTCAAAAAAAAAAAAACTTTTTGGGGAATACCAAAAGATAAAAGTTATTTTCAATTAACCAGAATTTAACTGGGAAAAGATTGGTATAGGATTAGGGAAAATTGGGTTAGGGTTAGGGAAAATTTGGGTTAAGCACCAAGGTTGGGGTTAGGAAAAAATGGGGAAAAATCAGTGTAGAAATGGGTTAGGGTTAGGGTGAAAAGCCTCGGAAAATTGCTATCCTTTTCATGATTAAATAACTATTTTGTGGTCAAAACATTGGTTTGCTGTTTAAATTAAAATATATAAAAATTCGTTGAGCATATTCCGAAGATATCATGAGACACTTCGCACTGCCCTGTTGAATTTGAGGTTAAAGGAAGAGCCAAGGAGCTCATTGTAAGTACATGATTAGTTTGGAACTTGTGCATGCAGCTATTAGAATTTTTACTGTATAACAATGTATTACTATTTCTCTATGTTCCATTGAGTCCCCTTTGGGGGTGGAACCCTATGGGGTGGAAGAGTAAGAGGGAACATAGAAATGCGAGGGCATGAAATGGAGATGCCTAGGACTATCCCTATAATCTTATGAAAATAATATGAGGACGACCATGGTAGCAAAAGTCTATGCGGAATATTAAAATATAAAGTTATTTTCAATTAATCAGGATTTTATTGGGAAAAATTGGGTCAAGGTTAAGGTTAGGGAAAAATGGGGAAAAATCACTGCAGAACTGGGTTAGGGTTTGGGAAAAAAGCCTGAGGAGAAGAAATATACTTGCCCAAGAAACTCTACAATAACAAACACCATCTCATTGAATGTCCCAACTTTTGTGTGATTGACCATAGCTAAATGGTGCTGAATACCACATTACATCCAAGGGGGTAATGAGCATGGTAGCCTTATATGTGCTCTGTAAATTCCTATATGTATGAAAGTCAACCTCTTAAAAAAATGCCATTAATCTCTGATTCGATAGCAAAGTAAAGTGGATGGAGAGTGTTCTGAACCCCTTTTGAAAACAATACCTCTTTCTAAAAATAAAGTGCTCATTTTGCACTTCTTTGATAAGCTAGAGACAAGAAAACCTGTCACCATGTGAAAATATGGGTGCTTAACTCATAAAAAATTATGGATTTAATAAATGTGTCAAAGAGGTGCATCTTTAAAGGTAGAAAGTGAGGCATATCCCTTGCAAAGGAACAATTGAGAAGCAATTTTCAGACTAAACATTGACATAATGAATTCCAATCCAAGTATAAGCTGTCATGATCTCCACGGATTCTCCTGGAGTTATTGAAGATGGTTACTGTAGGTTTACTAAAGCTAACCTCAAGCTGGTGAGCCTTTAGGGCATCAAATTGTCTCTATATAAACCATTAGGGGAAACACAACATCAACAAATAGCATTAAATCTATCGGAATGGGATGTAATGTGTAGTCACCATCAATGAGCGTACCTCTAAAGATAGTATCTGTATACTTATAAGCTATAGTTATTGGATTGAGGAATAGTGATTAAGAATATGTTGAATGAAGGAATTTTATTTAAAGGGAAACATTAGAAATCAAGAAATTATTTTAATGTCCATGAATTTCAAAAATAGGTCAATGGGACTCAAAAAGTACATTTAGTTACAATATGATGTTAGACTTTAGAATTTATTTTGTTCATTGTGGTGACCACAAAGAAAATTCCTACGTGTTGCCTTTTATAAACTAAATGCTTGTTCTTCCAAGACCGTGAATGACTTGTGGCTATAAGCCTTTTTCTCTGATAACCCTCTATATTGTTTTGTCCTCTAGATTAGTTATCATAGACCCAACTGATGAGCACATGAATATACTGAGAAGGGGGGTGAATCAATATAATACAAACTTTTACCAATTTAAAACTTTATCAATCACAATAACATCATTCACTCAACATCACTAATCATGCACATGAAAAGAACACAATAACACATGAGATTTATGTGGAAACCCTTGTAGGAGAAAAAACAACAAATTACTTGCTTATATATAATAATCTCTTACAATAAGTTTATAGGTTCCAACCCATAGGAGACACAATCCCCTCCAAACTTCGTAGGCACCAACCTACTGGAGGCACCAACCCTCACAATTTGTAGGCACCAACCCCCATTGCTAAGTACCAACTTAGCGAGAGACAACAATCTCTCTTTAGGAAGCACCAACTTCAAAAACAATGTTCCACCTTGAATGTTGCTTTTTCAACGGATGATAAACATAGTGATTTCTTCACCATATCTGCATAAACCCCTTTTCATTAATGCTTCACAAATTTGCATAAACTCTTCTTTATTAATGCTTCTCACATTTGCATAAACTCTTCTTTATAAATCTGCCATAAATACTTCACAAATCTGCTCTATTCTCCTCCTTAAATCCACATATATCTCTTCTTCTATATTTGCATTAACTTCTCTTCAATAATCTGCTATAATGCTGATTACAAATCTGCCATAAAACTCTGCTCTCAAATCTGCAATATATCTTCCCTCAGTTCTGCAACATGATCTTCAATGATTGCTCATAAATCTGAAATATATCTTCTTGAATAATTTATTATGTTCTCATATACGAATTTGCTGGTGTATGATAGATCTTATTCTTTACACAACACTCACTCCTTTCTCCACACATTGCTTATTCTATTTATATCTTCATGAAGAGAGACATCCCTTTTGGAAAGGGATGACCCTTCAAATAGACATATCCATTCCTTATCCCATCACTCTATTTGAAGACTAATTGCCACCATTATTATTTTATTAAGACACAATTGCTGCCTTAAATAATAGCCGTCTCTTAAATATATATCTGTATTTACTATTTGCCACCTTCTATGTATTGCTGCCTTTTTCAATCTTTTAATTTCTGAATCGCAGCCTTTACTAACTTCAAGTGCTTTTAATATGAATTATTTCCTTTTAACAAACTTTAATCTCTGCTTTTAAACTCTAAATAGTTGCTCTTTAATTTATGCTGCCTTTTCATTATTTATTCTTTTAAATTTTACATTGCTTGGGAAGAGGTGCGATCCTCTAAAAAGAGATAACACTTCATAGTAAATGTTTTTATTTTAATTTCTTCCATTAATAAATCTTAATTGCTGTTCTACAATAATCCCTACACCTTAACTGAAATGATTATTGATATTCATAATTGCGTGATTACAAAAGGAGACGAAACTCCTTATAAAGAAAAGTACAAGACAATGTTTCTAAAAAGAAACCATCGTTAACAGAAGCAAACAAAAGTGGAAAACTGAAAGATGCTAAAACGAACAAAAACAAAAACAGGAGTTACTAAAAGTAGACTAAGTTAATTAAAGTAAACTTACGAGTAACTAAAGCTAAGATGGCCATTAATATTACATTTAATCTTTTAATACCCTCCCTTAAAATATTCAAATGGTGTGTTGGTCATCAAAATGCATTATATGCAAACTCTTTTTGCTCAATATACTCTGCCACTTGAGCACTTTGCTGAGACACTTCTTGGTTGGTCTTCTCATTAGCCAACCGCTTTCTGCAAAACTTCTGGATTTGACCAATCTTCCCATAGTAATGGCAAGTAATAGACTTCTTGGAAACCTCCTTCAAATCACCTCGTCCTTTTTGCTGAGTGGCCTTGACCTTGCCAATGTTCTTGGCAGGAAATGCTTGTTCAACACTAGGAGACTCACTATTGCTCCCAAACTACTTCCTCCACCTATCCTGCTCGTAGGAACGTAGCAAACTTTTCAAAGTGATCACCACCATATCCTCCTTTTCCATCTTACGACCAATATCCTCCACTTGGTCGCGAATATCTTTGATTTTCATCAAGTGCTCTTGCAAAGACACTTGGTCATCCATCACAATGGAAAACAACATATTATTCAGGAAGAAAGCCCTTCCCTTGTCTGAGGTCTCATGAATATCTTTCAAATGCTTCTAGATCTCCGCAACAGACTTACCAGATGGTATTTGTTACCATCTGGTAACATCTCATCAGTGACAGATAATTTAAGAAGCATAACTGCCTCCCTATTACCTCCATCATACTTGTCCCAATCCTTCCTAGCAAAAGTGGGATGAACTTCTATACCTAGAACAAGCGCATTAGACACCGGTACTCAAAGATGGTAAGCATCTTCTGCTTCCACATGTTGTAATTCTTTCCATTGAAGCTCTGCATATTTTCCAACATAACATTGGACAAAGAAGACATCCCTCCCGTTTTCCAAAGCATGAAAAATGAGGTAACTTTATAATCAACTGGCACAAACTCTAGACAATCAGCTGGCATGACACATGATTTTTCAAAAATCGTCTAAAAACGAGGCTTAGAAATTGTAAGATTTTTCATAAAAACCTTCAAAAACTCTGAAAAAGTAAAAGATTTTTTCAGAAAAAATCCTCAAAAAACTCTTTTAGCAAGAAATTTTTATTTTTTCCAGTAAAATTATGTCAAAAATTGGCTTCAAAAAACCCTTCGATTTTCAGAAAAATCAGTTCTCAAAAAATTTTAGAAATTTCTTCAATTTTTATATTTAAAAAAAATCAGGTTCGAGCCCAAGATCTTATACCCATGAAATGATTATTGATATTCATAATTGCATGATTACAAAAGGAGACGAAATCTCCTTATAAAGAAAAGTACAAGACGATGTTTCTAAAAAGAAACCATCATTAACAGAAGCAAACAAAAGTGGAAAATTGAAAGATGCTAAAACGAACTAAAACAAAAACAGGAGTTACTAAAAGCAGACCAAGTTAACTAAAGTAAACTTACAACTAACTAAAGCTAAGATGGCCATTAATATTACATTTAATATTTTAATATTAATTCTTAACATTTAATTGCTGCTTCTTTAAATAATATGAATCGCTGCTACCTTAACACATTTAAAGATCTGCCCATTATCATTGATCGCTGCTTTTTATTGATATATTCCGAGCACTCCTTTTATTAATCGATGCCTTTCTTTTGACTAATGTTAACCATCGTCTTTTTTTCACTAATCGCTGCCTTCTTTAACAACTCTTCCTCTGATTCTTTACATTTTCTCATGCTTAAATCTGGGTGCTTAAGAAGTTGACCAGCATTAAATTTGTGCACCATTAATCTCATATATATATATATATATATATGTATATTTTGCCTGTCATAGGATGAGGTTGGCCCAACTTAAACAAGTATTAAATTTAAACTCCACTGAAGTCGGCCAGAGATTATAGTTAAAGATATCTCTTTGTGAACTAAATTCAGCACTGTCCTAGAAGAAGTCAACCTTTGCTCCTTTGAAGGATCGAGATCATCTTCCTCATTGTGTATGAACCTATTGTTTCTCTAAGTGTGTCTTGGTCTGTTTTAACAGAAACCTTCTCTTCTCCACTTGTATGTTTTCCATATTTGCTTCTAACCATTCTTGGCTTCATGCTACTTAATAGAATTGTCCTTCACTAAGCTTTGATTCTCATCTTTAGATATCAAGATATTCCCAACTTTTGAGTAATGGCATGAACATTTTCAACCATATCAATGTCAACCATATGCTTTGTCTTTCACATTGCTGGCTGAAAAGAACATGTCAAGACAGCTATCTTTGCATTCGTAATCTTTCAACTATAATCAAATCATTGTGACATGAATGACAACATTACTTTGACATCAATGACAATATTTCCAATGCCAACAGACTTGAATTTATAACTGATCTTGCCAGTATTGTCTTTTGCAGGGGTATCATTCTCTAGTTGTATTATTTATTCTCAACTTAATCTAATAGCAGTATGCATCTCTAACCATGTTAATTGATTAAATTGAAGCAAAGTTTTTCCGCATGGGTAACTAATATTAGTTCAGCAAGAAGATCAGATTCAGACATAGTGGCAGTTTGTTGCTGAAGTGCATCTGTAGAAGCATGTTGTGGGCTGATTGATTTGTCTTCCTGAGTAGAGTTTAACTTCTTTCATTCCCTAGGGTATTTTTACCCTAGTTCCTCTTTATTTTAACTGGATGTATTTTTGAGTCAGCAATAATTTGTTTCTTTCTCTCTGATAAATTTCATACAGATGTTTTTCTTTTTCACCTTCTCTCACCCCTAATCATTCTCTGTTAACTGCGTAGAGGTTCTACTCTATCATTACCTCCAGGGTGCTTGGAAGCTAATGCTTTATTTTTGTCTCTATCTCTTCATTGAGCACTGTGCGTTCACTTCAAAATTTGAATACAATGAGTAACATAGGGACTTTCTTTGAGGCTTATACTAAATTTCAAATATTCTTTTTTTCATTGTTGTGCTTTTTGCATTGCTTTACCTCTTACTTCTTAGCCTCATTTTTGGAGATCGTTGTTTTCCTTTTATGTTATTTTGAATTACTGTATGCCAAAGTTCCATTGACCTATTTTGATCACCTGTAGACATTAATATAGTTCTCCTTGATTTTTGTGCTTTTAGATGTATGGCTCCAAAATCCATTACAATAACCTAGAAGCATTCTTTGTGGTTTGCTTTTGATATTGGTAAATCGGGTTTTTTGATACTTTATAGTTTGTTACTCTGTAGTTCCTAAATCATTTAAAAAAAATGACATTTATGTTGTGGGCCTGCAGTCATTGAAATTATAAGTAAAAATGGTGTAAGTAATTGATTGGCATGTCCAAATTAATCAAATTCCAACTGCAAGCTGCACCAGCTCATGGCGATTTTGGTTGTGTGCATGTGTTAATTTGTTAGCATGGGAGGTTTAACATAACATACGTGTTCTGTAAAGCAGGCGTCGGATTGGTGTGGATGGCACTGCATCCATTCAGATGGAAGGTCAAATGCAGCAACAGTTAATTCAGCCACAGGATACGCGGATGCATTCTAGGGCAACAGCTCTCCAAAATGTTGAATCCACAATTTCAGAACTTGGAAATATTTTTACCCAGCTAGCCACAATGGTTGCTCAACAAGGAGAGTTGGCGATCAGGTTTTTTAAATCCATTGCCTTAAGTTTTTACCAGACCATGTGTATGCATTTCATTGTAATTTTATTTTATTGTGAGTCTCTTTCAAGCAAATGGAATTTCTGATGTTTGTTCCTTATATATGCACACCGATAGTAAAGTTGAAAAAATACACTTGTTCTTGCTGTTATCTTTTTGATTGTCATAAAACAGGACCAATAGCCATTTGCTTGCATATATGAGTTATAAAGGGAGTTCTTTGGACGGTAATGTGCAGGATAGATGATAACATGGATGATACACTGTCCAATGTGGAAGGAGCACAGGGAGCTCTTTTAAAACACTTGAGTCGGATATCTTCAAATAGGTGGCTTATTGTTAAGATATTTTTTGTTATTATCATTTTCATAATGATATTTATTGTTTTTGTGGCCTAATGTAAAGGAAAGGGGACGAGTCATTTTACGTGCAGTATCCTGTGTAATCTTTCCAAGGGAGAAAGCTCATTTCAAGCGTAGAGAAAAATGCCCAGGCATTATTACAGATGTCATGTAATGTATGAGGTTGTTATCTACAAGCTTTTGTTTAAGATTGATGAAGTGTCATGCTTGCAAGGCATGGACTAATGTATAAAAGGGGTCAATAATATTTTTTATCGCAAAACAAACCAAAAATAAATGACATTGTAAATGCAAAACTCTTTAATTATAAGAGTTCTACTTTTAATTACTAACATTTTATTCATCTAAAATTTAGTGTAAAACATTAATCAAAGTATCAAAAATATATTCTAGATAATTAAAGAAAGAGTTAGAGATATTTTATGTTCATTTTGAGTTAGAAATGGAGATGAGGGTAGGGAGAGCAGGTATTTTTGATTCTAAGGTTGGTTGAAGTTGCAGATGATTGAGGAGAAGATGGGAGGAGTCTTCGATGTCATTGGATTGTGATTCTAGAACTCTATTACTGCAACGGTCTATGTCATGACAAGAGAAAACACAATCATGTTTAGGTGGGCATGACAGTGTCCTCTACATGATCTAGTGTCCTCAACAAGTGTTGAGTCAAACTTTAAGCTACACATATAAGGGGTAGGCGGTTGCTCAAAGGTTGTTATTGGGACTTGCCTTAGTCAAATCCCAGGGTTGAATCTATATTCGTAGATGAAGTTTTGGGTAATCTAGCTACTTGTGGGAAGAGTGGTGTGCAGCAATGGAGGTCTCATTTTGAGCTCTATTGGAGGTTTCGTTGATTTAGATGTCCTAAGCGTTTTGTTGACCTGTGCGTGCTTGCATATGTTGATGCTCCTTTCCTAAAGCCTTGTGGAAGATCTTTTTCCTCTAAAAGTTCTCTTTTATAAACATTCTAGATGTTTTTAGTCATTGAAGACAAGTATAGTTGCCAGGATTCTCCATTATGGGAACATAGACAACGTACCAGTCCCCGTACCCAAAATTTCTGGTGAATCATTTACATATAAAACAGCTTGTCTCCTTATTCATTTAACTCACGGACCCTAATTTGATTGGCGTCCCTGTCCCTGTACCAGTACCAATGCCCTACGTCTCCCGGTAACTATGAAGGCAAGTTATAGTTAAGAGTTGTGAAAGAGGAAGCATTTAGGTAGGAAAGCAAAATTTGAGTGTGGGGGATACTATCACGCATGGTCCTATTTGGGAGTAAAGGAATGTGGCGTCAGATGTAAGATTGGTAATTCATAAAAAAAGACTCGTGAGTCCAGAAGTGAAGCTAGTTCAGATTTGGGTGCATTGCATGGGTTGAAGGGCAAATTGGGGGCTGCAAATGGTTAGAAACAGTCAAAAGTTCTATTCATAAATTAGACTACTAAATTGAGTGCCATATGAAAGGAAGAGGTGTGAAGTATGCACTTGTCTCTACACATACAATATGATCATGGATAGAGGGTTTAATGAAAGATTGCCTATTCATGTAGCACAAACAAAGAATATGAAAACTCAATACAAGGTTACACAACATAAATTTAATTCTTAAGAAAGAGAACAATAAGATGGTGTATAAAACAATAAAAAATGTGTTTATTCATATGACAAAAGGAACAAAAGATCCATGAAAAAAATGGATTATAATCGATGCACAATCTTTTAAATCTCTTTTTGGTCTCAATGTATTCCATCTCCCCTCCTCTTTGCTGCTTTCTTTAGTTAAACTGCCACCTTATCAAAGTGATGCTTCCATGTAGTACACAACTGAATAAAAACATTGTGCTGCCCTATGCACACATAATAGGGAGCATGGGGACATCATTTCAACACTTTTCCTTGGTGCTGGGTGCCTTCCTTTGTTGCTCGTAAATAACCCTTCTCGAATAGGTGTGGTAAGATATAAGCTTTGGAATTTGATGCAATTTCAACTAGGAACCTCCTTAGGATGAAAATTTAATTATATGACCTTACAATTGACGTGAACTTCTAAAATATTGGCACATAATCTTTTTATTAGGTCCCTTTTGCTTGAAGAACATGGGACAACTTACAATAAGGAAATCATTTGAAGTTTTAATGTGGACATTTTTAAGTCCCCATAAGAAACTTTGATTGCAGTTGGAGGCATCATGATTGATATGTGACACCACTTGGGAGGATGTTTGTCCACAACTCTATATGCAGAGTTAGGTTAGAGAACTATGGGCAGAAAATTAATCAACAATAAGAAAAAAACGCATGTGACAACAAATATAACTTGAAAAAAATAAACAAACATTATGAAAATATTTTTGGGTGATGCAAGATTTTTTGACTATTGAGAAGAGCTTACAATAATACAATAATACCTTAGTAATAGAATTTGAGTTCAGTGCTCAAGATTAAGGAAGTGAGGAAGACTTTCAGCTACCCAAGTTGGCCTATTTCCTCAAAATCCATGAATCCTCTTTTGGTCTTTTTCTTTTCCATCTAGCAAAGAATTATCTAGTTGGCATAAGCCTAACCAAAACCTGCATTATTACATCTTATTGCTTTTCAAGCACTTGTTTCCAATCAAGGTCTTGTGGTGATGGCATGTTATATAAAATATTTGTAGTTTCATGATAAGATTTAGATCAACATTAGGGAACTCAACTTCATATCATAAGCATTCTCATAAAATCTACAGAAAATTCTACAAGGACCAATCTTGTTGGGTTTCAATGTATTATAATTTTCTCTAAGAAACCTTCCTTTTCTCAAGTGCATCATGACTTGTTTAACCTTAGAGTAACTCCTCTTTCTTCTATGTTCATTTGCATTGGCTTTATACTTGCTACTTATCTCCAACTATTTCTTGACTTGTGCATGTACTTCATGTGTTGTGCAAAGTCTTTTGCTTGTGTGCTAGCACATTTATCATTTACTATCTTCATTAGGTTTGAACACCTTCAAGAGATGTCTCATAAACTATCTAAAATGATGTCCTTCTTGTAGGCCTATTTAATGGTTTATTGCATACAAATTCAATTTGCACCGATAAAGAATCCCACTATATTGGCCTACACCTTAGTTTGATAATAGTCTTGTATTTTGGGCAACATCTTTAGCAACTTGATGAATTCTACATCTTTTAATAGATTTTTTGACATCTTGGTACAAACATGGCTAATAATACCCCTCCAACATAGCCAATGTTTCATTTGCACCAAAGTTTCTAAGACTTTTACTATGTTGTTCCTTGGTGAGATTTTCCCTCATTGAAATTTGTGGTATTCATATTGTTTTATTTTGAACACATCTTTCTTGAACATGATAATCTTCAAATGAATCTTTCCCTCCCACATCAAATTCTATTCAAGCTTCCATATATTTGCAAAATCTAGATTTGCAACATACACATATTTCAACTCCATTCCTACTAATTTAATATCATAGTAGACAACAACAATGCTTGCCTTCTACTCAAGGGTGACAACACAATACTGTACCCCTGTAATGTCCCCTTCTTGTTCATTGCCAATTTGAGCTTCCATAAGCCTATTCTAGTTCCTGTAGGCTAAGTGGATTTGGTTAGGGGACTTGGTGACCTAAGATGAGTATTTTGGGTTTTTTTGGGTTTTTTCTAGTGGTGATGGCTATTTTTAGTAAGTTCCAGTTGAGCTTTGTTTGGGGCAGTGATTTGACTCACTATTTTTAGTAAGTGTTATATATAGTAACTTGTCTTTGCTCCATTCATCCAACAACTCATTGTAGAGTTTCTATTTTTGGCAAGGGTGAATTCTCTTGGTGGTCGGAATTCATATTTGTTTATTTGCCACTTAAGTTTATAAAGTTATTTAAACTAAGTGAGAAGGGGTGTGGGTTATAAAAGGCCCCCTTGGCCTAGTAAAGTAAAGTTTTTAAAGAGGGGACAATATTACCTCGTGGGACGCATAGAAAGAAGGCTATATTTCATGTATTTAAGGCTTAATATGTGCCTCAAAAGGTAAATGCCCTTGGTGGGGAAATTTCATGTTAATATTAATAAGTTAAATTTAATCTTTGGAGAGCAAGGAGGGGTGTGGGCTTTTGGAGGGAAAAGGTAATTTAAAAAAGGCTGCCCTAATTCTTCCCTCTTTCTCTATTTAATCCTTTTGGGAGCTCTTGTTTGGTTATGTGAAATTTTCACAACTTGAGGAGATTTTGCTAGATTGTTTCCAGAATTCGTATATTGCTGGTTGAAGACGAAAACCCTCATCTCTAGTTATTAGTTTTAGTGGTGAGAGATCTACCCTAGCTGGTTGGTGCCTAGCTTGAAGATTTTTAGTGTTTTGTCTTGCTGGTTGAGCATTTTGGCATTGGGAAATGAAGATATTTACAACATTCTAAGTTGGGTTTGGAGTTTGCTTTTTGGTGTGCAGGATATCCATTTTGGTGTGATTTTTGCAGCTATTTTTATCCATTTTTTTGAGGTTTGATACAAAATTGGGAGGTCTGAAACATGTATTTTCTAGGCAACTGGAAAGTACCAAACAACTCCTATCTTCGTGTGATGAAAGTATATTGATATGGGTATTGTTTCATTAGCTTCCTTATAGTTGCACGCTAGCTTTTGAGCATTCATATGTGGGTTTTGGAGGAGTACTGATTTTACTAGGCAAATCGCCCTCCTAGGGAGTTGCGCCATGTTTGGTCTTCACACCAAGTTTTGATTAGCTATTATGACGACTGTAAACTACTATTTAAGGTGCCCTAACAAGTCTAATATAAGTTCATGAGCTTCTGATTATTGTTATTGGAAAGAATGCTATTAATCTTTGATGTGTTTTCCCTATATTTCCTTGCAAGATTATGAATTTATTCCATGTATGAACTCATTATGATGAATGCAAAATAAGACAAACATTTTGCATATCCTCCTTATTCTTCAAATAAAATAAAAAAATTAGAGGTATACATTATAGTGACCTATCAAAAAAAAATAATCAAGGGTATACATTATAACCCCACTTTTAGCCTAAGTGGGTACTGAAAATCAATATTATTTTGCATTTTTCAAATTGTGTTAGTATTGAACAAATAATCAAGAATTCAAGAGTGACGTAAACTATCAAGTTGTAATTTTAAAAAAATATAAATTCAAGTTATAATGGTTTTTTGAATTTTTAAGAGTTATTTCTATCATTTTTCTTTCTTTTTTTAGTTTTATTGAGTGACATTTTTTCATACAATGCATAACTTTCACTACGAATAAACACATTCCATGATTTCTAGGAATTAGATCATTGGGTCTAATATTTAGTGCATAGAGTTTTTGATTTATTTTTATTATTAAATTTTGAATTAGTACTAACAAAATGTTTAGACCTATATTATTCATAACACATATAATTTTTTCATTGAAACAAAGACATCTCTATCAAGTGCAATGCATTTTTTTGAATTTTTTCTAACATCCTCCTCTTAGTTACTACTATTTTCTTTTTAAAAATTCATTCACAATAGCTACTAGCTTAATTGATCAATCATCTTCCATTAAATCTAGAAGGAACGACTTGAATATCTTCTCTAATCGCCATCGTGTTGACAACTCTACAACACCACTCATATGGTTACACTAGAAAGTGGTATGCTCCCAAATTTGGGGTCATCCTTAGACCCATACATAAACCTTGAGGGTTCATTCACAATGACCTTGCCTATGTATTCCCTTTGGGAATCAAAAGCTTCGTAGATTGTGAACTAATGATAGAGAAAATTCATCCTCTTGTATGAATTTTAAGGCCATTATTTCAATTTTAAATCATGACTATTCATTAAGCATAAGCTTGCAAGAGTAGTCCAATTAGAATAGAAATAACATCACAGTTTAATCAAGTGTTAGTCCCATACCAATCATTAGCGTACAAACATATAAAAAACCACGAAGGATCAATATCATTCCAAAATACCAAGTTCACATATGATTAGCTTGAGCATACATCACTTATACATAGGGTGACTAACTTATACACACATCACAAGGACAATAGTGACTAGCTCATACACACATCATAGGTACAACAATGACTAGCACATATGCACATCATGAGCACAATACCAACTAGCTCAAGCATATATCACATATATCTAGTGTGAATGGTCCACACATACATCACATGTTCACATAAAGACCAACTGACACAATGAAAGTGGATGCAACCTTTGGTATGCATCATCCCACTACATAGTTAACTAACATAGAAGCTCGTAAGTACATCTCATCTGGAATAGGAATGTTAGTGGATCCCATACTACATTGTGGATCTCATCATTTTTCCAATCTGTCACCATCTATGATGACAGTCAATCATCCCATACTACTCGATGTCTTTACTGGCAAGGGAATAGGTATATAACAATATTCACAATGCCTAAGGCCAATAATAAGATTCCACAATCCATTGATCATCTAGGTCATCAACCACCATATAAGTTACATAGTCAAGATGACTTATGGTTATACCATAGATCCAAGGATAACACCTCTACTATCAATCACATGGTTTGTTATAATAATCAAAACTAGAAAATCCTACCTTAAGCAAACACCACATAGGAAACACACACAATTCTTTTGATACACCAATGCCAATACTAAACTCCTAAGAAGGTTAGATCTTGGCATCCATCACCTGCATGATATTGGTTTGCATTGCCTACACACTACTGGTGAAAGTCAATCCAAACCTTATAAAACAAAGTAGCACCTAGCATCTCTCACCTACATGCTACTGGTGAAAGTTGGCCAACCCTATGAAATCGTGGAGCTCTTGGTATTTATCACCTACATGCCACTAGTGAAAGCCAACTAACCCTAGGATGAAATTGGGGTGCTCCTTGCATCTATCACTTGCATGATATTGGTGAAAGTCAACTAACCCCATGATACAACTAAATAATTCTTTTAGCAAAGCATGCTCCTTGACTCCTATCACATTGGAGTAATGATAAGGTTATCTATATTCGGCTCATAGGTATTACAATTTCGGTGATCACCTTGGGATGAGTGGGGCAAGATACATTAAGAGAACAATTATACGTTCTACCTATGCCCTCATAGAGTCCCTCACTCAACCCTAGTTGTGATATCGAGAAGTCATCTCCTATATCAATCTCAATTTAGCATTGTGACATTAGAAAGTACTAAGACAAATCTAAACAAATTATGGTAGGGTTTACACCTTGGCTAATTAATTCGAGTACATTACCTAAAAGAGATATGGTAAACTATTCAAAATTTATCTTATAGATCTGGGGGTCTGTCATCACATAAGTAACACATTGAATCTATATAATGCAATCTCCCCTTTTTAATTTTCCTTAAAATCAAACTCACAAATTATAACACAATTAATTATATATATGCTATCAACTTCAAAAACTATAAGTTTAGTCATTATTTTAATTTATATATTATTTAGAATATATTTAGAAAAAGAGGAAACTTATCCTTTGTATCTACTATTAATTATCCCATGTGTGATCTATCTTTTTAAAAATGTCATTGAATTGTCTCCAAATCTGCCTGAATCAAGGGTTTTCATCCACTAACTCAATCCTAAGCTCTTAGGAAATCAATCCTAAGCTCAACACATATCTAGGTGTATATTAAAAGTAGGAAAATCATCCATATATACAAGAGTTGCTCATACCCTCAAATCTTAATAGCTTGGGTTGACATCATCATTAAATACAAGTTAGTAGGTTTCCCTAACTCCTCCATAGCTAAATCATGGCCAAGTTATTACCACCCTTATTTTTGGGAAGAATAGACCTCCCTAATGCATATAGTCTAACTAAATTATACCTTTTGTACATATGACAAAGTTGAGACACGAAGCCATGGGGCTTAATACCCAGACATTGATTATTTTAGCTTAGAAGCATTCTCCCACTTTCACCTCAAGACAACCACAACGATAATGAAAAGGGGAGAGGGGCCAATAGTTGTGCAGGGCCCAATAGTCATGTAATCAATTGTAATTATAATACCCAGTCTTACCGCATATTTATACTATATATTGTAAACAAATAGTCCAAATGTAAATAAAAAAATAACCAAATGTTGATCAAAAGTGGACCCATACTTGAACATATGAAAACCTCTAAATGTTATTGTTACCTGATTTTCACGTAGGGCTCAATTAGGCAAGGGAATCTATGTTTCAGGTGTTCATGAAGGCCAAATGGGGACATTTGCATCAAGGGTTAGATCGTGCATCGGATGCTATTACACAAGGAAGTCTATTGGAAAGCATGCCTCGATCAGTTTTGGCACAAAACTCATCAGAGAAGAAAGTCGACAAGACCCTTATGTTGTCTTGCCGACTAGTAGTGTGTTCTATTTGTTTGAATATACCGGTCGCCAGGACATTCGGGTAGCCATGAGTCTTTATGTATCTCGCTGCTTGGGATGTCTCGCCGAAGGGGATTTCCTTCGGTAGGAGGTCTCAATGACCAGGTAGAGTCTCGCCGAAGGGGATTGCCTTCAGCATAAGGTCTTGCTGAAAGATGGAAGTCGTAGCGAGGGAAGGCGTCATCGACATAAGGTCTCACCGATAGCGAAAGTCTCGCCAAGAGGGATTGATATCGGTGTAATGTCTCGCCGAAGGCCGGAGGTCTCGCCGAAGAAATAGGAGCTCTGGGAGATGTCTCGGTGACTAACGAAGGTCTTGGCGAAAAGAGATATCAACGGGGAGAAAAGGTGGGCTTCGCTATAACGTCTCGGCGACCGAATGATGTCTCACCGAAAGGATGGTGCCTTCGGTATAAGATGGTGGTCTCGGCAACATGTCCTACCGACACGGGAAGTCTCGAAAAAAGTTGTGAGCTCGACATGAGGTCTTGTCGACCAAGCAATGTCTCCCCGAAATGAAGTGAGCTTTCACCGAAACAAAAGGACCCTCGATGTAGGGTCTTGCCGAGTGGATATTCGAAATCAGTAATTCTCCTGGCCGAGGGGTTTCTATTCGCTATGACCTCCTGCTGACTGATCATGGTTTCGCTGAAGGTTTATGCCCTCAGTGTAACATCAGTAAACTCTTGCCGATAGTGGTTCACATGTTTGAGATCGGGGAAAATCCGAGCAAAATTTTTGCGCTTGGTAGGATGTCCTACTGATAAGCGATAGTCTTGTCGATGGTTTCAAGGTTGTCAATATGACCTTTTCTGCTTGATATGAAATCTCACCAACAGATGTATGCTATGTTAATGCTACTATAGAGTATAACGCATCGAGGAGACATGACCAGTGTCTCACCAATATGCGATTCTGGCTGAATGACCTTTGACCGCTTGGGATCTTGCGTGGCATGTGTTCAACCAATCAAAAAGAACTAAAGGCGAACCATTAGCCGTTTGACTGTTTGACTCCCCCTATGAACGAGATCAATAGAATGAAAGTGACATGGACTTGTTCTGAGATCAAAGGGTGATGGAGCAACTCGTGAAAGATGGTGTGGGGATCTGATGGGAAAGTCTGAAGCTGCTCGCAGAGGAAGTCAACATGCAGAAGATCTTGAACAGGAAGAAGGCCGAAGAGAGAGTAAGTCATCAGTCTTAGGGACAGCTATGAGGTCTACTGGCAAAAGGCAGATAGACATTAATAATAGTGCTCTAGGGGATTTGAGAAATCTCTTTAGGGAAGTTCGAAAGTGGACACAGAGGCCAAAGGTTGGCACATTAAATGCGTTGCAAAAGATCAAGGAGGCCATTCCTGGAACAACTCTTCACCGACATGTACAACGGGGAACTTCATTCAAAAGATCTAAGGGGTGATCTCTCTGGAGGCCAATATTTTGTAAACCCTAAAAACTAAGGGGCAACACTTTTAGTTCTCATATATATGGTATTTTGTTTTTTTGGTAGAGAGTTCTTACTTGGTGTTTTTCTACTTTTTTGTAACTTGTGGCTCAGTTCTTTGCAGAAGAGAGGCTTTGTTTTGTAACTCATGACCGGCATGTATACCAGTGTTTCACCATTGAAATCAATGAGTATAAGCGTTTTACCTTTTCAATATCTCTATTAAATTGTGTGCATTAATATAATTGATGAAACTGCTTGTGAAATTGTATGATTCCTTGTGGTTATGTCTTATATTAGCACCTTTTCGTAGAGCAATATGTGTTTTTGCAGGTTGTGAGATGTGTTATAATGTCGTATTCTCTAGTTGTGAAGTTGTTTCTTCCTTCTAGGGGTGTAGCCATATGAACTTTTTCATGAAATGTTTATGCAGAAAACATATGTGATTGAGTTGTGTATGACAAAGCTTTTGTCATTGGTTGAAATCATGTATGTAAACTGTGTTATATGTCCTCTTAGTAAATTTTAGTGTATCACCATAGAGTTAGTTTTCATCACAAGTATTCTTTATTTCCCTTTTCCTTACAAGATCAGTAGTTAGGTGACACCATAGGAAGTCGGCCTTCTCCGGAGGTTGACCTCTGTTTACAAGAAGCCCACATCTTTAGAGGTTTTCCCATGTTACACTGAGATGTTGAACATCAGGTTCAACAAGGTGCAATTTCAGGTGATAACAGTTATATAGAAAAGAACATAAATACATTCATGAAGAAGTAAAATAAGTATTTTTTTGTCTCAAATAAAATCATAACTATCCATTACAAGTGTCATTTAAAAAATAGAATGCTCATTTAATAAAATAAGACACTCATTTGAACAAGTATTGAAAAATATTGTTCTTATATGTGCAACTATTGGGCTAGCAACGTACAAGCATTGGAGTATTTTATATTAATAGTTTGTCCTATCACAAATACAAAAGGTGAGCACAATAAATACCATGTATTTTCCCATTAAATGTGAAGGATTTTCAAAAAGTTTTAGTGTTCAACTATTGGTCTATTTTTTTTGGATATAAGTTGTATTTTAAATAATTATATGTTGTTTTTATAACAACAAATAGTTTTATTATGTTCAACTATTGATCCATATGTGTTGAATATAAAAGCTAGAGATATCAAAGATTTATGGTTACCAATAGGTATTTGGTCCATTTAGGTTGCATATTAATTTTATTGTAAACAAAAATATGATATTCTACAAGCAACAAATGATATTTTTTTGTTCAACTACTGGGGATCCCATGATTAATTTTGGTCGAATCTTTAAAAATTCAAATTTTAGACACTTCTCAATAGATGTGCTGATGTGGCGAGTTGCATGATGAGTCACACCTCCAAACCTTAGTTATGGATAGATAAGAGGCCAAATCACATTTCAAAAAAAATGAAGGTTCTATAATATTCCAATCAATCGCTACATGCTGACAAAGTTAGCCCGCACGACTACTGGCCCCTCTCCCCTATACAAGTTCATCCAAGGGAACTTGATTAAACCTTAGAAAACAATTATTAAGTATCCCTTAGAAATCCACCAAGGTTCTAGACACATTAAGATTCTCACGTGAGAGAATAAGGATTAGTTAGGTTTTTTCAATAATACTATTATCGAAGATAAATCTCTCTAGGTATGGAGATCCAAACATACCTAGATACAAAGTTGTTGATCAATCCAAACTAAATTTGAGAATTAAACATTGGTGAGTGTACGTCCCTATAAAATAGTAGTCAAAATATTGTTACATGCATCAACTATGCAAAAGCCTCGACATGGGTCCAAGTGAGATTCCATTACAATAAGTTTTAATAAAATCAAGTATCATTATCATTTATGATATCCTCCTAGATGGAGCATAAAATGCATCAACAAGGCCATATAAGTAATCCCTTGAACCTCAAAAGACATGCATCCATAGCTACAAACTTGCTTTAAGCATGATCAATGGTGGGGTCATACTTTTAAAGTGACGAACCTATAGCTTGTAGGTAATCTCACAACAGTGTCCCCTCAATAATATAATAATATCATTCTTAACCCTCTAATTTCATTAAATACCTCATAATGTCATCCAATATTCTTATATTAGTTTGGTTCATTGACTATATAATATTCGTACTCACAATTTATAGTTAATTACGGTTTACATGGTCAACAATAAGATATCATAAAATGCTATAGTATATGATTTTAAATGGGTTGTCTCTTAACTCAATCTCAACAACACCATCAATTTGAATGATATTTTCCTTATATTTAATCATGAAACAATTTGATATAAGTCCTTTAGTTCATCTAATAGTTCCAATATTGGGGTTCTTACTTAAAAGGTCTATAGACATCATGTAGTCATATAAAGCCTATACCTCTAAATCCAAAGTAGATTACCTAAAAAAAATTAACTTGCAACACTAAAATATGAATACAATATAATTTTAGTTTTAATAATAAAATCATTATCACCTACGTTATTAACTAATTGTAAGCCCAAGCTCTTAATGTACTAAGCAAATATTGAACAAGTAAGATAATGCTAATAAGACGTTAAAAGAACAGGCATAGATGAACCCCTAATAGATATAATTGGGGATTCTACAAGGATACCATCTCATACCTAAGCCCGACAAATTAGACCAGATAATAATGTCTTTACACAAATATAATGAACATAAATAAACCCCTTTAACTTTTGAAGGATAACATTTCATTACAAGGATTTTAAGGATCTATTTTCTAACGTCTTGCAAAACTTATGAAATTATCTTTGACACCAAACATAATGTACTTACACAGCTACTAAGAGTAGCACGCCCATTCCTCACCTTCTTGGTACTTCGACAAACCCGGGCTTGGTACTTCAACAAACCCGGGCTTCCACTATATTAGTTCTTTTACTGCTTCCAGATGCCCCAGTTTTGTTGGAAAAAGGTCTTTAGTGTGAGCACTCCATAAATATCCATATTCTATCAAAATATTAGCACAGCCTCTAATCATCTTGTTGTCAAAGCTCTTGCTTGGCTATTGAACCTCGATGTCTTATCTCTTGCTTACCTTGTTGGCTACTAAGAACTTGGGAACTAAGAAGACAGATTATTTTGTATTTCTGGTGTTGTTTGGCTTCCCATCTTTATGTAAAGCTTGTTCCAGATCTCTCATTTCAACAAAGGCAGGAAAGATGTTGGTGTAGTCGTGGAATTTGTCTTTACACCCGACAATTGCATTCACTTGAAAGTTCATAAAGATCTTTTCAACAAATTCATTTTGTGAGAACCCTACAACTGGCATGCAGTCCATGAGACCGTAGTTCTTTGAGGCATTTGTCCAACCTGGGTGTGCCTTCTCCATGCCTCTGCATTTCCTTTGCATACAAGTTTACCAAGGTAATTGCAACAACCCTCACACTCTTATCAACCTCTAGCCATACAAACATGGTTGCACATGATTTAAGAATGGAAGCAATACCTGATAGATTTAAAGATTAGAAACAAACTGAAAATATCACAACAGAAAATATATCAATCTGAAAATCATTCTATTCAATTCAATTCTTTTGCATTACATGTTGTATATATAGACTTGATATCATAACTAAAATTTACAATTATATTCTAACTTTCTACATAACAAATAACTAATCATGTTCACAATGTTTATTATCCTACATACAAATAACTCAAATGCCTGGTTCATTCTTCTCAGATAGTTAAGCACACAGATTACATCACTTTATGAACCCTCACCTTTACCTTTAACCATATGCAACAAAATTTCAATGCTCAGGAACAAGAGTTTTGATATGCCACTTAATCCACGCTGGTTACATCACCAAACATTACGCCAGATTCTTTCACGATGCTTTAATTGACTTTCAATGCCTGATCAATACAGATTTCAACACACGACTTCCTTTCATGGTGCAACTTTTCACCCATATCCAATCATCATACACATGCGCATATCTATATCGGCTCTGATACCAATTGATGAATTTAAAGATTACAAACAAACTGAAAATATCACAACAAAAGATATACTAATCTGAAAATCATTCTATTCAATTCTTTTGCATTACATGTTGTGTATATAGACTTGATATCATAACTAAAATTTACAATTATATTCCAACTGACTACATAACAAATAACTAATCATGTTCACAATGTTTATTATTCTACATTTAACAAATAACTCAAATGCCTGGTCTATTCTTCTCACATAGTTAGGCACACAGATTACATCACTTTATGAACCCTCGCCTTTACCTTTAACCATACACAACAAAATTTCAATGCTCAGGAACAAGAGTTTTGATATGCCACTTAATCCACGCCGGTTGCATCACCAAACATTACGCCAGATTCCTTCGCAAAGATTTAATTGACTTTCAATGCCCGATCAATATAGATTTCAACACACGACTTCCTTTCATCTTAGGGGCAACTTTTCACCCATATCCAATCATCATACACAGACGCAAATCTACATTGGCTATGATACCAAATGATGAATTTAAAGATTACAAACAAATTGAAAAATATCACAACAGAAGATATACTAATTTGGAAATCATTCTATTCAATTATTTTGCATTACATGTATATATAGACTTGATATCGTAACTGAAATTTACAACTATATTCCAACTGACTACATAACAAATAACTATAGATAAATGAAATATCATATTTTACCATACTTAGTGTCACATTTTTATGTGATTTTACTATTTGTGTACCAATCTTACTGCCTACGCCATTATCCTTGACCGCTCCTTCCATTTTGAACCAAATCATTCACTATTAATTAAAAATGAATACTTATTATTCTTTCAAATATTAATTAGAATTATTAATTACTAATTATTATTATATAATATTGAGTATCTTATATGATTACATATATTAAGTAATTATTATTAACATATAATATATGATTTAAATTATATTTAATAAATATTGAATAATATTAATTAATAATTAATATGTCTAACGTATATCATGTGATTAAATTATTAAATATCATTAAATATTAAATTTTGTTTGACTATATTGCTGATTTTTAGGGGAGTGAAAATTGGTTAATAAAATGAGCAAGTTAAGGAGACCCCATTTATGCCATCTAAGTAGTTGAAGCTTAACATGTTCTTGCTCCAATTTTCATTCCCTTAAACTGAATTTGTTGACCATCAACCATACCATATATTAATTAAATAATTTTTAATAGTTGAAATATATTAAATATAGTTTATTTTATATAATACTTATTAAATATATTTTGAATATTATATTATATATTAATGATAATAATTATATACATATTTAATATTAATAAAAAATATTAGATATTAATTAATAATTAATAAGCTATCATGTATTAAATATTAATTTTTAATATATTTATATAATGATATAATATATTGAATATTAATAAGAATTGCTATTTTTTTCTGGGTTAAAATAAAATTGACATAGTGCATGCTCCAGGCATAGGGGTGCATAGAGATCTCTAAAACTGCTCATTCTTCTTGATATGGTGAAAAACACCAAAAAAATATTAAACACTCTTTCATTTCACCATTATACAAATTTTCCCCTTTCTTAGCAAGTCCATTTGGATATCAAGATTAACAGATTTAGCTCCACATTTGGTGTGGGAACAAAGATGTATGTTGAAAGTTATTGCATTTTTCTTTTCATTTTTCCTTTGAACAACTGTCCATTTTTTTGCATCTTTCCCGACATTTGCAGTTGTTTCCTTTTCCTATGGGGAACTATTTTCCCCCTAGGAGAACATTATCAAGTCCTTTGATTGATTTTCCTGTTCTTCATTTTATCTTTTTTCCTTCGAAACCTTAAAGAAATCCTTTCTTGAGAGAGTTGATCCTTCCATAGCCTCATATGCAAAAATAAGTGGTGGATCCTTTGGACTTCAATCCCCATTTGTTTTCTCTTGGGAAGCTTGGGCATTTGCTGCTTGGCAAGAGAAGGGTTCACTTTTTTCCACTGAGTAATGGTGGAGGGAGGTCCTTCTCTCCACCAAGTGGCCTGTTTTCATTTTTTTTTGTTTTAAGTAGTGGGTTGCAATGTGGCCAATATTGTAACATCTATGACACCGAAAAGGTAAACCCTTATAATTTATCATTTGCTTCCAAAGCCCGTATGTAGTTTTCAGGGAGATATCCACTGAGAGATCCTTTCTGACATCTATCTCCACCAAGATGCAAGCATATGTAGTGTGCAAATAATTTGATGAACCCTCATCCACATCCAAAAACTTTCCCAAAGAATTTCTCATAGCTTCAAATCAAGAATCAAACCAAAATTGACATGGAAGATTCAGGAGTCTTACCCAAATTAGAATAGTTGTGAACAATTCGAAGGTAGGGTTGAAAGAATGATACCAGGGCTTTAGCATAAAAAAATGCTCCTTCCAGCTTTGTTGATAATCACAAAAAACTATGTGGTGATCTTGAACGTTGTAAAAAACTACCACAAAAAACCCCTGTACACAAGGGTATATTTGGACATTACTGACTAAAATGGGTTGCCATGTTTCTAAGATCCATTTGTGCAGCTCAAAGAGGCTTGACCAAAACCATCTCAATCTTCCAATCAGACCCTTTTTTGTAAAAAAAGCTTCATTTTCAACAACCTCCCTCACAATTTCCTCATCAAAAATTATTGTTGGGGAGGCACTAGCACACTAAAGTGGTTGGACCCTTGATTTGTATAATATTGACATAGAAGTAAAACCTCCAATTATATAATTATTAATTAATTATTATTATATAATCATTATCCTTATTATATAATATTAAATATATTATATGATTACATATGATATATGATTTAAATTATATTTGTTTTTAAACTATTATTTTTTTATTCAAGGGGTAAACGCTTTTGAACCGGAATACAACCATTCAACAATACCACCCCTACGGGGTTTGAACCGTGGTAGCAAGAGCAACAATGCCACCTTTAAACCATCACACCATGCCAATACCGACATATTTAAAATATTATTTAATAATTATTAAATATTCTATTTTATGTGATCAAATTATTGAATACTACTATTGGTTGTTGATTATATTGTTGATTTTTAGGGAAGCAAAAATTGGTTAACAAAAGGAACAAGTTAAGCAAGCCCCACTTATGCCTCCTAAGTAGTTGAAGCTTGAACTTTTCCTTACCAAACCAATTTACATTCCCCTAAACAGTGTTGGTTGACCATCACCATTATAGTCAATAATAACATATATTATTTAAATAATTTTTAAGCAATAGTTGAAATATGTTAAATATAATTTAAATAATATATCAATAAAAAATATTAAATACATATTATATTTAATCATGAATCATATAATAAAATATATTATATAACATTAAATATAGTTTAAATAATATATTATACTATTTATATTATATAATATATTACTTATCGTTAATAATTAATATTATTTAAATTATATTTGATATATAATATATTAAATGTTAATGGCAATATATTATTAATTAAATAATTATTAAATATAATTTTAATAATTATTTAAATTTAAGTTTATTGTTTATTGTCGGTTGACAATGATTGTGTAAGAGTGATTGGGAGAGTGACAACAAGAACGAAAAAAAAACAAAACAGAATAAAGGTCATTACTTTTTGTAATGGACTTGCATTCATTATAAAATTGAAAATATATAAGTTGAAAAATAATTCATATTACAAATTTCAAAAAATAACATTAAGGGCTACATACTTATGAAATGACATTTCCAAATGATTTCATTTAATTCCCCAAAAAGTGGAACTTTTTTTTGTTAGCACTTTGACATGTTTAAAGGAGATTTGTTATGGGTTTGATTTAAGCTTAAGATTCTATCCAAAATGATTTGTTTTAAGGTGGTTTGATCTATTCACTTGTATGGAGCCTCTCTAGGATAAAATTGTCTATTTTTTAAAAATATGCAATTTAAGACAAAAGTCAAGATGTCCCAAAATAGTATACCCCTTAAAAACATTTTGTTGGAAATATTGTCATTGATTTCAAAGATGATTAGTTGAGATTATTAGAATATTGTCATTGATGCCAAAACGAATGATCAAATATTGTCATTGATGTCAAATGAGTTTATAGGGAAGCCCACATTGTATGAATTAGCATATGATGTCGCCTTGGATAATGGGACTCAACAAAGCCCACCAGGATCCTAATTAATGGAATAAATATAAAAGTGGATTTTGAAGTCACAGACATGAAGGAGAAAAATATAGCCACTTAGAGTGGTTTGAAGATTCAAATAGGTATGGTTTATTTAAGAGGAGATAATATTTTCAGGAAATGATAATGGAATTCATCTTCCCTTAGAAACCAGAACTGCAATAGCATGAAGAAGATTTTACTAATGATGTTGGAGACAAACTACAAGATGAAGATGGTGCTCAAATTCATTGTCGATCTTCCTCCCTCGAGATGATCAAGAAGAACAAGATGTGGAAGATCTTGAAAGGTTGATAGAGCAAAGATATATGGCATGCTTAGATCATGTTGAATATGATAAAGAGATTACATATAGTAACAACAAGAGCATTATTACTATTTGTGAACAATATAGATATTATGAACTGCTCATAATAAATACAACCACAGTTTACATAAAACATGATATCTATACTATTACCCTCGGTGTTGAAGTTTGACACCTACAACAAATATTATAAAAATGTGACAACAATCAAGGAAAAGATGGAGAAGGGAAACGATCCAGTGACTAAGAGAACAAGTTTAAGTGCAACAATTATTCAAAACAAAAAGCCAGTGATTAAGTGCTTAGAAGAGTAGCATTTATCATTAATATGTAGTATTAAGTAAGGAGAATAAGTGACAACAGTTAAAGTGTATAAGAAGATAGTGGTGCACATATATAAACCAACGCTTCACAAACAAAAGATAATCAAAGTTAATTATTAATTGAAGTTCATTATCAATATGCAGTTTACTAAATCAATCATTCAAATTTTTAAGGAAAAGACAAAAATCACATAAAGACAAAGTCAAAAACGACAAAAGACAAAAGAAAAGGTGCAATGATTATTAGTTCTTGCCGTAGGCAGGTATACTTATGCTTTCATCTAGTTTCAATAATTTTGCAAGAATCAACCAATTAGATGCAAGAATTTAATTTTGTTGGCTATATTTTCTAATGTCTATATTTATTGCATATTTTTGTTAATATTACAAAATCATTTTCCTTCAATTCTATTGGTTAATAGTTTTGTACAGTAATATTATGATGATGTAAGCATTTGAAATAATGTCTGATATTTTTTTGAATCATATACAAACACTATTCCTCAATAGTATATAACTATTTCTCAATAGTGAATAATTGAATAATTGCAATCACCAAATACTATGTAAGCTAAAAACAAATAAAAAAAAGTCGTGGATGGCAAAAGAAGCCAAACATGGTGGACTTTATTAAAGCGATTCTTATTTGTCCATAGTGCATGTGGAGCGGTGAGAGTATCTAGAAGGCTCTTTTTTTGTGGCGTGATTTGCAAAGTGGGAGAAGGCGGTCTTTTTAGGTAGTTGAATCCGGAAGCCACGCCTTGCTTGACCAGGCTACGAGTGGTTTTCTGCAGCCTCCTCCTTCATCCTCCACTTGAGTCTTGCGACCTCACAGAGGCCGACGTACTGCCCTCACATCCACACCATACAAGCCGCAAACAATTTTGAGCGATTGAAATACAGCCTGCATATATTCGCAGGTGAAGACTCCCACAAACTCGTTCCTCATACAAATCCTACAAACTCTCTCACACGAATTCTACCCAGGCATGAACTCGTCTAGCTCTTCCTCAAGATAACCTCACACGCTTTTTCCTCAGGTGCGAATGTTTTCCTCAGGCGTGAAGGGTGCATTTAGGCCCTAAGGATTGAGGCGCAAAGATTATTCAGGTGGGTAGTGTGGAAAATCCATGCAACAACTAGAGGACACAAATTCAATGCTGAAGGCTACGAGGTAGTGATTTGCAGCTGCTCCCTTGGATAGTGATTCAAAATGCTGGCCAATTTGTCTCTGTATAATACCAGTCTCAGTGGTTCGATTCTTTCATTTTTGGTCTCCCTGGGAAGCTTGCAGGTCCTCAGTTTGCCCTATAATTATTTAGAGGGGCCTATACCGAGCAGCTTCAATAGCACTAGCTTGCAGGTTTTGATTGCCAACAGCCAGCAGGGGAGCTCACAACTGGGGATTACCTTAGATGTGCTTGGAAGCATCAATTGCGATGATCTCTAAGCTTTCATCTGTAGTTTTGTGTTACTGTTTTTGGGCAAGTGTTGATTTGATTTCGCTCTCAACACAAAGTGTGATCTGGATTTGGCTCTCAGCTCATTCTGTGATCTGTTGAAGGCTACCATATAGATCATATTGCCCATCTCCTATTAACTAGAGAATGTTGTTTGGCACCACCCCTTTTTAGTTTTTCTGATCAAGATATCCATATTAATATCATGTAGCAGGCTTCAGCTCAGTTGATTTCTCGATAGCTTGTCTGTGTAATGCACTGGCATATTCTGGATGCAACGAACAAATCAATATGTGATCAGCTGGTCACTATGGTCTTCATTTTGACATTCTCTAAGGATGATTATCTAAGAAATCTTTCTTAATAAATTAGAAAGAAAATTTAGCCGTCCTTGATTCTTGAATTTCACTCGATTCATATTAAGCACACACTGTTTGTGTTAGCAGGATTCTTGATCTAGTTGGTATATACAATTTCTTCTATTTTGTTGGCAGGATACTGCATGTGCGGACTTTTTCTAACAGGCAAATGGATATAACAATAGAGAATACATGAACAAGAGTCATGTCCCTATGAATTGTAATGGTTGAGGTATTATATATGTTGTTGTATTACATAAGGCTAGACAAAATATGAAAACAGAGAGTAGAGTAGAGGAAATGGGTTAGAAAGAAGCAATCTATGACAGCTTGTAAAAGATTGTAATATTGAATAAATAGAAGCATCTGTACAGTATGAAATCTAGTGCCCCCACCCTCTTTTTTTTGTTCAATGTATGCTTCACTTCTTTCTATATATTGAAGAAATCTGCCATTACCATAAGCAGCAATTTGCCACTTTCTCGTAGACAAGTGTTCCTCCATCGAGACAATGATAAATGTCTGACTTATGTTCTTCATAAAAGTATATCTACTGATTGCTGTAATTTTGAAGAAATAAAATATAATTATAAAATCAATGTTGCAATATTTTTTCATGATGTATTAATTATTCCCTCAGATTCTGGTAGACTACACCTAATCAGTTTTAAATAACATTTTTCAAATTAAAAATGGTAGATATTATTGATAAGTCGATCGCCATTCATTTTATATGTCAAACATATCATTGGCTGCAACATTTTCTCCTTGAGTGCTGGTGATTGTTAGTGCTTGGAAATTTGTTTATGTATTACCTATATGCACTTAGATCATGTTATGGTTTAGAAGGCATCACACATTTTTCTTTATCGTTTGTTCCACTCTCGAATTGTTTCAGTGGTGAGCTGGTTCCATTCTATCTCAATTCAATATTTGTAGGTAGCAAATGGGATACAAAAGGGGACAATATTGCACTTCTACCATCTCGATAACCTCTATCTTCTATGCTCAAACATGCCTGATACAACTCTATTAGTTCTTGTCAAAAATTTGTTATGAAACCAACTATAAACTTCAGTTGCATAATTATTAATGATAATCCATGTTGATTGCTACATGCACAATTATTTGTTAAAAATTTCAAGTTATATGATCCATATGATAGAATGGTAAGTCTATGAACACATATTTCTATTCACAAATATTTGTAAACAATAAAATATAAATTATGATTCCTCTTATAATAAGTAAAGCTTTAGCTCACATCAAAGATTATAAATTCCATGTCTGCTATTTTTTTTTTTAAATAACACACATTGACATTGCACCCCCCTATTTGCTTGTGCTACCTAAATCTCTCAAACAACCAAACACAACTCACAATCGACAGGAACATGACGCAAATGCGTCTCTTGTTTCTAAAGGTTACAACTCCATTTTACTTGAGGCAACGACTATAATAAAAGGGCAGCAATAATATATGGTAAAGGCAGCGCTTATGTTAGCAATGAATACATATGATTAAAGAGGGACAACGATTCCCTTTTTGAAGATAATTAAAATGAATAAAGGCAGTGATCAAGTCAGGAAAGATAACTATTAATAATTAAAAAAAGAGTCATGACTTTTTGAAAAGTCATTATCCTTCAAAGAGGTGTATCACTTCATTTAGACATGTAATAAATAATGATTGCAATGTGTGGAAGGACATAAGGGTGTTGGGTGAAGAATTAGAAGACTTATCATATATACATCAGTAAATTTGTATATGAAAATAATATAATAGATCATCCAAGAAGAAATTATAGCAGATTTTTGGAAGAGTGTATGGCAGAATTATGAAGGAAGAATATATGCAGATGTTGCATGAATAATCAATAATAGAAGAGCAGATTTATGAAGTATAACAACAGACATATGAATATAGTATATACAGATTTGTAAAAATAAGCACATGCAAATTTGAAGGAAGAAGAGTATAAAATACATAGAAGTATATAGCATAAAGACCAAGCAAGTGAAATAAAGTACAAGAATGGAGGAGTGAATAGAATATATATGAAGATCATTGAATGTGAAAATATAAGAAGAGTATAAGGTGAGAACATAATTGATAAGAAGAGGGGAATCATAAAGAGAATAAATGAAGATTTGAAAAGAAGAATGTAATGTAAATTTGGTGAAGTAGATAAATGATATCATCATGAATTAAATCACTAATATGAATAAGATACATTTGGAGACCATTCAAGGAAGATAAATTCAAGAGGAAGAGTGAGAGATCTAATTGTCCATAATTCGTTGAAGGTGCAACATCCAAGAAGGTGAAACCTAGTTTTGTTTTGGAAGTTGATGCTTCCTTAAGGAGAGATTAGTGTCTCTCACTAAGTTGGTGTTTAGTTGAGAGAGTTGGTGCCTCTAGTAGGTTGGTGCCTATGAATTGAGAGGATTGGTGTCTCCTATGGGTTGATACCTATGAAATTTGTTAAAGAAGTTTATATAAGCAATATTTTTTTGCGGTTTTCTCCCGCAAGGGTTTCCAGCTAAATATCGTGTGTTATTGCATTCTTCTCATGTACATGACTATTGATGTTAAGTAAATGGCGTTATTGTGATTAATGAAGTTTTAATTTGGTAAAATTTGCATTATATTGATTTATCCCTCTCAATATAATTGTGTGCTCATCAATTGGTTTCAGAGTAGGTTCTTTCAAAATGTCTAACAAAATAGAAGGTAGATCTAAATATCACACATGGGTGGACAAGAAGTATTTTCTTCTAATAAAGCTCCATTGTTTGATGGGACAAATTATGCCGTTTGGAGCTTAAGGATAAAAAGTTATTTAAATGCTCTTGGATTTGAAATTTGGCAATCAGTGGTAAATGGATATAAAGCTCCATCAACTCCCCCAACAGATTCAATAGGAAAAAAGGCAAGTAATAACAACGCTAAAGCCAAAAATGCAATGTTGTGTGGAATAATAGAATCAGAACTTGTGAAAATAATGCATTGCAAATATTTTAAGGATATATGGGATAAATTAAAAAGCATTTATGAAGGAGACAACAAAGTAGAGAAATCAAAAATTCAAACCAATCAAAGTGAATTTGATAGTCTAAAGATAATGGATGAAGAAAATATTGTTGTCTATCTGCTTTGAGAAGATGACATAGTCAATACCCTAAAGGGTCTTGGTGAAAAAGTAGAAGGATCAACAATAGTACAAAAGGTTTTAAGATCTCTTCCCTTAAGATTCGATGCTAAATTTTTTGCTATAGAAGAGATGGACTTGGATACATTAACTATTGATGAGCTACATGGAATCCTCACTACATATGAGATAAGGATTGAAAAGGACAATACATCTAAAAAGGAAGCAACCTTCAAAGCCACAAAAAGGTCAATAAAGAAGAACCTATATGCCAAGTGAGAGATCCAAGGAAGAAATAGACAAGGAGGAAGCTCTTTTTGTACAGAAGTTAAAAAGAAAGAATAACAAAAAACTGCCATTTAAATGTTTTAGCTAGTAGGAAACTTTATTAAGAAATGCCCATATTTGAAAGAAAGTGATAGTAATGAAGAAGAAGAGCCTTATATAAAGAAAGGAAACAAATATGATTAAAAAAAATAAGAAGAATAAATCCTATGATTACAAGAAGAATCTCTATGCTTATAGAGATAACAACTCATCCAATGAAAGTGATTGGGATAGCTATGGAGAAGAGATGCTTTTTATGGCATTTGAAAATGATAAAAAAAACAAGCACTCACATGAGGAAGAGAAGAATAATCTGATAATGAAGATGGTGATGAAGATAGCTTTGAGAAAGAACTCTATCATGCTACAGAATAAATAGAGAGACTTAGGAAGAAGAATTTAAATTACAAGCAACTATTTCAAGAAGAATGTAAAAAGACCAAAATACAAGAAGAATTGGAAAAGGTGATTATTGATTTGAAAGATCAAATAATGGAAGTAGAGAAAACAATTATCAATTTGAAAATCCAAATTTAAGAAGAGAAAATAAATCAAGAAGATGTAAAAATCCAATTAAGAGTAAAGGAAGAAAGTTGTGAAAGGTTAGAGTGTGAACTTGTTTCCGTGAGGAAAGAATTGGAGAAGACAACCACCTAGTTGAATGCAAGCCTCAAGTTTGAAAAGAGCTCCTAAATCATAGATGGCATCATTAATGGGAAAAGGTCACCATCAAATAAAATGGGACTTGGCTATAAAGAAAATCAAACATTCAAGGAAGATTCCAAAGAGACTCCTAAGAAGACAAATAAGGGAAAGGGAAAAGACCATGAAGGCAATTTCAAAAGCTCTATCAAAACTGAAGGTAGAGATAAGTTATTTCCTCCAAGGCAAGTGCATTCATATAGGTTCAAGAGTACCTTTTATGGCTATTGCTACTCATGCAATCCTTTTGGATATAAGGAAAGAGAGTTTAGAACACAAGTGAGATATAATAATAGATGGAACAAAAATAGAAATCTTTATGGGTGGACAAGTAGAAACTACAATACATATGTTCCTCTAATTGATTATAAGGTTATATAATATAAATGCAACAACTATGGACATATAGCACAATTTTGCAGAAGTGGTTTTGTCAAACCACCTAGACTGGACATGAAACACACTATGAACAAACATAAGAAGACAAATACAAAAGTATGGAGAAGGAAACAAGATCAAAAAAATGAGAAGGAAGAATCCAAACTTGTGCAAACTTATCTCCATACACAAGAGATATCTCCTAGTTCATAAGGAGAAGCACAATCTCGGGGGGAGCTAAGTATGGCATTACCCTTCAGCCCCATGAAGAAGATAACTCAAGATGAAGTATCACAAAACTTGAAGAGAAGAATCCAGGGAAAGTAATGAATTGGTATCTACATAATTTTTGGTTATTGCATACCTTTAACTCATGCACATGAAGTTGACACTTACAAGTGTCTCCATGAGATTGAAGATTTGATAGAATAGAGAGATGATGCTATTGATGTCAAAGAGAAGAAGTTCTCATGCAAGGGGTGAAAAAATGTAGAAAAATAATTATTTAGTTGTGGCAATCAAAAATATTAAGGAAGAGAAAGAAGAAGCATGTCACCCAAATATCATAGAAACAAAGGGTGGAGAGTTAGAGAAATAGGAATATTAGAGCAAGGGGGAGCATTAGAGAATCTCCAATAGGGGGAGAAGTGTATCCCTATTACATTAGATGTAAGTATTAAAGAATATAATTAGATATTTCCCATGATCCATTTGTGGACAGAAGTTTAATAAACATCCCTTTTCCATTGATATCAAAGGGGGAGAGATATAGTAAGGGGAGAAATACAAAAGGAGAGAATTATGTTTCCATCAATGAAAAAGGGAGAGATTGTTGGAAATATTGTCATTGATGTCAAAGATGATTAGTCGAGATTATTAGAATATTATCATTGATGCCAAAATGGATGATCAAGATATTTTCATTAATGTAAAATGAGTTTATAGGGAAGCCCACATTGTATGAATTAGCATATGATGTTTCCTTGGCCAATGGAACTCAACAAATCCCATTAGGATCCTAATTAATGGAAATAAATATAAAAGTAGATTTTGAAGTCTCGGACATGAAGGAGAAAAATATAGCCACTTAGAGTGGTTTGAAGATTCAAATAGTTATGGTTTATTTAAGAAGAGATAATATTTTTAAGAAATGATAATAGAATTCATCTTCCCTTAGAAACCAGAACTACAATAGCATGAAGAAGATTTTATTAATGATGTTGGAGACAAACTACAAGATGAAGATGATGCTTGAAGATTCATTGCCAACCTTTCCTCCCTTGAGATGATCAAGAAGAACAAGATGTGGAAGATCTTGAAAGGTTGATAGAGCAAAGATATATGACATGCTTAGATCATGTTGAATATGATGAAGAGATTACATATATTGAACAACAAGAGCATTATTACTATTTGTGAACAATATAGATATTGATGAACTACCCATAATAAATACAACCATAGTTTACATAAAACATGATATCTAAACTGTTACCCTTGGTGTTGAAGTTTGACACCTACAAAAAATATTATAAAAATGTGACAAAAATCAAGACACAAAGATGGAGAAGGGTAGTGATGGTGACTAAGAGAACAAGTTTAAGTGCAACAATAATTCAAAACAAAAAGCCATAGATTAAGTTCTTAGAAGAGCAACATTTATAATTAATGTGTAAAATAGTGATTAAGGAGAATAAAAGGCAATAGTTAAAGTGTATAAGAAGATAGTGGTGCACATATATAGAGCAATTCTTCACAAACAAAAGAGAATCAAAGTTAATTATTAATCAAAGTTCATTATCAATATGCAATTTATAAAAACAACGATTAATATTTTTAAGGAAAAGATAAAAGTCACATGAAGACAAAGTTAGAAAAAGATAAAAGACAAAAGAAAAGGTGTAGTGATTATTTCCAAAGGTTGCAACCCCATTTTACTTGAGGTAGGGATTATAATAAAAGGGCAACAATTAGTGATTAACATTAATATATGGTAAATGCAGTTCTTATGTTAGCAATGAATATGATTAAAGAGGAAAAACAATTTCATTTTTGAAGATAATTAAAATGAATAAAGGCATCAATCAAGTTAGGAAAGATAATTATTAATTAAAAAAAGAGTATTGATTTTTGAAGTCATTATCCTTCAAAGAGGTGTATCACTTCATTTAGACATGAAATAAATAATGATTGCAATGTGTGGAAGGAGGTAAGAGTTTTGAGTGAAGAATTAGAAGAATTATCATGTATACACCAAAAAAATTGTAAATGAAGATGATATAATAGATCATTCAGAAAGAAATTATAACAAATTTCTGGAAGAGTGTATGGAAATTTATGAAGGAAGAATATTTGTAGATGTTGCATGAATAATCAATAATAGAAGAGAAAATTTATGAAGTATAACAACAGACATATGAACATAGTATATGTAGATTTATAAAAAGAAACACATGTAGATTTTAAGGGAGAAGAGTATAAAATACATAGAAGTACATAGCATAAAAACAAAGAAAGAGAAATAAAGTACAAGAATGGAGGAGTGAATAGAATATATATGAAGATCATTGAATTTGAAAAGATATGAAGAGTATAAGGTGATAACATAATTAATAAGAAGAGGGGAATCATAAAGAGAATAAATGAAGATTTGAAAAGAAGAATGTATTGTAGATTCGGTGAAGAAGATAAATGGTATCATCATGAAGAAAATTAATAATATGAATAAGATGCATTTGGAGATCATTCAAGGAAGATAAATTCAAGAGGAAGAGTGAGATCTAATTGTCCATCATCTGTTGAAGGTGCAACATCCAAAAAGGTGAAACCTAGTTTTGTTTTGGAATTTGATTCACCCTTAAGGAGAGATTAGTTTCTCTCGCTAAGTTGGTGCTTAGTTGAGAGGGTTGGTGCCTCTAGTAGGTTGGTTCCTATGAATTGAGGGTATTGGTGTCTTGTGGGTTGGTTCCTATGAAATTTGTAAAATAAGTTTATATAAGAAATATTTTACCATGGTCCGCAAGGGTTTCCATGTAAATATTGTGTGTTATTGTGTTCTTCTCATGTGCATGATTATTGAATTTAAGTAAATTATGTTATTGTGATTGATAAAGTTTTAATTTGGTAAAAGTTTCATTATACTGATTCACCCCCCCTCTTAGTATAATCGTGTGGTCATCACATTTGCAATCCTTTTTGTTATACTAGCTATATGTTTGATAACAAAAAAATGACCTTATAGATATTCTAGCCACCTCATGTGTCTTTGGTTCAACTTTGCTCGACTATTAATGAACCTTAATACTTGATAATTAAGAGACACAACAAATTCACTAGGCAATAGATAACACATTTGATTGTGCAAAGCTTGAATGATAATATTAAATTCTTAATCATAAATTGAATCATTTTGCTTGGCTTCATTTAATTTTCCATAAGAAAAGCAATGGGCTCACCCTCCTAAGTCAATACAACATTAATGGATTTTATGGTTGTGTCAAAGTTAACTTGAAAGATTTTCTCAACGTTTGGAAGCACCAACACTAGATTTTTTATGATGTTTTTCTTCAAGAGCTCAAAACTCTTTTTATGTAGAGATTGTCCATTCAAATCCTTATTCTACATGCAATGTGTTAGATGTGTACATAGCCCACTAACTTTTTTTATAATATTCTTGTAGAAAATTACTAAACCCATGGTAATAGTCATCCATGATCTTATTCTCCATAGCTCGAGGTGGCCTAGAGTGGCATAAACACTTATTGCACTAAATAATGGTAATATGGTAGATGGTGAGTATCATTCCACCAATAGTCAATTTTTAAGATCTCTTGGGAGCTAGAAGAGTTCCTAGAATTGACATTTTATCATATGCTTTGTATTTATTGGAGCACCTTGGAGGTGGCTTATTATTAATTTAGTAATATTCATTGTATCATTTATGTATTAGAGTCCAATCCTTCTATGTTGTAAAGTATCCTCTATCTTATAATTTGTTATGATCTTATTTAATTGTTAATCATAATATTTGTAAATGGGGTTCATGAAACCTTTATGTTTATTGCATGGTTTTACTTTGATGTAATTTTTGAAGTGGGTTATGATTCATCTATGTTTATAATAAAACCCTTTCAAGGAAATGATTTATTGTAATCGTTTGGTATTTTTTGACACCTCATCTTGTGAATTTATTGGCATGTTTATAATTGTGTAAGTTTGGATTAAATTATTTAATATTATAATTATGTTTATGTCCATACGTATGTGTTGTATTGTATTGCATTATTATAATGGATTTTGATTCATCTTTTCTTTTTACATGTATCAATGTTGTTTTCAAACATGTATAGAATTTTGTAACACTTTCATCATGTTTTTCTTTGTAGTCCTTTTCTTTGTGTTACAGAGTTGGTTTTGTTTTTTTGCCTCATTATTTAGGAATTGTGTCCTTCAATAGGCTCGTCTATGGCAAATTTGGTGCATGTGATACCTATAACATTTAAACTATTTTATAATAGCTCATAAATCGAAGAATTTATTCCTTGTTAAGTGAAGTTTTCCTTGTCTTCCTTGCCTTAGTGTTATTTATCTTATTTGTGTTATAAATTTTGGCTTATAGTTCAAAGTTTCATGTTGCAATTGAATCCCCAAGTTCAAAGTGTGAAATGTTTAAAATTAAGATATCATTATGCAATGTTGTGCATGTTTGATTCAACCTCTGAAGTATGAGTGGCCAAGGGATTAGGGTTCAAATTCAAATAAAATTTTACAATTTTTTAGTTACAAGTGACACCTTGAAGCTTGATTTATTGGTTTTATCTTGTTCTAGGCTTTCATTAAATGTTTTCTTTGTGTAATTGCAAGTGAGACCCCAAAGTTTGATGTTGTCTTAGACTAGGATTCAATAAATATTTGCACTTTGAAAGTTGTTTATTCCACCTTAGTTATTTTAGGTTTGATTTTGCATCCTCATATTGAAGTCCAAACTTGAGTTAGTTCACAAGTTGCTTTTGCATCCTAAAATTAGATTGTAAGCTATGAGCTTAGTTGTGAGTTTCAACCTGGGTTCAAAGCCTAAAATTTTGGATTTTTTATTTTTTATAGCCTAGTGAAATTTAGAGGGTGGATTAGTAGAGATTTTTATAGGGTTTTATAATGGTTTTAAGAATCTTGTCTCTCTTTCATTCCTTTTTTTCATTCCAACCTCAATTTTTGGCCTCTTTATGTTTTAAGTCTTTTGTGTGTATCACTATATATTGTGTTTTGGTGTGCATGTCAAGTGTGTCATCACATGTTTTTATGATACCTTGGGAATGTGTTAGTATTGTGGTTTATTTAATGCCACTTTTATATTGTAAAAAAAAATTAGTCCGTGTTTTTTTCTATTAATGTCCTAGTGTAAAATTTGGGGCATTACATGAGTTAAATGAAAAGTATACGTTCATCCTAAGTGTGATGCTTCTTCAAATTATACACTTTGAGAAGATATTTATTGTAGTTTTGTTAAATGAAAGGTATAATTTCATCCCAGGTGTGATGCTTATTTCAATTATACACTCTACAAAAATTCCCTATCATCTTGTTTACCATTTTTGTTTTGCACATTAGTCGAGTGATGAATTATGGTGGATTTACTCAAATTTATGTCTAGCATTGACCAATTTTTTTCTTTCTAAAAGTTACTTAATAACCTAGTATATATATCTAAAATGATAGGTTTTTTGGTTCTAAAATATATCTAAACATGATAAAAATACAAGTGAGTTCTTTCTAGAGATAGAATATTTTTTAGGAAATCAAAATTTTCATCTAAATGAGAACCTATCAACTACTACAAAAACATGATTTCTCCCATATTTATTAGTAGGGTGTCCCAAGAGGAACTTGTCCATGGAAATATATTTTTATGGTCTCACTGGAAATAATAGAGGTGTGGACAAACCTTGCTTCTTTTTGACCATTTGGTAATTGCACATCTAGTATAAGACTTGATGTATCTATAGAAATCTAGACCTATGGTGTGGCTAAAGAAGTATTTCTACAACACTACATGAGTGTTTACAACACTGTTGTACCCAAAACCAAAATTTTTGCTTCACTAAGGCATTTTGCTTAATTGAGTCTTAACCTTGTTAAAGTGATGTCAGAAGGTCATTTTTGGACTTTTGAAATATGGATTTGGTGTCAGTGTCATGTCAGTCTGTTATTGAAGAGATTCAAGAAAAATGAAAATTTGAACGGAAATCACCAAAATTCTCTCTAGAGAGGGGAGCAACTTTTCAAATGGGCGCCCTATCTTTTAGGGGTCCAGATCCTGTTTTTAGGGTTTGTCACCTCCAGCAGACATTTGTCCGGCATCACGTCAGCTTCGTAGTAAGCTATCAAGCCTGTCAAACAGACCTGTTTCAAGCAAGTTGTGGAAGGTACAGCACAAAACGAGGCGAAAGCGAGAATTGGCTAACACTACGAAAAAGCGCAGCTTTTGGAAAAGGCGCCCATCTTTTTGAGGTGCCAAATGTAGGTTTTTGGCTAAATGCCACCCAAGATGTTTATCTCACGTTTGTTCGGGCTTCGCGACGCATCCGTCAGTGGGTGAATCCGAGTTGCTGGAGTGCTTGAACCTGAGGTCGAACGTTGGGTCAAATCTTAGTCCGAATATCAGAGGAAAAAAGAGCACATTTTGAGAAAGGCGCCTAAGCTTTCCAAGCCTTTAATGCTTTATTTCTAATGGTATCAGATGATCAATGTGTCTGTGTTACGCTCAGCTTTCCGTTGCCTGTCTACGTCAGTTTAGAGGATGACTCAGCAGCTTGCAGTCGGAGTTTTTATGTTATTTTGGTCAGTTCCAAAAATGGCTAAGTCTGGAATGAAAAGAGCAACTTTTCAAAAAGGCGCCCTTATTTTTCACCCCTCAGATGATGTTTTCTGGAGAAATGTGCCTTTGCAGCTGTCGTGCAGAATGAGGTTAGCTCCGCAGTGAACCTGAGATCCAGTCCTGAAAGTTGATAAATCAGAAGTTATGAAGGATTTATTTCTTCCTGCGTTCGAGATACAGAAGTCAAATTTTGACTAAGTCTGAGAAAAAGCGTAGCTTTTGAAAAAGGCGATTGGATTTTTGAGCCTTCAGATGTCAGTTTTATGACGTGTAGTCTCAAGATACCTTTTCATCAGTTTTTACTTAGCTCTGCAATGCACCTGTCAGCCAGCCAATCGGAGAAGTCAGTCAACCAGTGTCAGAGGATGAACAGAGGTCCCGGCAGAGGTTTTAGCTTAAATTTTCATGAAATTTGGCTAAGTTTGGAATTCGCTTAAGAGTTCAAAGTTGGATTTTCGAAAGTGAGTTGAATGGACGCCTTAACTGGAGTTCTGACTGCAGTTAGACTAAACGATTTCTGGGTTGTCATCTTCAATTCATATATTGGCATGTTGAGTGATCTTTCAGTTCGCATGTCGAGTTAACTAGTTTGCATGTTCAGTTAATTATCTTGCATGTTGAGTTAACTTGGTTGCATGTCGACTTAACTGAAGATTATCAGTAAATGTCAACTGGAGTCCACATGCATGGAGAATTTGGTTGCAATTGTGAAGTTTTTAGTGAAAATGGCGCTTCATTAAGTGTCAACTGAAGTTCTAGAAGGGACGGCATGAATGGTGAAGCATTAATTTGTGAAGTATGGCACATGAAGTTGTTAACTTCAGTTCTCAAAAGGGTCGCCATGTTTAGATATTTTTGATGAAGCATTAATTAGTGAAGCTACGCCCTTTACAAGGAATGACAACTAAAGTTCCAAAAGGGTTGTTATTTTTAGAATTAAATTGAAGCAAAAGTGTGAAGATGGCGCACTTCTTGAAGGCCAACTGAAGATTGAAAAGGGTCACTATTTTTAGAATGTTTATTGCATGTTTATGGCAAATTTTTCATCTCAATTAAGGTTGCTAACTTTAGTTATCAAAAGGGTCGCCTCAAGTTCAAGTTTGTGAATCTAAAACAAGTTTGAAGATGGCAAATTCAATGAAGAGTGCTAACTGAAGTCAAAGTCGCATAGTTTGGTTAACTGAAGAATGAAAAGGGAAACCCTAATGCATGGCGACTTAATTAGCATATTTGAGTTTCAGTTAACTAGAAATGGGGTCCAATTAGAAGCCAAGTGCACTTTTCATGGATTCCTTGCCTAGTGCGAATTTTCAAAGATGAAAATCTATATATTTCAGCCATGGCGTCCATTATTTCATCATCTTTTGCTCTGAAGTTCATATTATTTTTGAGTGACCAGCAAGCTAAAGGTGTTACAGGTGTCCGAATTCAGCGTTCTTCGAAGCAACGAGTTCAGATTGTTTAGAGGAAGGCGATTCTAGTCTTTATTTTCACTTTGCATGCAGGTTTCATCAAGTTTCAAGGAAGAAGTTGGCAGATTTTTTAGAAGCAAACAAGCAAAACTTTCTATCTTCTGTCTTATTTCTTCTATTTCTCACCTTAGGTACTTTCTTCGCATGTCAAAGAAATTCAACGCGTATTCAGAATCTGATCATCTGGGTTCTCGTATTTCAACGTTTGCAGCAAGACCCACGTCTTAGATTTTTTTAAGAAAATTGCCTCGTAGTCTTCATTCTGAAGCTCTGTGCTTTTTTCCGAGAATCTCTTTGCATGTGGGCTTGAAACACATTTTTTCAAGAATTCAGCTATCTGGGTTTGTTCAGAATTCTGTTGTGCACAAAACCCATGTTCCAGAAAAACTTCAAAAATTTCTTCCGTCAAAAGCTATTTTTAGCCTTGTCTAGAGGTTTTCAGAAAGTTCTTCAAGTATATTCGACTTTACAGTCAAAAGTCATCATTTTCAAAATTCAGTTCAATCTTATTGATTACAAGGTCAAATCGTCTCTTACACATAATTTCATCAAGACTTCAGATACAGACCTGAATCATGTTTATCTAGTGGTGAATTTGAGCAGCTTGGAGAATGTTAGCAGCAATTCGTTGAGGAATCTTGAGCGTTCCGGGTTGCTGGCAGCGGCATCTCTTCCTGTTACTACTTTCGATCTTGAGTTCGTACTTGCTTGCATTAAGCATTATGACTCATCTTCACGTCAAATTAAATCAATTGACGGGAAGGTTGTTTGCAGTCTTGAACCGAAGGACATAGAGAAATGTTTTGTTATTTCTCCTCACTCAGATAACTTTACTGTGGTTCTTGAAGCTTGTGAGAAGATATGGGATGTTGATCGACAACGTTCACAGAGGAAAGTGGCTCAGAAGTGGTTGAAAGTTCAAAAGACTAACATGCCTAAGAAGGTTGGTCGTGGTGAATTCAAGGAGGAAGTTGTTGTTTTGATAATTTTACTCAACCGAATTATCAGTCAATCAGATGCCAGCACTTTCCGTTCATGGATGTTTTACCTGATTACCAGAATTCTTGATGGTACAGAGCATTTTGACTGGGCTATGTTAATTAGTGATTGCTTACATCAGCAAATTACTAACTTTCTCAAGTATCACGAGTTTCATATGATATCCTACTTGGTTTACTTGGTTGCTTTTCAAGGTAGCTACAGGCTTCTTAAAACTAATGGCACTCTCGGTGTTTAGCGTGTTCATGAGTATTACCCTCAGTTGGAATTTTCTCAGTCTAAGCAGGACTTCCGAGCAGTGAATGATCACTTTTCCATGAGAACCGTGAGAGATCTTGATGACGAGATGCACATTCGTATTTCTGCCGAGGCTAAATCAGCGATGGAGACTTGGGCGGATTGGTTTATCCAGTTCCCTACTTTCACATACATCCGAGTTTATGGATATGTTGGAGAGCCCCTAATGTTGCCTAGGTATCCGTCAGACAAGATTATCTTTATGGAGTTCCTCAGATAGATGCAACATGTCCATTTATTTCTTCGCAGTCGTCATAAGACTACGGCTAATTTTCCATTCACATTGGGAATTTTCACATGCAATGCGGCGATAGATGCCAGGTTTATGTCTACAGAGATAGAAAGGTTTAAACTCAAGACTTATACTGAGAGGCATTCCTATGATCCTCTCGGTCATTATGCAGATCGGTTAGAGTGAGGGATTGCACATAAGCCGACACTTGAAGATTTCTGGGCTAATTGTGAAGATGAATTCGAGGTTCGTCGTCGTCACTATTGTAGACTTACTATTGGTCAGCTCTCTGATTACCTATCAGAAGATGTTGATGGTCTATCAGATGATGATGGAGAATTTCTTCTCAATTCATATGTCAAGGATCAAGTTGCTCGACAGCCACTTCGTTCACCTGATTGGTATGCCAAGGAGAATATTTCTATCGAAGAGGTTTCCAGATCAGTTATCAAGACTAGTAAGTTGTTCTTGGAGAGCAAACGGACGCGAAAGTCAGTTCCTGTAGCAAAGCCGCCAAAGGATTTCTCTTCATTGCCTTCTACTTCTAGAGCAAGACCCAGAGTCAAGGCCATTATAATACCTCCTGAAGGGGTTAGACTCAGTGGAAACACGGGGAAAAGAGCTACTGGTAAGAGGAAGCAGAAACAAGTTGAAAGTGTTCCTGAGGTTCTAGTAGAGACAGTTATTCAGGCTGAGCCTCACGTTTCACCTCCTAGTTCACCTCACATACAACCTATTGACATAGATTCTAAGCCTGAGACACCAATTTAAGCAGGATCGGAGACAAGTGAACCACCACAGGTTGATACATCAGGGACAGTCTCTCCTAGAATTGAAAATATTGTTCAGTCATGTTGGCTTGAAAAGTCTTTAGGAAGACAGAGGCATGAACCTTCATACAACCTTGATTTATCTGAGTTCGGTGAACCTTATCAGAGAAGATTGAACAAGAAGATAAAGAAACAAGTGCACATTGAAAAGACTCCAGAATCAGAAATTGTTATTGAAGTTGTTGTTCCTCCAGAGGGTAAGAGCTTAGATGAAGTCGAAGTTGGTGACTTTACATTCACTAAGGCAAATCTTGGCAGAACCACTCGAGAGACAGATGTAACTCTTCTTAAGATCGTCACTAATAATCTTGAAGAGCAAATCATGAAGGATGGAGAAGATAAGGCCTTACTCAAGGCTGAAAATAGTCGGCTTCGTCAATACATTTCTGATCTTGTTCATGGAAATCCGAATAGAGCACCTGTTCTTCCTCAGAGTACACCTGCAAAACAACGAAAACTGGATCAGTTAGTCAGTCATGGCAGACTTTTGGACAACTGGATTGATAGTTTAGTTGCTGTTGGTCGGTGTCTTCTTGCAGATATGTATCAGTTAAGGAGTGATGCACATAAACTCCGTCAGGGTGTTCAGCCACTTGAGATTGCAGTTGTAGAGAGTTTGGCAAAGGATCGTGTTCTAGTGTCTCAGTTGTCAGTTGCATATGATGCTTTGGAGTTGGTCAAGGATCAAGAAAAAGTTTTTACTTGGATAGAGCAGCACCTTCTCAGGACGGAAATATGTGAGAAGATTTCTACCAAGTTGTTTTCACTCAAGGATGATGTGGTTGGAGTACTTGCACTTGTCAGCGGTTTCGTGGTTCAGATTCTGTGTCATTATCTTCTGGAAGATGGCACGTATGTTGAGTTGGATAAAGTTCAAGCAGAGTTCGAGAAGCTGATTCGTGACAGCCTTGAAGGTGAACCTATGGCGCCTAAGTTAGAGAATATTTCAGTGATTGCAGCCAGTTTCAGAAAGGCGACTGAAGAATGTAAAGATGGTATGCACACAATTACGGAAAGTGGCATAGAACTAAAGAGACAAACTATTATTTTGGATAGTGTCAAAATGCTAGATGACAGAGAGATCGATGAGTTCTTGGTCGAAGTGTTAGACCGATTTGACATGGAGTAATCTGCCAGTTGGAACCTGCAGTTAATTTCGAGGGTTGAGTCATGAGCAGCAGTTAACTCGACTTTCAGTCTGGAGTTCACTTGCTGACTTAACACATGCTTATCTCATCCTTGGAATTATCATCACAGGAGTTAGGGTTAGGGTTTCTAGTTAACTGAAGGTAGTGTCCAGTTAACTTTGCATTAAATAAGGACGTGCATGCTTGCACAGGGTCCATTTAGGTTATTTGTACCAGTTAACTATGGTAGCTTTCCAGTTAACTGTATAGTTTACTTCATTAGGGTTTAATAATTAATCTTGCATGCATTTGCGAGACTGTAGTTAACACAAGGTGATTTTAGGGTTCCCTACACCTTGATGTATATAAATAAGAGCTTTTGCTCATTTTTAATTAACTTTTGCTTGAGAGAGAAATATATGATGTGCCTACCTTGCCCTCAATATTGCTCTTTTGGTATTTGCTATTACAGTTGATTGTTATGCCACATAGGGTTTCATACGATTGTGATAGTGAACTCTTTCCATAGTTTAGATAAATTTGTTTTGTGCATCTTTATCATTACAGTTAATTGTTATGCCTCATAGGGTTTCATGCAATTGTGATGATAAATCTATTTTGTGAAGTTTTACCATTATGATCAAGTGTTATGCCACATAGGGTTTCACGAGATTGTGATGATAAATTTGTTTTGTGAGTCTTTACTATTTTAATCAAGTGTTATGCCACATAGGGTTTCATAAGATTATCATGGTAAATTCTTAAATCTGTTTGTGCCTAATAAACTTGTTCAGATTGAGATAATAGTTGTGCCACCTTGCCTCCAAGTAGAGAATTTGAATCCGTTTATCGTCTGATAGTCATAACCTTGCTCCATTTTCTCATGCTCTGTTTTATTGAGGGAACTGGATAGAATTTAAGTTATTAAGTTTAGTTGTAGTTAGTGAATCTGCGAAACCAGAGAAAATTCTCAGCTGCAACGTATATAGTTTTCGAGAAAGCCTTGTACCTCTACAGATGAAACAAAAAGACAGGAATTAGTTTAGTTTATTTCCCTTTGCAGGTATTTTTGTAAAGCACAACGAGGGAGCTTCCCCTCCTAATTTGAAGAGCACTCATTGCGTAGTGTGCATAGTTGTCTGTACCAACTCTTACTCCAAAGGTGCTAGTTGTTACGCCAACAAACACCAAAAGGTTATATAACCTTATTGAAATAAGAATCGCATATCAATTCTTATCTATATATTCCATGTAGAATGTAGTCTAGTGCTTAAGGTGGCAGAGGATTCCATTCATAAGTTACCATAAAGAAAATTTTGATAGATATCTAGAAAATCTTGTTAGAAGGATATAATTTTGACCATGAGCTAAATTTATGCCAACATGTCTCAGGAATAGAAAACAAAGCTTGTATTAACAAATGGCTTAAACAATCTACAACTAGAATAACACTTCCCTTCTTACGCTTTATTTTTGGGTGGAACTGGTAAATAAAAATACCATTTTTATGCCACTCTTGTTGTAATTTTAGTAGTTTGTAATAATTGAATTAAGTTGTAATTTTTGAATCACAAGCTCCTTTCCATAGGTATTATGCTTCCAATGCTTGTATGTCTTAACAATGGCATAAAGCTCATAATTATATGTTTGGTACTTTCTTATCAACATAGTGAATGTCTCACTATGGTATGCAACCACATGAGCATATTGAGTGAGGATTCATCCAAGTGCATATTATGATGCATTTGTTTGTATTTAAAATAGTTCTTGATGATCAAGTAGTATAATTTTTGGTATCAAACAAAGTTTAAATTTTAATTTCTCAAATGAATTCTTGTGTGTGGTTGTCAAGATGAATCTTATATTAAATAATTCTTTTGGATTAAATTATGTCTGCAATTTTTGGTATCTTTAAGATACAAAAATTAGAAACATATTTTAATCAAAAGTTATTATTCAATATTAGCATGGACTATGGAAATATAATGACCTTAATTAAGATTAAATTTGGTTGAATGTCACCTTTGGTAACTTGGTTTAGTGACCAAGTCATATGTGAAAAACCAAGTACATATCTCCTATACAAATTTACCAATCATAAGAAGCTATGGAGCTTTGTGAGATTATTTGGTTGTGGTTAATATTGGATGCGTTGAATCTTGGTTAAGTATACACACATTCCCTATGCATATATATAAGATATCCTATATAATATATCTCTTACATGGAAAATGAACATTTCTCCATGTTTTCATATAATTTGTGTTTCCATAAAGTGCCAAGAATTTGATCAATATGGTCTATATGCTCATCCCATTTTTTGTTGATGATCAAGAGGTTAAAAAGGTAGACTACCATAACTAAAGTCCTATAGAGAAGGTGTATTTGCTACTCATGAGTTCTCTTCATTCAAAGATCCTCATAGGGTGAACTTCCCTAAACTACCTCAAGGAACAACATGAAAGTTATAGAATCAGGAAGAGCAAATCACAAAGGTTTTCTAGACAAACTATTTAGCTCTCGTCCAAAGGACGTCAGCGTGGAATATGGATGACAATACAATGCGCTAGCATCCCAAAGGCACGTTGGTGTCTTGTACGGACTAGGAACTAAGTTTATCACAAAAAAATAGTAGAGTGACTACTAGTAATCTAATTACTCAGAACCTACAAAATGTAGGAAAATGAAAGAATGTGATAAAGCTGAAATAAAGTGATAGAAATGATAAATGGAATAAGAGGTAGAAAGGAAATTCTCACAAACACGTAAGTGATGAAGCCTCCAACATGTGAATATCTTCAATACTTGCATGTGTAAGATCTGGAGAAAGTGTTGGGGTTGTATAGGGGTTTGCCTCAGTCAAACCCCCATTTTGGTGTTCCCAACTCCATGGACAGCCAGATAAATAGAGAGAAATGAACCGAAATAGATAAAGTGTGTGGTGAAAGCAAAACCCGCTTCAGGAGTAGAACCCACACCACCAAGTATGAGTGATAAAAGCAAACCCTGCTTGAGGAGGAGAACCCATATCACAAAATGTAGGTGATAAAAGCAATCTCCACTCGAGGAGGAGAACATGTATCTTGAAGTAAGGATGTAATAGATAGGGGATATGAAACCCCAGGATGCTCGCAAGCACGAAATAAGGGATATAGATTTGCAAAGAGTGTTGTGAGAATGTGAGAGCTTGAAGTTGCTCTAGCAAGTTGTATGGAGTTGTGCAAGCAAGATAACAAGAGGAAAAGGTAGGAGCCAAAGCTAGAGAGAAGTTAGAGTGAAGCTAAAAGGATGGAATGAAGCTAGAGATGAAGCTAGAAGTGCAAGTGAATTGAAAAGATGGCATTTAAAGAGAGAGGAGAAGCAAAAAGAAGCTTCCCAGGTGGTTACAAGGTGTCCCGAGTTGTTACCACTAACAAAGCAGATGACAAGTGGAAAACATGCTTGGAAACGATCATTTGAATGTTGAAATGTCACAGGACACTAGTGTGATGTGTGGAAATCCGCATGACGCGCTAGTGTCTAGACACATCATGCTACAAAATGATGAAAATAGGAAAAGCACCAGGTTTAACGCACAACTGGTGCACGAAGGTAGTTGTTGAAAAGGGGGTTTTGAGCATCCTAAGAGGGAAAAAGGTTGATGCAAAGACTAAAATGAACCTACACAAGTGCTAAGGGAGTGGACACTAAAGAAGATACAAGAATGTATGTGAAATTTCAAGGGGTGCAATTTTGTGGCATTACATTTTCCCCCCACTTTAGTAGGCATATGAATCTACACTAATATGCACGCTAAAGGAAGTCTACTAAACATAAATAACATCATTATGCCAAAAGGATACTATAGAGGAAGCAGATAGCTCTTCGAACAAAGGAAGCTTGTCCCCGGGCTGAAGACTTGCAAAAAAACACATTAGACAAGAAAAACATGCACAATACAACAATGTTGGAACATAGAAACACATACACACATGCACCTAACTAACTAGCAAGATTTGAGTTAGCAAAGTGAAAGAGACCTTGATGTAAAAGGTTGTCTCAATACTATGCATCATCCCCAAATTAAAAACACTAGCACATAGAAGAATTCTAAAATAAAGAGAAGAAGGGCATATACTCAAGATGAACAAAATGCAAGTCCTTGATCCAGTATATGCACAATTGAGAAGGGAAGAGAAGAGAAGAGAAAAGGATCAAGAGAGAAAGAAGGAGGAATGAAAATTCCAAGAGAGATGGCTCCATAGATCCTCAAAACCAAGGAGAGTTGAAAAAATGCATCGCAAATCCACAGACCTACGGAAGATGAACAAAAGGCTCTCCAAGATCTCTCACATGGAGGAAGCCCAGAGATGTAAGTGCCTCACAAGCCTATAGACCTACAAGGAGGGGTATCAAGACATAATAACCCGACCAAAATAACCCTGGACAGAATAACCCGACCAAAATAACCCAAGGAAAAAATAACCCAGGGTCATAATAACCCATGGACAGAATAACCCATGGTCAAAATAACCCATGGATAGAATAACCCATGGTCATTTTAGATCAAGCTAGTAAACTAGAAATGACATAAAATAAATTATAAATATGGTTGTGAGGCACCATAGAGGCTATTTAGGTCATTTTTAGACCATATATCTATTTTATACCCCTAAAATAGCCTTAAAACACCTTTAATATGCTTAAATAACCTATAAAATGGTAAATAATTATAAAAATAAAGGAAATTTCGTAGGAATAAGTTGATTATTTTGAAGACACGTGGATTGGAAAACTAACCAGAAAAGGCAATAGACGATCACCCAAGTTTCCAATCACAATGTGGAATTGCTATTCGGCTACTCAAGATGATCTTCCCATAGCCAATAATACTATTGAAGGATGGCACAAAGGATTTAGTGAATTGCTTCAAGCATCGCACAACTCTGTTTGGAAATTCATCAAAGTAGTGAAAAAAGAACAGAATCTCCAAGAGAATAGAATAGAGAAATATATGGTTGGATACACTAGGCAACCAAGCAGGAAAAAATACCGTGAACTCAAATAAAGAGTTAAAAGATTGGTTGATGGTTATGACAACCATAACATTTTAGATTATATAAGAGGCATTGCTCATAATTTGACACTTTAATTGAAAAGTTGAATAATAAAGTTTTTTTAACAACATACATGTAATTTATAAATTTTGTTTTCCTTTCTCTATATTCTTATGGGGATATTTTGTCCATGGGTTATTTTGACCACGGGTTATTTTGGCTTGGGTTATTATGACCTCGGGTTATTTTGTCCCTGGGTTATTCTGTCTCGGTTTATTTTGGTCGGGTTATTATGTCCCGTAACCTCAAGGAGGTGTCCCCCAAGATCTCTCACATGGAGGAAACCCAAATATGTAAGTGCCTTACAAGCCTACAAACCTACAAGGAGGTGTCCCACAAGATCTCTCACATGAGGGAAACCCAAAGAAGGAGACTCCACAGAGTCAGATTGAAAAGAGGCCTTTCAGGTGCACCCGCAAAGCAACATGTTTACCCACAGATAAAACATGCTAGAAAACAAAGCAGCCACATAGGAAAATAAGTGAGCAGTCACGTAGACGGTCAACAAAATTAAAGGCCTTCAAAGGGGTCCCTCGGGAACCTTTAAAAGAAGAGGGGTCCACACAAGGGATATATTGTTTGAAAAGCGAGGTCTAGTCAGGATGCCCCCAAGCTAGATGCCATAGAATTCATTTGAGAAGAAGCTTTCAAAGAGGTCCCTTGGGCACCCTTCAAAAGAAAAAGGGTGTCCACTCAAGGGATGCTTCAATTGAAAGATAGAGAGAAAAGAGGGGGTCCTTAAGAAAGACACACCTCTCCCAAACAAGTTATCACTGTCCCCAACATACAAGGGAGGAGAACCATGCAAGATACCTAGAACATGCAGGATAGAGGAAAACCTTTATATCACTTTCCATTTGAGAAAGAGGAAGGTGCATTAGTAAATAAATGAGTGATGGCACCTGAATCATGAATTTGTTGTATTTTATCCCTCAAGGCCTTACATTCACTAGTAGAATGGGCAGGCACTCGATGGTATGCACAGAAAGAATGTTTTTCCTTATCATTTTCATGAGATTTCTTACTTGTAGGAGGAGGAAGAGTAATCAAGTGGGCTTTTAGGAGCCTTGACAAGATATTCTCTTACTCAGATAAAGAATGAGGAGTAGGGAAGCAACCCTTTCTCTTGTGGAGAAAAGTTTGACTGCTCATGAGAAGAGGACCTAAAGATAGAAGATAAGGGTAGATGAACCAATTTACGAGAATGAGGTTGAGTAGAAATTGTGTCCACATTCAACCACGGTTTTCATTTAGACTATTCATTCAAGAAACTGAGCCCCAAATTATGCTTACACGATGTGAATTCTATAGGGACCTGAATGCCTTGCTCGTTACACCATAGCCTTTACACCTGTAACCACATTTAGAGGCAAGTCTAAAGTCGGGGCCATAACATGTTTTCAAATCTTTAGGAGGAGGATATTCATTGAGAGCATTATTCCAACAATGAGGATTATGCTCCTCTATGGGATTTCCATCATCCTTATTAAGAGGACTTCCAACATTATCCTCTTTAGCAGAAGCGTAATTATCTTCCTCAGAAGGAGGATCAACACTAAGAACATTAAAATTTATGCTCACACTATCCCGTGATACAAAGGAATAATCATCTTTGATAGTGGGTGTGGATGATGTTATTGGAAGGTCTAAGTGGATCAGGTCGACTTTATATTCCCTAATGAAGGAATCTGTAAAGTATAAGGAACCCCAATCATCACTAAGACATGCATTTTCTTGAGAAGAGATGGAAGGAGCAAACTTAAGATTTCTTGCTTTAGAAGGATCTTCTTTAGGGACATCTATCTCAAGATTATCCTTTGTAGTAGGTACTGCTAGAGTAAACATCGACAAATTGGAAGACACTTAAGGGATAAGAGTAGGCACAACTTCCATCTCACATAAGTGCATAGCCTCAGGGTCAGCCTTAACTGTGACTACTCGATTATTGCAATTGAACTTAATTGATTTATGCAAGGTAGATGGGACTGCATCCATAGCATGAATCCACAGTCTACCAAGAAGAAGGTTATATGGTAATTTTTCTAGCATAACACATACAAGGATGGGTATGGTAATGGGTCCCAACCTCAAAGGCAAGACTATCGTGCCTAGGGCTTGTTGACCGACATTATCAAACCCACAAATGTCAACAAAAGAAGTGTTAAGAGAAGATGAATCAACATTAATCGTAGGCAATAGATCAATGCTACATACATTGAATGTTGAACCAACATCAATGAGAGTACATATAATGCAAATATTATTAATGTTAACTATAATCATTAGAGGATCTACTTGCTTCTGTACTTTCGGAGGTGAGAGTTCTTGCTGATAGAATGTAATATTCAAAAAATATGCATGAATATAAGCTAACAACACATCAACATCTATCGGCCTAGTGGAAGAAGGCGAGAGGATATTTTGCAAGGATTCCTAAAGCATACCTTGATAAATTGGAGCAGACTGAAGCAAGTCCCATAGTGAGATCTTATCTGGAGTAAGTTGAAGTTGCTCGACAAGATCGTAATCACCAAGTGCTTTAGTCGTAGTTTTAGGTGCTTGAAGAAGGCTTGGTTCTTTATTCATTCTATTCTCATAAGTATGGGCTACCGCTCTATAAGAAGGAGCATTAGAAAGATCGAGAGAATCACTATCAAATGGAATACCATTAATAGAACAAATTATTTTAGGAGGACTAGCTGAAGTCACATAAAAGACTAGTCTCTTAGGCCTTTTAGGGGCAGCAGAGACATAGATTTCATTTATAGATTCATCACAAATAGTAGAATAATTATTTGAAGACATATTCACAACATCAATCTGGGGAGGATCAGATGTGGAAGGAGATTCATCATTCGCCAATGCATCATCTCTGGAAGAGAGTGCATCAGAACAAGGACAAGATTCATCGTTCACTAATGCAACATCTCTAGAAGAGAATACATTGGGATGAAGAAGAGATTCATCATCCACAAATGCATCATCTCCAAAAGAGAGTAAATTGGAATGAAGAGTAGGTAAAGTAATGTTAAGAAAGGTATCAATGATTTCATCTTCTTGCAACAAGATATCCTCTGAAGCAAGAGGAATCTCGTGAGAAGGATCAAAGATACTAAGTGATATGGGTAAAACCAAGTCACCATCACATGCATGAAATGGAACATCATTAACATTTTGAATAAAATCAAATACTGAACTAATAAAAGAGGATATTAAATTTATTTTGGTGATAGAACTAAGAAAATTTGAAAATCTAGGTTTTCGGATTTTTTCAATATTTTCTAGGTTCTAGTAATTTGCAAATTCAAAGGCTTTTAGAGTGGAATTTGGGGATGAAACTTGTGTCAGTCCTTAAAATTTGGCTGTCGAAGGCATGGTATTTTAGGAACTGGCCTAGTCTTCTTGGAGACCTTTACAGCAATGCAAATAGTTTTGAATTATGAGCACCGAGTCAAAAGTTATGACCCCATGAAGTAGGGGTAAATAAATTCCTAGTTTTTTGAAAAGTACCCTCTTCACGTCAAGTTCACCAAAATGTAGAGAAGGGGGATTCGCTACTCATGAGTTCTCTTCATTCAAAGAGCCTCACAGGGCGAACTTCCCTAAACTACCTCAAGGAACAATGCTAGAGTTCTAGAATCAAGAAGAGTAAATCACAAAGGTTTTTTGGACAAACTAATGAGCTCTTGTCCAAAGGATGTCAGCACAAAATACAAATGACAGCATGGCACGCCAACGTCCTAGAGGCGTGCTGATGTCTCGTAGGAACCAAGAACTAAGTTTATCACAAAAAAATAGTAGAGTGACTACTAGCAATCTAATTACTCATAACTTAAAGAATGTAGGAAAATGACAAAATGTGATAAAGTTGAAATAAAGTGAAATAGAAATGATAAAGGGAATAAGAGGTAGAAAGGAAATGCTCAAAACCACGTAAGTGATGAAGCCTCCAACATGTGAATTTCCTCAACACTCACATGTGTAAGATTTGGAGAAAGTGTTGGGGTTGTATAGGGGTTTTCCTCAATCAAACCCTCATTTTGGTGTTCCCACCTCCACAAACTGCCAGATAGATAAAGAGAAATGAACCGAAATGGATAAAGTGTGTGGTGAAATCCAAACCCGCTTCAGGAGTAGAACCCGCACCACCAAGTATGAGTGATAAAATCAAACCCCGATCGAGGAGGAGAACCTTTATCATGAAGTAAGGATGCAATAGATAGGGGATATGGAACCCCAGGATGCTCGCAAGCACAAAGTAAGGAATATAGAGCTACAAAAGTGTTGTGAGAATGTGAGAGCTTGAAGTTGTTGTAGCAATTTTTATGGAGTTGTGCAAGCAAGATAACAAGAGGAAAAGGCAGGAGCCAAAGCTGGAGAGAAGTTAGAGTGAAGCTAGAAGGATGGAATGAAGCTAGAGATGATGTTAGAAGTGCATGTGAATTGAAAAGATAACATTTAAAGAGAGAGGAGAAGCAAAAGGAAGCTTCCCAAGTGGTTACAAGGTGTCCCGAGTTGTTACCACTGACAAAGCAGATGACAAGTGGAAAACATGCTTGGAAATGATCATTTGAACGTTGAAATGTCACAGGACACTAGTGTGACATGTGGACATCCGCATGACGTGCTAGTGTCTAGACACATCATGCTACAAAATAATGAAAACAGGAAAAGTACCAGGTTTAACGCACAACTGGTGCATGAAGGTAGTTGTTGAAAAGGGGTTTTTGAGCATCCTGAGAGGGTAAAAGGTTGATGCAAAGGCTAAAATGAACCTACACAAGTGCTAAGGGAGTGGACACTAAAGAAGATACAAGAATGTATGTGAAATTGCAAGGGTGCAATTTTGTGACATTAGAAGTCCAAATGGGTTGAGAATGTCATTCATCATCTACATGAACACGGTTGGAGTGTTGGTTGGGATAAAGGGCATAAGTAACCACTAAAATAAATCTTCTCTTTCCTCGAAGGTTGCTTCCCAAAACTCTATGGGTTCATAGGAATTCGATGAGACCTAAATTTAATATTAATTTTAGTGACATCACAAAGCTAGTCCAACACATCCTTACACCTTGGAAGAGGGTAGAGCTTCTTCATAATTATCTTGTTGAGATATATATAGTTGATGCACAACCTTCATTTATATTATTTCTTGTATGCCAACATAATTGGTTTGTCATAAGGTGATGAATAGGGCTTGAAATGTCCTTTCTCCGTGGATTCATTTATTTATTATTTAATCTCTTAATTCTCAAAAATTATCTATGGTTAAATGAAACATTATGTAGAGGACAATAGGAATCAAGTTGATATTATGTCTTATTGCAATATTGGGAATTAAGAACCTTGCTAGTTCTTGAGTTTATTTAGTAATTATTTAATATTTTTTATATTTAATATTATTAATAATGTGTTCCACCAAATGGGATGGGATTTTGATTTGACATCATACACCACATGTTGGTACTTTTAATCTATCTATAACATATTTGGGATGCCCTATTTTGCGGGGTCTTATAAAACTTATGATAATTTCTTATGAAGCATAAGAGCCAAGAATAGGAGTTACTTTGGTATCTTTCTACCAATTGTATGATTTATTATTTTTCAAGAAGTGCCTATTTTTAGATGGAGAATAATGAAAAGTTTGGAACCCATGATGAGTGGGTAAAATTAGTCAATTATTACCCCATAAAAGTGTAAGTAAAATTAGTCAATTATGACCCCTATAAGAGTAAAAGAGAGTATGCTACTTTTAGCCTATTAGTGGGAATCCCCAAAGGTGGTATTGAAAATTGGGTCGAAGTTAGGCACCATAATTATGGGGGTTTTATAACATGGTGTTGGCACCACAATTTTTTGTGTCTCATTTCTATTTTTATATTACTTGATATGCATTTGACCCTATATCATCCACCATTGGTAACCAATTTGAGAAATCTCTATTTGGGTCCCCTATGTTGAAACATTGTTCAAGGGTGTTCATATGGATAGTAAAATGTGGTAATGGGATTTTTTTTGTCATTTCCTAGTTATTTATCCTTTCCTTTAGTATTTTCAACCTTTTTAAGGTTTTCAAAGGTATCAAGGACATTGGAACTTATCTCTAGTTCCTATGGGTTCACTTTCTAATCTCCTCTCCACTCCCACAAAGATCTCCCCACTTCCATTTTAGACCTTAGGTCCTGATAGGAAGTTTTAACTTATGATTTTTTTGTTTCTCTATGTGATAAATTAAATACATGAATTATTAACAAAGATGACAATGCATGCATAAAATATATCTCTATTCGCTCATGAAATTACTACAGAAGAATACTAGAGATGGTTAGTCAAGGATCAGATTCGATCTACCTAGATCATACTACTCTCCTTGAGGATACACAATTCATTTAAAGGACTCGATAGTTTCCAAGAGGAACACAACTGTTAACCAACTGAATCTTGTAACTACCCACAACCATCAACCAATTAATACATATTCAGATAACCAATATTATCGAAGCATAATAATAGACATTGTACATCGACTACATTATCCCCTAAAAGAAAAAGTTGTCTTCCAAATGACAAGTAAACATTAAGCAACATTAGGGAAGACGTGCCAAATTGATGATGATATTTTGGATAAGGATTCATAACCAAACTTGGAAGTGTACTTTGTAAACTTGGCCTTGGGGTGTACTTGGAAATGTATATGAATGTGATGGGGGTTTGGGGGAAATGCCCCCATTGGGGTCAAGGGGTAGCACCCCTTGTGGGGATCTAGAGGCAATGCCTCTCATGAGGTCTAGGGGCAGCGGGAAGAGCCCCTACCACCAAGCCCAATTTAAGACCTTCAAAATCACAAAGAAATCCATGAGACACCTCATTTTCATAAATTTTTAAGAGACAACAAATAGTACTAACAAAACAAAAAATGGAGATTTTTCATTGTTTAACCAACGTATGATGATGACCAAAGAAGGAAGTTTTTGTATGATAGTAAATTGTTTTTCCATGATGATGCAACCAAGTTGTATGGTAGGGGAATGATATCATTGTATGACCAATTTTTTTTTGGATATTCACTTTTCTTTCCTTCTTGTCACATTGTGGAGTGGATGATCAATCGTGTTGTGGTGATGAAGGCAAACCATATGGTGAAGATAATTATCAATCGTACTATGTATGTTATTGTTGGTTGTATGATGATTTTTATTTTGTGCACTTATCTCTCATACCATGTGGTTTATATATCGTATGTTGTGGTTTTGTGATGATTCTATGGTAGGATGATATGATGTATGTGTCATGAAGGAATGTTTCCAACTGTATGATGGATGGTACAAACCATACTGTTTAGAATTCTACCAATTTTATGGTGTAGAATCTTGTTGTTTGTATGATGTAGGTTGACATACTATTGTTGGTTTTATAGACCATATGATGCCACTCTTAACCATGCAACCACATGTTGAACGTCAAATGGTGATCTAATTATGTCATGCAATGTTATGTCATACAGTAAATGATTTTAATATTTATTGTATTGTGTGAAAGAGGAATAGAGAGGGTCGTACACTCAATGAATTAATTATGTTATGTACCGTGTAGATTAGAAATGGAGAGGGAGGTCATATGGTTAAGGTTGCAAGTCGCATGAATGGTAATGTTGTATGTCATACGGTCAAGGTTGTTGCACACCATATGGTGTAGAATGATTGTCGCTATGTTGTGAGGTCTGCATGCCATGTGGTCCATGCAATGAATTTTTTTTCTATCATACTGTGGTCTTTGTTAAACATTTCTTATCTCCTTGACATCATCTTTATCAAGGTTCGTACATTATGAATTATTTCTTTCCATCATACCATGAGTTCTTGGAGTTGTGTGATCACCCTTGGCTATCATACTATATGTTTTAATTGTTGTCATACACTATGTACTTTCTCTTCCAAAGGTTGTACTATCTACATTGGGATTGGTACCCATACTATATATTCTTTACTTGGTGATATTTTAATATTTTTCAATTTCAATACTTTATCTTTTTTCCCTTTCAATATTTTAATATTCGCTAGTTTAATAGTTTCACTTTTTAATTTTTTAATATTGGCCAACTTTATATTCCCCCATTTTAATTTTTTTATATTTTTTTTACTCCATCAGTTTCTATTTTTTCTTTTCATTTTCCATTCCACTTTCTAATTTTCTTTTTCTTTTTCTTTTTCTATAATTTTTTTGTGAAGTTGATTTGACTTGCCAAGTATCTATGCATTCCAAGTTAATTATTTTGCTCTTAGTACTTTGAGATGTACCATATGTTATTTTGCATTCTTCTACAAAGTTGGATATCTCTAATATAACTATCATCTTTTTCCAATCATGGAGTGCATCCTAAACACATAAACTATCCAACTTTTCAAAATCATTTTTTATCAATTGCTTTTCACAAAGGATCATAGCTTCAAGAAAATTACAAGTCGACAAAAATACCTCATAGTCCTCCATTTTCCAGTGAAATAGACCACAAAGATAAATTTTTTCATCTTCTGAACATGATTGTAACTCCAAAATTATTTCATCGTTTAGTTCCATCAAACCTTGAATCTCTATCCATTCTTCTCTAGAATTTGAATCTAATGAAACTGAGGAGGCTACTTCCTCACTGACTACTTGGTTTTTCAAATCAATTATATACTTCTGACCCTTATCCTCAATGGAGATTGTATTCTTTTTCCAATTGTGATCAGTTTTGGCTACCACCAACCAACCCCGACCTAACAATGCATCATACACTTTCTTCCTTAATGAAATGACCACAAAGTTCAACAAAAATGTTTGACATCAATATTACCTTTTGTCCCATTAAAACTCCAAGTACCTTAAAATACCTTATTGATATGTACCCACCAGTTGAAAATTTGGTGACCAAATGGTCGGCTTGCTAAGACTTCTCTAGGTTTCTTCTGAAAGTACATTCACACCCGACACACCATTGACAATTGTATTGGTGATATTCCTTCCAAGGATCTCCATATTCACCACCACTAGTTTCTTTATCATGTTAACTATCAGTAACATTGGATCAATTACTTGGTTGCTCGATCTAGTGGAGGTTTAGTTATTGTTTCTTCATTCTCACTAGGTTCCAATTTGGTTGTAGCATGTATCATCTCATTCTCCCTTGATACAATAGCATTTCAATGTTCAAGAATACTTTGTAATAAATCCACTACTTTAACTAGTACATTAGGTTGAATTACTTGTCATGTAATATTATTCTTGAATTGTAATTGGTTTGTTACCATACTTGCATTCGCATTTGAGTGGCATCGTTCATTTTCCATAGAATTCTCCACTTCAGCCTTGATTCACGAAGCCTTTCTTTTTATGTACGTGAATCTAGATACACAAGCTTCTTTGCTTGGGCATGAGTAATGGTCAATACTTCATTATTCCTTGCATCAATCATATTGACACTATCCTTTTGCTTTAGACATTTGGTGTCTTCGTGGTTTCCAGGTCCACACCATTTGCACAATAATTACTTTATCTTGCTTCTTCTAGTAGTCTCTCATAAAGTGTCCCCATTTGCTACATTCTTGATATTGTATGATAGGACATCCTTTGGGGTCATATTGTATTTGGCTTTGTCCTCCTCTTTGATTTCAATAACTACCTAGAGATGCATTATGTGGCATTGATGGATTGGAATCCTCTCCTTGCATAACATAAAGAGTACTTGTGTACTCTTGGTCTTCAAATTGTATGGGGACTCCTTTATTGAATGACCCGTAACTTAGAAAATATCACAAAAAATATTCTTAGGATAATTACCTTTTGTGTACCCCTCAATTTTTCACTCAATACACCATAATTTATTAGTTTCTTTTTTGGTTTCCTTTTTCGCCTTCAATTATTTCATCATCTAGAGCATGTCCCTTCAGAGTGCTTGTACCATTCCTAATTCATCATAATTATTGTCATTCAAACTTCCATCTTCCTCTATTTTTCTTTTATTGTGCTAGGATATTTTATCTTCACTTTGTCCATTGCCCAATTGTTGGCTTCAATGTACAATGACAGAAGAACTACTTTCATTTTCTTCCTCAACCAAGGAATCAATCCTTCAATGAACCATCTTTTCTTTAGTCCATCAACTGATTGGATTTCTAATTTCACCAATCTCCTTAAGCCTATGATTATAGTCTCATACTTTTCATGTTTTCCCTACTTCGTGTTGTATATCTCTACTACGATTTCATTGTCGTCTCTCAGAAGTTTGAATTCTTCTTGGAATTCTCTTTTAATGCATCCCATGTGGCTTTGTGCATTACATCTAATTATGTATACCAATCAATCGCTACGCCTCTAAGAGTCATTGGAAATGCTCTTAGCCAATATGCTTTGTCATCTTGACCATTTGCTACCCAGATTATCTTACAAGTTTTACAATGTTGTACAGGTTCTTTCAACCCATTTCTAGTGAACTTGAGGATTTTATGATTTTCCACATTCAGACTTGTTGGAGTCACCATCTTACCTCTCCAATCCACCTTTTGTGACGATAACCTAGAGAGTTTTGATTTGTATGTTTTGATGTGTTCCCTACACTCTCAGACACATTGCAATCCTCTACTCATCCCTCTTCAGTGTTCCTCACCCTTAGGCTTCCTTCAGGGTCCTTCTAATGCTCCCTTTGGACCCGTTTCCTAGTGTTTTCAGCACCAATCTTCCAGTGTTCAATTCTTCCATCAATTTCCATTGTTCAATCTAGTGTATGGTCTTTGTTTGACCATCTATAGTTTCTCCCTCATCTTCCCCTTCGGGAAACCTTGATGGTATGCATGATTGTATGTCAGAAAGGTGGGAAATTTCTTCCTTACCTTCCCTTTTTCCTAAAGATAACCCTTCTTCGTCACTCAACGATGCTTCTTTGTATGTTGATGATGATCTTTACGGTTCTCTAGCAGTGTTCTATTCTTTGCTTTTCTCTTTTTTTGACGTTGATGGTACAAATAGTTCACTATTTTGGTTGGTGAGATCAATGTATGTATCATCGAGAAGTGGTAGATTAAATTTTGGGCTATCTCTACACAGTCTCCCTTCGTACGTTTTCTTGTCCTGATTGTTATCTTTCTCTCTCGACTATGACTTATACTTATGCTTCGACTTCTACTCTCGGTTGGACATAGGCTTTCCCTAAAAAACCCTTTGCCTTCTTCAATTATTCCCCTCAATCGTATCCTTTGTTATCTTTGTTCAATGATCCTTAAAGATCACCTAATCTCTTGATATTGACTACGTTGTGGTTTATTCCCGCCTTGGGATCTAAGGGCTTGAATCTCTCAAATATGACATGATTTCTTTAAGGAAAAGGCATAAAATGTTTGTTTCTCTTTTTGATAAATTATTTAAATACATGAATTATTAATAGAGATGATAATACATGTGTTAAATATATCTTTATTCACTCATGAAATTACTATATAAGAAGACTAGAGATGGTCATCCAAGGATCATAGTCGATCTGACTAGATCATACTACTCTCCTTGATGATACATAATGTATTTAAAGGATTCAACGATTTCTAAGAGGAACACAATCATTAACCAATCAATGTTTGTAGCTACCCCCAGTCAAAAACCAATTAATACACATTTGGATAACCAATATTACCGAAGCATAATAATAAACATTGTACACCAACTACACTTTTGGTTCTTTCTTCCCTTTTCTCTTTGCCCCCAACAAGTGATTCTTGTTTTCTTTTCAAACCTCAAGTCTCAATGGGGAGTTTAGACATAAGGTTAGGTATCTATATCCCATTCCTTTCCACCTTCTAGTCCCCAAAAAATATGTTCATTGATTTCCTTGTGGACATTGAGACTCTCTAGGGACTTCAAAACTAAGGTTCCAAGTCCACATTTCTCTCTATATTCCACCTCCCCCTCATATAAGCCTCCATTGGTTCCCTTTTAAACCTAAGGTCTTGAAAAGAATCAAAAACTTTATGTTCTAGTTCCCTTCTTCCTCTCATAGTTTCTCCTTGACATGTGTTGGAAATTCATCCCTTTCAGAACTTGAACCCCAATTATGATTTGGAACATTAGGTTCTAAATCCCTATTCCATCTCGAGTCTCAATTCTTTCCATCCTTATATAGGTTTTAGTTCCCTAATCCTTCCTAAAACCTAAATCCTAACTAGTATAAAACATTCAAGGTTCCAAGTTCCTCCCAGAACCCAAACCCCCAAGGAAAAGGCAAGTGTAATGTGTGTCATAACTTTGATATGGTTCTAGAACTATATTGAGATCATGAATGTATTCTAAATATGGAAATATATGAAGAGTTCCAATAGGGCAGTGCATATTTGAAAACTAAGAAACTACTAAAGGAGTGTTTGATAGGTTCTAGGAATTGGTGATATGGTTAATATGGAGACATGTGGAAATTTTTCAAGTAATAAAAGAATGAGGAACCAAGAACCTCCACTAAGGTTTCAATTTCCCAATCTGTCTCCAATAAGTAAAGTTAGCTTTGAGTTTAGTTTTTTTTCAAAAGTTTGTGGAGGTTCCCAAACCACCTCCAAGACCTGACATGGTTCCTATTTTTTCCCATGCAATACCAACAAATTTTTAAAGATCAATAAATTAAAAAGGTTGAAAATGTGCCTAGTATACAAAGGAAAAATAGATACCAAAGGGAGCATGCTATTATTGAAAAAAAAAAGGGTTTTGAGTGCCAAATGTAATGGCATTGTGTCTACTCAACCATCTACTTTCCATCAATTTACTCCACCTACTCTCCCACATTTCATGGACTCCATTAATGACTAGAAGAGTTGTATATGGAGGGAAGATAACTCCCCATACTTCGTGGTTAGATGAGGACATGATCAAGATAATGTTAAGTTACAAAAATTATGAAAAACATGATGTGGATGTATGGGCACCCCTGCAATTGTTGAGTTCATGGATTTTTGGGATTTTCTTATAAGTTTGCACATTTCCCATTCTAACACGACTAGAAAAGGGGTAATAAAGACCTTTACTTTAATTATTGAAGGGATGGGAAAACCATTTTAGAGAACCAAGAATAATACACTTCTAGCTATTTAGGGTTTCAACTACAACAAAGGGCAAATACATCTTTTTAAATTTTGATGACATAGGTTTGTCTCAAATTTGTAATAATTTTTTTGTAATGTCGAAAGAAAAAGTTTAAAGTGTGGAATCAACCCTGATTGAGTGTCTCCATTGGCATTTTGTTCATTTATCGATCTATATGTGATCATTTAGCAAGCCATATGACTATAAAAACCCTAAAAATCTTTTGCATGGTGTCTTTTCACAATAATAAAGGATTTTTTTAGGTTTATCTATGGATACCTGAGTAGACCCATTTAATATTCTACAAATTATGTTATGTCTTCAAACGCATGTGTAGAATCTAGTTTACTTATATATTTTAAATGTATAGTTTTTTGTGAAACCTTAATTAAAGTCTCACAATGAGATCTCAATCATTACATGTTTTCAGTGAATCCATAACTCTATTTCCCTATTGGAATTGACACCAATCTACTATTGAATCCACTTCTCATCACCCCAACACATTAAAACATGCCAATCATAATCACTTTTTTTTGTTTTATATTAGGTTTTCCATGCTTTCATGTATGAGTGAATAATAATAATAATATGGTTTTCTCATCCATATTTTACACACTTTAGATGATAATCCTTTTCTAGGGGTACACCATGCAATGGGTATGATTTATGGAAAGGTAATTGTTCAATACCAATAATATCATATAATTCAATACCTTAGGGATCCCCCCTTAGTCTTACAAAACCAAAATTGAAGGAGTCCCTATCTACTTTAATAATTGGTTCTTGGTTGCCAAACTTGAACATAGGTTTTGTGGTACTCTTCCTAGGTTTAACACCCCTAGCACTAGGGAGGCTATCCATCCTTACAGATTTGAGACTTACAACTCAAATCATCAACACATGGTATTAATGCTTTCCAATTTTTTCATTTGTCTATAAATTAGGTACTTGAAGAGAAGTATGAATGAATTTGTAGGTATTGAAATACTACCAAAACACTCCAAATCTAAATGTTGGTGAGAATTTTGTTAAGAGATTACTCTACTAGTTTGTTGTAATCTTCTACTGGATTTGAACTTTACATTGAGAAAGTTTTGAAGTGTGAAATTTTTCTCTTCAAAAGATTTTCCCCACATAAATACTAATGTTATGTGTTTTATTGATTATGTTATTATATGCATTTCTCTATTTTATGTAATAGTTTAGATTAAAATTAAAAAATTCTATACACTTATGCTCTCAATATTAGAATAGGAGGTTCATTATGTTACCCCTTTCTTCATTAAACTTACAATATGTGGGAATTGTCCTTGATGATTAGAATATGTCCTTGTATTATGTCAATTTGCAATTTAACTCTATGATTTTTTCCAACATTGCTAGAGAAATTGTAGTATATTTTTATATAGCAAGTGTTAGTGTAAAATAAGTAAATAAACAAATAACTGAAAACACTTCTTAATAAGACATTATATCGAAGATCTAAAAGAAATTAAACTAATTCAAAAGCACAAATCTTTTGAAAGCATCCTATTGTTCCCTATCTCTAAAGATTTATTAAATAACAGGGCTCTCAAATTTGGTAAGTATTGTGACTATTAAAATTCCAATCTAGAGAATGAGATGTTGCTAAATGCAATAATCTAATCCTATATCAAGATTTTGAATGATACGATGAAGCTACTATAAACTATGTTGACATGAAACTTGATGAATGAAGCTACAATGATCTACGATGCAACCATGATATTGAATTCTAAAATGCTATGATTGCTATTGCTATGATGATGTTAAATGCTTGAATGATTGATGGCTTGATTGCTATTGCTGCAGAGTAAGATTGCACAAAGTTGGGATCCATTTCCTGTAGAAGAAGGTTTCTTTTATAGATTTTCAAAAGGAAATTGTGACATGGCAGCAAGCAAGGGTTGAGATTAAATTTGGATAAATCAATGGAGAAGAATGAATTTGGTGGTGAAGAAGATGGAAAGGATAAATAATTCCTCCAAATGACCAGGAAAAAAAATAGGAATAAGAGAGCCAATTCTCCCGTGAATGTTCCAAAATTGGTTTGGAAGGATAAAGCAAAATTGATTTTAATTGAAAGTTCTAATTTTGGTGTGGAGTAATATTATTAAATAAAACAAACAAATGAAATTTGTTTATTTAATAAAGGAGATATGATAACTAAATAAAACTATGTGATATAGTTTATTTAATTAAGAGGGGATAATTAAATAAATCAAACTATTGAAGTTGTTTATTTAATTAAGATAGAATAATTAGAAGAATGTGATTAGAATAGAATAATGAACTATATAAATAAATATTTCTATTTATTTAATAGTAGATGAATTAAAGGTTGATTAATCAAATAAATATATTTAATTAATTAAATTTATTCAAACCATTTTTAGGTGTATACATTTTTCCCCTCTTTGAAGTGATGTGTTTGCACATTGTTTCAAAGAAAATTTTACTGCTGCTGCTAGTATCGACGAAAAATTTCCAATATGCCCTAGACTTTCCCCAAACATTGATTTTAGTTGATGATGAATATACGCCCCCTGGGGAGATAAATTGATGAAAGTTGAATTTTTTCAATGTTTGATATGAATTTGATAAGTTTTTGATGATTTAATGATGATTCGATGAAGTTTCAATGGTGAAATAATTTATCTCCTGATAAAGAATGTAAAAATTTCCCCGGTGATGAATTTGAATTAATCCTCCAAGAAAAATTAATTAATCCCACAAAAATCCCATCTTAAATAACCTATAAAAGGTCAAAAGAGGTAAATTTGAAATCATTTGTGCATTTGACTTTGAAAAATTTGTGAGAGAGAGAAATTTGTGCAAGATGCTTGTTCCTTACCACACCAGTTCGAGAACATGCGACATCACAACTGCTTAGCCACCTATAGACCTCTAGTACATACCCACGAACCCCCTCATTAATTGTGCATTTCTCATTTTTTAATGTTATTTTTGTAGTTTAAATTTTTTCTTTGGTTTAGCGCATCTAAAGTCCGCAATAGTGCTTCGCCAGTCTGCTTTAGCACTTTCATAGATTACAACTTCGATTAGATCTTTTAGCACATAGATAGGATATTTTAACGCTTTGAAAAATTTAGCTCCTAGGATAGATAATTAGCACTTAGAAGGTTTGATGTAGCGCTTCAACTAGGTCAGTGCTTTTGATCCTTGTTTTAGCACTTTGACCGTTTAGAATAGCGCTTTCACCAAAAAGGTGCTTTGATATCCTGAAATAGTGCTTTCGCCTCCTGTTTTAGCACTTTGAATGAATTAGCACTTCCAGTGCCTATTTTTGTGCTTTTTCCTTGTAAAATGGTGCATTGGATGATTTAGCACTTTGAATGCCTATTTTAGTGCTTCCAAGGCAAAATGTAGTTTGTCAATTTTGTCTCTGATCTTGTCAATTTCAGTTGTATCAAATAGATGATGTTCAACCTCATGATACGCGAGGTCTGATGATTGATTGATGAAAATTATCCTCATGATAGGTGACGAATAATTATAGTTTGATTGATAAACCCCATGATAGGCAAGGTACAATTTAAGATTGATGATGATGACCTCATGATAGGTGAGGTTCAATGATGCCTACTCACAAGAATTGATCAAAATTCTCACCAAGAGTTGGTTATATTTGATAGGATAATCGATGTTTGATATTTTGACAAAGAATACTGATTTTGAACAATTTAATGTTGATAGGAGGGTTTGACAAACCTTCAGATTCAAGAGCGATTTCCTTGGACTTTCAATTTGATACCATAGCTTTCACCACATGAGACAACAATTATTGTATGATGTGGATTAGCTTCTCTTTTAGGCATGCCCCATATTAGGATTAATCAAGGTCTCCTAACAGCCTTAGCCGAGTGGTGGCATAGAGATCACAATACCTTCCACCTTCCTACTGGTGAGATTATAGTCACCCCTGAGGATGTTTGGCGGATTCTATGGATACCTTTTGTTCGAGAGATTGTAGTTTATGATTCTCAGGAGCAGGGAAAGACCGATGCCCTTCATAGAGTATTTAAGGATGCTTATATTCCTGGGATGTGGATTCCATGGCATGATATGGTGGATGCTTATTCCACCTTGTCACAGTTCTCGCAGGTTTCATTGGAGGGTTCCTTTGTCCTAATTGCAGGTAAAAGGGACTATCTATTGGTTGGGGTCATGTATTAGAGAGCATGATAGTACACGGTATGAGATATTCTTGGGGCATGTGTATGTTGGCTCATCTATATCATGATTTGCATTTAGTTGTGTATCTGAGAGGTTGTAGTTTGTCGTCAGGAGCTACATTGTTGCAAGTGTGGGTGTGGGAGCATATTGTTGTCACACGTCCAATACTAGTCAGACAGAGACCAACCACTAGGCCATATGTTTTCAGATACTTGGGTCAGCTTACCCAATCCAGGATGGGTAAGTTAGAGCATTGGAGGAGAGTTTTGGATGATGTAGAGTTCGTTACATGGAGGCCATAACTAGATTGTGACCATTGGGATGAGGATGATGTAGAGATGGGATACCTCTATGACTCGATGTATTTGATCTATAAGACCCATTTTGAATTGGAGAGATTTCTATTCAGGAGAGTATACGAGCAGTACGGGATAGTACAGTGCATGCCCCAGGGTGTTTCTCACTATGCTCGATGTCAGAGTGATATTGGTGATTAGGGACCATGCCTTTCATATGATGCCCTAGTTGAGGGGTATCGTGCTCTACAACCTTCAACTTGGGATCTTTAACCTGATATTATGGAGGCTCCAGTGACTGTAGAGTATGCTCAGTATCTTGCACTACACCTATCTCCTTGGATCACCATTCCTGATGAGCTACTACCACTACCTATGGAGGAGGAGGTTGTTGTTGCACATGGTCTTTGATGAAGGAGAGGGGAGGATGAGGAGGATGAGGATGTTGATGTTGATGTCGAGGTGGAGGACATTGAGGAGGAGGGAAGTAGTGGTGATGAGGAGGAGGACAGTGATGGGAGGGTAGTAGTGATGACAGTAGTGATGGTGGAGATGATAGAGGGGATGGTGGGAGAGAGAATGTGGCAGGTCAGTTAGGTCCAGCCATTGATGTGTCAGGAGTATAGTGTTCCTCGTAAGAGGCAAGTATTGGGACATACCTCTTTAGAGCAGACACAGATTGGGAGCCTATAGGTGTGGGTACAGACCTTACAGGGTCAGTTGGTTCAAGTTTAGGGTTTTTTGGCACAGATACAGGCACAGTTGGTTGTAACACAGACATGTATCACATCATTGATAGTTGAGAGAGATGCCACTAGACAGGCTATAGAACAAGCTCAGGCTACAACCCAGACACAAGCACAGATGCAGGCACAGTTGGTTGTTGCTCAGACACAAATTGCACCATTGACTACTAAGAGAGATACTGCTAGACAGGCCACAGAGTAGGCTCATGTGACAGCTGAGAGATTACAGAAATTGGCAGATGGTACCACTGTAGCAAATTATATGCGAGAGGTTGGTTGTGTTGGTCAGGAGGTAGAGTACTACAGAGGTAAATTTTATGATGTCGTGCCCCTAGAGTAGAGAGTTAGTTATGCACAGTCCCGATCTGGCAGATCCCAGTCGAGGACCATGAGTAGAGGTGTGACACAGCCCCTCCCGAGAGACCCAAGAGATTCTGGTATATCTGGTGGTGGAGGACCTGGTCCTAAGATGCCTGCTCCATCTAGTGCTAGTAGCACATAGTTTCATGATTGTACCCTTGTTGTCTTTTGAGATGTGATGTACATACCGATTACAACCATTTTTTATGATATATCTCTTTTATTTTCAAACATCATTGTATACTTGAAATTTATGATTTTATATGATATGCAATTGATTTTATCAATCTATGATGTGTCCTATATGATTCTATGACAAATGCATTTATTTTCTATGTTTTATATGCCATGTGATGATCTTTATATTTTGATGTTATGGATGCAGTTTTATAATCATGATGATATGCGATGATTTATGATGTTCTATTTATGATGTGGGTAATAATAATGTATGAATGTATGATATATATATGGATGATGCATATGCATGATGATATGTAATTCTAAATTATATGATAATGTCCTTGTGGATGTGATGAATTAAATGTTATATGATGTGTGATGTAAATGGGATGTGTGCACTGTTATTCTTGTGATAAATGCAAATATATGATATAATAAGTGAATGAAATGATGAATATAATGGTATTTTGAATACATGATATATGATATGATTTAATGGATGAATGAAATGCAACTATAGAAATCTATTTTTGAGATGTCTTATGCAATTTTATGATGTGTGATATGAAAAATTATCAATGCAAATGATTTGATTTAAAATGTATGAATGATGAAATGAGAGAATAAATGCTTTCTATATGTATGCAATGAAAATGATGATGCAACTACATTATAATTATGATGTTTTTGTTAATTTCAAGTATACTCAATCCATTATGAGAAAAGATAACATCATATGTGAATGATTTCACCGATTTTGTAACAAATACTCTACAGATGTAACACTTTTATGAATGCAATCTAATTTACTATGCAAATCTATATGCAAACATTGGCATCTTAACAATCTTTTATTGTGCTTTGTATCATCATGGAGCTTTTAAAATGTTGAAAGTGAGTACAAGAATCAATGATATAATATAGACCAATGATGACTTGAGTACTTCTTTCATGATGTTGGATATTGCAAGCAAACACAGGCATCGAGGTATAATTAAACTGAGATGACCTAAGCATTTCTTGTGTAAACAGACAAGAATCAATCATTTTCTTATGTAAATTGGAATGTCATCCATGATACTTTGTAGAGCACTTCCCGCGACAATTCACATAATAATAATGATTAACTCACAGACAACAGACAAAGAAAAATCATACTCCTTCCTTGCTCCTCTAGTTCAATACATCATCGAGTTGCTCCAAAGATATGATAACAAAAATCAAAGTACAACAATTCAACCTCTGCTTAAAGTATTTCAATCATTATTCATATTAGATCATCCATTTTGAGTTGTTTGACGATGTGTTCATGATTTTCTGAGATTTTGACAAAAAAACTAACCTAAAGACCTATCCTAGGGGCCTCAGGGGCTGATCAAAGATTAGCCTTTCCTATGTTATACACGTAGAGACCACGTAGTTTGACTAAACGACCCTGTTTTTGACTTTTTGAATTTTTGACCTATTTTTTGGATTTTCTTAGATTTTCTAATGTTTTTAGATTTTCGATGTGATATGGATGTTCGATGCAATAAAATGATTATTGATGTTCCATGTTGAGTTGTGTTTCGATCATTGTCTTTGTTGTGTTGTTATGTTATTGTTTGTCAATTTGGTTAAGCTCAAAGTTTGTTGCCCCTGGTGAGTTCAAGATTTTTCCCCCAAGCTAAGGTGTGACATGATCACTTTGCCATGATATGCATACTGATGGTGGTCCTCTCAAATGATAAATGGAAGATGATGGTGAAAGGGAATGACCGAAAAAGTCCTATGTCCAATAGATAGCAAAGTTGGTTTAAATAACAAGTAATGCCTGTTTCCAGATTTTCACCACTTGTTTTTATTGCACTTTTTTTAGACTTTATGATTTTTTGGTATTTTGATTTTTTTTTGATTTTTTTGATTTTTTTCTAATTTTTTAAAAAAAAATTGTCACCATGACACCTATTTTCCAAGTTTTCATCAAGGCGACTTTTTCAACTATGCACTAGATGTCTCAAGTGCAGAATTTTCTGAGATGGATATTGTTTATAGGTTCATCAACTAGATCCCCTTCAGGTGTAGATAACTAATAAGCTCCAGATCCATAAACCGATATGATGACAAAGGGACCTAGCCAGTTAGGTTCAAACTTCCCTTTCTTTTCTTTGTCTTATTGATTTCTAGGGTTTTCCTTTAGGACCAAGTCCCCAACCTGAAAGATTCTAGGCTTAACCTTGTGATAGTAGCTTCTGGACATCCTCTATTGATATGTCATTAAATGGTTTATAGCTTTTTGACGATGCTCATCTAATAGTTCTAGCTCTTGGAGTCTAGAGACCCTATAATCCTCATCTGTAATAAGACCTTTCAGTGAAAAATGGAGTGATGGAATCTCAACCTCAATAGGTAGTATAGTCTCTAATTCATATACGAGGGCATATGGTGTAGCTCCGATTGGTGTTTTAATGCTAATTATGTATGCCCAAAGAGCAGGATTTAACTGAATGTGCCAATCACGTCCAACATCATTGACAATCTTTTTCAAGATTTTCAAAATTGTTTTATTTGAGGCCTCTGCCTATCCATTTCCCTGAGGATAGTATGGTGTTGAGAAGTGATGTTGTATATGAAATTTCTCACACAATTCCTTGACATCCTGATTTTAAAAAGGTCGGCCATCGCCCATGATAATGGATTAAGGTATGCCATACCTACAAATGAGATAGTTATGTATGAAAGATGATATCTATTTCCTAGTGATTGTTATTAAGGGAACCGCTTCTAACCATTTTGTAAAGTACTTTGTTGCCGTCATTATGAACTTGTGTCCATTGGATGAAGAAGGATTGATCTTTCCTACTAGTTCCAATCCCCATTGACAAAAAGGCCATGTTGATGTGAAAGGATTTAATTCTTGTGTTGGTGCATGAATAAGATTACCATGGATCTAAAATTTCTGGCATTTCTTCACAAACTAAAATGACTCCCCATGTTTGGTCAGTAATACCCCAAACGGAGGAGTTTTTTTGCCAGAGTTAATCCACTTGAATTAGTTCCACAAATACCTTCATGAACCTTATGTAAAGCTTTCTCAGACTTGTTATGTTTAAGACACTGAAGAAGAGTACCATCTAGACCTCGACGGTAAAGTATGTTAGCGATTAGGGTGTGTCGTGCGGATTGGCGAATGAAATCACGTTTCTGGTTTCTGGAAAGATCAGGAGGAAGGACATTGTCTTTCAAATAAGTGTATATCTTTCCATAAATGGAGGATTGACTACCATCTAAATGGCATATGGTTTTGGATTTTGGGTTATCATGAGCAGGATTAGACACTTGTTCTACCATAAACTCATAACGATCTCACCTATCTAGCACTTGTAAAAGAGAAGCAATTGTCGCCATAGCATCTACAACTTTATTTTTCGCCCTTGGAATGTGTTCAAACTTGATATCAACAAAGTACTTCTTTAGATCATCTATCAGTTTCTTATATGGCATCAAATTTTCATCTTCCATCTAATAGTCGTCATTTACCTAATAAATGACTAGTTGTGAATCTCCATATACTTGTAGTTCTGTGATTTTCCATTCAATCGCCACTTTGATGCCGATAATCAAAGCCTCATACTCAGCCACATTATTGGTACATGGGAACATGAGCCTATAGGATCTTGGAATGGTGTGCCCTTGAGGTGGAACAAACAAAATTCCTACACTAGATCCATGTTGTGTGTATGACCCATCAAAATAAAGTCTCCATTGTTGTGGCGTTACACTAAGAATATCTACATCGAGAAACTCCATGTTCATTGGATGATCATCTAGTAATGGAGCTTCAACTAACTGATAAACAATCACTTGACCTTTAATGGCTCTCCTATCAACATATTGGATGTCAAATTCACTTAAAATCATGACCCATTTGGCTAGTCTCCCTGTTAGAGTAGCCTTGCTGAGTAAGTATTTTAAGGGATCAATATTTGCAATGAGCTTAACTACATGAGACAACATATGATGCCTCAAATTTTGGGTAGAAAATACCACCACCAAGAATGCTTTCTCTATGAAGGTGTAATTTATTTCATGACCATTCAGAGTCTTGTTGATATAGTAAACAACTTGTTCCTTTCCTGTTGCATCCTCTTGTGCTAGTAGAGCTCCCAAAGAAATGTTTGTTGTTGCAATGTATAATAACAATGGTCTCCCTTCTGTAGGTGGCATTAATATTGGTGGTGACATTAAATATTGTTTGATTTGATTGAAAAAATTTCACATTTTTCATCCCATTTAAAAGAGACATTCTTATGTAACAAATGATTGAAGGGATGACTTTTATCTGCTAATTGGGAGATAAACCTCTTGATTGATTGTAGCCTGCCTTAGAGAGATCTTAATTGACTAATATTCTTTGGAGGCGGCATTTCCATTATTGCCTTGACCTTGGCAGGATCCACCTTGATGCCCTTTGCTGAAACTATGTAACCCAGAAGTTTTGTTGATGTAACCCCAAATACACATTTCTTAGGATTCAACCTGACATTGAATTTCTCTAGTTTTGTACAGATTTTTCCTAGGATCTCAATATGTCCTTCTCTGGTATATGATTTGGCTAATACATCATCAACGTAATCCTCCATGAAAGTATGCATTATGTCATGGAAAGTAGTGGTCATTGCACACTAATATGTCGCACTTGCATTTTTCAACCCAAACGGCATGAAATTCCAACAGAAAGTGCCCTATGGACATGTGAATGCTATTTTTTCTTGATCTTCGAGTGCTATCTTGATTTGGTTATACCTTGAGAAGCCATCCATAAGTGACAACATAGTATGTCCTGTTGTTAAGTCCACAATAATGTCAATGTTTGGTAAAGGAAAATCATCCTTTGAACATGCCTTATTGAGATCTCTGAAATCTGTGCATATTTTGATGCTATTATTTGGTTTAGATACAGGTACAATATCAGAGATCCATTTAGTATAATCTATAGACCTAATGAATCCCACATCCAACAACTTTTTTAGATCAACTTTTACCAGTAATGTGATATTTTCCTTAGCTTTTTTTTGACAAGTTTTGTTCCAGATGGTAGAGATAAATGATGTAGTATAAGATCTGGATCTAATCTTGGCATATCAAAGTATGACCAAGCAAATTTTATGCTTCTCTCTTCAAAGAACTTGATGAATTCTGGCTTTTCTATTTCAGTCATGGATGTTGGTAGATGTAAAATATTTACCTTCTTTGTTGTGCCAATGTTAATAGACTGTTTAGGCTCTACCACTACTGATGACCTTTCATGGTAATGTTCTGCAAGAGTGTCAAATCTTCCATATTTTGGTTCCTCAAAGAGGTATTCACCATCAGATACATTCTTTATTTTTACTTTTTTGAGATTTAATGTTGCCATTGAATGGTTTTCACCATTAGATCCATTATTCATGTTTTCAATTTTGCAACTGAAAGATTTGACACCCTCTTGCCTTAAAGCATTGTTATGAGATTTATGAGTAGAACTTGTGGCAAGTTCATCACAACAAAGGAAATTTTTGATAGCATCATCATTGTTAAAGATTGGTACATTGATGGGTTCAGTTGGTTCCCAATTAATAAGTTCAGGATGCATTAATGGCAAAGAGTCATCAGATGGGTTAAGTTCAATGGCAGTAAAGACTTTGATAGCAATGTTGTCAAAATTTTCAGTGGTAATGTTGAGGTCTATGACAGTACTCTCCTCCAAGTCATCTATCTCACTCGATATTCATTCATCCTCACTTGAGTCATCGATATGTTGTGATTCAAATACAAGGGGATTAGTTCCTGAGCTTTGTCCCTCCTCGTGTGTTGGTGCATACTCTTTTATGACATCAATTTGTATGTCCTTGTATGAATTTTCTGATAAAGAATCCCACTCATACTCATTAGAATCTGTCTCAGAGCTATCCCTCATTTGAAGGATTCTTTCAACAACTTTATGAGTGATTTATGCTTTTCTTTCGCCTGTGTAACCTAATCCAGTTTTGTCTTTTGGATGAAGTGTTAGAGGTTGAATGGGTTCTACAATGCCTTATTTCCTAATTCTAAGAGGTCCTTGTCCTTCATATCCCATTTTTTCTAAGATAGCCTTTCCTTTTCCATACTGATATGTCTTTGTGCTAATATTCGCTGATGTAGAGGCTTCCTCATCTTTATAAAGTCAATTGAGAATGGATTTGTCTTCAGATTCTTCTGCTAGAGTACTTGCTTTTACAAATCTTCCATCAAGGACCATTGTAGGTTGTGATGCGTGTTGTGTTATTGTTGATGACTGACCATATGGTTTTGGAGATAGCAACAATTGTGAAAGATAGAAAGATTGCTCAATAGAATGTTCTCCCAGGCCTTTGTATTTTAATTGAATTTTGTCTTTAAATTGTTGTGATAAAGTTCCTAGTTGTCCTTCATTGCTTGATGGAGCAGAATTTGAAACATTTGTTTCCTTTGCCTAATCCTTTTTTGCAGCCCATTTGGATATTAAATTTAGTTGCTTCTCACCGCTAGATGAACTAGAAGTGTTTTCTTCTCTATTATGGTGTACCAAAGTATCTTGAGTTGTTTTGAGCGTGTTATAAGCTTGAGAACTGTTGTAATCAGCTGAAATTGTGACATCTTGTCCATTGACCAAAAATTTTAAGCATTGATGGTAAGTTGAAGGTACCACTTGGATTTCATGAATCCATGGACATCCCAAGAGTATGTTATAAGTGAGATCTTTTTCTAACACTTGGAAAACAACGTTCTTCACTATTGGTCCCACTTGAATGGGAAAAACTATCAACCCTTTGGAGGATCTCTCTTATTCATCATAGGATTTTATTGTAATCTTCCTTCTAGTATCAATTGCATCATCAGAATAACCTAGTGCACAGATCAATTTTAAAGAGAAAATGTTCAAACTAGCTCCACCATCTATTAAGACATGTTTCACTTGGTGTTTGTGGATTAAAACTTCAATATGAAGGGATGCATTGTGTGGATGAGTAAGTGGCACATCATCTTGTTCAAAAAATGATAGGTATTGAGGCGTAGTTAAGTGTCCCACCATAGCTTGGAATTAACAAACATCCAGATTATTGGGTACTATTGTAAACACAAGAGCTTGTTCTAAAACCTCCTTATGAGATGGTGAGATTTTAACGAGTTCCAAAATTGATATCTATGCCGATATTTTCTACAGTTGATCAATGATGTTGTATTGATTTGAAGGGGTATGAATGGATCAAGATGGCATTCCTTTCAATATTACCTTGGATTGCCCCCTTGTTGTCACGTTGACTGGTGGATGTTCTTGTTTTTTCCTATTTTTTATGACATTGATCTGATTGTTGGATGTATCCATGTTTGGGACTAGATCTATGGGTTTGATTTTGTTGACGTTATCAGCTTGATTGTCATATTCCTCATTATTCTCAACTGTAGAGATACAATTAATAGTTTTGTCATAAACATAGTTTATATTTTTACCTTTACTATTTGTAGAAGAAGATTCTCCCTTTTCATAATTTGGTAAAGGATTTTTAAATGCACCATGATCATAGTTTGTTTGAGGTCCTTCCATGAATAACTTCTTGTTTTCAATCAAATCTTGAATCGCATGCTTCAATTTCCAACAATCCTTTGTTATGTAGCCCTTATTTTGATGATAGGCACAATAGTGGGCATCATTCCTCCAAAAGGGTTTGACTTGTGGATCCCAGTTTCGTGCTTCTTGCACTGTTATAAGTTTATCCTCAATAAGCTCTTTCATTGTTGATTCTAGTGATTGTCTTAATTTGTGAATCTTCATCGATTTAACAGTCGTGAATATGATTGTGGTTTACATTCCCATTGTTTGGATTGTTGTTTTGACTAACATTTTGATTGATATTTTAGTCATTATTTTTTTTGTTCTTTGCAGCATTTATTGTCAAATTAAATACTAGTTTTTAATTTTGTGTGTCATTTGTTGCATCGTTGTGTCTAGTATTTCTATTATTTTGCCAAAACTTAGGCTTGTCATTGTTGCCAGAGGAATTTATATTGTTTGATCCTTCATTGTAATGTTTTACCGTTCCTCTTTTGACTAAAGCCTCTTCGATCTTGAGCCCATTCTCACTTACCTTTTCGAAGGTAGGTGGACACTGCAATTCTAGCCTATAGGTCATGTCATCAACCAGGTTGTAAATGAATAATTCTATCTTTTCCTCTTCACGTATAAAATGAGGATATTTAGCAAACAACCTTCGCCATCGTTGTAGAAATGAAAGGAATGTTTCACCTTTCTTTTTTTTCATGTTGTAAAGGTCTTTTAGTGTTAGCCCATGTTGAACATTGAAGGAAAAGTGTGAGATAAACTTGTTGACCAATTCTTCAAAAGATCAAATTCCTAGTTCCAATTTAGAAAACCATTCCATTCGTGGGCTTCCTAAACTCCTTGGAAATAACCTTAGTAGATAAGAGTCTTCTTGTGCAAATTCTATACTCATGGTTCTAAATTCCCTCACATGATCAATTGGGTCCATTTTACCGTTGTATTTGTTGTATGTGGGGAACTCACAATGTCTTGGAAATGGTATCATGTCCACACTTGGATCAAAAGGATAAGGACAAATGTCATGTAATGAGTACCTTTCTTTGGTGCCTTTTTGCATATTTTGGAATTGTTGTTGCAAGTTTTGTATTTGTTGTGTTAGGGAAACCACTTGATCTGTGTTTTCAGTTTTAGTTGCTTTAGGTGTTTCTCTCAATCAATTCATACCAAAGTATTTTGGAAGTTTAGCACCTAATTCAGCTAACATCGAAAGGTATTTTCCATATCTTGTTCCAAAACCTTTTCCATGAATTTTTGGAAATTTGGATCTTGTTGTGTAGCTTGGATTTCTTCTTGGGTTATTTTAGGTGGATGAATGTGACAATATTTGTTCCATGGATTTTCTTCAGCCATGACGTTTGATGTTTCAATTTCCTTTTCCTTAAGTTTTCAACTTTGTAACCTTGTTAAAATTGGCATACAAATGTGTTTTTTATTCTCACTAAGCATTTTATCTTCTATGTTTTGAATAAGTGTCAAATTAGATTTTAACAAAGTTGAATAGGATGATATATCATGTTGATGAGACCAAGTTAAAAATATAATTATCGTGTTTCGTTTCATGATGGTATGATGATAAAAATCTTGATGATGAAACTTAACCCAATAACCAAGATTTGTGTTTGATAAGTGGACACTTTTAAAGTTTGCAAGATTTAGGTTTAACTTGAAAAGGTGTGATTTGTATGATCCTATTTGTTTCAGGTTTAAAGCGCCATCTAGACTGTGGAAAAATATTGTTGTCTTGATAAAAACTCGGGTTCTAATGTAAACAAACTAACAAATGTTTCCAATAGCTCTTTGCTTTCTTCTTCAGTGGATGCACTATTACAAAGGGTAGAAGTGCTAAAACAAACTGTGTATGCGCTAAAAGATATGGTCAAAGCACTGTCAAAAAGGGTAGATGCGCTAAAACAGATCATAGATGTGCTATTATCCTGGTGAATTTCCAGACTGGCAAGTTGTGGTTACAATTTGCATAAGCGCTATAAAATTTGTCAAATGCACTAAAATAGACTAAAAATGCACTAAAAGACAATGCAGATGTGCTAAAACAGACGATGGAAGCACTATTTTGGGACTTCGTAGTGTTGCCAAATTTTGGGACTCTGATTTTGATAACAAGCCTAATGTTTTGAAATGTTTCCTCTATTGTAAGAATTGATTTGGCCTGTTGGAATACTCTATTTTCGGTTGTGGAAAGGAAGACTGACGAATAGGTTGACTATGATTATGTTGTTGTGAAAGGGCTCTTCTTTGGAAATAAGCACGTGAATACAAAGGTTCTAAGGCATAATCATCAATGTATCCCCTAGCAAAGTCGTGAAACCTATGTATGAAAGTTCTATGTTGAAGCAAGACTTTCCTACTTTGATATAAAAGTCGTCTTCTTTCCAAAAGCTTCTAGTAACTAATTTTATTTTTTGGTTTTCTGACTCTTTTCGCAAGGTTTCTTGAAAAAAAATTGGATTTCCAATCCCTAATCATGAATTTTCACAAGTTGACATGTCAAACTTTTTGTGTTCTTTTTGAATGATCTTTATCTGATTTAATGATTTGAAGACACAACAAGCAATGGTAGAACAATTGTTTTTAAGTCCTAAAGTCTAAAAAGTAAGTGTATGTTCAAGAATCAAACATGATTCTTCTTGATTTCCATAGGTTTTTGACAAATAATACACTTCAAACAGACTCACTCTTGAGGATAAAAGGTCATTGTTATACTCAAATGGCCCACATCTTAAAATTGCGCCGTCACCCCCTAAAGGGAGCCCGTGTTTTTGTCTTTTCCAGGCATGTACTCAAAGTTATATTTCTCGATCCCTTGAGCAAATGGTCCTTGGAAATTATATGGTGAGTATCTTGGGGGCAGATTCTTCCCTCCCCTTGCACTATTGAGTAATACAATGTTCAGAAACTGACAAGATGGATACTACACTAGGGTTCTTAGATAGGGTATCCATTCGGAGCAGTGAATGATAAACTCCCTCAGGAGACCTCCCAATATTTAAAACAAAGAGTTTGGGGATGGTTATCTCGTGCACTTCCATTGAATGTGGGTTTCCCCATATTCACTTTTGTTTTAAAGTGGGTTGGAAAACCTGGATTTGGTTGTTCCCACTCAAGTCATTTCCATAGGGTGAGTACTTTTTCCCACTACGACAGGCCTTCTAAAGGATTTAACAAAGCATAAAATGCATGAAATGTAAGGATGAGTTTGGCATTTTGATCACCCAATTAAGTGGAGAGCATAGGCCTATCACCACACAATCAAAACAATCAATTGTTCAATTTTAAACCCAAAAGGACAATTTTCTATTCTATGTGAAGATGTTGCTTCACAGAAGACATGGTGTCAATTTTAATCCAAAATAGCATTGTACGGTGACTACCCTAGGATTGATATATTTTAAACCAAGTGACTACCCTAGGATTGGTATATTTTAGTCCAAATGCATCACTGAAATTACTGGCTGTGATCGCGTCAGATCTAGACAACAAATTATAGATGCACTAAAACAGATATTAGAAGCACCACTTAATTGATCAAAAGCGCTACATAAATTGTTGGAAGCGCTACAAAATTCATTAGAAGAGCTACAAAATATGTTGGATGTGCTAAAATAGATTTGAACATAGCAACCAATTGTGTCAAAAGCTTTTGGTAGATGCGCTAAAACAGACCATAGAAGCACTATAGTTTTCAGTCAGAAGTGTTGAAACAGTCTTCAGAAGTGCTATAGTGTTAGTAGATGCACTGAAGTAGTCTTCGAAAGCACTATATTTTTTGTCGGAAGCACTATATTTTTTGTTGGAAGTGTTGAAAAATCTCTCGGTCATGCGAAAAGAACACACTAGAATCCCGTATGAACACTTTTCAGATTTTTTTTGTAAAATATGGGGTTATGCCCATTAAAAGCACAAATTTATTACTATAGTTTATCATCCTTTTATATTGTTTGGAACTTATGAGTGAAATTTTAGTTATTGCCTCTAGTATGTGGCATCTCTTATCACAAACATCTATGACTAAATTTATTGGATTTAACTCATAGAAAAAATGATGATAAATGTATGGTTTCCTAAGTAAAGCATTACATAAATTTAATAGAGTGACATCACAAAGGACTATATCTTAAAAATGATTTATGTTGTATATTAGTTGACATGGTTGAGTGACATTTTTCTTGAAGCCCACACTAAACCATCTAGTAAAATATGGTTTTAAGTGAGGCATTATTGGTAGGTTCAATATTTAAAATGCTTCTATTAAGTTCTAACTTTCATTTTCAAGAGTAAAGTGTATTGGTCATCAGTTCATCCAAATTTGAGAGTAAAATAATATTTCTATTTATTGGGTGTCTACAAGGGAAGTAAAAGATGTTTGTAATACTCACTAGGGAAATAGGTTTGTATTATGTTATCTAATTACCTCTTTTATAATATGTTGTATAGTGTTAGTGCACACTCTTTCACCTTATGCACAAAATCTTCCAAGTGTGGAATTATTTTATAGATTAAGTATTGGATACACCACTTACAATTATTAGACTACTAAATTGAGAATAAAATAAATTACCCACCCAAATTGTTATGTGAGAACAACCCTTTTGAAGTGGATGGGTAAGAAGATATTACTCTAGATGGTTTTCACCTCATGATTAGGAACCAACATGACCTAGAGAAGCTTGTTGATCTCTAACTGTGTTAGATTCCTGATAGGGTATCCTCTTGAAAGTGCCAAATCTAAACAACCAATGTTGAACTAATCATTGTGGTCCACCTCTTTGGTGTCCTACTGGGTAGCAAGTGTTGGTTTTGATGATTCACTTGAAGGTATGAAAAATTCCTTCTCATGCTCATGTTTCTCATGATTCTTTATATTAGCAGATGATGACTTGATGTCAAGGTTTGACAAAAAATCTTCTAGCTCATCCTGTAACGCAGGAAAATAGTAGGAAAGCAAATAGATTAAAGAAAATCAACCTACATCTAACAACAAAGCACAAAGGAAACTAAAGCATGAAATAATCTCACCAAATGTCCATAAAACTCCATGATTCATCTCTATTGCCCTTCTCCATTTCGCCTTTGAATGATATTTGCCCTCATATTTTCAGTATTTGTGCAAATATAGCCTCAATATATGTGATTAATGATGAAATATCAAAGATTAAAACAAGTTGCTCTCAAAGGTCATAAGATTTTTGGAGAGAGAATAATGACAAAGGTTGGACCATTTATAGAAAATTGATGTTTTGAATGATCAAATGAGATTGAAATTTGAATGGACAATCAAGATTAAAATTAGGTCATGCATTCAAATTAGGGTTTTGAGAGTACGAGTTAGAACTCACAAATGTCTGAGAGATTAAATTAAATAATAATTTAATCTTTCAGTGATGACTATTCAAAAATTGGAAGAATAGAATTTGCATGTCAAGTTGATGATTTGCATGAAGGAAAGAGACTATTTGAACACACACATAAATTAATTAATTAATTAAGATTATTTAATTAATAGATGTGCACATGCAAAAGGTGCAAGTAGATAACTGAATGATTAAATTGAGAAAGATCTATTTGTTAGAAATAATATTGACTCAAAAGATAACTAAATGCTTTAATTTAGATCTCAACTCAAGTGACAATGAATAATTAGATAACTTGGCGATTACCCAATTACAAAAGAATATGCGAGGAATAACTATTTAATGAATTAAATGATTAATTTAATTCAACATTCGAATTTAGGGATTAAATAAATAAGAATTTATTTAATTTGACTGAAGAAAAGGTTTAGTGAATAATTAAATAATTTAAAAGACTATTTAATTATAGTTGAAATTTTTTTTATAAAAAGGGGTAAAAACTTTATTGAAAATCAGAGCAAAACATTACATAACAGCAAAGGGCCAAAGCCCCAGGAACCAACAAAAACCACAAGAAAATCCAGGAACAAAATCACTCTTTCCTAATAGCACTCCCATCCTCTGCAAGAATCCTCTCCAAATCCTGACATAACTCACGGGGAATCTGCTCCCACCCATCAATCTTCCCACCATCTATATTCTCCGATGCCCATTTGGCTAGACAATCAACTGCCCTATTCCATTCCCTTGGAATATGGACATAAGATACCGACTCCATCAAAGAGCTAACCTGCAATATATGTTGTACCAACATAGCCAACTACCAGCTAACATTAGAAATCTTCTTTCCATGAAGTAAATTGACCAAGACCTGAGAATATGACTCACAAATAACCTTATGCCACCTTAAAGCATATGCCCATTTCAAGGCATAGAGAATAGCCAAGCCTTCCATCCTATTGACAGTCTGTATCCCTTCATTAGCAGAAAAAATAAAAACCACTGATCCAGAAGAATCCCTACCAACCCCGCCAATCCCAGCAGGTCCAGGATTTCCCCTAGATGAACCAACCATATTAATTTTCAAAAATCTAGTAGGAGGGGGCAACCAACTCCCCACCCTTTGAACTTTTTTCTTCACACGCCTACCTCTCCTGACGCAAGCAGAAGCTGAAGATAGCCCCTGAATACCCAGCCGATCAACCATCTCAGCATCTCCTTTCTCTAACGGCAACATAATATCACCTTTAGCTTCGATTGTCTCCTGGATCATTCCCACAATTCTAAACCAAACTTGTTGAATCCCCAAATTTTCACCTCGAAAGATTCTTCGATTCCTTTCCAACCAAACTTGCCAAAGCAAAAAGATGGGACCAACATACCAAACATCCTGCAAGAAAGAGGCCGAGGAGGGGGGCCTCCCCAGACTAATCCAAAACTCAACCAAGGAGGAGGCATGAATGCATGGGATTTTCCAAACACCCCACCAAAAATTCCAGAGTTGTAAGGTGAAGGAACAATGAAAGAACAAGTGAGGAGAGTCCTCCTCCCCACACCCGCAGAGAACACACCTAGATGGGCCTGAAAAACCTCTCTTTCGGATATTATCCCAAGTCAAACACCTATTCCAAGCCAAAGTCCAAATAAAGCAATTACACTTTGGCCAAGAAAACTTATTGCAAACTTTCTTCCACCAATGAACCTCCACCCCTTCAATCTGCTGGGAAAGCAACTCCTGATACCCAGAAGAAACAGTGTAAGCACCCTTGGGGTTAGGAGACCAAGCCAACACATCCTGATCCATTAGGGAGCTACAACTTCGACAAGAAAGAATGTAATGAAGCTCAACGCACTCCTCCTCCATACCAACAATAGGCCATTCCTTAGGATTCTTCCATCTTGCCTCCACCAACTGCCCCTGAAAGGAAAGAGCCTTAAAGTCACACACCCTCGACCATCCTGCTTCACAGAACCCTGGCACAATGTAAGCAAATGAGGATACTGAGAAACAATGGGAGGGTGGCCATCCCAAGCGTCTTTCCAAAAAAGTGCCTCTGACCCGCTCTTGCATATCCAGAATAAGCCACCCTTAACGAGCATAGCCCCTTTCTTGAGAGTATTCCAAATCACAGATCCCTTCCCTGTCAAGCTATAACGAGGGATATCACTTTGAGGAATCCCTGGAAAGTACTTTTGAGTCAAAATTCTGGCCCACACCCAGTCCTGTTCCACACACCAACGCTAATACAATTTAGCAGCTAGAGCTGTACCAGACAACAATGACTGCCTTAACCCAAGACCACCAAACTGTTTAGGGCTACAAACAACATCCCATCTAACAAGGCTCCACTTGGAAGATAATAAACTACCAGCCCATAAAAATTGTCTTGCTAAGGAATCAAAATCCCTAACAAAGCCCATCGGCGCCACCTGAACCATACACCTATAAAGAGGGAGAGCCTGAACCACAGATTTGAGCAACTGAACCCAACTCGCAAAAGATAGCCAGCGAAGGGTCCAATGAGTGAGTTTGACACAAAAATTTTCCAGAATAGCCTGCCAAGAATCCCTAGACTGCCTACCAACAAAAATGGGAATCCCAAGGTAGGTCAGCAGGAGATCCCCAATCTGAAATCTGAGAATATGAGCAATTCTCCTCTGAATGGAGTTCAGGGAATTAAAGAAAAAAATGGAAGACCTGCCCTCATTAATTGACTGGCCTGATGCAACAAGATAAATATCCAACACCTTGTGCATGTTTGAAGCCTCTGTAATAGTAGCCATGCCCATCAAAGCAGTGTCATCCACAAACTGTAAGTGAGATTGCACTAGTAAGCCACCTCCCCATTGCCATCCTTGAATGAAACCCCCCTCCACATTCCTTTTTATCAATCATCCCAAACCTTCCACCAAAAGAAGAAACAAGTAAGGAGAGAGGGGGTCACCTTGTTGTAAACCTCGAGAATCACCAAAGAGTTCAGAGTGCTCCCCATTAATCAAAACAGAGAAAGAAACTGAATTCACACAACTCATAACCCAGTGAATCCACTCCTCCTCAAAACCAAAGGCCCCCAGAACTTTTTGGAGGAAGGACCATCGAACTCTATCATAAGCCTTGGCCATGTCAAGCTTGATGAACATAGCCTTATCTTTGGAGTTGGCCATAGAATGAATAGTCTCTGTAGCAATAACCACCCCATCCAAAATATGGCGGCCCACCACAAAACCACTCTGTTCCTCAGAAATCAGCAGCGAAAGCCACTTTTTTAACCTATCAGCAATCAACTTAGAGATAATTTTATATATAACATTGCAAAGAGAAATGGGGCGAAATTGACTTAACCAATCAGCCCCATCACCCTTGGGGATTAGAGAAAGGAATGTAGAATTTAGGGCTCGAAGCATTTGCTTATTCTTTTGAGACTCTTGAACAACTGCCAATAAATCTAGCTTGATAATCTCCCAAAATTCCTGGAAGAACTCAATCGGGAAGCCATCCGGACCAGGAGCTTTACCCTTCTTCATCTGGAAAACAGTCTTCTCCAACTCCTCCAGAGAAATATCACTCATAAGATGCTCCTTCATCTCCCAAGAGACCAAAGAAGGAATACAAGAGAGGACCTGAGCCTCTTCAACTGAGTCCCCCTGCGAGTCCTCCCTGAATAAAGAAGCAAAATACTGCACAACTTCATTTGAGATATCCTGAGTAGAAGAAAGAACCTCTCCCCTGTCAGTCACCAAAGCTGAGATAGAATTACCATGACGTCTGGCCTTCACCGAATTGAAGAAGAAGGCAGTATTCTTGTCTCCCTCCTGAAGCCAATCAATCCGAGCTTTTTGTTTCCAGTAGATTTCCTCCCTCAGCTCCCACTCCTCTAGAGCTTTCAATGCCCTAGCCTTGTCCCGCAACAAATCCTCAGACACCCCATCCTCCCTAACCAACCTAGTAATACCATTTAGCTCAGCTTGTGCAGCAAGCTTCACATGGTAAATGTTTCCAAAGCAATGTCGGTTCCATCGTTTAAGCTGATACTTAACATATTGAAGGAGCTTAGCAAAATTATACATTGCAGTACCATAAGCAGGTCTACCATACCTCCACCATTCAGCAACACATCCATAAAGGTCAGGGTCCCGCAACCACATTAGCTGGAATTTGAAGGTTAGCGTTTGAGGCAATCGAGCAGAAGAGATAACTAGCTTAATAGGCCAGTGATCCGAACCTCTCTAGTCTAATACCTCAAAACTAGAAGACCACATTCCCCCAACCCAAAAGCAGGAGACCATGAAATGATCCATTCGTTCAGCAATGCAACTATCACCAACCCTTCTGTTGTTCCAAGTAAATTGACCATTGCTAGGTTTGATATCAACAAGATTGAGAGTAGATATATTGTCCTGAAACAACAAAGCAGAAGGCTCTAGTCTTGCAATACCACCCCATTTCTCAGCTAATTCAGTAATAGCATTAAAGTCCCCTGCAATGATCCAAGGATGATAGGGAAATAGGCTACGAACAAAACGAATATGTGTCCATAAAAGAAGTTTACCCTGGAACTCAACAGGTGCATAAACATTGGAGAAAAGAAAAAACTCTCCTGACTCAGGACACGAGGCAACCATGGATAAAGAAGACTTGAAGGATAACCACCACAAAGGTTGAATCTTCTGAGGGTTCCAGAAACAAGCCACACCCCCCGAGAATCCCTGAGCCCCAATACACTGGCCTTGACCATTCTTCCACAACTTAGGCACTAAACCCATCATGCACTCAACAGATAACTTGGTCTCCTGAAGAAAAAGAACATCAGGAGAATGACTTCTTACCAACTCACAACAAATTTTTGTCTAGGGCCACTGTTCAAGCCCCTTACATTCCATGAAATAATGATCATTTCAAAGGAGTCAAAAAATGAGAATCTAGGGTCTTAACAGACCCTGACTCCACCAAAGTCTCCCCCATCATCTTAATCTTTTCCAAATCTTTCTTCCTGCCAAGTTTAACACTTTTCTCCGATCCCCCCTTCTTGCCATCCTTTTGCAAAATGCCCAGTTGAGGAGAAGGCTTGCTACTCTTAGCCACATCTGATCCAACATTCTGTGCAGGAAAAGACGTGCTTCCATCCCCCTGCCCCAACTCAACATTTGGACCCGACATCACCTGAGCCCCAACCTACACATCAGTGACCATAGGTATGGCAGACTCCTCCTGTGGAGCAGGAGGAATAATGGAAGTGTGATCCTCCAGGCCAGAACCAACCACACCCGGATCCACACTTATTAACCCCAGATTAACTTCTTGCCGACCCAAATCATCCAGGACCTCAAACCTGTTAAAAGTATCCTCATCTTGTCTCTCCATCAAAGTCCTCTTTTTTCCTCTATTCCGGTTACGAGCCTTAATAGGAACATAACCCTCAGCATCTGCACCCTCAACAGAAATAGGATTCTTCCCCTTATCAACATCAAAATTGTTACGAGGAGGAGGTGTAGGCTGAGGCACCACAGGCTTAGCCTTCGGGCATCTATGCAACAGGTGACCATATTCATGATAGAGGCGACATCGGAAAGGAAGAGTTTCATAATCCAATTGTTGTACCCAAGAATGGGGACCCACACACATATCAAAAGCATCTGGCAAAGGCCTACTCAAATCAATTTCCACACAAATTCGAGCAAAAGTCATTACTTTCTTACCTAAGGTTTGTGTCGAAGACCCCACCGGCTTCCCAAGCATCGAAGCAAGCATGTGTAGAACATCCTCATGACAACATTCAATTGGAAATCTGGGCAACCGAACCCACATCAGAACACGATTCAGAAGCTCCTCCGAGGGATTAAAGCCTGCATGCAATGGCTTGACAAACAACCCAACTTGGTTGTGAAAATAGGGCCCCCCCTCAAAAACCTTATTGCGATCAGCCAAGCAGATAAATGTGACCATGAAAAAATTATTTGCAAGCAGCGTGACCTCCATTTCACCCTCTGGCTCCCAAGTCCTCCGAGCCCAAGTTTCCAAAAATTGTAGAGACACTCTCATTCCCAAAAATTTGCAGTACAGAGAATGCTTTGAATAATATTCAATATCCTCAGCAATCATCTCAATCGGAATCACCAATTTAGGTCTCTCTTTGCAATGCTTAAGGCAGCCATTAATCTTCAAGATCCGAGATCCACTAGATGAATTCGATTCCATAGACCCTGTATTCGGAGAGAAGAGGGTGTTCTCAAAAACCCTCGCTCCTTATCTTGGCGATTTCAAGCCCACTGCAGCACAAAAATTCATGTCGGGCGCAACCCTAGATGGCTCACCCTGAGACATAGCCGCCAAATGGTCTGGGACAGACATGCACAAGAAAGATCCGGCCCCAGACATAGCAGATCAGAGGAAACCCTCCCGCGCAGGAAAAATGACCAAACACAACCAGGCCAGAGCTTCAAAGAATAGCCGCAGCAAAAAGAATAATCCCCCCACAGAACGAAACAGACGCCCACCCCAACCTTCGCACAAATAGAGAAAGCAAACACGAGCTAGGGCTTGGATGCCCTAGCTCGACTCCTTGTAGTTGCAGACCGAAACACCATCTCTTCCCCTAAGAATTATTTTCCAATTATAGTTGAAATTCAATATAGATAAATTAAATAATTATTTTATTTTATTTAAGGGGGTAAAGTTAATTAGTGACGCAATTAAATAAATAAATATTATTTAATTAATTAATCAAGAAGAAATAAAGGTAAAATGAATTAATTAAATAATTAAAGTTATTTAATTAATAGAGGATTTCATGTAGAAGATAAGATTGTCATAGATAAAACTTATGTTAGAGAAAATCAAATCTTATCTAGACTTAAGTGATTAATGACTAATTAAATAATAAAAATATTATTTAATTATAGAAGATTGTGATAAGGAGGACTCATCATTTTGAATTAAATAATGATTTTAATTAAAAATCAAGGATATTGGATTAAATTGAATAAATAAATATTTATTTAATTAAAGAGAGAAAAGGCCAATGAATAATTAAATAATTAAAATAATTATTTAATTATAGTGGAAAGTGACACCGAAAATTAAATAAATAATATTTATTTAATTAATCGAAGGAAAATAAGGATGAGAATGAATTAATTAAGTTATTGAAATTATTTAATTAATAGAGGATATATGGTCATAAGAAATAATTAAATAAATAAAATTATTTAATTATGAAGATGAAAGAATTATGAAAAAATTAAGAATCACAAACTTAGGACAATTTTTAGTGTCTACATTTTGCCCCTCTTTGATACAATGCAGTTTATCACATTGTGTCAAAGAAAAAGATATGCTCCAGGGAAAGTAAGATGAGGAAGGATGGCAAGGAGGTAATGGTATGCCCCCTCGAGAGGATAGGTGGGTTCAAAGAATAGGAATGTGCTCTCAAAATGGATAAGAGGATTAGAAGACAAAGGACAAAAAGGATAGAGGAACATAGATAAGGGTGATGAAGATGTAGAAAAGAAGAAATGTTAATGCGAAAAAGATGAAAATTAAAATAGAAGACGTGGAGGTTAGTACCCGAAATCTTTCAATATCTGAATCTTCAATATTTCATCGACACATAAGAAGCTTTGCACTAAATCATCATTGGGTGTTAACTGACATGGATGGACAATAAACACCATGATATGAGATAGACCATGGTGTGCAAGGTCATCCACCTGCTAACAATAGACATTTGCAGACAAGGAGCGTCTTTTTGTTGAGACAAACCATAGACAACAAACAAATAAAAGACAGGCCATGAGACATCATTTCTCCTCTAAATCCTTCATGGGACATCCTCGAGGAAACTAGTAACATGACTCAAAAACCAAGTTAAAAGATAGTTGACAAACAACAGTCAAAGAAAATAAGCTAGGTGATACATCGTTGCTTCTCTAAATCCTTCATGGGACATCTTGGAGAGGCTAGTAATAGTACCCAAACATAAATCCATATGAAAAGATAAGATAAACAAGCTACAAAGCCATAAGCCAGTAAAATATTTTCCAAAATTTGATTTGTTTGATTGATTGATTAATTGATTGATAGAACCTAGTTTTAGGACACATATCATATAAGATGTTGAGTCTGATTTCAATTTTGTGACTATCTATATAAGGCATGACAAAAGCCTAGTTTTAGAAAGACACGTTTCGTATAAGACGTTCAAGTTTGATGTCGTTGATGTGACAACTTGTTGTAAGGCTATGATGATTGTTTTCCTAATGCATGTTTTCAGGAAGGACCCATCTTGTAGAAGACATAGGTTGTTTGTTTTGATGATGTTTGTTTCCAAGGACACATCTTGTAGCAAACATAAGTTGAATGTTTTGATTGTTGCTTTGGAAATTTGTTTGATTTGAATTGATAACATTGTTGACTTGTTTTTCTTGTTATGTGTGACTTGATGTGCTGTGTTGACAATTGACTATGTTTGTGAACCCTAAAGGATTGACCTAGTGCAGCCTTAGGGGCTCATCGATAGATAGCATTGCCTACGTTATACATTCAAAGACCTCGTAGTTCAACCAAACTTTGACAAGACAAGACTAACTGAAACATATTGATCTAACATTTGGCATGTGTAATAATGAATTTGACGAAACCTAATGGACTGACCTAGTGTGGCCTCAGAGGCTCATCGATAGATGGCCTTGCCTACATTATACATGCAGAGACCTCATAGTTCAACACGGCCAATGACCTTGTCATATAGACAATGAATTGAATCATGATTTTGTACAGACATACCTAAAAGGACTGACCTAATGCCTCAGAGGCACATCAAGAGATGGCCTTTCCTACGTCCAGTCATAGAGGCAACGTAATTCGACATGACAAAGACTGACAAATGCGGCTGACTTGACTCTATTTTTTTGAATTTTTGACATGTTTTGATTTTTTTGTCTTTTTAAAGTTTTATGTTCTTTTTGGATTTTCTTCAGGACATTTTGTGTTTTTTTGGTCTTTTGTTGTTTTGATGTTTTATGAGGATCGTAAAAAATGTATGTGAATGATGCCTATAAGCAAGTGAGAAAGCATGCACAAGAATCCAAGGACAACCATGATCTTGCCTCTAGTCAAGTTGAAAACCAATTGACACGTGATGAGGATGATGACAATATTGTTTGACGTGGGAGGGACATATCCCGAAACAACGTGAGGATGACGATAATGTGACTAAAGGATCAAGGTTTACATCAAGGCTAGAAACAAAGCCAAGGAATGTTTTGAATGATGCGCTAGGATGCATAGCAAGACTGTATGGATTGGGCTTGTTGCATTTGGAATGATCTTTCAGGATTGGATGGGATGATGGAAGATTCTTAGACCATTGACAATGGAAAAACCAAGGCATGCGATAGGTATGAATAGATGGTGGGTGGCTTTTGTAAAATATAAGTGACATGAGGATTTTTGGATAGAAAAATTATCATATGGTCTCCAAGGACTATGTCATTTAAGGATCACTTGTTTTCTTCAAGGTATGGCTTTGGAAAATGCTATGAAGGCTATGACATGATATTTCATGGATAGTGTACGACCAAAGGATAGACATGTCAAGAGTTTTTCCAAAGCATGATTTATGTTTGTACCCCAACCCTTATCAAGATAAAAGTAGGTGGAAAAATGGACATGAGTGGTAGGGCTTAGATGGATAGATGGAAATGTCATACGAAGGGTATGGGAGATAAGACAACTTGCCCCAAGTGTAATGGTCCATATAGATAATTTCTTGCACATGACACATGTTTGTCAGGTTTTCATCATGGTACTTATCCAAAGCACCATAAGAATGGTTTTCACTATTGGACTAAATTTTTATCTTGACTTTTTTTTTGTTCTTTTTGGTGTCACCAAGATACCTGTTTGCCAAGTTTTCATCAAGGTGACAATTTTTTTGATTTTTGATTTTTTTTGTATTTTTGTATTTTCTGGATGGCCTAGATGCGTTAAATGATCACTGATTGTATTAAATCCATTGATGGTGCTGATGTAGAGACTGGTGCCATGATATGCCAATAATGACCTTTATGAAGTAGTTTCCTTGTTAGGATCATAGTGCTTGCATACAATTGATTGGTGTCATTGTGATCCTTGTTGATACTAGAGTTGGCCTTATCAGAATACGCACATCGCGATAGAGTGCCATGAGATTCCTTACAATAAAGAGTTCTTGCTAAGATGCGATGAATTTGTGATGTAGGATTTTTAGACTTTAGGCAAGATGTAGGATTATGATGGATGATGGTAGACATGTTTGGCAATTTAGATGTAGGAATTTTCATTTTCCAAACTTGGGGTGATGGATGATGGAGACTGAATTTCAGATTGGGATAATTTTTGGAATCATGACTTTTATATGCCTTGTATGATGACCATTTTGAAGGTGGTGGGCATTTATTATATGTGGAAGTACTCTTTTCTTGTGGCTCCACATTTTTATTGACTTTTACTTTTGAACTATTTTCTTTGCTTGATCCATTTTAACTTAATTTTTCCACTTGGATTTTTTATTGATTCAATGGCCTTTGATATTTTATTTTGAACTTTGAATTTGTTTTTGTTTTTGTTGGTTCCAAATGGAAGGTTTATTCATGTTGGAATAACGGTTTATGGTGTGGATGGAAGGAGTGTTGGCAACAACCTTATGGTAAGACCTACTCATGGCCTCCATTTTGATGTTTGTATCAGATAAAGTTTCCCCGGTATCGAGGAGGTACCATTAACATCATTAGACTTGTTGAATGAAGGATAACCAAGACCTTGATGTCTAGAATTTTCTTGAAACTGTACTAGTTCTAGAATTCCTTGCTCATGTATGCCTAGTCCTTTTCCTTGATACTGCATGCTCTGATAGATTTTGTTTACGATGGGGTACTTTTTGTTTTGAAAGCAAGATGCTAACCCATCATTGTGTATGTGGAGACTGTTACTTGGAATCTTCTCCTCTACAAGAAATCTTGATTTGATAAAAGTGGATGATCCTAGTTTATAGGATGTATTAGCTTCACTAACATGTTGGATATCTTTGATGTGATTTTGTGACATCATATTCAAATGATTCTACTGTGCTTCCAAGTCGATGTTGAAACCATATTTATGGTCATTTTCATAGAGTCCAATGAACTCAACTATAGCTTGATCATTTGCAAATATGTCTAGAGTAGGAGACTCTTGTTCTAGAGGAATATCATCTATGTGTCCAAAGGAGGCAAGCGTCTCATTTTGGGAAATGGATGCATTTGGTACTTGGATAGGGTCATCTTCAAGTGTTTGATCATGAATGGCATAAAGGTCAAGGAGTGGATAATTTTGGACTTCTTTCTCAATAAAAGTGTCTTGACCAAAGATGGGTTTGTCTTGAACGATATGGTTGGGAGTGGATCTTGATCAAGGATAGGTGTATTTTGGATGCCCTGATTATCTAGAAGGAATTCTTGGATGGACTTAAAGATAGGGTCATGGGATAGACTACTTTGATCTTGACATGAAGGTGAAGCCATGATGTCATGCTTTGGACTTTCCATTTGACATGTATCTTTAAGTTTAGTAGATGAGATGTGACTTTGGAGATCATGACTAGATGTATTTTCATGACTAAATGTAGATTGAGATGGAGTGGGTTGGAAGGGATTAATAGATGAAGGACTAGGATAGGACATGGAAGCTTGGAAGGGATTGGTGGATGAAGGATTGGGATAAGATGTGGAGGCTTGGAAGGGATTAATGGAAGGTTGGTTTCCCTTGTCAAGGTTAGGATAGGTATGACAAATAGATGTTTGTTGTAGATTAATGGAAAAGATTGTGTCAAGTGATTCTTGATAGTGAGGGAAGATGGTTGAATGACTAGGACTTATGGATATGTGGTAGGAAGGGTATGTGGGTAGTTGACCATGGGTTGACATTGATTGGCATTTGGATTGGATAAATTTTCTTTTGAAGTCTAAGGCTTGTTGGCATTGACCATTAAGAAGTAACTGTTATTCAACTTGACTAGCAAGCATATCAAGGTAAATTGCAGACATGGTGGTGAGGTTATGATGAAAGGTGGAATATGACCAAGGTATGTGATATGAGGTCTAAGGTATGTCAATGCAAAGAGGGTGACTTAATTCTAAGGTATGTAACCTAAGCTATGTTTTTGGGATTTTCTGGATGTGAATAAGGAATGTATGCAACTATTTTTTTGGTATTTTCTTGGAATAAAGAATATATAGAATGTCTCTAAACTAGGATGACAGTATCCATGTATGAAAAAAGTCTAACTAAGCTTCTAAGGTAATCAGTTTATGAACCTAAGACAAGGTTACCAACCACCTAAAATCTAACCAAGGCTACAATGTAATTTTATCAAGAACCTGTGTGAGACTAAGATCAAGGATAAGGTAAGCTCCCAAACTAGACTAATGAATTGGGAAGACTTATGTATAGGACAAAGATACGCTATGACTAGGTTCAATTGAAAATTTTGTTGAAGCAAGGTTTTCCTAAAGGATAAAAAGTGAACCTATTCTAAAGTTTGAAAAATGACCTCCCTAAAAGATGAACCAATCTAAAGGTAGTATGTAATCCTACGATGAAACTAAAATTGCAACTAGGAAACCTATGTCTATGAATGAATGATCCTAAAAGATGCAAACTTTGAGAAAATCATTATGGTTTTCTATTCAAGGGTTGTTGTTATTAGAAAATAGTTGACTATGTAAACTGGTCTGTGACAGGAATTTCTGACTTTTTGTTATTAGGCAATTGCGGTTAAGTTTCTCAAATGCATCGCAGTATCTGACAAATGAAGTTCTAATTTCATATGCATGTAATTGGTAAATTATGTCAAAATTGTAATAGTCAATTACATCATTCCCGACTACAAATGTGGCTCGACTAGTTAGATGTGTCATTGTATTTGACAAATGCAGTTTCCTATGATAGAGGGTTTCGACAGTTTAACAAATGTGACTCTTGTTATCAGATGCGGTTTTCTACTGGACAAATGTGACTCGTGATTACAATTGTGACACAGTATTTGACAGATGCGACTCAACTCACTGGTTAATGACAGTTTGAACTGTGTAATGACAGATGTGACTCGACTCATTAGTTAATGATAGTTTGGACTGTGTTATGACAAATGTGACTCGACTCACTAGTTAATGACAATTTGGACTATGTTATGACAAATGTAACTTTCTACTTGATAGATGTGACTCTTGTTTTCAATTGTGGTTTTTTGATAATCAATTGCGATTTTCTAATAGAGTTGACAGTTTTGACCAAATTTTGGCAAATAAAAAACACAATAAACATGATATTTTATTTTCATTTCAACTCAAAGAATGTTTAATCCAGTAATAGAAAAGCACATCCTAGGCTAACATGGAATGTATTTGTTGAGTTCTCACTTCGGTTTCCCCAACTACACTTAACTAAAGTGGATTTTTAGAAGCTTGACCCCACTAGCTCCCATCCACAACACTCACTTATACGAGACAACCAAGCTTTAGTACCCATAAAAAATCCTTATGGCACACTTTACATCTCTACTAAGGACCGCAAAAATGTGAGACGGCTTCACAGGTCTAACCTGCTGCACTAGCAAATAGATAAAGGTTTTTGGCTTAATACAACAATGGTATTTAGTAAGGGAATTTCGTTCATGGGGTACCATCCATACGTCAAGAGACCATTGTTTCCCTTCTTGTCAGAACAATACTCGTGATTCTTGAGCTTTCCTGAATAACCCACTTTTATATATCGATTGGAAGTCGCTTGGCTTCGGTGTGCTACCGGTCTAAGTTGTCTTGGGGTGAGTACTTTTTCTCACCAAGACAGGCCCAATTTCTAGAGTCGATAACAGTTTCTCTTACACCCAGGATCGCATGAATGCGCAAGGGGAGAGGATACTCCTATATACTAAATCGTGTGGGGTTCTAAACTAAACACTTGTGTAGAAGCACCAAACACGAAAGACAATAGTTAATTTTTAAACCCAAATGATGATTTTCTAAACTACTAAACAAACTATTTTAGAAAAAAAGGCCTTCAACATACGTCCTGCAAGACAATTCATCAGTAATTTCAGTATTGTCTTTGTCAATTGTCCTACAAAAAGAGTCAAATTTAAGTCTTCTACAAATGTCCTGCAAACACTATGTTAACTCCAAAAAGGCACACACGCTAAAAATTCTAAAATTAGTAACAAATAAATGAATTGAAAATTTGAGATATCATTCGGGAAAACAGAATCAGAAACATTTACCAGTCAATTGTGTCGCTATCTTACCAGTCAAATGTGTCACTGTTTTCCACAAATGTGTCATGAATACTCAAATGCATCATTTTTCTCGTCAAATGCGATGCAAAGAGTCAATTGCATCGTTCTATCCTTCAAATGCGTCATTTTGTACAAAACTTGCAAACTAAAAAAAAAAGCAGGAAAATAGCAGGAAATCAAATAGATTAAAGCAAATCAACCTACATCTAACAACAAAGCACAAAGGAAACTAAAACATGAAATAATCTCACCAAATGTCCATAAAACTCCATGATTCATCTCTGTTGTCCTTCTCCATTTCGCCTTTGAATGATATTTTCCCTCAAATTTTTAGTATTTGTGCAAATATAGCCTCGATATATGTGATTAATGATGAAATATCAAAGATTAAAACAAGTTTCTCTCAAAGGTCATAAGATTTCAGGAGAGAGAATAATGACAAAGGTTGGATAATTTATAGAAAATCGATGTTTTGAATGATCGGCTGAGATTGAAAATTGAATGGACAATCGAGATTAAAACTAGGTCATGCATTCAAATTAGGGTTTTGAGAGTATGAGTTAGAACTCACAAATGTTTGAGAGATTAAATTAAATAATAATTTAATCTTTCAGTGATGACTATTCATAAATTGGAAGAATAGAATTTGCATGTCAAGTTGACGATTTGCACAAAGGAAAGAGACTGTTCGAACGCACACATTAATTAATTAATTAATTAAGATTATTTAATTAATAGATGCGCACATGCAAAAGGTGGAAGTAGATAACTGAATGATTAAATCGAGAAAGATTTGTTCGTTAGAAACAATATTGACTCAGAAGATAACTAAATGGTTTAACTTAGATCTTGACTCAAGTGACAATGAATAATTAAATAACTTGGCGATTACCCAATTACAGAAGAATATGCCAAGAATAATTATTTAATGAATTAAATGATTAATTTAATTCAACATTCAAATTTAGGGATTAAATAAATAAGAATTTATTTAATTTGACTGAAGAAAAGGTTTAGTGAATAATTAAATAATTTAAAATATTATTTAATTATCGTTGAAATTCAATAAAGATAAATTAAATAATTATTTAATTTAATTTAAGGAAGGGAGTAAAGTTAATTAGTGATGCAATTAAATAAATAAATAATATTTATTTAATTAATCAAGAAGAAATAAAGGTAAAATGAATTAATTAAATAATTAAAGTTATTTAATTAATAGAGGATTGCATGTAGAAGATAAGATTGTCATAGATAGAACTTATGTTAGAGAAAATCAAATCTTATCTAGGCTTAAGTGATTAATGACTAATTAAATAATAAAAATATTATTGAATTATAGAAGATTGTGATGAGGACTCATCATTTTGAATTAAGTAATGATTTTAATTCAAAATCAAGGATATTGGATTAAATTGAATAAATAAATATTTATTTAATTAAAGAGAGAAAAGGCCAATGAATAATTAAATAATTAAAACAATTATTTAATTATAGTGGAAAGTGACATAGAAAATTAAATAAATAAACATTTATTTAATTTTAGAAAGAAAATAAGTTTAATTAGCGACGTAATTAAATAAATAATATTTATTTAATTAATCGAAGGAAAATAACCTAGATGAGAATGAATTAATTAAATTATTGAAATTATTTAATTAATAGAGGATATATGGTCATAAGAAATAATTAAATAAATAAAATTATTTAATTATGAAGATGAAAGAATTACGAAGAAATGAAGAGTCATAGGCTTAGGACAATTTTTAGTGTCTACACATCCCATAATAGGTCTTCATCAATCTCCTCTTTACTCTTCAACACAATTGGACTCATCCTTTCTTCACGACAACTTTGTTAGTGATTCAAAGAAAAAATACTTTTCTTTTAGAAAGTAGGATCCTATACATGATATCATGTTTAACTTGATCAACAACCTCATGCATGCTAATATCCCCATCCTTGAGAACAAGACCATCCTCATGCTCCCATTGCGACACTTGAATAATGGAATCCTCATTGAGCTAGGGAAGAGTTTGAAATTCTATTTCCCCCCCTCTTCAACCTCATACTCATCTTCATGGATCAACAACCCATCAATATCTTCAACATTTTTTTGTTGTCCTAAAACTTTTGTTGATGGAAATATTTGCACACACTCCTTATCATTATAAAAAAATAAATTGATTTGATCAAACAAGAGCACCAAATCCTTATTTTAATCATTATTCATTTGTTTAGTGTGTTGTTGTTCTAGTTGATTTTTCTCACCTTTCTCTTGCAACAAGTTTGATTTTTTAGTTTGTAGGACACATGAGATCTCATCAACAATAGGTTGCTCCTTTTTCCTTAAATACCTCCCTCCTCTACCTATCAGACCAGCTATCTTGCTAAATAATATGTCCACCTTTGTATAGTGAAATAGTGTTGGGACAAGAAAATTGGTCTAGTAGGGCAGTCTGAAAGGTTTGTTGGATCTCTTGATGAAGAATGGGTTTTGAGAGGGTTGTTCTTGTGGGACAAAAAACTAAGTCTATAGAGACACATGCTCTTGCAAGGGATAAGGACCTCTAAAGTTTAGAATCTTGAAGTGAGGCTTGGGAGAGACTGATTTAGTTTCTTGCATGAGTTGTTTCTTCGTAGCTACCAACTATTTGATTTGTTCTTCCCTAGTAGCAATTTTCCCTGCAAGACATTCTTCATGTTGTTTTCTTTGTATCGCCTTTTCTTTCTCACAACTCCTTTATCCTTTCATCTCTTGATGTGAAAATAAGTGTGATGGGAAAGCTCTTCCTACTGTAGATTATATTCTTGCTCCTTCTTAAAATACCTTAGTTGCTCTTAGAAGTTTAACCTTATATATTTGATGCTAATATTTTCCAATTTGTTCATGTTCTAGGGCTAAGTAGGAGGGTGAACTTGGTGATTGGGAATAACATAGGATTTTTTAGGCTCACGATAAGCATAGATAGGTTGCTAAGAAGGATGAGCAGACATGGGTGGGAGGAAAGCAAGCACCAGGAAAGTGTTGATAACCAATTGCAGTAGGACTACTTGGGATCAAACTAGCAACATTCCTAGTTTGATATGATTGGTAACCAGGCATAAATTTTTTATTTTCATAAAAGTGAGGGGAGAAGACATGTTTTCCATAGTATTTTGACATGCTAAAGCATAAAGGAAGCTAGGAAAAATTCTCAAAATTTTCTTTTAACATAGATAAATCAGGTTTTCTCACTAGAAAAATGGCTATATACCAGTAGAGTCACCAAAATTTACTTATGGAGTTTCCAGTTGGAATCTTTAAGCACTTGAATTATTTGAACCAGTAGGTTTGACCAAGAAATTCACCTTGGTGTTGAAGAACTACCCTAAAATGCAAGATGCATTGAAGAACACACCAAAATATGTTAGTGTATGATGTAGAGCTCATAAAATTGGTCCCATTAGGCATACCAAACACTATTATCACTTGGAAAAGAACCCCTATTAAACTTGGTGTTGAACATTTCAATGAAACAATGGGATTGATCTAAAGGTGTAAGACCTTGGATATGAGATTAGACCTCCGAAGGAGGCCAAATTTATTTCTAACCTAGATGCAATAGTGTTGGTCCAACACAACATTGAATAAATCTAAACTAACACTAGTTTATTATCTTGTAGAGGGAAAATGGGAGAGATATACATAAAAAATTGGGTGGTGATACACCTAGATTAAAGGTGATTCTTCCTACCCACTACAACACATTGAATCAATTGGACTATCTAAAGAACTCACATAGTTATTTTTCATACCAACTCTTAGAGGTGTATATGGTGGTTAGAGTTTGACAAGCTCTAAGAGGGAAAGGGGGATCCACAATTATCTCTTGCAAATGAATTTAACAAAATATATGAACATAGAATCCAACAATAAAAATGTATTCATATAAGAAGGTAAGAGAGTTTTACACAACATATTAGAAGTGAAAAAAGGTAAAAAAATGGTAGTTTTCATTAACATAGAGGTATGTAGATTATTTGCAGTTGAAAATTTGCAAGAAAATGAGTATTTAAAAAGAAACAAAAGAAGATCTTGCTCACAAATGAGGTGTAACTTGACCTATATCCTTCTCTATGGAAGTATAATGACAACCAAGAAAGGTGTCAAAGGTTGTGCATGCATGTGTACTTATCATTGATAGACCTGTAGAAGCACCCACACAATACATACCAAAATCATGATTAGGGAAAATGATGCTTGTCAAAACAAGTCTACAAAAATGAAAGAGGTACGACACTGCTATTTTTCCAAAAAAATCACCAAAATTCCTTAAATAAGGTATGTTGTAGCTTCTCTTCCCTCAAATCACATTGAAAATAATTTAAAACTCCTTACAGGTTAAGAATAGGCAGTAGTTGCACGATTAATGACTTGGTAGAGGGAGTTGATAGAGAAAAGAACCCTTTGGTGCTATATTTGTAGCTTGTATCAGTTAGTGTTAGTGGAAAATGGGACATCAAGAACCCATTAGAGGTTCTAAAGGTTTTGAGAACCACCATATTCCCCAACGACATCTTCATCCCTTTTTAATTCCTCTTTCTACTTTAAGTCCTTTTTGGAAACATCCCTCTCTTATCACCTTTTGGTCAAAGGATCTAACCCCATTATGAACCAACATCTTTGGTATTCTCACCTTATTAAGCTTTTTGAGTTACCTTTTATTAGTAGTTGAGGGTTCACTAAGAACTAGGAACCAATCAAAGGTTCCTAGGGTTCCAAGAACCATTAGAATGATTGGCACACTTGCCTTGTCTTTGTCACTTTAGCTTTTCCATGCTTCCTATTGGTCCCATGTCTTACCTTTATCTTGGAACTGGTTCCTCTTGCTTATTGGGATTTGGAACAAAACTAGAAACTTCGTGAAAGGTTCCCATGGTTTCAAGAACCATGAGAAGCTTTGACACTTCTTTGACTTGCTTTTTCTTTTCTCAGTCTTAGCATTTTTTACCTTGATGTTTTTGGCCTTTGTCCCCATTTTCTTCTTATCTTCCAACTTCATGACTTGATTTGTGGTTGAGACTCTTGTAAAGGCTTAATGAAGACCTATGGACCTTTTGGAGGTTCTCTAGGTTCTTGGAACCTAGGGGAACTTTGATCCTTCTTTCATCCTTGTCGAGGACTATTCAAGAATTGGGAACTTGTCAAAGGTTCCCATGGTTTCGAGAACCATGAGAGTGTTTGATCTCTCTTTCCTTCTCTTCCCTTACCTCCTTTCATTACTTTCACTTTCATGCCTTGGCTCCTTTTACCTTACCTTGTCGCTTTGTTGAAGGCTTAAGTCAGGGGTCAGAGGATATTGGGAACCTAGAACTTCATCAACGGTTCCCATGTTTTCGAGAACCATGGGAAGCTCAAAATCTTCCTAGACTCGGTTCATCTTCAACTCTTTTATTTACTTTGTTCTTGTTAAGGGGAGATAGGTATTAGGAACCAACACCTTGGTTTCAAGTTCCCATGAACCCTCCAACTTTGTCTTTTGCTTAGTGATTTTGTGGCCTTTGTCCTTGGTTCACCTCATTGGGGTTCCTTATGGAACCAAAAATTGTTGGAGGTTCCTATGGGTTTGGGAACCATCGAATTTTTTCCAACACTTGGATAAAAATGACTAAAGGCATGAGATCGTGGGTTGAAATAAGAGGGGGAACCAAGAACAGTCAGAGGTTCCTACAATCTGGAAACTAGGTCAAAGGTCAACAAGGTTTCTAGAACCAACCAAAGCTTCGACTAGGTATACCTTAGCCAATTTTACCCCAAATTTCACCAAATTTGAATCGAGGACACCCATTTGGGTGCTCTACAAGATAGAAGACTAAAAAACCCTTCACACTTAGCCAATTTCAGGATTTAAAATTTGAGTAACTGACTAAGGATATGGGAGAGGAATACCATGACCCAAGAGAGCACAAATGACATAAACAACCCACTTAATTCTCTTATATCGATTATAACTAGTGGGAAGATGCAAGGGAGGCACAAAGTGACATAAATATATGTAGTTCTATTTTCTATTCTATGTTTGATGTGAATTGTTGATTATGGGTATGCAACTCTTTTTAGGGTCTCTTTTCCCTAGATAGTTCCTCTATAATTTCCACCCATGAAGATAAGCGTTAATTAAGTACTTTAGTATCATTGACTAATACTTGTTTACTATTAAATTCTAATCCTAGTCCTAATAAAGTATTCGGTCATTTTGACTAAGATTTAATATCAATGTTTCCCCATTATGTGAAATCTCTTTTTGAAATGTTTAAAGAAACATTAAAATATGAAAATTAAATCTAATAATTTATGTATCCTTATTAGTGCTAAACTAACGTTAAATCGTCGAGGAAGATTTCCCTCAAATTTAAATTCAGTTGATTTCTTATTACTTCTTGATAGTTTGCAGAGACATGCCACATATGCTATTGCAATTATGTTAGGCAATAGATGCAATAATTCAAAATGTGACATCATTACCCATAAATATGACCCAAATGCATCGTAAATAGCAAATATTGCAAATGGTTTTATTTCAAAGTTATTTAATATTTTCTAACTATTAACAATTTTTTTAATGCTAATTAGTTTTATAAAATAAATTCAACTTGCAAAATAAATTAAAGGAAACTAATTAATTAAACTCAAAAAATAATACTAATTAATATTAGACTAATACTAAATAAAATTGTAGCAATGTGTCTAAGCGAGAGGAGTGGGTGATTGAGCAGGAGGACGGTTTTGAATCTCAGGGTAGGAGATTTAGAGGGTGCCTCTAAATCTGAAGATGAGAAGGATGCAGATGGTGTTGAGGGCATGCAAGAATTTTTCTATGCTACTGGTTCCCTCTTGGGTTCACTGGAAGCTTTGTTACAACATCTTGAACCTTTTAAAGCATTGGGCGAGAGTATGAAATCTGAAGGAAGCACAACTTTTTGGGAAGATTTTTTTGAAGATTTTGATGCAGCGATTGGCATCTTTGAGGCCCCTCACATTTTTTAGTGCGGGTTTGCCTTTTATTTATTGGAGGCTTTGCTCTTTAATCAAGTTGTGGGGGCCTTTGTTTTGCTCTCTTTGGTTGGAGCTGCTAGTTTTTTTGGCTCTTTTTTTTGGTATGGTGCGGCCCAACAAAAGTTTGTTTTTTGGGCTATTATGGTTTTTGAGGCCACATCTTCTGTTGTGCTTGGTGGCCTTCTGGCATGCTGTGGGGTTTTTTTGTTGGATACAGGAAACATGAGAGGGGGGTGTGAATAAGTGTTTCAATAATCAACTTCAAATTCAATTATTTTTCAAAGCACATAATTTCTTTATAATCATGAAAAGTTTAGTTTCAAGAATGTGCTCAAATGTGACAACCAATATCAAATCTTTAAACCACATGAAGAACTCAAAAGATGCATAACACAAAAGAACCATAACACAATATTTTTATGAGTGGAAAACCCTCCTAGGGATAAAAAACCACTCAAGAAAATGCCTCATTGGCTTAACAAAATTTCCCTAATTACAAAGCCTCACTAGCTACTTTTTATGCCTCATTGGCAAAGCCTCACTAGCTACAATTTATGCCTCACTGGCAAACCCTCACTATGTACACAACTTCCTCACTGGAAAACACAGCTGCCTCACTGGCAAAAACAACCTCACTAGATTTTTCATGTTACTATAGCCTCACTGAAATTCATGGTAGCCTCATTGACATTCATGGTAGCCTCACTAGCTTTCATGGTAGTCACTGCCTCACTGGCAAGATACAACCTCATTGGAAAAATCTCAATCTTTGTCCCACTAACATGACCTTACAAAATTCTGTAAATATTCAAACAATAGAAGACAAAGGGTTTCTTTGTTTCACTACAAAGCATTTCTTGATTATCTCATTTTCATTTGAGACTGAGGAATCTGAACGTATAAACAATTACAATCTGCACTTAAAGTGCCTTCTTACTGCTCATCACAAACTTCTACATAAAATGATTTAGCATGATTATAATAGTAAATGCAATTCATATAATATGGTTATGTGATATCAGCATGATAACCAACAACTATAATATAGGGTTTTGAAAGAAACCTCTCTTTACAGAACAAAGTAATCATAACATCTAAAAGAAAAAGAGTATAGCAATCTAAATCTCTAACTCATAATGTAACCACATTTTCAAATGCCCATTTTCATGAAACTAAGGTTTCGAGGGAAACCTCTACATTCAAAGCATAATGAGCATAAAACAACTACACACTGATTCTTACTTTCTCAAATTTTTTACTGCACTCTCTAACCACAAGCCATGCTCAAGCATCTAAAATATATATCAAAGAAGAACTCACCAAAAACCAATAATACCATACTTTTGTTTAAGACCAAATGTAATTGAAAACAACTAACATATTTCAATTGCACAAACCACTGTATCTTCAAATTGTCCATGGCCACCACTGTCAAAGAATATTTTTTCATTTGCTGCTCACCAAGTTTGGAATTATGTTGTCCAACCACCAACATTGTCACATCGATTCAAACCCTACATTGCTTGCCTCATTACTCAAGCTTCAACTTTGCATAATGTCTGACAAACAAAGCTCATGGAAACTTTTACAAAGTCGACCTACTAAGCCAATAACCCTAGAAGGGGCTAACACAACCAATAATCAAAGTCACCCTTGAGCCCTTATTTTGAGTGCCTTTAACCTGCTAGCGCAGGTTTCTAAACAAAAACTTAACCTTTGCCTTTTTAAAAAATGCAACATAAGCATTATTTTCCATGCAATAATCTACCCACTGAGTGTTTCCTTTTTAATATAAAAAAAAGACTTTACAATGTATATGTGCCAATATGCCTCCTGACAATGCTCTTTCACTTTGCAAAAAGAAAGACACAAATACTATTATATATGCCTTTGATAAACATTGTTGCCTTCAATAAAATGACCATGATTACCAATTACCATTAAGTACCAACCAACAAATCAACACAATTGACAAGCCACAAAATAGCACCACCAATCTTTCCTTTTCTACAAATAGCAAGCCTCTACAAATAGCAAGGATTCACTTTGAATCATTAAGACTATGAAGCATCAACATCAAGAACTAGAAAGGATGAGTAATGAGCACCAAACAACATTGAGAACTATTGCAATGAACCAAATACTAAATGAGCAATGTAGTATGAGCATAAGCATGTCATTTTTCATGTATGCTGAATGTGTCAAGGATGAACCATAAGAATTTTGGAGCATGAACACTTTGCCACTATAGTGATCAACACTGAAATGCCTTCTCTAAATTTTTCCTTGAAGTAATAAACACTTTTGAACCTAGTGATCAATACTGCAATGCCTTCTCTGAGACCTGCCTTGAAGCAATGAACACTTTTGAACCTTTGACATCAATAAAAAACTATGCCAAAGCCAAAAAAATTTCCCCCATCTTTTGTTTCGACCTCTTTGTGTCGGCTAGTGGTGGTGTGGCTATCACAAGAGGAGAAGTTGATAGTGTTTTCCATTTTCTTTACGCTGCTGTGAATGACTGGCTTGCTAAGTTTGAGTTGAGTGAAGGCATTCTTTGTAAGAGACTAGGTATCTCTCAACCCAAACTTTTGGCAGTGAATGCAATATTTTTGTTTGCTTTGTCATTTTTGATTTTTTTTGTGATTTTTCTTGCTTGAAAAGGGTTTTTGCAATTTTGCATAAAATGATGCTAAAATTCATAAAAAATATAAGAATACTAAATATCAAGTAGAATAACTTCTAAGATAAAGGTAGATGATTTATTTATCATGCAAAATGCTTACAAAGTTGAAATAATTACATGCAAACAAAAAGGCAATAATTTATGTTCAAAAACTTGGTGTATTTTGCAGCTGCCTTGAAAGAAGACAAATTGGTACAACCAGCTAAGAATCAAGACTTCTCCTACTTAATATTGATTCCAAAACCCTCTGTGAGTTTGGGTGCCACCACTGGAGAAGACATAGTGCAAAAAGGCAAGGCGTCTTGCTTGATATGAATGGTACGACCTTGCAACTATGATAAGTATGACTTATACTAGCAAATAAAGAATTCGTACTGCCTTGAAGTTTGTGCCAGATGCTGGATAAAACACTACCAATGAAAAAATTCTCCTTCTGGAAGATAGATCGATCTAAACGTTGAATAAGAACTCCACAATAAGCTTTGTAATGACTCCTGTGTGAAGCCACTCTACTGATAATCTTCAACTGGTATTTCATAGCCTTAGTATGTCTGATTCTAAAGAGGGAACGTTCTCCAAAATCCAATGATTTGTAGAAACTGTTGTTTCACAAACCCCAATGCTCTCAAAGAGAAAAATAGACAAATTAGAATAATCATGAATGAATGAGTTCGATTTGTCTTTGTGAAATATATATATCTCCTTTCAACAAGTCGACCCCTTCTCAAAAAGCAAGTAATGAGCATTTAAAATATAATTAAATCGCCCTTTTTTGACTTAGGCAAAACAATTAAATAATGGTGTCCCTTTTTGATGAGTAATAAAATACTCATTTAATATTATTTGCCTCTTTATTATAAAGTATTAATACTTTATAATTTGCCATTAAATAATTACTTTAATTTTTTCATTAAAGTGACTATATTATAAAGTCAAATTAATAAACTTTTAATAATTATCAAATGCCCCAATAATCACTATTTGCTCATCAAATCATCAAACTGGGTCGAAACGAAGCTGACCAACTAAACTAGGTGCCATGCCATGAATAGTAACCCCTGTCTGCCTGACTTACTATAAATAGTAAGTGTCTAAAAATCACTTTGTAAATGTCCGCCAAGGCCCAAACCTAAATCAACTGTTGGAGTAATGTTCCCAAATGTAGGATAACTACCTCAAGTGACCCTCTAAACACATCTGTCAGCCTACGAGGGTCTGAATGATAGGCTAACCCATGAATCAACTGCATTGCCTAGGAAGGGGACATTACATTTTTGTGGGCTATTTGTGTTTCCTTGAATCCCCTCTTTCCAGTTGGTTTGGAGGGGTTTTCAAACCTGTTGAGGACGGTGCTGGAGATGTGGTCTCTAAGGTGATTTTTCTTTTGAGGATCTTCAACATCTTGCTTAAACATCTTGCTTATGCTGGTTGTTCTTTTACATTTTTGGGTGGACAGTTCAGGGGTGTTTTCTCTAATGGCTAGCTTGAAGGTGTCTTGTTTTCATAGGAAGGTCTATTTTAGAATTTCTATCTACTTCTGGGTTGAATTTCTAGGTTATTGTGGTTTGTACCAAAGTTCGTTTGACCCCCTTTTTGACTTATGAAGCCTTTGTTTTTCAACAGGGGACTGGAGGCTCTTGTTTATTTGTGCTGGTGACTGAGGGTCACTCGTGGGTTGAGCTGTTTCAAATTTTTATTTTGAATGCTCATGGGCTTTTGTGTTTTTTCCTGCTTACTGAGGTGCATTCTACTTCTTTCTGGACCCTGTATCTTGCTATGCCTATGGAGGTTGTGATTGTCCCTCCTTCTGAAGTTTTTGCTTTCTCTCTAGATCTACAGTTGGTGTGTTTTGTGGAGGTGAAGATTGCTCCCATTGAGGTGGAGCCCTCTTCTATTGAGGTGGAGTTGGTTGTAGATTTGGTAGGAAGTACTTTTCTCCTATGCTTGATCCTATTGAGGTGGAGCTTGTGTGGGTTGATGAGTGATGGATTTGGTGTTTGGGCTCTCATATCTTCCTCTCCTATAGAGGGGAGGCCCCTCCTATTGAGGTGAAGATGGGGTTGGTGTTGGTGGGATGCTGCTTCAAGAAGGCTATTGTGCTTTAGGGCTCCATTTTTCTCTCTAACTCCCCTATTGAGGTGGGGTGGTTAGATTTGCTATTGTTTTTGTTTAGGGGTTTTATGGTGTTTTGCACTTAAGTTGTCTATTCTTCATACCTCAGTGGTGTCTTTCCTGGGAAATTGTTTTCCTATTGCTTGGCTGATGTAGGTGGGTTCTTTGTTCACCTAAATGGTTCCAGGTCCCAGTTTTTACTTGGTTGTAAAGGGACCCTGATCCCTTGTTTTCTATTCTGTTGTAGCTTGTCTTGTCTTGTTTATCTGTCTGAGGCTGCTACTGTTTGGTTGCTGTTGATGGGTTGATTATCTTGTATGCAACATGCTTTGCTTTGACAGGTTATGGAGCCCTTCAAAACTGGTCTGTAATGGGTTTTAGGTCCCATCAAAACCTGTTTTACCTGTAATAAAAAACATTAGACTAATACTAATTGTTTTTGAAAATAAATTACTTTTGAACTTTAAAATAACTTTTCAAGATAAATGAAAAATAAAAATATTATTTTATTCCATTTTTTTCAATATTTAATTTCTAGGATAATTCAAAATATTCTTTAGGATAGTAAGACATCAACTTTAAAGCAAATTAAATACTTAAATTTGATTCAAGATAATTATCTATTTTATGTTTCTAATTTTTTTTTTTACAATAAAACTAAAATAAAACATAAATTTTCTTCCATTTACAATCTAAATAAAAATTTATCTTTTATTTTAATTTATTTCATTTTTGAATTGTAATATTTTTGATTTATTTTAAATAAATTATTTGTTTATTCTTAATTTATCATTATTTAATAATTTAAAAATTAATTATCATTTTTATCTAATTAATAAATACTTTAAAATGAGCTATTATAAAGTTAAATTGTTAGAATGAAGGGGTTATGATAGCTTCTCCTTAAGAGAGTGAGGACGTGGATGAGATCAAGCCACATAGAGCTCACAAAATCTTAAAGGTAAAAAATAAATTGACAAGTTATTAGATTATGAGATTGCTATGAGAATTCAACCATGTAGCAAATTCATAATTTGATATGTGTGGAAAATAACTTTTACTTATCAAGTTATTAGATCTTGAAAGTAAATTAGCACATGAAAATCAAAAGGAAACAAACAATGGATGAATCATAAAACCCTAAATACAATTACATAAGCTCAAACAAAAGGAATTCAAACCCTAATGAGAACTAAAATATGATGATGTAATAAAACATGAGATTTTTAAATTTGAGGGGAAAAACTTGTGTAAGAATGTTAGGGTAAATCATACCCTCACATAAAATATCTAACAATTAATTAATCAAGACAATTGAGTAACAATTAACTTTGATAAATGAGTTAGGAATGAAAACAATTAAGTGCTAAATCAATTGTTAAAATTAAAAGAATTTGAATACAATATTTACATAGATTTTAGAAATGAAAATATGATATTGAACATGTGGAATCTATTTCTCACAATGTTGGATTTTTAGGGTTTGATTAAACAAATGTCTTAGAATCTACCTATTAATTATGCATCAATCTACTTTAGATCTACACCTGAATTAATCTCTATGAGTATAAAAATGATTTGGCATGCAAATCATAATTTGTAGTCACATGACTAAACCAATAGAAGTTTAATTGTAGAATTTGCTCACTTCAAGATATTCTATTTTTAAAATTTTAGTAAAGATTGATAGTTCTCGAACACCTTTTGAGAATCTACTAAATCACAAGTCATGTTCTTAATCAAACTCCTAGTTGGAAGGGCTCAATGACTTTGTGATAAGGATCAAGGACAACAAGCATGTGATATACTTATGAGGCTGTGTGTTGATGTAGTGGTATGATACTCTCATAAATGTTTAGTAGGAATGCTCTTCAATAAATCCTAGGTTTTTCTTAATTTTCTCCTCACATGTTTTCAAATGAAAGGATGAATATCTTAAATGCAAAAATATAACACACAAATCAAGATAAATGCACAATAGGTTGGTTCATAATGATCAATGCAAAAATTGAAAATATATAAATTTAAATTTTCAAAATATAGATTCACAACTACATAAATAATTTTGATTGAATCCACACCCATAAATCTAACTCAAAATGATGAATGAAGAATCTAAAAAGTAAAAAATTAATCTTAAAAATTGAATAATAATAAAATTAAAGTAATAATACTATGAAATGAATTCAAACACAAAAAAAATCACTTATAAACTATATTGCATTAAAAAGTCTTTTATAAAAACCAATTCAAAACAAGTGTAAGTAGTGATGAGTACTTGCCTTCATAGTATTGTAATAAAAGTATTTGTTAAAGAATGGTAGACAATTTGACATGACAAAAATTTAGAGATAGGTTAGCAATAATTTGAGATCAATAAACCCTGCAAACTATTTTAGAAAGTGAATATTATATTAATTTTATAATTGTATATTTCAGATTTATAAAATTATATATATATATAAATAATTTTAAAAAATAATTTTATTTTAATATAAAAATATTAACTTTAGGCATTAAATTTGATTAAATTAAATAAAAAATCAATTATTATAGACATTACTTATTTTTAGTAAATAAAAATAGTAGAAAATACAACATTTATAATAATTAATGTTTACATTGTAGAATATTGAAGTCTATTTCTTGTTTATGAGAGGAAATAGAAGTTACATATTAAATACAATTTATGTATATTTTATAAATATTAATATATTAATACAAAATTTAGATAATTATTTAAAATACATGCCTATATTCTAAGTTATAACACTTTATATTTATAATACGTATGCAAAGGTTCATAACACAAAACATTTAGCCAATCATATTAGCAAAATATTTTACATGTTCACTTTAGAAAAAAATGAATTGAATTGATTTTTTTTTTTTTAATTATTAATAACTAAGAAAAAAAAACAAAACACAGATGTTCACTTTTCACCGTTACAATTAAAAAAAATAAAAATGCACGCCAAAGGAATGCTTTCTTGTACTACTGGGAAAGGTGTAAAGTTTTAAAAAAATTGATCCTCGCATATACAGATTTCCTTCTTAAACAAATCACTGCAAATCTACAACCATTGTATTTCCCGCTAAACTTGAAAATCGCAATTATCTTCGCATTCCATGTTGCAAACAATTTGTGTTCTGATCAATATATTCATCTCTGAATTTGCTTTAATTACAGATAAAGGGGCCTCAGAGTGAATTTAGTTATTGGGTATGAAGCTGTCAACAAAACAGAGCTTGAATTTTTGTAAGCTTACTGGCATCAATGGAGTGTACAGTGGGTGAATTTATAAAAAGTCAAGTAGCAGATTGGGACGATGATGTGATTGCAGGTGCAAGGTTTAAGGCATTCAGCGGGCAAAGGTCGGATTGGGAAGCTAGGTTTCAGTTCTGGAGAGATCTCATCATTAAGGTGGCTCGGCATTTGGGTCGAATTATAATCGATACAGATGAGGTTGGCGTTATTCTCTGCCCTTCTTTTTTGGGGTAATAGAGTTATGCGTATTTCTGTTATAATTTGGACATATGCACTCATATAACAAGCTTTTGTTCTTAGACAATAATGGGATTTAATTATATTTCTGCATTTTGTTGCCCAGTAAAGCTTTGGCTAGATTCTGACCAGTCTTTTAAGGCTACATTAATAATTCGTGCACTATGTTCTAAAGATTTGTGACCATGGCTTCCTTTTGAATGCGTCCATTAACTGTCGCATAATAACCTCACTTAATGTCCAATTGGTGGTTTTACTGATGTCGCCGGATTCATGCTTGGTTCATGGCATAAATTTTTTCCATAGCCAGTGTGAAACTCCGTTTCAGGCTACACAGCCACATTTTCTTATGATTATTGTTAAACAAGGCCTAGCCACACCCCTATTCATATACTTCTATAGCCCATTTTAAAGTGATGTTCTCCTATTCCCATACCAATATTCCTAGTCTCCCGATAACTATAGGATACAAATCCCCTGGCGACTATAGTGTCTTTCATTTTCATTATACCAAAACCCTTTGAACAAAAAATTGTGCTTTAAGTATGACAGTGTTTGGTTAATTGGGATCAGCTAAAGAGGTGAAAGTAAAACTCAATAGGGAATTGATTGTAAAGACCTAAGGCCAAGTCTCCAAAGATGTGAATGTAAAACATTGTGTAACATATCATTACATATCCACTGGATTTATGTGTCACCTTATCGCAGTGGGATGATTCTACTTTATTCACCTTCCGACAAGTCTACCTTGTTCTTATTAATTCACAAGCCTTGGCAATAGTTCTGTGCTTTAATTATGGATGTACCTGGTTAACTGGAATCAACTCAAAAGTAAAATCTCTGGGGCTTTCTTTGCATATCATTGCATGTCCGCTAGATGACCCTTGAATCGGTTGAAAGCACACTGGACCATTGGGGTCAACATAGAGGTCACCAGTTAGGAATTGGCTTGGGAGAACAAAGTCATTGCCAAATTATTGAAATGTAGTGAACAGCAGTTTGCAAGTAGTTCAAAAGGTTTAAGGGGTGGTTCAGAACATCTCCAAAGGCTGTGATGCAATTTGATGACGTTATATGTTCTTGGAAAAACAAGTTTGACATGTTCACTACTTCAATAGGAAGTGAATTTTGTGTTTGCCAATGGCCAACTCACCTCTAGTGGCAAACTATTTATTGGTAAAGTGCTCAAGTCAATCTATTTTGGGTAGAAGCTAGAACTTGGAAGGTTTTTGAAGTTGGAAAAATTCACATGGATGTCTTTTGGCCATCTTGGCTGTGGGGGGTTGAGAGGGGTGTATATGAGTTTTTTTTAATGAATGCTAGAAGTTTGGCTATTGGAACAAACTTCTAGTTATGCTTGTGGAATGAATTTGCTTGGAGAATGGACAGGAATTCCCAAGTTTGGATGCATAGCAAGTGTGAAGGAGCAACATAGATGTGTTTTATATGTTCCAATGTACCCCATGGGCGATGTAACACTTGCACAAACTCTAATATATTGACAAGAGGCATGAAAATGAATGCTTCTTGGAGTTTTCTTCCAGTTGAGGGTTCCTCCAGTTGTACGGTGTATGCTGGTCTCATTTTCCATGGTGCATGTAATTATTTGCATGTTTCCATGAGTTTCTTTCCTTCTGAGCATGCTAATTTCATTTTATATGTTGAATATGATGTTGTGTGTAATGTGGAGAGTTTGTTTGAGTATACATACATACATCTATATGTGTGTGTGTTTGTTAATTAGAGTTAGAAGCATGGCATTCAGCTCCCTACAGATTAGGTGGTATCAGATTTTAAAATAATTGATACAGGTGTGTGAAAACTCCCACTGCCATCTTGTGCTATTAATTGTTTGCTAAAGACAACCGTACCAGGATACTGCAATAACTTTCTTTCATATGTTGAATTTTGAACAAAAATTCATGACCCAATAAATAACTGGAGGGAAGAAAAAGAAAACTAAGAAAATAAATTCAAAATAGTTTAATAATACTGTAGAAAATGGCATTTGGTAATCAAACCACCTTCATTGGAGAAATAGGATTTATCACAGGTGTTAAGATTGTTCAGATGTGTAATGGGTGGTGAATATTACAGCTCTAAACAGGTTCACACATAACTAATAGAGCATCAATTATAATTTAAAGGTGTTAAAGTCAGTCCACAAGCACACACTGGGAGAAGCTTCAAGAGTAAACAAGAAATCTTTTCAAACCTTATAATGATATCATTATAAATAGTGTTACAAGACTCGGACTTGCCTTGGACTTCGTAAGCTGATTTTTGACCCAGACTTGGATCTGACGCCCAAAATCGGCACAAACTTGGCAAACTGAAAAACCCATGAAATTCAAAGATTTTTAAGGATTTAAAACTTGTTTCATGCACCCTTTATAAATAAACCTTAAAGGCACAATAACCTCATCAAATAGAAGCTACTTTGGTCACATACACAAGTATACATCAATCACATAAGTATAAATGCAATAACCTCATCAAATAGAAGCTACTCTGATCACATACACAAGTATACAACAATCACATAAGTATAAATGCAAATGTTAGCTGAAGGAAATAACACATTCAAAATTTTAGATATATAAATATTGTCAAATGTATACAAAATTTACGGAATATGAAATCCATGGCATCAAAAGTTCAAAACAAATATCAAAACAAAAACTAAAAGTTTATGGCTTAGAGGAACTTGCATCACTCGGCCCTCCTACATGGGCATCTAAGATAGGTCTTGGATGATGATGCAACCATGATATCTGCTTGTGTCTTAGTGACACTCACACCAACATCCAAGGTGTCTGCTCGTGCTCTATCCTCCTCTGCCATGGCTATTGCCTCTGCCTCTCTATCCACATGGTAAACCCAATCAAGGTCCTCATCACTAAAGATAGGTTCCTAAGCCTCAATTATCCAATTTGATTCTGGATCAACCTCCTCTAGTGTGATGGGTGATAGGTCACTGCCCAAAATCTGTTTGTGGCAAAGGTGAAGGTTGTAATGAACATAAACTAGATCATTCAACCTTTGCACTGACAGTCTATTGCACTTCTTGGAGTGTATATGCTGAAACATACTCTAATTGCACAACTTGAAGCACTACATGGTTGGTAATTGGTTCAATACTTGAACTACAATCCTTCAAAGACATGGTACCTTAGTACCAAATCTTTCCCACCATGCATTTGAGATGAAAAGAATTAAAAAATCAATCTCATTGTCCAACTTTAAGTTTCAATATTAAATAATAGTGTAAAAAAAATAAGTTTTAATTTTTAAACTTAAATTATGCCCTTAATAGATTTTTACATTGGCTACAATGTCAACCGAGTTGCCTTGCATATATCTCGTGCAAAGAGATCTCCTTGTGCAAGTCTAAAGATCTGAATGTTGATGACTGTTTGTGCTCCAACACTAGAATCATACATCATTTGCTCTATCAGTGTGTAGAGCCCACCCGGAAGCTCCTCATGTACCTTGAAATCAGGGTGAAATTGGAATGCCGGATTGAGGAAATAAGCAACTGCATATAGGGGCTCGTGAAGTTGGAGGTGCCATTGTCTATCAATGATTTTCCAAATGGGGCGATACTTATCCTCAACTCCCACATAAATGGATCTAATGGCCTCATTGGCCCTATCCATGCCCTCATATATATAGCTCATTGCGGGCTTCTCCCCATCAGCAACTTGTAGGAGAACCACTAAAGGCTCTGTGAATAGCAAGCATTGTGAAACATTAACATAAGTAAGTGTGAACAAAAATAAACAAATAAAATAAAAATATAATGTAGAATTAGATTTATCTCTATGATCTCTGCGGTTGGTAACTAGAAGTTTTGCTCATAAAAAATCCAATTAACCACATAAATCCCTGCATTGGTCTTAGCATATGATGAGGAAGTCCACTCTTCATTAACAAACATGTGCCTCAAAGCTCCCTTTGCTTGAAGCAAGGATTATAATGTGATAAAATTGGTTGCAAACTTGATTATTACAGGACGAGCTAACTCCTTCCTTGTGAATTGTGTAACATACACTCCTGATTTTTTTTGAAATTCACTGTTGCTGATTGTTTGTTTGCTGATATGCTTTTGTATGTTTTTTCAATGTGTTTTCAAGATGCATAATAACATTCTTAACATTGCAAAGATTGGAAATAAATAGATAACAATGGCTTTCAATAGATAACAACATAGAACAAGAGCAATTGTTTTCAGATTCAAATCAGATAATTACAATGCTTTATCAGACCTGATATAAGAAGTTTCAAACCTGGTAATGGATTACAACAGCAACAATATAGATATATAAGCTCCCCAACACCTCAATGATGATGTGCTGAAGTCCCTAGGTTTCCAATGCCTCCAAACAGCCACCAAGCACTGGAAATGGACTGAGAAAGAGAGGTTATACAACAGCAACCTCTGTCCAATGATGCCCATAAAGGTACGGCCCCAAGAGAGGGCTATTTTTCTCTAAAAATCAGATCTTCACTGAATGCCCCAAATGATAGCTTGAAAGATGGCGCCCAGAAATGAGGAATCCAATGCACCGATACCCAGAACGAGGAGTCAAACACCAAAGGAGCTATGAGTAGTTTGGTCCTTCAGCCACTGGTAAACATCAGAGTTCCAGAACTTCTGATAATACAAATCAGACTTCAGAGAATACCCCAAAACGCCTACCAATCACTTCCAAAATGATTCGAACTCCAAATCACACTCACACCAACAAACCCAAATCAAAAGACTACAAAAATCTTCATTTTTCATAACCCAAAACTCAGAAAATCAGACCTATATTGAAGCACAGTGTGATCCCTGGATGGAATCACTCAAATCCAGCTAGGGTTGATCTTTCACCACTGAAACCAGCTCAATATGACTAGGGTTTTCATCCTCAACACGTAGCCAAAGTACTCTTGAGTCATTCCAGCAGCATCTTGTTAAGTTGCCAGTTCAAAGATGAGCAAATGAGAGCCAAAATGAAGCTTTATAGAAAGTGAGAGGGAAATTAGGGCAACTTTAGGTTTAAAACACTTTCCCTCCAAAATCCAATGCCCTCCCTCATGACCTTTTAGAATTTAATAATTGAAAACACGTTATACCTCCTTGGTGTGTGTTGATGATTGTAGCTATGGGCTACATACTTCCGTCTCATTGTGAATAATAAATTCATATCGCCTAACGACTATTCATTTATTGAGATAATCAAAGTGAAGAGGTGCTTCACTTAGGCAACAATATAAATTCTATTTGGGCCGACCTTACTTGTATTTCGCATCATTTATTTGTAATTGTATTTTCCATATTTGGCCGACCTTGTACATGAAGAGGTGCGACCTCTCTCACATTTTGTATTTATACAAGTTCATTTCCATCCATTCATCCATCAAGCAAGTTTGTTTCATTCATTCATTTAAGTGCAAATTTCCTCTAGAGCAGATTGCGAATTTCTTCAAGGGCAGATTTCAATATCAAGGGTGGGCTGATTATTATCTGTTATTGCATCTGAGTTGGTGCTGTATATTGGCCTTGTGATTGGCCTCATTGTAAAGAGAATTGTTGCCATTATTTATATATATAAGGGAGATCTTTGTTGTTGGGTTTTTTCTCCCTCAAGTGGAGGGTTTTCCCAGGGTATATAGGGTATATGCTGTGTTTATGTGTCTGATTTTTTGAATTAAATTCTGAGTTTTATATCTGATCATAAAAATTAACATGGTATAAGAGCGGGTATAAGAAAGATCGTGATCAGATTTAATCAAGCAGTGTTATCCTCCATTCTTATTCTCATCTTTGATTGCATCTATCTTATCGTCAAGATGGTGAATGGGCTCAAGATTGAAGATAGACTTGAGGGCGCATCAAACTTCGCATCTTGGAAGTTTAGAGTCATGCTCCCTTTGGAAGAAAATGAGTTAGCTAAGTTCATGGAGGGCGAAGTTCTCAAACCAACCGATGAGAATGAGAAGCCTCAATGGAAGAGAAATGGCACTAAGGCGAAAAAGATGTTGGTTGATTTTGTGAAAGATCACATTGTGCCAATCATCTCCAAGTTAAAATCTGCAAGAGAGATGTTCAAGACTTTGGAGGAGATGTATGAGATCAACAACACAAGTCAAGCTCTTGCATTAAAACAACAACTTCATCATATCAAGATGGCGAAAGGAGAATCCGTCATCTCATTCTTCATGAAGATTACTAAGTTGAGAGATCAGCTCTCTACCATTGGGCATATTGTTGATGACAAGGATTTGACTATGTTGGCTCTTAATGGTCTTTCTTCATCTTGGGAGTCATTCATTCAAGGAATTAATGCGAGATCAAAACTTCCTAAGTTTGATCGATTGAGAGCCGATTGTATTCAAGAAGAATCAAGGTTGGCTACGAGAGCCATTGGTCAAAGCTCTACAAATGAAGACATTCATGTTCTTGCCGCTCAATCCTCGAAAAAGTAAGGAAAAGAAGGGAAGAAAGGATACTTCAAGAGGAATAAAGATAAAGGATTAGATGGTGCTCCTGCATTGAAGAAGAAGAAGGGCTTCTTCCGCATTCAATGTTTTAGATGTGACAAGTTTGGTCACTATGCGAAGGATTGTCCAACTTGACCTAAGCAGTAGGCTACTATTATAGATGTGGGTGAGATCTCTCCGTAGAAGGATTCAAGTGGTTTTCTATTCTATTATGCTTTATCAAGCAATGTGCCTACTGTCAACAATACTTGGTTGATTGATAGTGGTGCCTCTCGCCACATCATCGGATTTAGAGAGCATCTAATTGATTTGGTGGAGAGAGATTCTAGTGTTCAATTCATTATTGGAGATGATGCTAGTTATTCTATAAAAGGAGTTGGGACCTCCTCTCTTCACTTGGATTCTGGCATTTCCTTGCAGTTGAGTGATGTTCTATTTGTTCTAAGTATCAAGCAGAACCTTGTCTCTATCTCAGCCTTGGAGGACAAGGGGTACCAAGTTGCATTCTCAGAAGGTAAAGTTCTTGCATGGCCAAAGAACTCAAATATCAAGATTGCTCGGGTGATTGGAGTTCGACATGAGAGTCTCTACAAACTTTGCACTTGTCCATTTCAAGCCTTGTTGCATGATTCATCAAGTTCGTGTGAACTTTGGCATAGAAGATTGGCTCACCTTCACTTTCGAGCACTACCAACCATGGAGAAGATGGTCACGGGCCTTCCGAAACTCAACTAGGAGTATGAAGGAACTTGCAGAGATTGCGCATTGGGTAAGAATACTAAAGGTCCATTTCATATTAGTGAGAGTAGATTTAAATGTATTCTAGACCTTGTTCATAGTACATACTGATTTGTGTGGTCCAATGTCTGTTGCTTCTTTGAGTGGTTTCTTGTATTACATTATTTTTATTGATGACTACTCTAGAAAGACTTGGATTTATTTCTTGAAATTTAAATAATCTGAGGAAGTACTTGAGAGGTTCAAAGAGTTTAAAGCTCAGGTTGAGAACTCATCCAGGAAGAGGATCAAAGTTCTGAGATCCGACAACGGAGGAGAGTACATCTCTGGAAGCTTCCGTAACTTTTGTATTGAAGCAGGGATTAAGAGGGAGTTCTGTGTCCCTTACAATCCTCAACAGAACAGTGTTGCAGAAAGGAAGAGCAAATCCATTGTAGAAGCAGTTAAAGCCATGATACATGACCAAGATCTGCAAACCTTCCTTTGGGTTGAAGCATCTAGAACGGCTGTTTATGTTCAAAATAGGAGCCCTCACCGCATTTTGGAGAACATGACTCCCAAAGAAGCATTCACAGGGGTGAAGTCGGAAGTAAGTCATTTGAGGATCTTTGGTTGTCCAGTATATGTTCATGTGCCTAAAGATAAAAGGTCAAAGTTGGAACCATCTAGCAAGGAGGGAATCTTTGTGGGCTACAATGAGTCTTCAAAAGCCTATAGAGTGTATATTCCAAGTCAGAAGTTGATTGAGATCAACAGGGATGTTACATTTGAAGAAGATGTTGCATTCAAGAGATCTAAGGGCATCCACATGGAGATAGACAATGAAGACCAAGAATCTCCCCAGGATATGGAAATTGACCATACTCCTGAAATTTAGAGGGAGGCTACTGATCCAAAAGAAGATGATGATCTAGTTGAGCCTTTGGAACCTACTGATGGGCCTACAGATATTGTGATTGGTCGTAAAAGACTTCTTTGGGCTAGGCAAACAATGCAGGAGGCAGAAAGGTTTGCAGCCCCAAGAGGAATGTTAAGAGAAAGGAAGAGACCTCACAAGTTTTCAAGCTATGTTGCATTGATGAGTCAAATCATTGAGTCTGAGCCTTCCAGTGTTGAGGAAGCTAATAGTTAGCAAGTATGGAAAGATGCTATGACTGAAGAGTATCAATCCATCCTCAAGAATGATGTTTGGGACATTGTACCTAGACCTGAAGGAAAATTTGTTGTTTCTTGTAAGTGGCTCTTCAAGATCAAGCATGCGGCTGATGGAAGCATTGAGAAGTACAAGGCTAGGTTCGTGGCTAGAGGATTCTCTCAAAAAGAGGGAATAGACTATAAAGAAACCTTTGCTCTAGTTGCTCGTTATACATCTGTAAGGACCATCATTGCTATTGTAGCATCTAAAGGATGGAAGATACACTAGACGGACGTGAAGAAATCATTTTTGAATGGTGTAATCGAGGAAGAGGTATATATTGAGCAACCTGATGGTTTTGAGGTTCATGGGAAGAAGTCTCATGTTTGCAGGCTGAAGAAGGCTTTGTATGGCCTTAAGCAGGCTCCTCGTGCTTGGTATGAAAGAATTGATCAATACCTGATGAGCTTGGGCTTCTCCAAGAATGATGCTGATTCAAACCTATACTTCAAAGTAATTGATGGCGAAGCATTAATCTTGGTTCTCTATGTTGATGATTTAATTCTTACTGGAAAAGATCACCTCATTGTCAAATGCAAGGAGTTAGCTTCTGAATTTGAAATGAAGGATCTTGGTCTCATGCACTACTTCCTTGGTTTAGAAGTATGGCAGAAGCCGGATGAGATCATTCTAAGTCAAGGGAAGTATACTATTGAGATTCTGAAGAGGTTTGGTATGATGGATTGCAAATCCATGTCTACGCCTATGGAGACCAACTTGCAGAAGCTAAAAGAGGTTGTAGCTAGTTTAGAGCTAGTGGATCCCACGATGTACAGGCAGTTGATTGGATATTTGATGTATCTAGTCAATACTTGACTAGATATTTGCTATGCAGTGAGTGCACTTAGTCAATTCATGTGTGAACCAAGGCAAATACATTTAGTTGCAGCAAAGCATATCCTGAGATACTTGTGTGGCACAGTTGGGTATGGCTTGAGATATTCCTCTGATGTGGACTTGAAGCTGTGTGGATATTTTGATTCTGATTGGGCCAGGTGTATTGCTGATTGGAAGAGCACCTCTGAATCTTGCTTCAGTTTGGGGTCTGCGATGATTTCTTGGTGTAGCAGGAAGCAGTCTTCAGTGGCACTAAGCACAGCAAAGGCCGAGTATATTGCAGCTTGTGTGGCAGCTTGAGAAGCAGTGTGGCTTTGGAAGCTTCTTGCAGGGTTGTTTGGACAATCGTTGGAGCCAACTGTCATTCATTGTGATAATCAAAGTTGTGTGAAGCTTTCTGTCAATCCAGTGTTTCATGACATAACTAAACATGTTGAGATCAAATACCACTATATCAGAGATATGGTATTGAGGAAAGCGATACAGCTGAAGTACATCAACATTGATGAGTAGACGACAGATATTCTCACCAAGCCTCTTTCTAGAATAAAGTTTGTGTACTTTCGAGACAAGCTTGGTATGGTGGAGAATGAAGCCCTAGCTGAGAGGGAGTCTCAGCATCAGTGATCTTCTTTAATGCATTTCTCTCAATGAGAGAGATTTGAGGTGCAAGCCCTTGTTAATGCATTTCTCTGTGAGAGAGATTTGAGGTGCAAGCCCTTGTTAATGCATTTCTCTTTGTGAGAGAGATTTGAGGTGAAAGCCCTTGTTTCTACCCTCTCGGAGTAGCCATGGTGGATGTCATGTGTGTGACTCCATGACAACATCACGTGAGAGAGTCCATGATGATTTTCTTGTACATGTGCTTTTCACCCTTTGGGAGTAGCCATGGTGAATGTCATGATGAGGTGACGACATCACGTTGAGTGATTCCGTGATAGGCACTTGTGCACATCTACCATACATGGGAGTAGCCATGTTGGTTGATATCACGATGAGGTGATATGTTCCTCTCCACATATGGGTGTAGCCATTGTGGGAGTCATGTGAGAGAGTCCATGATTTTGTGTATCAGAAGTATTCCTCCCTAGCTAAGAGGGAGTGTTGATGATTGTAGCTACGGGCTACATACTTCCGTCTCATTGTGAATAATAAATTCATATAGCCTAACGGCTATTCATTTATTGAGATAATTAAAGTGAAGAGGCGCTTCACTTAGGCAACAATATAAATTCTATTTGGGCCGACCTTCCTTGTATTTCGCATCATTTATTTGTAATTGTATTTTCCATAGGTGGCCGACCTTGTACATGAAGAGGTGCAACCTCTCTCACATTTTGTATTTATACAAGTTCATTTCCATCCTTTCATCCATCAAGCAAGTTTGATTCATTCATTCATTCAAGTGCGAATTTCATCTAGAGCAGATTGTGAATTTCTTCAAGGGCAGATTTCGATATCAAGGAAGGGCTGATTATTATCTGTTATTGCATCCGAGTTGGTGTTGTATATTGGCCTTGTGATTGGCCTCATTGTAAAGAGAATTGTTGCCATTATTTATATATATAAGAGAGATCTTTGTTGTTGGGTTTTTTCTCCCTCAAGTGGAGGGTTTTCCCAGGGTATATGTTGTGTTTATGTGTCTGGTTTTTTGAATTAAATTCTGAGTTTTATAGCTGATCATAAAAATTAATAGGGCATCCAAGTTCATAAGGAAACTTTTTTGCTTTTGTTGCCTATTAAAACAATGTTAAGTTATTACATTAGGCTCCAAGGTGCTTTTTACGATGACCACCAACCCATTCACTTGAGTTATAAAGTTACTTTATAAAAATAACTTAAGTGATTGATAAAAGGAAAATATTAAATAATCCAACCTTAGACTCACCAACGCCACCTTAGGAATAAAATTGCTGAAGCAATATGGGCCTGAGACCAGTTACTTGAGATAGACTTACGATAAATAGCAACTGCTAAAAATAGTAAGTACTCCGAAAACACAAATTGGCACAAAATTGAAGTTCACTGAGATGCCCCGTACCTTACTATAAATAGTAAGCACTACAAACTGGCCACTGCTATAAGTAGAAAGTCCTACCGAAAAGCAACATTGAGCCCAATGCTAGCATTGAGTCCCCTAACCAACTCCAACTAGCCTATGGGAACTCTGGAATAGGCTAATTGAATACCCTATTGCTCAAGTGGGAGAAGGGGACATTACAAATTGCCTCATAAGGTTGAGGACCCATGTATGATTGTACATGTGTCTACAAATATTTTTGGTTATCACCACACACGCTTTGATCCATGGAATCTTGCCAAGATCTGAAGTATCCCTACTAAATCTAACCCAAAAACTCATTTTTTAGAATGTTGACATTTCGTCAAATAGTTGTTGTGCAAACTCATGAATTCTAATTTTTTGACTGCTGTTTTGATTTTCTGAGTTTTGTTTGATTGCTTTCGACGTTTGGTTGAGTGTTTTCAATGCCAATAACATAAAGGAAATGCATAGAATTGATATATAAATGATTACACAACATAAATTGATAAACCCACTTCCATTTATGCCATTAAATTAAAGATATAAGGTTTGATTAAAATGATAGTTATGTCTGATATGAAAATTATCAGACTGTAACAACTCTATCAAACCCAATACAATTGAAAGATTTGAATACCCAATATGCCAATAACATACCTGTTCTATGCTAGCATGAAAATGCAATGTATGGAAGTTGATATGAGCATGATAACAATGGTAGAGGACTGAAATAGAATGTGGAATATGCAGCTACAGGTTTGATCGTTGTTATGGAAGTGCTAATATGAAATTGGTTGCCAAAATAGTATAACCAACAATTAGAATGCAAATATGTGATAGTATTGGCCTGGTTGAAACTCGATTTATCAATGGTTGCACTTGAGCTGAAGAAATATGCTGATAAAATGCTGCTACAAACTTAGATCTGCAAAAAATATACCTGAAACTCATCCAATAAAAGCCCAAATGAAGACCCAAGGTAGGCCCTCCCCAAAGGTGAACTGGGTTCTCGTCCAATCCACGATAGCCTTTGAGAGTTTTCGTTCCCAGAAGGTTGAAGCAATGCTGAAACCCTTCTCTAGAGCTCAAACCTGCAAAGTGTTTTGTAAAAATGAGAGTAGAATGCCCAAAAAGGAGCCCAACACATTGCTTTATAACCTCTCATGGACTTTTTTTAATAAAAGTCAATAAAATAATTTTCTTGAGGGTCTTTCCTCATCCAAATAAAAGGGCCACTTTTTAAAAACAACTTGAGTTGCTAGGATGGGGGCACTTTATTCACCTCATGATTTTCAGTTACTATTCATTTTTTACTATTCCGTTAAAGCAAACCTTAAAATTTTCACTTTAACCCTGGATTCATCAATTGAACTCCAAATTGAAAGGCTCATAAGGTTCCCAGCTAAACTCCACAACCCTCGGTTGGGTCCCCTAACCATTCTGCTGACGTACGGGAACCCTAATAGTAGGCCAACCTCCACTATAGACTGAGTCGTCTAAGGAAGGGACATTACAAGATCCTCCAACATGAGGTCAAGGCAATGAGTAGCACAGGGAGTCCAAAATAATGATGGGTGCCTATCCACGAGTAGTCTACTTGTAGCAACATAATTTGTTGCATTATTTGTAACTACTTGCACCACATTCTCCTCACCCACCTCAACCAAGATTTCCTCCAAAGCTTCACAAAGGAACTCAACATTTTTTGTGTTTCTTGAAGCATCAATAGATTTTATAAACATTGTGCCACATGAAAAAGAAGCAAAATCAATGATTCGATAAAGTATAAATTAAAAATATTAATCACTAAATCAACGCATTTTAGGAAGTACAATCACTTGAGGAAGAAACAAGAAAGTTTAGCAATGTTCTATTTCTTCTATCTGTCCAACCATCAGTCATGATGGTGCAATCCTTATTCCTCCATATCTCTCGTTTGTCAATTGTTGCTTTCACATCAGCCACCTTTTAAGACAAAATGAGGCCTTTTATCTCCTCATCATTAGGGGCTTTAAACCCCGCCCCACAAACAGTAATGGCATCCAACATGTTTTTCCAATAAGGAGACCTAACATAAATAAATTAAATAAAATAAGTTTTGTAAAATTGAGAGTTTAAATTTGAATTTGACATACCTCTAAACATAAAAATTCAAGAGACAAAGAATCAAACTATATATTTTAAAACAAAGAAAAAAAAAGGTTCCTGGCTATGTGGAATGGAAAATGGTGTAATAGAACCAAAAGTCTCCAATTGCACTTTTAGTTGCATCAAGTTTATATTTGTTTCAACCCATGCTCTCAAGTGATGGTTGGGAACCTGGATTAGTGTGTGGAAAAATATATGAATTTAACCTAGATGCATGAACTCTAGGCTCAATGCTAACACTGCCATGGCCACTACCATTAGCACTACCCATACCTGAAGATGGACGAAATGGAGGAATGCAAGAAGAAGACTTTCCAATTCCACTTATGGTTACCATCTCCTCTCGTTGCCTCTTTTTTAGTTCTTTTTGTTGCTCAAAGGTTTCTAATTGAACTTGCATTTCACACATAACATCAACAGACACTTTTGGGTATGGTTTAGCATCTCGGTATGGTATATGTGCAAGATGGTATTTTAATTTATTAATGCCTCCCCCAAGTAAAGTTTGTTTGCAATGGGAACAAGTTATCTCTCCTTTTTTTGCCCAGCGATAGCATGCTTCCAACAAGGGTCCCTTCTAATTGGGGGCCCCAAACATTGTAATAAAGACAATTTATAAATCAAAAGAATGTTGCAATAACATATAAATTTAAAAAAATAACATTTATGGTTTATAATTAAACTAACATAAAAAATTATAGGGTTTGCAGTTATAAAACTATTTTTCTTTTTACAAAAACACCTAGGGTTTGTTCAACAAAAAAATTAAACACACCTAGGGTTTGTTCTTTGGTCCACTAAAACAAAATAGAAAAAATAAATGTAGAAGAGAAATGAATTTTTTTATTAGAAAAACAATTTTTTTTTTTCAAATTACAAACTTACCTCTTAAATATTGCTTGAAATCCATGGTGAGCTCTTCCCAATCTTTTGTAGACTCCTCTAGATGCACCAAAAGTAGCTACAAACTTGCCCAAATGTGATTCAACCATCGATTTTTGCTTAATCTCCTTGATGGATTCCTTCAATGCAATTCAATTTTGGCCCAAAACTCTCTTTTTTCCTTTCCCTTTGGTTTGAAAATGAAATGAAGTTGCTTTTAGGGTGTAGGAGACAAATATAAGATAATTGTTTTTTAGCGAATTGTTTTTTTGTTTGTTTGTTTTCTTTTTAAACTTTTTACTTCACCCAGCTGCGGCCAAGTTTTCCTAGTGGGAATCACCTAGACTTGGCAAGTTTGGCGAGCACCGGGCTATTAGGACTCTAGACATGTTTGGGGTCGCTTGCCTCGGGACTCACCGAATCTAGGTGATTCTTGGTGAGTCTTGGTTCTATGATTATAACCCAGTTAACTGGACTCACATTTTATTTATGACATCACCATCATATTTGACTCTAATATAGTCAATTTGGATATACATTTTAAGGAGGATTTTTGTGATTTTTGTGATTTTTAGTATTATTTCTTCTATGTTGACCAATCTTCTGATGGTAGCCAACTAGTGATTTGTAAGTTTACAATAATAATACATACACGAGTCATTGGCACATTATCTAAGGCATATAGCATGGTCTTCTTTCTCACAGTGGAGCTTAAGCATTAATACAAAATGGAGGCTTTGGAGATTTGAGCATGTCTGTTGCTGCTGACATTAATGGGTGATGGAAAAGAATTTGGTCTCATTGGGACAGCAAATGTTCAGGGGAAGGGATATTATGGCTTCACAAAGGGCTAAAAATTCCAGTTGCTATGCATGTTGGTCAGTAAATCTTTCAACTGATTCACGAGAACAAAATGAGTCCATATTGCAGTAAAAAGACACTATATGTATATGAAGAAATCAATAAAAGCTAGAAGCCCTGAAAGATGACCCATATTGACCAACGAAACTATAAACAAGATACCCTCAATCATGGTATAATCCTGGAATAGCACTGTTGTCAACCCAGATGCCTTCCAGCCTGGCTTTTGATGTTCATTTTCACTTAGAAGGCATAATTCTTCATGGTGGATCTTTATTTTCATCCCTTTGCTTTTGGGAGACATAAGAAAATGGACAATAGTTGAAAATTTCCTATGAATGGAGGGAGATGAAAGCATTGTTGTGGTGTGGTATTGAGCCTTAGCTCTGGCTTTAGTCAAAAGTTGCAGAGCCATACATTGAGTGGCTCTTCATTGTGCTGGTGATTGTAAAATGCTTTTGACCATTTTAATGAGTAGAAGCTCTGTTTTTTCTAAGCACCCTTTCATGGGAGGTATAGGGATGACCTTTCATCCTTCTCTAGTGGGGTGCTTGATATAAATCACAGAGGAGGTGGCTATTGCATTGCCTTAGGTCTTGAGTATGATTCTAATTTTTAATAATTAGTTAAAAACTATAGTTGAATATTTGTTATCTTGTCTTTGTGAGTGATATGCCATATGGAGTTTAGTGATTATAGTATGTTTGTTTCTAAAATAGTAGAATTATAACCTATGGTAGTGTGGATAAAGGGTGCATCTCTTTGGTTTTGTTACTTAAATGGTAAATAGGCTGTGTTCTATATTTATCTAGGAATCTCGAGTTCTAAAGTATTTATTCTGTTTCTATATAACTTTTATATTTTTGCAGGTGAAAAATAATTGGTTTGTTCGACAAGGCCTGACACCTTTGTGTCTCGATCATGTTTTGGTAAGATATCTTGGATGATAATCTAAGAGACATCTTCTTTTCTTTTAGTTTGGTTACCTTATGCCCAAATCATTTTTTGATAGATATCTATCATCATGATTTAAGAGACATCCTTCTTTGTTTATGGTTTAGAACTGCTTTTGTCTATAAAAAGCAAACAATGCAATTTGTGTCAGTCTATATTCTTGTGGTTACGTTACCCATATTTTGAGTCTTTAATATCATGTGAAAAAAAGGATTGTACTTTATGTTGAATAGACTTTTTGAAAGTGAAAATAGTAACATAATGAGATTTGCAGAAGATGGGAATCAATGCCTCAAAAAATACAATGATATAGCTGTTAGAAATTAGTGCTTAACATAGATTAGTACTTAATATAAATAATGTAAGTGATTATGCAATAATCACTTTAGTTAGTAGAGATTAGTTATTAGTTAGTTGTTAGGTGGTTTTGGGTAGTTTGTAGGTTGAATGGCCTTATAAAGGCAATTTTTTGTAATAGATTTAGTGGTGCAATATGAATGACTGATTTTTAATTTGAGAGCAATCTCATTTTCTCTCTCATTTCAATAATAGCATCCAACATATGCATTTCATTAGCTAAGCTAATTATAAGGCCTAGATTTACATCTTTATGTAAATCATGTTTGGGAATGTGAGAAACACGTTTTTATTGAAAAAAAATCTCTGCCATCTAGTGGTGTTAAGAAAAATCTGGTGTGTTGTTTCTTCAACTATTTAAGGACATTGATTTTAGGTTAAACAATGTTTGTTTGGAGTGGTCTATCCAGTCAATTGATGAGTATGTTCAGGGAAGTGGAGGGGTAATCTGTTGTGTTTTTCCTTGGTTAGCATCTAATATTCTTGTCAACATGTAGTATTATTGATTCTAGGCCTTTAGTTGTACAGTTATTCTCATTGTTCACATAAATGGTTTTTTTTTGTGGATGGCTCGGAACCCAATGGTGATCTTACTATAAATGCTGAAGTGAAGAGAAGAGAAGATATCCCTGTTGGCGTTTAAATTCGCACCTCTGGTATGCGTATTTGAAATGGACAGCTATGCACAGATAAACTGCTCTTCAAATTAGGAGGGGAAGCTCCCTCTTGCTGATGGTGTTTGAATGAAAGTAAACTAAAACTAAGTTGCCTATCTTTTTGATCAGCTTAGAGCACAAGGTTTTTTAAACACAAACGCCGCAGATGATATTTTCTGATATAAGAAGTTCAACTACGACTAACTTAAACTAAAGACGTTCCTAACCTCTCAAGTAATAGCAGAGCAAGAGAAGTTAGAAATTAACAAGGTAGATCTTCTGACAAAATACTTCAATAAACTCTATTCCAACAAACATCTACACACTTCAATGTAAGCTGAAATCTACATCATAAAAGTAGAACATAAATAACGGAAATTTGAGATTTTCAACCAAGGCAAAGGAGGCTCATGATTTTATTACTCAAATCTCTGGAACAAAACTCCCTTCTAACATGCCTGGAACAAGAGGTTGCAGCTAAAGAGGCTTGCAATCTTGCTCTTACACACTAGAAAACAACAATTACACTAACTCCTTGTTGGCTAAAGAGGCTCAACAATTTGCTTGTCACAACACAATTTGAACAATACTTGAGCAACAAATAGAAGGCACAATAGGCTCAGCGTTTTGTTCTCACTAGCACGGTTAAAGAAACTAAATGAGCAAAGGCTCTTATTTATAGAGAAGCAGAGGAGTAGGGAACCCTAATATCTCCTCGCACAATCTAGGGCTTGCTCAGCAAGCAAACTTTATTACTAAATCTAGAAAGAAGATAACATCTAAAACCCTAAGAAAGCAGAAAAAGCGGGAAACACCAACTATTACATCTTATCTTCTTTCTCTTCTCAAAGAATGGATAAGGATTATTCCAAGAATAGAAAGAAAGCGGGAAAGAAAGCTTTTAGAAGAAAGCTGCTTTAAAGCTCGATCACATCCGCTAGGAAGTTAGAGATTGTGTCCCGGTTCGGTGCATCTATGCCATCAACAGCAAAGCACCGCTTTTCTAGGATATCTTCAGCATCTGCAATAGATTTCAGGAAATTTTCGACCTCATTGGCCGCTTTCTCGAGCTTTGCTGACATCATCGAAATATGACCGATCCTTCCGCCAACTGGACTGCAACTGTGAACAACATTCTGAAACTGATCTTGCACTTCCTCAAGCCTGACGTAGGAACCATCTTCAAGACTGTACTGAGAAGGGATTTCTATGATGAATTCGCTGATGAAAAGAAGAGCTTCAACCACCCTTTGTCTGTAGGCGATGAATTCTTCAGATATCCTCTCATAGGTTTTAACTTTGAAAACATGACGCTCTCTCCAGGCAAGGATTTGTCTCTTGTGTTCTCTTGAAACTGCTGAATTGTAAGCCGTGTCTAAATCAGCAATGATAATCTCATGTCTCGGTTTTACTTCAGCCAGTGTCTGTTCAAACCCTTGGATGCCTTGATGTAGCTCATGAGCGTTTTCCCTTAACTGGAACATCCGTGCCAAGATCTCCTTTCCTCTGACAATGAAGCTCTCGATCCACTCCTGAGTCTCTTTTCCACAAATGACTAGTTGTCTTACCTGATGGTGATCAGTTGGTGTCTCCAAGACCTGGGGCAGCAACTAGGTTGCTTGTGAAGAACCATGGACAAGGTTAGAAATGAAAAGCCTGAGTTGCTGATTTTCAGCCTTGAGTGCTGCCTTGTCTTCTCCATCTTTAAGCACTCCTTCTTGAAGGTTTTCGGATACAACTTTGAAGAGACTCAAATCTGCATGTCTGGTATTTCTACCGAGATTAGCCTTGACCATGACGAAATCATCCATATTCACCTCATCCCTGTTCTTGTCTTCTGGGGGCACTGCAGTCTCCATGACTATCTTGTTATCAGGATTCCTATCAAAGTGAACTTGCTTCTTTGCCTTCTTCTTAGGAGGTTCCTGATAGATGTTATCGAGATCGTCAACACTCACTTGATATGAAGGCCTTCTCCTAACCCTTCCTAAGGAGTTCGCCAAGACACGTAGTATCTTTACTAACTTCCTCAGGAGGTGTTGCTGCAATCTCTTCATCATCTTCGATATCAAGATCAATGTGAATCGGTGAAGAACCTGTCAAAGGTACAGAAACATGTGTTGAAGGTGGCTCCTCTGCTTCATTCTGAGATACTGGCTCGTCAAGAGGAGTTTCTGAATCAACTGTAGGCTGCTCCTGTATGACTATGCCTGAGAAATCCAACCTTCCTTTTACATTTTTATTTGATCTACTACCTTTGACGCCATCTTGAGACTGACTTTTGCCCTTCCCTTTTGACTGCACTTTGGAAGAAGAGGGAATTGTCCTTGGCGGCTCTGCTACTGGAATGGAGTTCTTCCTTTTAAGGATTAGGAACACCTTGCTGTGCTCAAGGACTTGTCTTGTCCTGTCTTCTACTGAGAGTGACTCTTTATTTGCCCAGTTAACTTGTGGTAAGGGCTGATCTTCAATTCGTTTCTGAGTGTACATCAGGAGAAGCACATCTTCATCATCATTTGATAGCCCTTCTATATCTTCATTTAAGTAGTCTTTCATCTGATGGAGAGTGAGCCTGCTGTAACTACGCCTCCGCACCTCAAACTCATCTGCACAGTTAGCTCAAAAATCTTCAAGTGCGGCTATATGATCATAGTTCTTCTCCAATCGGCCAGCGTAGACACCATGAGGGTCAAATGATCGTCTCTCGCTATAAGATTTGAGGCCGAATTTATCTAACTCTTCTCCTATTGTCTTGGTATCTGCAGTAGTCTTGCATGTATAAATACCCAACCCTAATGGAAACTGAAGAGAGGGTTTCCTTCTATTCCTCAAGACTGTGTGGACACCATGAGCCTGCCTCAAGAACTCCATGAAGATGACCTCATCTAACGGATACCTTGGCAACATGAGCGGGGCACCTGAATAACCATAGACCCTGAGATAGGTAAAAGTAGGAAACTGTATAAACCAATCCGCCCATTCCGCCATTGCTGCCCGGGCAACTGAAGAGATGCGGACGTGCAATTCGTTGTCTAGGTCCCGCACTATATACATCACGAAGGCCTTGTTCACCCTTTTGTAGTGGTGCAATGACTTTGTGAACTCCAATTGGGGATAGTAGTTATATATGTGTTGTACGTTCAACAATCCCTCGGTGTTCAACCCTCTGAATTGACCTTGATAGGCCACCAGGTAGACTAGGTATGACACCATGTGGAATACATGAAACTGGAAGTATTCTGTTATTTGCTGATGTAGGCAGTCACTAATCAAAGTAGGCCAATCATAGAACTCGGTTTTCTTCATGATGTGGGGAATGGCGTAAAACATCCAAGGTTGGAACTTGGTGGCATCCTCTGAGCCAGTGACCCTGTTGAGCAAAGTGATGATGATGGCAATCTCGTCCTTGAACTCCCCTCGCCTTATGTTTTTCTTTCATTCATCTCTTTGCAATCTTCTTGCTATATTTATCTTTATGCATATTCCATATCCTTTCGCATTCACCCTTTGAGAGAGTAACGCTTTCAGGCCACGGGGGAATGGAAAAACACTTTTTGATCATATCAGGCTTTAGACTGCAAATCAATTTGCCATCTATGACTGTATCTCCCTAGTAGCCGGGTTGTAATGCTTAATGCAAGCGATTACGAAATCAAGGCTTTGAACTGATATAGGAATTGACGTTGCTGCGAGGAGTCCAGAATGTCCCCGGTTCTTGATTGAAGTGTTGCCTGCTCTCTCCAAGGCATGTAGATCGAACATCGGCTTGATATGATGCAAGTTTGTCTCAGTTGTTTTGATGTAATTGTGATAGAGAGCTGATTCAGTCTTGAAAACATTGGGAGTGTACTCCATTTCGGAAAATTTGAAGAATAACTGTAAACTCGCCCTGATTCTGACAAGTTCTGAGCAACTTCTATTTTTAGAATGCTGATTTTTGTGCTCTAATGGACAAATTTTTGAGAAATTTTTCTGAGATATGGGTTTTGTTTAGAATATCGATGCAAGACAACCTAGATCGTCCGTTATTGAAAATTTTGAATTTTGCCTAAAAAAGCAGCAAACCCTAATTTCTTCAATTTTTCCCAAAAAAAGCTGGCACCTAGGTTTTGTTCAGAACAAGATTAGAAATGGACCTGTTGATGTGATTTTTATGACCACACCAATCAGCAGAACAAAGTTGTCCAAAGGCTACTCCGTTCTCTCTTGATCAAAGTATTCCGTGCGCTAAGATTGCAAGAAAGTTCACACGTTCAACTCCAAGGTTCCGAAATATTTAGAATACCCTCAGTTGGTTTGATGTGAATTGCTGTTTTCACGAGGGGACTTACACAATTGTTCAGGATTCTTGCAGTTAACAATAGGTGAATGATTTGAAGGGGATTTTGCGCGTATGATTTGGCAGTAAGGTTCGTTTTCCTAAAGCTAACCAGAAATAGACTGAAAATAAATGAGTATAAGGGAGAGGTGGTTCTAAATTCTATCCTAAATGCAAGATATGTGGAGCTCGATTTCAGCAGACTTCGACCGAATTTCACCTAGCCTCACGTCGGACAGCTTCAGCAAAATTGGTGCAATCTTCAAAGGGATAGCAAAAGATATTCAGATTACAATTTAGCATACATATACCATCAAGACGATGCATATAAGCATACAAATCACAATCGAAGTTAAACTCAAGATAATTTCCAGTCGACCACGCAAGACGAACTTGTCATCAACAAGTTGCTAGTGGTATGGAATGAAATGAAGCTACCTCAATAAAACACCACACATCCAAAGCAAACTACTTGCATGAAATGAGAATTATGCTACTTTATGCTACTTGGATCCGAAAGGATGAAGAGACCTTGCTAGCTATCCATGACAAAGACGAATTCCACCATCAATGAAAAGATCTATTATGTCATGTCCCCTTCCAGTTGACATCTCTCAGTGAGCATGATTAGCCTATTATGTGACCCTCGTAGGCTGATAGAGTGGATAGAGGGTCTGATTGAGGCTTAGTTTGGTTCCTGTTGACAGAATCATATAGTTTGGCTTTCGTTCGGGGTTGTTCGGACATCATTTTCTTGACTTGCTATTTTTAGTAAGTTAAGTCACTTAGCGGAGCACCCCTGCTATTTTTAGCAGTATGGTCTGATCGTGAGCAAATTCAATCACTTATTCTACAGCTTCAGACGGTTCGTTAATCAGACGTATTTTGAGGAAGATATTAATATTTAATGGTCAGATTAAATATTAATTATTTTGAAGCTTATATTATAAAGTTATAATATTATTTAATATTATAACTTAAATGATTTCTAAAGTGGTAGACCAACATTGAAGAGGGGCCACTTTTCAATTATATTTTATAATTAAAAGTGCGTCAAGACTATTGAAAAATTAAAAGTTAAAATTCAACTTTAATTTAAATGATGCCTTTTGAGGAAAAAGTCGACCCTCTTGAAAATATAAGGAATTTGCATTGTGAAGAGCTCATTATGTTGAAAAATCGAATTTTGATCAAGTATCTTTCCAGAGAACGGAGCCAAGGGTTTTAGTTGTCTTCAGGCATTGGAGAACGAGCCATCTTCAGTGTTGCAGTTTAGAGGCTATGAAATATCAGCTGATTTATTGCTTTCAGAGAGATAGCTTCATTCAGAGGTTATCACAGAACGTATTCAGAGACTATATCTTCAGGTTTTAGATCCGGAAATCACCAGGCAGTTAGTTATTCAGAGGCGCCTTTCTTTGCTTCATTTCTAGCATTACATCCAAGGCCGTACGGATTTTCTTGGGGTTGCTGCTAGAGCTGTACTTTGCAGATGCAAGGGCCGTACTTGCAAGTACAGGCCGTACTTCTTCCTCTAGTGCAAAACGCCTTATTTTGCAGTCTGGCTTCATCAACAGGGGCGCATATGCTTCTAATATCTTCTGCAAACGCTAGCTGGAGGGGAAAGTGGATTTCTATTACAGCCGTACCATTTCATGAGGATCATCAGGCTGCTGCAATACCAGGTTTTCATCAATAAAAGTGTTGTTTTTTCATTTGCATGTTATCAGATCTTTTATGTAATCACTCCAGAAGATCAATAAACAGTCTGGCATTGTTAGAGTCAATAGTTTCCATCATTTTTGGCATTGTAATATTTTATTTACATTTTATAATCAATTTCTTTCAAAAATCGAAATTTTCATTTGTTCATGCAAAACACAAAAAAACACAAAACGCTCAAAACAAGCAAAAACAGACAGATTCAGAAGTTAGTGAGAACAGGGGTTTCTACAGTGGTATCAGAGCTAAATCCTGCCATCCTGAGGGTTTAGCATTCTTATGCAGCCACAAGAGGTTGGGTCTCACAGATATTACACTCGCAGGAGAGCCTTGATTGATAGGGAACAGGGATTGAACAGGCAGCTGGGTACCATGGCTGACAGGATAGATATTCCTTGAAACCCTAGGGATCAAGATGATGCAGAGGTTCTACACACTCTTAGAGATTTACGGGCAGGTCAACAGCAGGCTACCGATGTACTACAGTAGTTGATAGTGGCGATCCAGAGGTTAGGTACGCCAAGGAGACCGTCACCACATCGTGACGAGGACAGGAGTGATGTAGGATCACGGAGAGCACCTAGGACTGTTTCATGGACTGTAGACAGGCCAACCTGGCCTACTTTTGTGAGACAGGAGCCCGATGAGGTTATAGCAGATGAGGAGCATGAGGGCATGTTCGCTGACACTCTTATGGCAGCGAATGATGAGTGGGAGTTACTGTCACCAGAGGTCAGAGAGAGGATCACTTTTGACAGATTCATCATTCAGAGGAGAGAACATCACAGGGGTCGACAGGACTGGAGGCCTAGATATTAGAATAATGATCTGAAGCATGCTACCAATAGACTCACTCTAGCTATGTTCGACAGTAGTGGCAAGGTTACAGCCCAGGCCTGGATCAATAAGTTAGACACTTTCCTCTCCTTGCGTCCCATGGCTGAGAGGGATGCTATCAGGTATGCTACATTGCATCTTGAGGGAGCAACTTATGACTGGTGGCATCACGGGATGGTGACACTCCAGCACAATCGTATCACCACATATCAGGAGTTCGTAGACAGGTTGGTGGAACGATTCGACAAGGATCCAAAATCTTATTTCAGAGATTTGGCTCAGTTGCGACAAAGTGGTAGTTTGAAATCTTACATAGGAGATTTCCAGCGATTGTCGGTTATGGTTCCTAATATATCAGAGAGGCGGCTCGTTGTGCTTTTCATGGAGGGATTGTTGGAACCATTGAGAGGTTGGTTCAAAGCCTTTGATCCTTCTTCGTTACAGGAAGCTATGAAGAAGGCACGCAGCATGGAGTTTGCAGCACCATCCAGCAAATTCAACTCCAGCAACACTTCTTCATTCAGGGACAATAAAGGATTTAATAAGAATAAGGAGAGATCTGATTTTAAGAGTGACTCAAAGGGGAAATCAGCAGCACCACCCTTGAATCGCGAGGCTCTTAATGATTTGCGCAGGAAGAAGCTTTGCTTCTACTGCAAAGATCCCTACGATGCTAACCACGATTGTCCTTTGCGGCCTAAGGGTAAGGCCAATAGAGTGATGTGGGCCTATTACGAGGATTCGGAATCTGAGAGTTCCGAATAGCAGGAGAGTTCTGGGGAGTCAGAATCAAAGGCTTCAGAGCCTAAGGCAGAGGCAGAGTCAGAGCTTTAGATTCAGGAGGCACGGTTGTCTAGCATTTAGCAGGAGTGTTCTTTTAGACTTCGTGGAGTCTTGGCGGGTCAGAGAGTCATCACCCTTCTAGACACAAGAGCCACCCACAATTTTATTGATGCTAGATTTGTGGAGAAGCGTGGACTCATTACCGAGGAGTTCGAAGGCATTAGGGTTAAGGTGGCAGATGGTTACACCCTCAGGTGTGATCGTATGATTAAGGATCTCCCTTTGCGCTTGAATAACTATGAATTCAAGGCTGATTATTATGTAGTGAACATGGGAGACATTGATTTAGTTTTGGGCATGAAGTGGCTTCATTCCCTTGAGGAAGTGACACTTCGTCTCAAAGACATGGAGATACGGTTTGATGTGGATGGGAAGACATATCCTGAAGGCCATTCGGGACAGTAATGTTAGGACTATTTCCTTCCGACGAATGGAGAGACTCATGCGACATGACATGGTAGAGTGGGCTGCCGAGTGCACATTGACACCTATACAGGAGGGACAGCATAAGACCGAGTATCATCCTGACATTCAGCAGTTGAGAGTTAAGCACAAGAAGGTTTTCAGTGACATTCCACCAGGGAGACCTCCAGATAGGGGTATTGAGCACATTATAGAGCTTGAGGAGGGCGCTAAGCCCGTCATGATTACTCCTTACAGGCATCCTAAGCGGCTTAAGGATGAGATAGAGAAGACTATCAAGGAGCTGCTTGCTATGGGTCACATTCGGCCAAGTAAATCACTGTTCGCTTCTTCAGTTGTCCTAGTGAAGAAGAAAGATGGCACCCTTCGCATGTGCATAGATTACAGAGTCCTGAATAAGAGGACCATCAAAAACAGGTACCCCATACCTCGTATAGATGAGCTTATTGATGAGCTCCATGGTGCATGTTATTTCACGAAGATAAGACCTGAGATCAGGATATCACCAGATCAGAGTTCGTGAGCAGGACGTTGAGAAGACTGCATTCCGTTGTCATTGTGGACACTTCGAGTTTGTGGTGATGCCATTTGGGCTAACCAACGTGCCAGTGACATTCCAGTCCACCATGAACAGGGTCTTCCACTCACTACTGAGGAGATATGTACTCGTCTTCTTCGATGACATTCTGATTTACAGCAGGACTTGGCAGGAGCATTTGGCTCATCTGGATACAGTGCTCAACATTTTGGAGAGGGAATCCTTGTACGCCAAGGAGTCCAAGTGTGATTTGGGGATGACTAAGTTGCTCTACTTAGGTCATATCATCCATGCAGAGGGAGTGCAGATGGATCCTGAGAAGATCCGTGCTATCATAGATTGGCTTACTTCGGCGAACCTTACACAGCTGCGAGGATTTCTTGGCTTGTGTGGTTTTTATCGCAGATTTGTGAATGGTTATTCATGCCATGCAACACCTATGACAGACTTGTTGAAAAAAGGTGCATTCTGTTGGACTCCTGAGGCACATGAGTGTTTTGTGAGGTTCAAGGAGCTGATGACTACGTGCCCAGTGTTGGCACTGCCGGATTTTATGAAGCCTTTTGAGCTTCAGTGTGATGCTTCTGGTGAGGGCATTGGAGCGGTGCTTATGCAGGGCAAGCACCCGATTGTTTACGAGAGCAGGAAACTCAGAGGACCAAAGAGGCTCTACAGTATTTATGATAAGGAGATGTTAGCCATAATGCATGCCTTAGCAAAATTTAGGCAATATGTCGTGGGCAGTAAGTTTTGCATTAAAACTGACCACAATAGTTTGAGGCATTTCTTGGGGCAGCGAGACTTGAATGATTGTCAGCAGAAGTGGGTGAGTAAGTTACAGGCATATGACTTTGATATCACCTACATCAAGGGCACCCAGAATGTAGTGGCTGACGCTCTCTCACGCAGACCTTATCTGAGCTCTATGGTTCACATTACAGAGGATTGGAGGCATTTGATTGTGGCGGAGTATGTCAAGGATACTTGGGCATCCAATATTGTTGAGGGATTGATGGTAGACACCAGGTACACGCTTGTGAATGACTTGATCATTTACAAGAACAGGATTTTCTTGATCCTAGGTTCTAAGATGAACACTATTATGCGAGCCTTTCATGATGTGCCCATAGCAGGACATCCCAGGTATTTTAAAACATACAGACAGATACGGGAAAGGTTTACATGGAAGGGACTTAAGGGAGATGTTCTTCGGTATGTGCATGAGTGCCTTGTTTGTCAGCAGAACAAGCAGGAGAACACGTATCCGGCAGGGTTATTGCAGCCACTTCCGATTCCTACTAGGAAGTGGGAATGCCTGTCAATGGATTTTATTACGGGCTTGCCTAAAGCTCAAGGACGGGATTGTATATATGTGGTTGTGGATCGGTTGACGAAGTATGCCCACTTCTTTCCGTTCACCACCACTTACACAGCTATATAGGTAGCATAGGTCTTCTTCCGTGAGGTTTTTAGACTACATGGGTTGCCTCAGAGCATAGTGAGCAACAGGGATAGTCGGTTCCTGAGTCACTTCTGGCAGGAGGTGTTCAGACTTTGTGGGACCGAGCTTACACCGAGCACCAGTTACCACCCATAGATCGATGGTCAGACGGAGATAGTGAATAAATGGGTGGAAGGTTACCTAAGGAATTACATTGCAGGGCAGCAAAAGGCGTGGGTCAAGTGGATAAATTTGTGCGAGTATATCTATAATACTACCTTCCACATGACTATTCAGATGTCCCCCTTCATGGCGTTGCACGGTTATGAGGTGCCTGGTTTCCTGGATTTGCTACTGAGCGACAGTAGAGTGCCAAGTGCTGGAGATTTATTGCAGGAGAGTCAAGACACTATGAGGGCTCTCAAGGAAAATATTGCTAAAGCACAGAATCAGTAGAAGCAGTATGCAGATTAGAAGAGGACAGAGAGATCTTTTGAGGTGGGAGACATCGTATATCTTATGCTGCAGGCCTACCGTCAGTCTACTCTTAGGAAGAGTGGTTCAGAGAAGCTTAAGCCACGATATTATGGTCCTTTCAGGATTCTGAGGCGTGTTGGAGAGGTGGCTTATGAGCTAGAGCTTCCGGCGGATAGCAAGGTCCACAATGTTTTTCATGTGTCACGTCTCAAGAAGGTGTTGGGACACCGTGTGGTACCTTCATTAGTTTTACCTCCCTTAGATGATGAGGGAAAGTTGATCTTAGTACCTGAGTCTATCTTGGAGTACAGAGAGAGACAGTTGCGTAGGAGGACTATTAGGGAATATTTGGTGAAATTGAGAGATTTACCAGTGGAGGATGCTACGTGGGAGAGCAAGGAGATTTTGCAGCATCTGGAGTTGAGATTGCTTGAGGACAAGCAATTTCAGGAGGGGCGGACTGTCATGTCCCCTTCCAGTTGACATCTCTTAGTGAGCATGATTAGCCTATTATGTGACCCTCGTAGGCTAATAGAGTGGATAGAGGGTCTGATTGAGGCTTAGTTTGGTTCCTGTTGACAGAATCATATAGTTTGGCTTTCGTTGGGGGTCGTTCGGACATCATTTGCTTGACTTGCTATTTTTAGTAAGTTAAGTCACTTAGCGGAGCACCCCTGCTATTTTTAGCAGTATGGTCTAATCGTGAGCAAATTCAATCACTTATTCTCCAGCTTCAGACGGTTCGTTAATCAGACGTATTTTGAGGAAGATATTAATATTTAATGGTCAGATTAAATATTAATTATTTTGAAGCTTATATTATAAAGTTATAATATTATTTAATATTATAACTTAAGTGATTTCTAAAGGGGTCGACCAACATTGAAGAAGGGCCACTTTACAATTATATTTTATAATTAAAAATGCGTCGAGACTATTGAAAAATTAAAAGTTAAAATTCAACTTTAATTTAAATGATGCCTTTTGAGGAAAAAGTCGACCCTCTTGAGAATATAAGGAATTTGCATTGTGAAGAGCTCATTATGTTGAAAAATCGAATTTTGATCAAGTATCTTTCCAGAGAACGAAGCCAAGGGTTTCAGTTGTCTTCAGGCATTGGAGAACGAACCATCTTCAGTGTTGCAGTTTAGAGGTTGTGAAATATCAGTTGATTTATTGCTTTCAGAGAGATAGCTTCATTCAGAGGTTATCACAGAACGTATTCAGAGACTATATCTTCAAGTTTTAGATTCGGAAATCACCAGGCAGCAGTTATTCAGAGGCGCCTATCTTTGCTTCATTTCTGGCATTACATTCAAGGCCGTATGGATTTTCTTGGGGCTGCTGCTGGAGCCGTACTTTGCAGATGCAAGGGCCGTACTTGCAAGTACAGGCCGTACTTCTTCCTCTAGTGCAAAACGCCTTCTTTTGCAGTCTGGCTTCATCAACAGGGGCGCATATGCTTCTAATATCTTCTGCAAACGCTAGCCGGAGGGGAAAGTGGATTTCTATTACAGCCGTACCATTTCATGGGGATCATTAGGCTGCTGCAATACCAGGTTTTCATCAATAAAAATGTTGTTTTTTCATTTGCATGTTATCAAATCTTTTATGCACTCCAGAAGATCAATAAACAGTCTGGCATTGTTAGAGTCAATAGTTTCCATCATTTTTGGCATTGTAATATTTTATTTACATTTTATAATCAATTTCTTTGAAAAATCGAAATTTTCATTTGTTCATGCAAAACACAAAAAAACACAAAACGCTCAAAACAAGCAAAAATAGACAGATTCAGAAGTTAGTGAGAACAGGGGTTTCTACATATTATCATGAAAGTTTTACACAACAATCTCTACAAAAGTTTTCAAAGGGAAAACTTTCCTTCACACTATGCTATCAAAATGCCTACTCTCTAGTGTCTCTTCAAATCTCAATTCTAATCTCTAATCTCTACTTCTAATCTAATGAGATACAAATGAGGGGGACTCCCCCTTTTATAGATAGTCCAGTCTAATGGACAGCTAAGATTACAATCAAAAGAGTGGCTAAGATTAAGCCACCTCAACTCTAACCCTAAAAACTGCCAGAATGGGGAGTGGTGCAATAAATGAGCAAAGATTCCCACTCACTCCCAAAATAGTAAAGGCAATTAATGCCCATAATTAGTCTTCTAGAAGATCATTGTCCAGTAGTGCATTCCCATTCTCCTTCTCTCTTGCTGCAAACTCAATGAACCTGCCAAGTACAGCCTCAACTTCCTGAACTGAAATAGGTGGAATGCAATCAAGCTGGAACTCTAACACCGTGACTGATGGTTCATGCCGTGCACAAGATTTTCTCCAAGCAACTAAGGAATCCTGCATGCTCTGGATCAAGCTGGAGAAAGTAGAGGTGTTCTCAAAGTCATCTTGTACAAAGGTATTCACTTTTGAAAAGAAAGGCACCAGCCTACCCCTCAAATTATCAGGAGTCACCTTATCTGGATTCAACCGCCTAGCAAATATGGCCTCGAAAGTATTCTGGACTCCATGAATGATATTGACCATAGCCTTCTGTACTCTGGCCGAATCCGCTTGTGCTGCATCGAAGAAACCACGTCCCGTGATTGCTGAAGAATACCATCTAGAAAGTCATACCTGTCATTCTCCTGAATGACCCCTCCATCAATCAACAACCGCAAAGGAACATGTCTCAATGCCTCAAGACGCTGAATAACCTTGCTCTGATAAACAAAAGCATCTCCCCAGGCCTGATCAACTGCTTCCATTCATGCCAAAATACTAGAAGCCTGCTGAAAAGCAAGAGTAAGGTCCTCCATAAACTTTTCTGTCTCAGCACGAACTCCTGTAACCCATTTGTCTGCCTTCTGTGCCATCTTCCCCAACTCCAACAAGCCACTAATCGACTCTCTAGGTATCTCAGGTGGAAGCTCTATCGTTGGAATCTCCTGCCCACGAGGACGAGACAACTGCTGGACATATCCTATCAAAGCCTTATGCTCTCTTTTCAACTTCTTGTACTTTCCTTCCTTTTTAAATAATCTGTCCTTGAGGGCGAGGTAGGAGTTATCACACTCCTCTACAATCTGTGCACCTGTGGGGTGTCCTAACTCCAAAGTTGTGACCATGTAGTTTTCTAGTACTGCTTCGTCTCGGTCACAATCAACCTGTGGCACTGCCATGTGAAGGGTGCGAGAGCCATCCTCTTCAGTCGAGATCTTTGAAAACTTCCGTGCTCTCTTCTTTTGTGGAGGCGCACTGATCCTGTTCAAAAATTCTTCCATCTCAACTGCTAGATCAATTTCTTCGCTGGGGCTTCTTCTCATCCTGTCTCTGAGCCAATCAAGTACTGTATACTGTATATCAAACGGTTGTTGTTCTTGTGCCTCTACTTCACGGACTTGTTCAACTTCTATATCATTCTAGCGAGGCTCATCATCCTCAAGTGGCTGAGTATCTCTTGAAACTATATCATCATCATCCAAAGCCGTCTCTAGCTCATGCTGAAACTGAGGGTCAGTAGTAGTCCCCTCATCAGTCTGCTGATCGTCCCTACTAGGTGTGTTGACGCTCTAGCCAACTGACTCTCTTCGCGGTGGCCGATTATCTTCTTGTACTGCTTGCACCTGATTCAATGCATTTCTTTGATCAACAAATAAAGAAACCTCCTGTATACTTGGAGAACGTGTCTCCAATGGCGTGGGTGACTCAACTACAACTCTTGGAGGCTCCGGCTGAACAGGCTCCTGCCGAACTGGCTCTTTCCTTCTAGATTCCGGACCTCGTGTGATTTGTTTCTTCCTGGTGGTGGTGGGTGTCCTGTGATCTCCCATCAAATTGTAAGTCAATGCAATCGACCTACTCTTCAATCTACTCACACGCATGTCAACCCATGCCCTAGTAAATGTCAAGACTGGAATGCAAAGTGTGTCCAAATCTGCTATCTCAGGCTCTGACCAATCCGGGAGTGGAAGTGGAGTATTTCTCACTGCTTCATAATCTAGATGGATGATGTTCATGTCCTCATCCACCTGGTCTGGTGCCGGAATGACTTCACACTCCCTAATCATGCTTATTGGCAATCTAGAGAACATTCTCTTCCTGAATTCAGCTTCATCTGATGCATCAGCCCAATAATCCTCAATGTTTGCCTTGTGTTTAAACTCTTCTGACATTACCCATTTGATGTTGTTATGCGGATCATAGTGCTGTCGGTTGGTGTGATATGAAAAGTGATAAAACTGAAGCTCACTTTCAGCTTCTCTAGCTGCCTGTAATGGACACACTTTATTGGAATTGCCCATGACAATTGGGAAGTCCACACCTCGCTTCTTCTTTTTCTTTTGAATCTTATCGTAGGCAACCAATTGCCTAGATATCTCTAACATCAATATTCTGTTGGTTGGGTACTTAGGCAACCTATATGGGTATGAAGAAAATCCTTGTAGCCTTATGTAAGAAAACTTCGGAAACTGTATAAACCAGCACCCATACCTCTCAATCAATTCCTGGGCTTCCTTCGAGATCCTGTGATGCATCTGCTCCTGAAGTGTTCTCGTGATGTGCATGGTGAAGGTGTCATTGGCACGCTTGTAATGAGTGGTACTAGTCAAGTGTAGCTGCGGACAAGCCTCATGAATTTTAAACTGATGAGAACCACAGCCAATGGGCTCCTTGTATGAAATTCCTCTGTACTTTGTCATATGGGCCAGCATGTAAATGATGTAAGAGCCCATATAAAATGTCTTCGTTCTTCTTAGGCTCAGGAGCTGCTCGTGCAAATTGTCACTGATCATTGCAGCCCAGTTAACGTAATCCTTTCCTTCCAGCACGAGGTTGATGTAATAGAACATCCATGGCTCAAAAATAAACGACTGTGGGCAGCCTCCAACTCGACTCAGCATCATGATAAGATCACAGTACTCCTGCTTCAAGTCATCTGCTATGATTTGTCTTGGCAGCTTCGTACGAGAAGGCCTGGGGTTGCTCATCCAGTGAGTATTGATTGTCTCTGTACATCTCTCGAATGCAGAAGCATACATTCGCTCAGCTCGCTCCCTTGATTTGTAAATCATGTTTCTATGCACTGGGATTCCAAAAGCTTCACCAATGGCAGCAGGAGTGAGGTTGGCGAGCACTTGTCCATCTGGTGACATGATTGACCTGTGATCCCTCTCGTAGCAGTTGGCGCACTCCATCATCAGCTCCGAACACTGAATGGCTGGTGGGAAACCAACAGCTGCATATAATCCGCTTCGAACAATATTGTGTGAAGTGGCCGAAGGTTGATGATGACCAATTCCTAGTATTTTATTCTTGAACGCCTCCAAGTTGAAAGAGCCCAAATTGGTATCAGTCAACTTGCCCAACTTCGAAGTGAACTTTGACTCTAGCATAAATCTCTTGCTCAGATTCTTTATAACAGCCTGCCTGGATGCACCATTGTTGTCCTTGCCAGTTGTCCTTGCCTCAACCATCTGCAAAACAATGAACATCCATGAGTAAATTAACTTAGAAAAATAAATAAAATGCTTTGCAGGGCTGTCAGTTGACTTCAAGAACTTGAGAAGCTTCAATATCATTTCTCATTCGCAAACCTCAACTTCTTCTTCAACAGATTCGAGCTTCAATACTTAGAAAATTTCTAAGCAAGCTTCAGTAACTTCACTTCACACTCAGCAACTTCAAGCCTTGATAAAATTGTCCACTTTACTTTAGCAGTTGAACTTTTAAATTCGCACTCAGCAATTTCAAGTAGCTTGGTAAGTGTGTACTTCCTTAGCTTCAGCAACTGCACTCTTTGAAATTCGAATTTCTCACTTGCATTGCAACTTCAAATCTCAGCACAAATTCAGATTTTAGCCTTCAGCTTCAGCAAAATTTCGAACCTCTTCAACAATTGCAGCCACAGCAAAATCTTGAACTCCTTCAGCACTTCAGTCTTCAGCAACCTCCTCTTCAAAAATTCGAACTTCTTCAACATATTTCAAACTCAACACTGGACTTAGAGCAAATCGAGTTTCTCTTCAGCTGTGAAAAAGAAGTGAATAACCTTCAGCACTTATAGGAAATTCGAATTCTAGAAGAAGGCTAAGTTTAGCTAGTGAATTAAATTTCCACTACTTCATTCGAATTTCCCTCTCTGGTATTTTTGACACTTGTCTTTCGACGTCAATAATCTCATTCTTCTAGAAGTTCAACTTTGACTGTCACATTTTAAATTCACTTTCAAAATTTTTTAAATTTAAATTCATCATTTAATCAATTTCCATTCTGTGATGTCCCCATCCTAGTCAGCGCAGCTAGTGACAAGGTGACAAGGTTAGCCTATTATTTCGATCCTCGTAGGCTGACAGGAGTGTGCAGAGGATCATCTGGGGCAGTTGCTCAGTGTTTGGTAGCTCCAGTTTTGCAGTTGTGTCAGGTTGGGCCTTCGCAGAATCTTCCAGTGAGCATTTTCAGGAACTTTCTATTTTTAGAAAGTTAGGTCAGGCGGAAGCTGCTATTTCGGGCAGGGCACCTGGTTCAACCATTCAGCTCAGAATCGACCCAGTTCAGCAGTTTGATGATCAGACGGAGAAATAAGGGGTATTTAATGAATTATGAAATATTTAATAATTTGACTTTATATTAAAGTCACTTTATTGAAATATTTAAATATTTAATTAATTTGGCCTGTTATAAAGTATTTATTATACTTTATAATAAAGTATTGATTTTTGACTTAATGAATATTTATTATTCATTAAAATAAGACGCCAGTTAATTATTTAATCTCTCTCCTAAGTTTAAAAGTGCAAATTAAATCATTTATTTAAATGATTAATTAAAAAGGAGATTGGGTCGAATTTCTTCAAGGGATATTTATTTCCACTCAAGGCAAAATCGAACTATTCTGATTATTATTATTCGACTTTTGTCTTTTGCTCTGAGCATTGGAGTTTGCAAACCCTAGGGTTTCTGGCAGACGAACGTTTCTGGAGAACGAAAACTCTTCAGAGATCAGGCAGACTGAGGCTGTGCAATACCAGCTGAAGCTTGCACTTGGTGATTTCATACAGAGGTCACAGATTGGGCTTAATCATCTATTCAGACAGAGATTCACAGTGATATTCATCAGATAGTAAAGGCGACTTAAGCAGAGATCATTCATCAGTGTTCTGGCACAAATCCCAAGGAGCCGTACTATATCATTACTTGCTGTACCAGGCCGTACCAGTCAGCAAAGGGCCGTACTTTTTCATTGTCTCTGGAGAAAACGCCTTCTTTCTTCATAGTCTGGTGATTGGATCTAGGGCGCTTTGGATTACTGAGGAGTTTGCGTTGTTCTGTGAGCTTGGAGAACCATTCTTTATTTCTGGCCGTACCTTCTTCTATCTGCTGCAGCCGCCATTAAAGAAAAATCAGGTTTTATTTAATAAATTCGTATTTCCTTCATATATTGTATTTGCCCGTTGTAAACCCTCTGGAAGTGAAATATATTGAAGCGCCTACCTTATTTGATCAAGTTCTAAGCTTATTTTGTGATCTAGAATTTATTTGGAATTTTCTAAGCATTTATTAGCAAAATCGCAATTTTCATTATTTGCCTGAAAACACAAAAAATACAAAAAAACCAAAAAATTGCAAAAACAACAAAATCTCAGCTAGGGTTTCGTATTGAGAACCATCAGGGTTCTGACATATTCACCAGTCGAAGTACGCCACTTGAAGTCAAATTTTACTTGTCTTTGGCTCTGGAAAATTCATCTGTGAAGAACTTAATCAAAAATATCTAGACAATTCACTTTAAATTCATTGTCGAAGCATTTTCCCTTTGAAAACACATTTTATTCAAATTTGCCTTAGAAAATTTTAAAATTTTCCCTTAGAAGAATTCACAATTCGAGCACTGATTAAATTCTTCATGCTGAAGGCCTTGGCGAAGTGCAGAAGGCATGGAAATCCATTTCTCATCGAAGATCATCAGTACCCAGAAGAAAATTTTCTCGAAAACGTGATGAATCCATGGGTACACAACGAACGGGTTCATTTAAATTTTTAAAATTTTGAACCTTAGAAAAATATTATTGAATCAATTTAAATCCGTTCATCTCTGTGATTCTATTGTGTTGCTCAGACTTGAGAAATTTTTTAAAATTCATCCTACATTGTCATCATCTTCTGACTTCATCACTGGCAAATCCATCCATGTTTAGGAAAATTATTCATCACCTTCATGTCTAGGCGTATTTTCTTAAGGAAGAAAATATTTGCCTTAGAGAAATTTTTTGAATCACTTTGCATTTTTGAAAATTTTGCCTCAAGAAAATTTTCAATTTCATCTTTACTCATTTTCCTGTGTTCAACGTCTAGCACATTATGCTTCACTTCCATCACCTTGGGCGTATTTGCTTATCATGAAGGATATACTTTGAATCCACGCCCAACATTTTTATTCATCACTTAGCAATATTTTCTCTCATCAACTTTATTCCACCACCTTTACACTCCACTTTAGGCGCATAGCATACTTGATGAAGGATAAAACCACGCCTAGCATACTTCACTTCACACGCCTTGGCAATATTTCCTATTAAATTTTCAACACCTAGCATCAACTTTGTTTTCACCACGCCTTGTATTTTATTCACCCTTTACCCACTTCAATCTTGGGTGCATATTAGCATGTGTGAAGGATGACCCTTGGGCTTCCTTATTTCGTCTTCACATGGCCCCATTTGGGCGCATTTGAGCCTAGGAGGAGGATGAAAGTTGTTGACTTGTTGACTTCTTGTTTGGGCGCATTTCTCAAGGTGTGAGGGATAAAACTTTTACCACGCCTTCTTGTGACCTTTCAACTTCCTTTCTTTTGTCCTTACATGGCCTCATTTGGGCGCATTTTGCATAGGCTGAAGGATGAAGTTTGTTGACTTCTTTGACTTCTTTCTTTTTGGGCGCATTTGAGCATATGTGCAGGATGGGCGCATTTAGGGGGTGGTGGAGGATATTCTTGCCTTAGAAAATTTTAAATGTCATGCTTCAAGGTGGGCGCATTTTGCTATGTGTGCAGGACGAACTTTGTTGACCTCTTTGACTTTCTTCTTGCATGGGCACATTTTGCCATAGGAGGTGGACGAGTTTTATACTTAGAAAATTTTCAAGCATGAGACCTTGCTTCTCCATCAAGTAGGGCGCATTTGGCCATGGGTGAAGGATGAACTTCAGACTTAGAAATTTTGCAAGCATGAGACCTTGCATGAGGGCGCATTTTACCCAGTGAGCAGGATGAACTTTGTGCCTTAGAAATTTTTCGACTTTCACCACCTTGGATGGGCGCATTTTGCTATGTGAGGTGGATGAACATCAACACTTAGCCATTTTTTTCTTGTCTTCGCCGGTTCCTGCAGGGCACGCCTGCTATTTATAGTAAGTCCTTCAATTCTTGCATCTCTGAAGCTCATAATGATTTGAAATTTTAAACAATGCACCCTTGCGACCTCATCAACCTGTTGACACTGCTATTTCGGGTTGGCCTGCTATTTTTAGCCCATTTCTGAAGGTGGTTTGCTATTTATAGTAACTGCCTGCTTTTGGTATCTCCACAACTCCGTTTGATTTGAAATTCGAATGATGCGCTCCTCACCACGTGCCTTGCCTGTCGACATCGGTGCATGCGGCCGACTTGCTATTTTTAGCCTGTTTCCAAAATGACTTACTATAAATAGTAAGTGCTCCGTTTGCCCTCAAATTTTATCAGCAGATAGCTTGAGAGATGTTGATCGCGTTGGTATACACCAGTTTTCAAAAATTCTGACTTTTTACCCCTCTTTTCAGGTCCCGAAGCTGGAAACCCTAATTTGTTCTGCATGCATATCAAATGATCTCTGTTTGTTCTTGTTTCTGTTGCATTGCGATCAGCTCGTGATTCTGAAGTGCTGGGAGGCGGCTGCCGGGATGTACCTGCTAAAAATAGTAAGTTCCTGAATGAGTGATTATTTCCGTTTGCATGTCACATCACTGCGAAGCTCTTGAAAAACCCATAAGGAATATGTAGACATGCAAAGAAAACTCTGACATGCAAACCCTAAAAATAGCCTTGGAAGGCTGAACTCTGAAAGTCGTTATCTCATTTTGCATGTTATACTGTCGCGAAGGTCTCTAAAACCCAGAAGGAATCTTCAGACATGTGTTGAAAAACTTCGCATCTAAACCCTGGAATCTGCTCTGGAAGCTGGACTGCTAAAAATAGTAAGTTGCCCGAATCTGATGAAATTTCAGTGGAAGCCTGTTGGAAGCACACTGACAACAGTGTTAAGTCTTTATTTTCAATATATTCACTTTGTTTGACCTCAGATTGACCAAAAGGATGGAAACCCTAATTTTCAAACTCGGCCAAATCTCACGTTTAAACTCAATGGCGGAGACATCCCTCGAAAGGCAGACCACAGAAAAGAGACAGAGAGAGAGAGAGACAAAAACCAAAGCCAAAAAGACCAAAATGGAGCAAAAATTAGGGGTCCCCATTTTGAATGGGGTGATGTGTGAAAAGGTCACAACAGGACCCAGTTGATTAGATTTGCAAAACCCTGATGTTTGATCAATAAAGCAGCCAACCCTAGATTTTGAACTTTCTTGAAAAAAAAAAGCTGTGATATGGGTTTTCTTCAGAAGACTGATTGGAAAGGACCCAGATGGTTGAAATTTGAATGCACTAAGGTTTTAACTGACATGCAAAATAAAAGCACTTGCTGCAACTTGATGAAGTTCTTGAAAAATTCTTCAGAAGATTAAGGCAAAAAGACCCAGATGATAGAAAAAGGAAAGCCTTGGCCTTCTGCTTGAAAAATTCGATCTTTTGGAACAAAAAGCTTGAAAAAGCAAGGGTTTATGCTTGCTGATCTGAAAAATCTGATGTAAAACCAGCAAAGATGAATTCTTGAATCACAAAAATTCTTCAAACTTGCTGCTCCAACTTTCTCCTTTGGATGCTACCTGCAAAAATAATGAAAAATACATGAAAGAATGATGTTAAATAGACTTTAGGGCTTTGGATTAGGTTTTGCTTTCTTTGCTTTTATTTCCAAAACCCTAAAACTCAGCTTCCTTGAACTTGGACGCCACCTTACTCTTGCAATTTTGAAACTTTTTGAAAATCTCAAAAATTTCTTTGAGGCATGAAAATTTGGGCGCCCTTCTTCACCAGGGGTGCCTACTTCAGCAGTGTTAGTTTATTTTTTTGATATTTTCAACTTTTCACCATTTTGACATGCTACTTCGCCTCTGATTTCCCGTTGGTAGATTGATCCGACAGGCAAGCTGAAGGTTTCACTGCGAAGCTTGACTAATTCTGAGAAAGAAGTTCTGGAGGCACCTCTGGCAAAATCCTTCATTTCGACCTCCAAAATCATAGGTGCCTTTTCCTTCTAGGGGCGCCCATTTTGTCCAGAGTTGGCCATTTTTCTGATCTTCAAATTTCTTCATTAAATCCTCTTCTACAGACGATCTCGTCGAATTTGGAGCTCCGGGCGTCGGATTGACTGGTGGTTATGCTCATCGCGAAGCTATCGAGATATGAGGAGGGGTCTTTTGAGACGAACTCTGCAAAATAATGAACTTTAGACCCTCAAAAGTTTGGGCGCCCATCTTGACTGGGGGCGCCCATGTTCACCAAAGTTAGTTTATTTTTTCATTTTTTGTGTTTGGCTTCTGAATCTTTGTTCTCAGCCTTTGTCGGACCCTACATTCAGCTCCTCATATTTGGTGACTGCAAACTTTGATCGACGTGCAGGATATCTCATTGGAGAGATGGATCAACTGCGAAGAGATTTCATTAGACACACATCTGCAAATTCATCTGACAAACCCTTGAAAACTTGGGCGACCTTCTTCACTAGGGGCGCCCACTTCCTTCAGACTTAACCATTTTTTATAATTTTCATCTTCCAGTTTGAAATCTTCATTCTGAACCTTCGTCTTCGATCTGAATTTGCCAGAAGACGACCAGTCGAATATGCTGACGAAGACAGGCATCGCGAAGCTGGGCAAAATCTGAAGAGATTGAACACTTTGACAAACCCTAACTGCTGAATCAGGCCCTTCAAAAAGTTGGGCGCCCTTCTTCAATAGGGGCACCCAGAATGTCAACACTTAGTCAATTTTTTGATATTTTTTGAATTCTTCACTCCGTTTTCCGTGTGAATCTCTCTTGTTCGTCGTCGAATCCCGGATGATTGAATGATCTATTGACTGTGCTGTTGGATTCGTTGCGAAGCTGACAAAAAAGTGAGGAAGTTTGATTGGAGGCTTGAAACCCTGATTTTATCATATGATGCCCTAAAAAGGTGGGCGCCCTTTTTCACCAGGGGCGCCCAAACTCAGCAGTGTTAGAAAATTTTCTTCATTTTTCACTTTGGCTCTTCGTTCTTCGTGACAACTTCATGAATTCATCCTCTGTTGAATACTCTGGATGTTAAATCTGACACTTGGCAGTCGAATGACCTCCATTGATGACCTCAAAGCTCCTGATATGCTTTTGAAAAAGCAGAATAGACCCACTAGGGCAAAACTGACCATTTTGAGATTCTGACTGCACCAGTTTGATGTGGACGTATTTTGAACAGGGGGACGACCCCCCAAACCCCAAAAATCCCCCGCCTCCGGGACCCCGTACTAGGGAGGGGGACCGTCCTCAAAAAAACGTCCCGGGGACGGGGGGACGACTTATCCCAAAATAGGGACGGCTGACAGTCCCGGGGACGGCAGGGGGACGGCTGAGCCGTCCCTCGATTGTCCCGGGGACGGCCGGCCGTCCCCCGCATTTTAAAGCGCCTAAACTCAAAAAAAAAAGCAAAAAATTTAAAAATAACGCCTTGCCTATGTGGCATGTGTGGGCCCTACTATGTTTTACTCTCTTATGAATAGAAGGAGGCCTCTAAAAGTTCATTATTTTCATTTTGTTTGTGTAGGGAGCCAAGGGTTTGAGAAGAAAAAAAATTGCAGCCATTGAAGGAGAAGGAGCAGCTGTTTGAAGGAGGAGAGGAGGTTGAAAGAGTGTTGTTGGGAGTGCAAATCCATCAAAAAGGTATGCATTTTCTTTCACTATTCTTATTTTTTCATTTTTTTGCAAAATATGAAGTATTCATAGTCTGATTTTTTTTATTTTTTTCATTTTCAGTCAACACTTGCATTCTAAAAACAAAAAACATGAGCAACAGTGAGGGTGGGAGTGATAGTGAAGTTGAAATGCAAGTTAGAAGGCAAACTAGAGAGCAAATAACCCCTACCCAACACCATCATTCATCAACCAATACCAAAACTATGAAGGACTATGCAAAACACCCAATAGACAAAAAAAAACCATTCCTTCAATTTGTGACAGCCATGGGTGAAAGACAAAAAAATTCAGGGGGGAGTAGGGTTTGGTTGTGCCATGTTTGTGAAAAGGAGTTTAGGGGCAGCTACACTAGAGTTAGGTCTCATTTTTTGGGTGAGGTGGGCCATGGAGTTAGAACGTGTCCTGCATTGACAGATGCACTATTTATAGAGTGCCAAACAATTCAAATGGAGTGTGATGGTGGGGTTCAAACCAGGGTCTCCTTCTTTCCCAAGTTCACAATCATCTATGCCTACTCCTACTCCTAGTCCTTCCACGGTTGGTAGTAGTGTTATCTTAAGAGGAAAGAGGAAGGTGATTGGTGGTGATAAGGGAGCCTCAGTTGAGTCCATGTTTCAAAACCAAGCACGAGAAACCTGTGAATCCTCCATTGCCAAATTCTTTTTTGCCCATGCCATTCCATTTCATGTGGCCCGTTCCTCTTATTTCAAACAAATGGTGAAAGACTTAGTCGTTGTTGGTCCTTCATTTGTACCCCCTGGAGATCATAAGCTACGCACCACCCTCCTAGACAAAGAGTACTCCAAAGTTAATGTGTTAATGGAGGAGATGAGGCAAACATGGATGAGGACGGGGTGCTCTATAGTGATGGATGGGTGGACTGATTGTAGACGTCGGCCACTCATCAATGTCATAGTCACATGCCCTGCTGGTTCTTATTTTCTTAGAGCCGTAGATTGTTCAGGGAAACGTAAGGATGCTGACTTCCAATTTTCCATTTTGAGAGATGCCATAGAGGAGGTTGGGGCTGCAAATGTGGTGCAGGTGATCACCGATTCAGCACGTGTGTGCAAATCGGCTGGGTTGATGGTGGAGGGTACTTACAGGCACATATTTTGGACCCCATGTTGTGTTCATGCATTGAACAATGCATTGAAAGACATAGGGAAGATGGATTGGGTGAAGAAAACGGTGGCAGAAGCTAGAGAAATTCAGATGTTCATTTGCAACCACCACACCTCACTTGCTCTTTTCAGGACATTTTCAAAGAAGGAGTTTCTCAAACCTGTTGATACAAGGTATGCCATTTACTTCATTTTGTTTCACTTTCAATTTGTATTCATAATCTTGATTTTGTTTTAAATTTTTATTTTTTAATGAATCATTGAATTAATGAATGTAGATATGCCACATACTTCATCCTATTGGAGAGGATGGTTGAGGTGCATGAGCCTCTACAATTGATGATGGTCAATGCTGAGTGGACTAGATGGCCTAATGCAAGTTCTACTCAAGGAAAGAGCATCAAACAAAAGATCCTCGATGATGATTGGTGGGCCAATGTGAGGTAAGACATATTAGATGGCTGATTTTCATATTAAATTTCTGATTTTAATATTTTAATTTTATTGTCCAATGTTCCAACTTTTGAAGTTTCTAACATGTCAAATAACTTGTCAACTAATTATTTTGAACTTTTTGTTTGCATTTTGCAGATATATTTGCTCCTTTATCTCACCCATTGTAGATGTCATTAGATATGCTAATACAGACTCTCCTAGTCTTGGAGAGGTATATGAGACATTTGACACTATGCTTGGGAAGATCAGGCAAGTTATTTTGGCAAAGGACCCCACTTTGGATTTATATGAGCAACACATTAGGCCCATTGTGACGCGGTGGTGGAATACAATGAACACCCCGCTTCATATGGCTGCCTTTGCTCTAAATCCAAAATGGTATGCACCAAGGGATGGTAGGGTGCCTCCATGTGATGATCCTGAGGTTTTAGATGGGTTCACACGGGCCATTGAAAAGATTTATCCAGCCGAGCAAGCTTCAATACTTCGGTCACAATTTCTAGACTTTGCTAATCTTAATGGCCCAAACTTGAGCAAACCACAGGCGAGGTTGGATAGAGCTATATTAGCTCAAGGGAACCCTATTGGATGGTGGACCTATCATGGGAGAGATACACCGCAGTTGAAGATACTTGCCACTCGCCTTCTTGCACAGGTTGCTAGTTCCTCTGCTGCAGAGAGGAATTGCTCCACATATAGCTTTATCCACTCTGTCAAGAGGAATAGAGTTACCTTTAGACGAGCAGAGAAGCTAGTGGCCGTTCATAGTGCTCTTTGGCTTCAGGATTGACAGACTCCAGAGTATCGACAAACTCTAGCTCTACAATGGGATATTGATCCCGAGAACGCGGCTCAGATAGATGAGGAGGAGACAGCTGAGGGCTTGGTTGGGGTCCCATTGGCTGAGGAGGAGCATTACGGTGGCAGTGACTCAGAGGATGACTCTGATTTTGATGCAGTTATGAGAGATGATTAGGGGCAGCAGTGCTCTTTGTTTATTTTGTAAATTTGTATTCATTATTGACATACGATATTGTATTTTGATTTTCATAGCAAACTAAAACTTTAAAACTATATGGCAGCAATGTAGCTTTTGGGCATTTTGATATAAGTTTATAAATTATAACTTGGAGGTTGTTTCATGATTTGTGTAACTGTATGTTAATTTTGAATGCGTATTGACTATTGACTCTATTGAGTATTGGCATAATGTTGAACACAAATGTTATATGTTAATGTTCTATAATGTGTATTATGCATGCCTTATTCATGTTATCTATTGAATATTTAAAATTTCTCTATACTTTTTAAATTTTCCCTATATTTTTATATAGCCGTCCCCTGCCGTCCCCGTCTCGGAAACTTGGGGTAACCTTGATTTTGAACCAATCAAAATCAGTTCGGGCCCTATCGGACCAAAATTCTATTTTTAGAAACTTTCTATTTTTAGAAAGTTTTGCCAGTATCCATTTCCAAGAAAACCCAGAAAAACTCAGAAAACGTTACTATTTTTTAGAAAATTTCTAAAAATAGCAGTTTTCCTAAAATTTAGGGATGAAAATTTGAGATCTGTGTTTTGTTGTTTAAGCCGCTCTTAGTAGACCCAGATCGTTAGATTTTGACAATTTTGCGTTTTAACCCCTCATGCAAGACATGCACACCCAAATTTTGACCTTTTTGATTGATTTAACAAGACTTCTACTGATTTCTTCAAAATATCTAAGTGTAACAAAAATTTTAATTTTGGGGTACAACAATCCCATTGCCAGATTTTGGATAGAGCTAGGGTAGAAACAAACAATGTCCACTAGCAAGTTTACTATAGACCAGGGGGAAGGATGAAAATATCTCATCAACAGATTTACTACAGATCTAGAGAAAGTGATACTATTCCATTGTTGGAGTTAGTACAGATGAGAGTGAAGATAAATAATGATCTACTCATGAATTTCATATAGACCCAAGGGTAACATATCCTTAACAGATCTACTCAACATCTAGGGGAGAAGAGATGATATTCCATTAATAATCTACCATGGAGCTAGTGGAGAATAGTATAATATCCTAGTGGCATGTCTACTACTAATGTGAGGCAATAGATATATCTCTTTGGGGGATTTACTATAGATTCAAATGAGATGTGTTGGCGTTTCAATTTGCACCTCTGGAATGTGAATTAGAAACATACAGCTATGCACAGATAAATTGCTCTTCGAATTAGGAGGGGAAGCTCCCTCTTTGCAGATGTTGCTTAAAGAAAGTAAACTAAAACTAATTTGCCAATCTTTTTGTTCAGATAAGAGCACAAGGTTATAAAACTCTAGCGTTGTAGCTGAGATTTTCTCTTTTGAATTTCAACTACGACTAGGCCTACTCTAATGACGTTTCTAACTATTCGACTAAACTCAGAGCTTGAGAGTTAGAAATGAACAAGGAATGATTCTTTGACACAAATACTTAACAAAACTTTCTTACAACACACATCTACTGTACTTTCAATGCAAGCTGAAATTAAGATTATATAAGCAAAACACATAAAACGAAAATCTGAGATAGTAGATCACAGTAGCAAAGTAGGTATAAGATTTTATTTTCTCAAATTTCAAGTAACAAAGATTACACTTCTGGGACATGTACAAACAATCGATATTGTTCATTAAACAAAGGAGACAAAGGCTCCTTGAATAGAATTACAAAGACCATGTTTCTAAAAGAAATAATCGTTAACAAGAGATGAAGTTAGAAACAACTAGATGACCATTAACAACACAAATAGAAAGATATTATACTAATACCCTTTCTTAATGGTCATCGTTCTAATTACCCAGAGAAATAACAGAGAAGGCTACCCCCTTCTTCTCAGAAGGCTTCTGCAACAAAAGATAAGAGCCTGCCACTGATTTTGCCACCAACCCTCACAAAAACTATAGAACTTCTGAAAAAAACCAAAAACAACACCAGTTGTCCAACCTGATGTTGGATAACTGAATTGTCCCTCCTTGTAACTAGAGACACATTGAGAATAGTTGCCATGATTTTGAGGAAAAATTGGAAAACCCTCCAAACTGTTGCAGATGAGCAAGATGCCCGAAAACAGATTGCATAAAAAAAACATTGGTGTAGATGTTTGCACAACAACTCTAGGTGCGACTTAAAACAGACTGCAGCAAAGTACAATTTTTGAGGAAAAAATCGCCAAACCCAGAAATCCGAAGATTACAAATCATCATTTTTTTCAAAAAAAAGGGTAAAAACCCAAACACAATTTTTGAGGATAAAAATTGATCAAAACTAGACACGATTTTTGAGGTGAAAAATCGATCAAAGCTAGACACGAAATCTGAGACATGGATCAGATTACAAAACTTCGTTTTTTTTAAGGAAAAAAGTAGTGTTCCATAGAAATGCGTTTCCCCCCTATCTGGCTGTGTTTCGGAAGTGGGGACGTTTCGGAGTCAGGGAAATTAGTACTTGGCATTTCCCACCGTCCTGCCACTGCCACCGGAGCTCTGCCGGAGACAGGGAAATGTCTCCGCGTCTCCCAAGGAGACTTGGAGACGTGGAGACGTCTTCAAGTTTCCTTGAGAGACGTCTCCAAGTGTCCTTGGGAGACGCCTAGGCGTTTCTCGGGAGGCTGGGAGACGCCTAGCCGTCTCCCGTCGAGCCCCATGTCTATGGGCCGACTTAACTTAAAAATTAAAAATAAAAAATAAATTTTGATTTTTAATTGTTTTGGGGTTACCCTAATTCTGGCATGGGCCGTTGGTGTGAGCTTGAGGGATCTTAACCTTGTGGAGTTCCAGCAGCTTTGTCATGTCCCTTCTCGCTGACATCTCTCGTGACGACAGATTGGTCATCACACTCCACCCTCAGAGTCGCATGGACCGATAGGGGTCACTTCTGAGCTTGGCTCACCGCCAGGATTGATCGCTGTCTTCGCTCGCTCGACGGAGGATACTCTAATTGCTATTTTTAGCAGCTTCTGGCAGGCAAGGTGGGGACCACCGCCATTTTGCCAGCTTGGTCAGTGGCGCATCGTGAATCACTTCCGCAGTCCTGGTCACAAGATCGTGACGGATCAGTAATCGGGTTAGAAACAAGGGAGATATTAATATTTGATCGTATTGATTAAATATTAATTAATTAACGTTTATAATATAAAGTTATAATTTAATATTATAACTTAAGTGAATTCCTTGAGGGGTGCGACCATCATGAAAAAGGGACCAGTTTGATATTTTATTAATATTTAAATATTCAGTGGAGAACTATGGAGAATTGAAAATATTAAAATATGAATATTTCATTAAAACCCTATTTTCAAGGGAATCGCACTTTTCAGTGTATTTGAGGATTTTGCATTGGGATTTGTGCATTATGAGATTATTGAGTTTGATATTGATCAATTTTTGGTCTGAGCCTGAGACTTAGGGTTTCACGTTCGATTCCTTGGAGAACGAGCCATCTCCAGCGGAAAGCAATTCAGAGAGTGTGCAATATCACTTGATTTATTGCCTACAGAGGTTTTCTTATTCAGAGGAAACTACAGAGCTTTCAGAGATTGTTATTTGTCAGAGATTCTTTAGTTGTTGCATCCAGTTATCATCTGTTACCTTGGGCGCACCATTTACAGAGGGTTATACATTGAAATTTGTGAAGGCCGTACAAATTGATTGCTGGTCTGACAGGCCGTACTTGCACAGCAGGCCGTACTTCTCTTCTTAACACGTGTTTTCATTCTTCTGGGTGAAACGCCTATTACACTGGTTCCAGAATACCTTCCTTGGAGGCGCCAACTTGCTGGGAGTCTTCAGAGATCATCATTTTGAAGGAGAAGAGCATTCATTAATTGGGCCGTACAGATCTGTACTTCTGTACCAGCAAAATACCAGGTTTTTAAATCTTGAAAATTCTTCATTTTAAACATTGCATGCTTCTGGGTATTATTGTAATCAATCGAAAAGTTGAATAAAGGATACTGGCATTGATATTGTTGCATTTCCAGAGCTATTTGATTTTTAGTAAATTTATTTCCATTTATTAGCAAAATCGTACCTTCTCATTATTGCATCAAAAACACAAAAAAAAATGCAAAAACTTCAAAACGTCAGAAAAACCTAAAAATATCAGTTAGAGCATTGTCAGAGGGAAACCTAGGGTTTCTACAGTGGTATCAGAGCTTGATTCTGCCATCCTAGGGTTTGGCCATCACATGCAACCAGAGGAAATTGATACATACAGGTACTACACTCGCAGACGTGCCTTGCTTGAAAGGCAACGCAGTTTGAGCAGGCAGCCGGAAATCATGGTCGGCTGTGAATGATAAATAGAGAACAGGAGATGTCTCTACGATATCCCTCATAACAAACCGAGATCGTGGATGATGCCGAGGTCTTAATTACACTCGAGATCTTCGTAAGGTGACAGCCAACGCCGATCCGATGATGTATTATGTTGTGTGGCAGTGCACCGCAGAGATTAGGACTTCGAGGAGACTGCCACCACATCGTGATCGAGCGACAGAGTGATGTTGGTCACGAGCACCTAGGATGTTGTCATCGATAGCCGATAGGCCTACAAGGCCTACGCTCAATGCAGGACAGATTCATGAGGCTATGCCTGAGGAGGATCGGGATGATTTGTTTGCTGATAAACTTATGGCAGCAAACGAGGAGTGGGAGTTGATACCTCCTGCAGTCAGAGAACGGATCACTTTTGACCGTTTTATCACACAGAGGCGTGAACACAATAGGGCTCGTCAGGATTGGAGACCCCGACAGCAGAATAATGACTTCAAACATGCAACTAACAGGTTGAATCTGGTAATGTTTGATGGCAGCGGGAAGATGACAGCCCAAGCTTGGATTAGCAAGCTTGATACATTCCTTACCTTGCGTCCGATGGCTGAGAGAGACGCTATCCGTTACGCTACACTGCACCTCGAGGGAGTAGCTTATGACTGGTGGCATCACGGTATGGTGACGCTACATCATGATAGGATCACTTCATATCAGGAGTTCGTAGATAGGCTGGTTGAGAGATTTGATAGGAAGGATCCTGAGACTTACTTCAGAGATTTGGCACAGTTGAGGCAGAGTGGCGCCCCTTTAGACTTACATCGCAACACTTCTCGTGAGACTCTTCCTTGGTTCCGGCATATTTGAGGAGGCTGTTGGTAGTTCCCTTTATGGAGGGCTTGGATTAACTAATTTAAAGGTCGGATAAAGTTTTGATCCTCCATCATTACAGAGGCTTATGAGGAAGGCACGTGAATATGGAGTTCGCGAGTCTCAAGAAATAAATTCAACTCCAGAGGTTCTTCATCGTTTAGAGACAACAAGGGCTTCAACAAAAACAATGATAAATCTGATTATAACAAAAACAAATCAGATTATAAAAACGATTTGAAAGGTAAATCAGCCTTCCCACCTTTGGATCGTGAGGCCCTGAATGACCTTCGCAGGAAAAAGTTATGCTTTTACTGCAAGGGACCGCATGATGCCAATCACGATTGCCCTCTAAGACCTAAGGGCAAGGCGAATCGTGTTATGTGGGCATACTATGAAGACTCAGAATCAGAAAATTCAGAGCAGCCTGAGCATTCAGATGAGTCAGAGACAGAGACTCCAGAGCATAGAGTAGAGGTAGAGCCCGAGCTTCAGATACAGGAGGGCAGATTGTCTAGCATTCAGCAGGAGGGTTCTTTCCGGCTCCGTGGTGTGTTAGCAGGTCAGAGGGTCATTACCCTATTGGATACAGGAGCTACACATGATTTTATTGATGCTAGGTTCGTTGAGAAACGAGGGCTTATCACAGAGGAGTTTGAGGGCATCAGAGTCAAAGTGGCAGATGGGTACACTTTGAGATGCGAACGCATGATTAGAGATCTTCCATTACGCTTGAACAACTATGAGTTCAAGGCAGATTATTATGTTGTCAATATGGGAGACATCGATTTAGTATTGGGAATGAAGTGGTTGCACTCACTGGAGGAGGTCACACTTCGTCTCAAGGATATGGAGATACGTTTTGAGGTCGACGGGAAGACTCACATTCTTAAGGCAATACGGGACAGCGACCTTAAAACAATTTCCTTTCGCCGAATGGAGCGGCTCATGCGTCATGACATGGTAGAGTGGGCTGCCGAGTGTCATTTAGCACCTTTACAGGAGGGACAGCAAAAGACAGAGTATCATCCGGACATTCAGAAGATCAGAGTCAAGCATGATAAGGTGTTCAGTGATATTCCGCCAGGTAGACCTCCAGATAGAGGGATAGAGCACATTATTGAGCTCGAGGAGGGTGCAAAACCCATCATGATAACTCCTTACAGGCATCCGAAAAGATTGAAGGATGAGATTGAGAAGACCATAAAGGAGTTATTGGCTATGGGTCACATTAGACCTAGCAAGTCGCCGTTCGCTTCTTCTGTTGTATTGGTGAAGAAGAAGGATGGAACGTTGCGCATGTGCATTGATTACAGGGTCCTGAATAAGAGGACAATTAAAAACAGATACCCGATACCGAGGATAGATGAGTTGATTGATGAGCTTCATGGGGCATGTTATTTCACGAAGATTGATTTACGGTCGGGTTATCACCAGATTAGAGTCCGTGAGCAGGACATAGAGAAGACAGCCTTCAGATGTCAT
>VDFB02270651.1:804835310-804926166 GCA_007258455.2 Sequoia sempervirens
TTGCTTCATCACATTTGCCACCTTTGGATGAAGAAGGACAGTTGGTTTTGGTTCCAGAAGAGATTCTTGATTCCAAAGAACGCTCTTTGAGAAAAAGAACCATCAAAGAGTATTTGGTGAAATGGAAGAACTTGCCTATGGAGGATGCGACTTGGGAGAATGATGAGATTCTGCAGCATCCAAGCTTGCGATTGCTTGAGGACAAGCAATCTTGGGGAAGGCGGACTGTAATGTCCCTTTCTCGAGCATGACTTTTCTGATTGACCGTTGGCCTATTCTGGAGACCCGTAGGCTTCTCGGTGGTGAAATTAGGGTTTCTTGGTTGGAGGTTTCTTTGGCTCACGGATTGGTGATTGAACTGTGGATTCCTTCTGGGTTTTTCGTGAGCTTTTCGGAGATGTGTTTTAGTAAATTCTATTTCTGGCAGTGGTCCTGTTGGCGTCGACACGGGTTGGCTCTCATTTTCAGTCATTTCAGTTGGTTTGATCAATCTTGACCTTGGGAAACATTTTTGGTGAGATTTGTCCAGTTGATTAAAATATTATATTTTAAAGTTATATTTTAATATTTTGACCCCTTGGTCTAGTGAAACAACTTAAGTTGTTCTTAAAAGGGGGACTTTGAGGGGGTGGCGCCTCATGGAGATATTTCTACATTTTCTAAAGGTTCAAAAATAATTGCTTGAAAAGGGACGCCCATCTTTTGGAGAAGATTATTTTAAAATTAAAGTCAAAATTACATCAAGACAAAAGGGACGCCATCTTTGGAGGGAAAGGTGAAAATTCAAATTTGAAAGTTAGGGTTTCTAGAAGCTTCTGGAAAGTCATCACAAGTTTATAAAAGGAGGTCTTGGTCTTCATTTGCATCATCTGATATCTTGAGTAATGTTATGCTGCCGAAATGGTGTTGGACTACTTCGAGGAATGAATGCATCCTAGCTTGGCTCAACTTCGTGCTTGTGAGATAGCACCTAGTGGAGAGGTTTACTTGCTTTTGAGTGATTTTGTAGTGAGTTTTCTTATAGCTGTTGTTTATGCATTGTAATCCTTATATTTGCAAAATAATCAAAAAATATGGAGTTGCTGGTTTGTGTTGCAGATTTGGTTTTTAGCTCATAAGTCATTGTGTGATTTTCTTTTGGTTCTGGGTAGTTTACCCATGCATTTGCTAGTTTGGGAATTTAATTTGAAGTCTCTAATTTATTAAGGCAAAATCACCCCTCCTTGCAGCCGTACCATCTTTAGTGTCATTGGAATTCGTGCAAGAAATAAATATCTGCATTTAGGTTCTGTTTTGTGTTTTCAGCTTGGGCGCCTTCATCATAGGAATGATTTGCATCAGATTTCATGTAATTTGGGTGAGTAGTGAGTCAGTTGTGTGCATTTCATTGGGTTTTCTGTATTGCTGGTTATCAGTTTCAGTCATTGTTCTGTCATAACAGCTTGCATAGAATCTGTCATTTGAGTTTGGTTTTGTAAGGAGAGACATTGAGAGCATTAATGATAGCATTATACATTGTTGCAACATTGGGAACACTCTTATCTTGTGCTTAACAGATAAATCTCTGATATTGTAAGTTGAACAGTAGTACTGTCAGCATCTTTCTATTTCTTGCTAATTTCATGCTTGTAACTGCCCACTGAATAAGTGGAAGAGGCTGGCTTGCCGCCTGTTTATTTGAATTGCATTGTAATTTCATAAGTCTCCGCCATATGGTCGCCTCATCTCCATGATGGATTGAGTAGCACATACTTGGCGTTGAGTTTACTTTCAGTATTGCAATAGATAGGGATCCTCTGACCATATGCTCGCCGTCATCTGGCGCATTCTTGGTTAGAGTTCTTTGTATCAGCGTTTCTTTAAGATCTTCTGACCAATGCTCACACCTTGCCCACATCGGCATCCTGGTGTACATTTTGGTTAGAGTTGCTTTCAGCATCATTTTGGTTTTAAGCACTAACCTTAACGGGTGCTTGTTAATTGTAATCTGCAATTGAAAATCGAAAAAATTTGGCTCAGTATATTTCAAGCCATTTGAAGCGTCAGATGGTAGTTTGGAGAAACGGTTAAGTCTGGTACTTGAAAATCAATTTAATTAAGTGCGCCTAATTCTTTGAGGTGTGAAATGATGGATTTTGCAGTTGCAGCTCCCAACAGACATTTCTTCCTTGCTTTGCAGGCTTCGCAATGAATACACTTACTCAGTCTCAGGATCATCTGGTCACCCAGAAATCAGTGTTGAAGATGGCCAGTTATAACTTTGTAGTTAGCGACAAAATAGGAAGTTAATAAAAAACGTGATATCTTTAGCAAATGGACGCCTATGAGGACAAATGAGGACTTTTTGAAATCAGTGAAGTTCGCCAGTGAATCCAAAAGCTTCACATGGTTTGTGAACTGATTTAAAATAATATTTAATATTTATTTTTGCATATTTAAGCATTAAAGGGCGATTTTCTAAAAATGGTGCCTCTTTGTGCTGGGATTTCAAATTGCATGATAAATATTTGTATTATTATTTATTTCCGAACTTCGAGTCAGTGTCAGTGTAACTGGAAGGGGTCCAATCAGTGGCTTTTTATTTCAGTCATGGTTTTAAATCTTGCAATCAACAATATGGTGCGAATTCTATTTATTTAAGCATGGCGCCATCATTAATCATTCATTCAGCTTAAGAAATTCGTATTTCTTCATAGCAGAGGCGAGTTTTCACAGGTTGGGCGAATTCATCATCAGTTTCCAAGGGCGATTTCATCAAACAATTCTTTTTGTAGGTTTAGTTCACATTCATCAGCAAATTTGAAGAACAAGGGGTGATTTTCACCGAAGAACATATAAAAAATGTCTTTTTCCTCTTTGATTCTCAAATTTCTCTCAAAATTCAATTCGCATGTTCCTAAAGTTGGCAAATTTGACAAGTCTGATCATCTAGATCATTTCTATATAGCTTCCTCAAATTAAATTCGTGCGTTTGATTTTTTAGGAATTTTTAACTCTAGAGCATCTGTTCTCGAGTTTCTAATTTTCTCAACTGAAAACTCTTTGCATGGTCGAGTAGAAGTCAGATTTTCGCATTTCTGACGTTTTGGGTTGTCTTAGAATCTTTTTCTGGACAAAACCCATATCTCAGATTTTTCGCCGAAAATAACTCTTCAATAGGCTATTTTTAGCCTTAGCGGGCTATTTTTAGCTTTCCAGAAATCTTGTCAAAACATAGTCGAGTTCACAGTCAACAGGCGAGTTTTTCAAAATGCAGTACACTCAGCTCGAATATAGGACCAAATCAGTCCTTACTCACGACTTCATCGGGACAGTTGAGACGAATCTTCACAAGGTGCTGCCAGAGGCAGTCTTAGATCCAATCAAGATCAGAGATTAGATTATTCAGAACATCCAGCAGTCCGGGTTATTAGAGGCCGCTTCCATACTTATCTCCGTTCATTGTGTTGAGTTCGTGATGTCTTGTATTAAGCATTACAACTCTACTACTTGTGAGATAGTGTCAGTAGATGGACGAGTTATTTGTAGTCTCAAGCCTTTGGACATTGAAAGAAGTTTTGGTATACCTCAGCACCCGAACAGTCTAGTTATTTCTATGGAGCAGTGCGAGCATGCATTTAATGCTGATGTGGACAAATGCCAGAGTAAAATGGCAGAAAGATGGTTAAAGCAAGCGAAGAACAGATTGCCAAACAATGTGGGTCATGGTGAGTACAAGGATGAGTACTCGATTCTAATTACACTCCTGAATCGTGTCTCAGGTCAATCACATGCAAATGTTTTCCAGCCTTGGATGTATTACATCATTGGTCACATCATATTTGGGCAGGAGCATTATGACTGGGCATCCTTCATCAGCGATGTTATCCTTCATAACTAGTTTCTTAGTTGCTCATGAGTTTCACATGTGTTGAATTGCATTGTAATTTCATAAGTCTCCGCCATATGGTCGCCTCATCTCCATCATGGATTGAGTAGCACATACTTGGCGTTGAGTTTACTTTCAGTATTGCAATAGATAGGGATCCTCTGACCATATGCTCGTCGTCATCTGGCGCATTCTTGGTTAGAGTTCTTTGTATCAGTGTTTCTTTAAGATCCTCTGACCAATGCTCACACCTTGCCCACATCGGGATCCTGGTGTACATTCTGGTTAGAGTTGCTTTCAGCATCGTTTTGGTTTTAAGCACTAACCTTAACAGGTGCTTGTTAATTGTAATCTGCAATTGAAAATCGAAAAAAATTGCCTCGGTATATTTCAGTGGTATCAGAGCCATGCATCCTTCCATCCTGTGAAAAGAACCTTCTATGAGTGACAGAGAACATAGATACTTAGCAAGGGTATACAAGAGGGATACCATTCAGAAACAGTTGTATCAGGTTCCAGAGGGTCAGACAGCATCAGAGGTTTTGAGGGCTAATTGGGAGCCTTCTTAGGAAACAAAAATGGGGGATAATGAAAGAAGTTCTGGCAACAGAGGTGACAGTGGGAAAGGTATAGAAGGGTCACCCAATCCAGGACAAGGGTTCGATAGGAAGATGGATGCTTTGTTAGATATGGTTTCTCTCATGTTGGGGAAATTGGGTCAGAATCCTCCACAGAACAATCCAGGGCATGCCGGTGAACACAGTGCTTCCAACTAGCATAATGGACATGTTGTCCAACCTTCAACAAGCAGCACATACATCTCTGCTAGACCATTCAAACCCACGTTTTTGGCACCATTAAACCCACATCTAGAGCCTGAAGAAAATGCTTCATTTTTGGAGCAGCTGAGAATAGGCCGAATTGAGTATGAAACTCTCCCTGATGAAGTCAAGCTAGACATGTCCTTCAACGATTTCATGGGGCTTAGGAGGAAGAATAGAGGAAAAGGGAGGAATTATGAACCAAGGAGAACATCAGTACAAGGGGACTTGTATCAAGCTATAAACAAGGTTATGCTTCCCCACTTTGATGGAAGTGATAGTAGTTCTGCTCGAGCTTGGATACAGAAGCTAGACAACTATTTTACTCTTAGACCAATGGCTGAAGAAGAAGCGATTAAGTTCGCTACGCTACACCTAGATGGGGTGGCACATGAGTGGTGGTACCATGGCCTAGTCACCTTAGGTCATGGGTCTATCACTACCTATGATGAGTTTACCAATAGACTCATTGAGAGATTCGAGAAGAAAGACCCTGAAGTGCATTTCAGGGAGTTGGCACAGTTGAAGCAGTATGGCATAGTTGATGCCTAAATAGCTGAGTTCCAAAGACTTTCAGTAATGGTCTCTGGAATCACGGAGAGAAGGTTGGTGATCCAATGCCTGTAGACAACTGAAACCCTTGGTTCCGTTCTCTAGAAGAAGACTTGATCAAAAATTTGATTTCCAACATAATGAGCTCTCTTCTCCATGAAAACCCTTATATCCATCAAAAGTTCGACTTTTCTCAAAAAGGCATCATTTAAATAAATTCGAACTTTTCCTTTTAATTTTTCAATAGTCACAAATGCACTTTTAATTATAAATTATAATTAAAAAGTGGCCCCCTTCAATGATGGTCGACCCCTTGAGAAAATCACTTAAGTTATAATATTAATTAATATTATAAGTTATAACTTTATAATATAAGCTTCGAATAATTAATATTTAATTAAACAATTAAAATATTAATATTTTTCTCAATTTACGTCCGATTAACGAACCGTCTGAAGCTAGAGAATAAGTGATTGATTTTACATGACCAAACCATACTGCTAAAAATAGCAGAGGTGCTCCGCTGAATGACTATTACTGCTAAAAATAGCAAGTCAGGCAAATGGTGTCCGAATGACCCCGAACGAAAGCCAACTAGTAAAACTCTGATAACCGAAGCCAAGACAAGCTCCAACAAGACCCTCTATCCATCCTATCAGCCTACGAGGGTCGCATAATAGGCTAATCATAAGCTCTGAGAGATGTCAACTAAAAGGGGACATTACAATCCGCCCCTCCTGAAATTGCTTGTCCTCAAGCAATCTCAACTCTGGATGCTGCAGAATATCCTCGCTCTCCCACATAGCATCCTCCACTGGGAAATCTCTCCATTTCACCAAGTATTCCCTGATAGTCCTCCTACGCAACTGTCTCTCTCTGTACTCCAGGATAGACTCAGGTACTAAGATCAACTTTCCCTCATCATCTAAGGGAGGTAAAACTGCTGAAGGTACCACACAGTGTCCCAACACCTTCTTGAGACGTGACACATGAAAAACATTGTGGACCTTACTATCCGTCGGAAGCTCTAGCTCATAAGCCACCTCCCCAACACGCCTCAGAATCCTAAAAGGACCATAATATCGTGGCTTAAGCTTCTCTGAACCACTCTTCCTAAGAGTAGACTGACGGTAGGGCTGCAGCATGAGGTAAACCATGTCTCCCACCTCAAAAGACCTCTCTGTCCTCTTCTAATCTGCGTACTGCTTCTGCTGGTTCTATGCCTTAACAATATTCTCCTTGAGAGCCCTTAGAGTGTCCTGACTCTCCTGCAATAAATCTCCAGCACTCGGCACTCTACTATCGCTCAGTAGCAAATCCAGAAAGCTAGGCGCCTCATAGCCGTACAACGCCATGAAGGGGGACATCTGAATGGTCATGTGGAAGGTAGTATTATAGCAATACTCGCACAAATATATCCACTTAACCCACGCCTTTTGCTGCCCGCAATATAGTTCCTGAGGTAGCCTTCCACCCATTTATTCACTATCTCCGTCTAACCATAGGTCTGTGGGTGGTAATTGGTGCTCGGTGTAAGCTTGATCACATAAAGTATGAACACCTCCTGCCAGAAGTGACTCAGGAACCGACTATCCCTGTCGCTCACTATGCTCCGAGGCAACCCATGTAGTCTGAAAACCTCGCGGAAGAAGACCTCTGCTACCTGTGTAGCTGTGTAAGTGGTGGTGATCGGAAAGAAGTGGGCATACTTCGTCAGCCGATCCACAACTACATATATACAATCCTGTCCTTGGGCTTTGGGTAAGCCCGTGATAAAGTCCATCAACAGGCATTCCCACTTCCTATCAGGAATCGGAAGTGGCTGCAATAATCCTGCCGGATACGTGTTCTCCTGCTTGTTCGGCTGACAAACAAGGCACTCACGCACATACTGAAGAACATCTGCCTTAATTCCTTTCCATGTAAACCTTTCCCATATCTGTCTGTATGTCTTAAAATACCCGGGATGTCCTGCATTTGATGAGGTTATTGCATTTATACTTATGTGATTGATGTATACTTGTGTATGTGACCAAAGTAGCTTCTATTTGATGAGGTTATTGTGCCTTTAAGGTTTATTTATAAAGGGTGCATGAAACAAGTTTTAAATCCTTAAAAATCTTTGAATTTCATGGGTTTTTCAGTTTGCCAAGTTTGTGCCGATTTTGGGCGTCAGATCCAAGTCTGGGTCAAAAATCAGCTTACGAAGTCCAAGGCAAGTCCGAGTCTTGTAACACTATTTATAATGATATCATTATAAGGTTTGAAAAGATTTCTTGTTTACTCTTGAAGCTTCTCCCAGTGTGTGCTTGTGGACTGACTTTAACACCTTTAAATTATAATTGATGCTCTATTAGTTATGTGTGAACCTGTTTAGAGCTGTAATATTCACCACCCATTACACATCTGAACAATCTTAACACCTGTGATAAATCCTATTTCTCCAATGAAGGTGGTTTGATTACCAAATGCCATTTTCTACAGTATTATTAAACTATTTTGAATTTATTTTCTTAGTTTTCTTTTTCTTCCCTCCAGTTATTTATTGGGTCATGAATTTTTGTTCAAAATTCAACATATGAAAGAAAGTTATTGCAGTATCCTGGTACGGTTGTCTTTAGCAAACAATTAATAGCACAAGATGGCAGTGGGAGTTTTCACACACCTGTATCAATTATTTTAAAATCTGATACCACCTAATCTGTAGGGAGCTGAATGCCATGCTTCTAACTCTAATTAACAAACACACACACATATAGATGTATGTATGTATACTCAAACAAACTCTCCACATTACACACAACATCATATTCAACATATAAAATGAAATTAGCATGCTCAGAAGGAAAGAAACTCATGGAAACATGCAAATAATTACATGCACCATGGAAAATGAGACCAGCATACACCGTACAACTGGAGGAACCCTCAACTGGAAGAAAACTCCAAGAAGCATTCATTTTCATGCCTCTTGTCAATATATTAGAGTTTGTGCAAGTGTTACATCGCCCATGGGGTACATTGGAACATATAAAACACATCTATGTTGCTCCTTCACACTTGCTATGCATCCAAACTTGGGAATTCCTGTCCATTCTCCAAGCAAATTCATTCCACAAGCATAACTAGAAGTTTGTTCCAATAGCCAAACTTCTAGCATTCATTAAAAAAAACTCATATACACCCCTCTCAACCCCCCACAGCCAAGATGGCCAAAAGACATCCATGTGAATTTTTCCAACTTCAAAAACCTTCCAAGTTCTAGCTTCTACCCAAAATAGATTGACTTGAGCACTTTACCAATAAATAGTTTGCCACTAGAGGTGAGTTGGCCATTGGCAAACACAAAATTCACTTCCTATTGAAGTAGTGAACATGTCAAACTTGTTTTTCCAAGAACATATAACGTCACCAAATTGCATCACAGCCTTTGGAGATGTTCTGAACCACCTTTTAAACCTTTTGAACTACTTGCAAACTGCTGTTCACTACATTTCAATAATTTGGCAATGACTTTGTTCTCCCAAGCCAATTCCTAACTGGTGACCTCTATGTTGACCCCAATGGTCCAGTGTGCTTTCAACCGATTCAAGGGTCATCTAGCGGACATGCAATGATATGCAAAGAAAGCCCCAGAGATTTTACTTTTGAGTTGATTCCAGTTAACCAGGTACATCCATAATTAAAGCACAGAACTATTGCCAAGGCTTGTGAATTAATAAGAACAAGGTAGACTTGTCGGAAGGTGAATAAAGTAGAATCATCCCACTGCGATAAGGTGACACATAAATCCAGTGGATATGTAATGATATGTTACACAATGTTTTACATTCACATCTTTGGAGACTTGGCCTTAGGTCTTTACAATCAATTCCCTATTGAGTTTTACTTTCACCTCTTTAGCTGATCCCAATTAACCAAACACTGTCATACTTAAAGCACAATTTTTTGTTCAAAGGGTTTTGGTATAATGAAAATGAAAGACACTATAGTCGCCAGGGGATTTGTATCCTATAGTTATCGGGAGACTAGGAATATTGGTATGGGAATAGGAGAACATCACTTTAAAATGGGCTATAGAAGTATATGAATAGGGGTGTGGCTAGGCCTTGTTTAACAATAATCATAAGAAAATGTGGCTGTGTAGCCTGAAACGGAGTTTCACACTGGCTATGGAAAAAATTTATGCCATGAACCAAGCATGAATCCGGCCACATCAGTAAAACCACCAATTGGACATTAAGTGAGGTTGTTATGCGACAGTTAATGGACGCATTCAAAAGGAAGCCATGGTCACAAATCTTTAAAACATAGTGCACGAATTTTTAATGTAGCCTTAAAAGACTGGTCAGAATCTAGCCAAAGCTTTACTGGGCAACAAAATGCAGAAATATAATCAAATCCCATTATTGTCTAAGAACAAAAGCTTGTTATATGAGTGCATATGTCCAAATTAAAACAGAAATACGCATAACTCTATTACCCCAAAAAAGAAGGGCAGAGAATAACGCCAACCTCATCTGTATCGATTATAATTCGACCCAAATGCCGAGCCACCTTGATGATGAGATCTCTCCAGAACTGAAACCTAGCTTCCCAATCCGACCTTTGCCCGCTGAATGCCTTAAACCTTGCACCTGCAATCACATCATCGTCCCAATCTGCTACTTGACTTTTTATAAATTCACCCACTGTACACTCCATTGATGCCAGTAAGCTTACAAAAATTCAAGCTCTGTTTTGTTGACAGCTTCATACCCAATAACTAAATTCACTCTGAGGCCCCTTTATCTGTAATTAAAGCAAATTCAGAGATGAATATATTGATCAGAACACAAATTGTTTGCAACATGGAATGCGAAGATAATTGCGATTTTCAAGTTTAGCGGGAAATACAATGGTTGTAGATTTGCAGTGATTTGTTTAAGAAGGAAATCTGTATATGCGAGGATCAATTTTTTTAAAACTTTACACCTTTCCCAGTAGTACAAGAAAGCATTCCTTTGGCGTGCATTTTTATTTTTTTTAATTGTAACGGTGAAAAGTGAACATCTGTGTTTTGTTTTTTTTTCTTAGTTATTAATAATTAAAAAAAAAAATCAATTCAATTCAATTTTTCTAAAGTGAACATGTAAATATTTAATTTTATAAATTCTAAAAATTATTTCTTGTGAATATGATTGGCTAAATGTTTTGTGTTATGGACGGTTGCATATGTATTATAAATATAAAATGTTATAACTTAAAATATAGGCATGCATTTTAAATAATTATCTAAATTTTGTATTAATATGTTAATATTTATAAAATATACATAAATTGTATTTAATATGTAACTTCTATTTCCTTTCATAAACAAGAAATAGACATCAATATCCTACAATATAAACATTAATTATTATAAGTGTTGTATTTTCTACTATTTTTATTTACTAAAAATAAGTAATGTCTATAATAATTGATTTTTTATTTAATTTAATCAAATTTAATGCCTAAAGTTAATATTTTTATATTAAAATAAAAATATTTTTAAAAAATATTTTTAATTAAATGTTTAATTATATATATATATAATTTTATAAATCTAAAATAGACAATTATAAAATTAATATAATATTCACTTTCTAAAATAGTTTGCAGGGTTTATTGATGTCAAATTATTGCAAACCAATCTCTAAATTGTTGTCATGTCAAATTGTCTATCATTCTTTAACAAATAATTTTATTACAATACTATGAAGACAAGTACTCATCACTACTTACACTTGTTTTGAATTGGTTTTTATAAAAGACTTTTTAATGCAATATAGTTTATAAGTGATTTTTTTTGTGTTTGAATTCATTTCATAGTATTATTACTTTAATTTTATTATTATTCAATTTTTAAGATTAATTTTTTACTTTTTAGATTCTTCATTCATCATTTTGAATTAGATTTATGGGTGTGGATTCAATCAAAATTATTTATGTAGTTGTGAATCTATATTTTGAAAATTTAAATTTATATATTTTCAATTTTTGCATTGATCATTATGAACCAACCTATTGCACATTTATCTTGATTTGTGTGTTATATTTTTGTATTTAAGATATTCATCCTTTCATTTGAAAACATGTGAGGAGAAAGAAAAACCTAGGATTTATTGAAGAGCATTCCTACTAAACATTTATGAGAGTATCATACCACTACATCAATAGACAGCCTCATAAGTATATCACACGCTTGTTGTCCTTGATTCTTATCACAAAGTCATTGAGCCCTTCCAACTAGGAGTTTGAGAACTATCAATCTTTACTAAAATTTAAAAAATAGAAGATCTTGAAGTGACCAAATTCTACAATTAAACTTCTATTGATTTAGTCATGTGACTACAAATTATGATTTGCATGCCAAATCATTTTTATACTCATAGAGATTAATTCATAGGTGTAGATCTAAAGTAGATTGATGCATAATTAATAGGTAGATTCTAAGACATTTATTTAATCAAACCCTAAAAATCCAACATTGTGAGAAATAGATTCCACGTGTTCAATATCATATTTTCATTTCTAAAATCTATGTAAATATTGTATTCAAATTCTTTTAATTTTAACAATTGATTTAGCACATTATTGTTTTCATTCCTAACTCATTTATCAAAGTTAATTGTTACTCAATTGTCTTGATTAATTAATTGTTAGATATTTTATGTGAGGGTATGATTTACCCTAACATTCTTACATAGGTTTTTCCCCTCAAATTTAAAAATCTCATGTTTTATTACATCATCATATTTTAGTTCTCATTAGGGTTTGAATTCCTTTTGTTTGAGCTTATGTAATTGTATTTAGGGTTTTATGATTCATCCATTGTTTTTTTCCTTTTGATTTTCATGTGCTAATTTACTTTCAAGATTTAATAACTTGATAAGTAAAAGTTATTTTTCACACGTGTCAAATTATGAATTTGCTACATGGTTGAATTCTAATAGCAATATTATAATCTAATAACTTGTCAATTTATTTTTTACCTTTAAGATTTTGTGAGCTCTTTCTATGTGGCTTGATCTCATCCACATCCTCACTCTCTTAAGGAGAAGCTATCATAACCCCTTCATTCTAACAATTTAACTTTATAATAGCTCATTTTAAAGTATTTATTAATTAGATAAAAATGGTAATTAATTTTTAAATTATTAAATAATGATAAATTAAGAATAAACAAATAATTTATTTAAAATAAATCAAAAATATTACAATTCAAAAATGAAATAAATTAAAATAAAAGATAAATTTCTATTTAGATTGTAAATGATCTAAATGGAAGAAAATTTATGTTTTATTTTAGTTTTATTGTAAAAAAAAATATTAGAAACATAAAATAGATAATTATCTTGAATCAAATTTAAGTATTTAATTTGCTTTAAAGTTGATGTCTTACTATCCTAAAGAATATTTTGAATTATCCTAGAAATTAAATATTGAAAAAAATGGAATAAAATAATATTTTTATTTTTCATTTATCTTGAAAAGTTATTTTAAAGTTCAAAAGTAATTTATTTTCAAAAACAATTAGTATTAGTCTAATGTTTTTTATTAGGGGTAAAACAGGTTTTGATGGGACCTAAAACCCATTATAGACCAGTTTTGAAGGGCTTCATAACCTGTCAAAGCAAAGCATGTTGCATACAAGATAATCAACACATCAACAACAACCAAACAGTAGCAACCTCAAACAGATAAACAAGACAAAACAAGTTGCAACAGAATAGAAAACAGGGGATCGGGGTCCCTTTACAACTAGGTAAAAACTGGGACCTGGAACCATTTAGGTGAACAAAGAACCCACCTGCATCAACCAAGCAATAGCAAAACAATTTCCCAGGAAAGACACCACTGAGGCAGGAAGAATAGACAACTTAAGTGCAAAACATCATCAAACCCCTAAACAAAAACAATAGCAAATCCAACCACCCCACCTCAATAGGGGAGTTAGAGAGAAAAATGGAGCCCTAAAGCACAATAGCCTTCTTGCAGTAGCATCCCACCAACACCAACCCCATCTCCACCTCAATAGGAGGGGCCTCCCCTCTATAGGAGAGGAAGATATGAGAGCCCAAACACCAAATCCATCACTCATCAACCCACACAAGCTCCACCTCAATAGGATCAAGCATAGGAGAAAAGTACTTCCTACCAAATCTACAACCACCTCCACCTCAATAGAAGAGGGCTCCACCTCAATGGAAGCAATCTTCACCTCCATAGAAGACACCAACTATAGATCCAGAGAGAAAGCAAAAACTTCAGAAGGAGGGACAATCACAACCTCCATAGGCATAGCAAGATACAAGGTCCAGAAAGAAGTAGAATGCACCTCAATAAACAGGAAAAAACACAAAATCCCATGAACATTCAAAATAACAATTTGAAACAGCTCAACCCACGAGTGACCCTCAGTCACCAGCACAAAAAAATAAGAACCTCCAGTCCCCTGTTGAAAAACAAAGGCTTCATAAGTCAAAAAGGGGGTCAAACGAACTTTGGTACAAACCACAATAACTTGAAAATTCAACCCAACAGTAGATAGAAATTCTAAAATAGACCTTCATATGAAAATAAGACACCTTCAAGCTAGCCATTAGAGAAAACACCCCTGAATTGTCCACCCAAAAATGTAAAAGAACAACCAGCATAAGCAAGATGTTGAAGATCCTCAAAAGAAAAATCACCTTAGAGACCACATCTCTAGCACCGTCCTCAACAGGTTTGAAAACCCCTCCAGACCAACTGGAAAGAGAGGATTCAAGGAAACACAAATAGCCCACAAGAATGTAATGTCCCCTTCCTAAGCAATGCAGTTGATTCAGGGGTTAGCCTATCATTCAGACCCTCGTAGGTTGACAGATGTGTTTAGAGGGTCACTTGAGGTAGTTATCCTACATTTGGGAACATTACTCCAACAGTTGATTTAGGTTTGGGCCTTGGTGGACATTTACAGAGTGATTTTTAGACACTTACTATTTATAGTAAGTCAGGCAGACAGGGGTTACTATTCATGGCATGGCACCTGGTTTAGTTGGTCAGCTTCGTTTTGACCCAGTTTGATGATTTGATGAGCAAATAATGATTATTGGGGCATTTGATAATTATTAAAAGTTTATTAATTCGACTTTATAATATAAAGTCACTTTAATGAAAAAATTAAAGTAATTATTTAATGGCAAATTATAAAGTATTAATACTTTATAATAAAGAGGCAAATAATATTAAATGAGTATTTTATTACTCATCAAAAAGGGACGCCATTATTTAATTGTTTTGCCTAAGTCAAAAAAGGGCGATTTAATTATATTTTAAATGCTCATTACTTGCTTTTTGAGAAGGGGTCGACTTGTTGAAAGGAGATATATATTTCACAAAGACAAATCGAACTCATTCATTCATGATTATTCTAATTTGTCTATTTTTCTCTCTGAGAGCATTGGGGTTTGTGAAACAACAATTTCTACAAATCATTGGATTTTGGAGAACATTTCCTCTTCAGAATCAGACATACTAAGGCTATGAAATACCAGTTGAAGATTGTCAGTAGAGTGGCTTCACACAGGAGTCATTACAAAGCTTACTATGGAGTTCTTATTCAGAGTTTGGATTGATCTATCTTCCATAAGGAGAATTTTTTCATTGGCAGTGTTTTATCCAACATCTGGCACAAACTTCAAGGCAGTACAGATTCTTTATTTGCTGGTATAAGTCATACTTATCACAGCTGCAAGGTCGTACCATTCATATCAAGCAAGACGCCTTGCCTTTTTGCACTATGTCTTCTCCAGTGGTGGCGCCCAAACTTACAGAGGGTTTTAGAATCAATATTAAGTAGGAGAAGTCTTGATTCTTAGCTGGGCGTACCAATTTGTCTTCTTTCAAGACAGCTGTAAAATACACCAAGTTTCTTAACATAAATTATTGCCTTTTTGTTTGCATGTATTATTTCAACTTTGTAAGCATTTTGCATGATAAATAAATCATCTGCCTTTATCTTAGAAGTTATTCTACTTGATATTTAGTATTCTTGTATTTTTTATGAATTTTAGCATCATTTTATGCAAAATTGCAAAAACCCTTTTCAAGCAAGAAAAACCACAAAAAAAATAAAAAATGACAAAGCAAACAAAAATATTGCATTCATTGCCAGAAGTTTGGGTTGAGAGATACCTGGTCTCTTACAAAGAATGCCTTCACTCAACTTAAACTTAGCAAGCCACTCATTCATAGCAGCGTAAAGAAAATGGAAAACACTATCAACTTCTCCTTCTGCGACAGCCACACCACCACTAGCCGACACAAAGAGGTCGAAACAAAAGATGGGGGAAAAAATGTTGGCTTTGTCATAGTTTTTTATTGATGTCAAAGGTTCAAAAGTGTTCATTGCTTCAAAGCAGGTCTCAGAGAAGGCATTGTAGTGTTGATCACTAAGTTCAAAAGTGTTTATTGCTTCAAGGCAAATCTCAGAGAAGGCATTTCAGTGTTGATCACTACAGTGGAAAAGTGTTCATGCTCCAAAATTCTTATGGTTCATCCTTGACACATTCAGCATACATGAAAAATGACATGCTCATGCTCATACTACATTGCTCATTTAGTATTTGGTTCATTGCAATAGTTCTCAATGTTGTTTGGTGCTCATTACTCATCCTTTCTAGTTCTTGATGTTGATGCTCCATAGTCTTAATGATTCAAAGTGAATCCTTGCTATTTGTAGAGCCTTGCTATTTGTAGAAAAGGAAAGATTGGTGGTGCTATTTTGTGGCTTGTCAATTGTGTTGATTTGTTGGTTGGTACTTAATGGTAATTGGTAATCATGGTCATTTTATTGAAGGCAACAATGTTTATCAAAGGCATATATAATAGTATTTGTGTGTTTGTTTTTGCAAAGTGAAAGAGCATTGTCAGGAGGCATATTGGCACATATACATTGTAAAGTCTTTTTTTTATATTAAAAAGGAAACACTCGGTGGGTAGATTATTGCATGGAAAATAATGCTTATGTTGCATTTTTTAAAAAGGAAAAGGTTAAGTTTTTGTTTAGAAACCTGCGCTAGCAAGTTAAAGGCACTCAAAATAAGGGCTCAATGGTGACTTTGATTATTGACTATGTTAGCCCCTTCTAGGGTTATTGGCTTAGTAGGTCGAATTTGTAAAAGTTTCCATGAGCTTTGTTTGTCAGACATTATGCAAAGTTGAAGCTTGAGTAATGAGGCAAGCAATGTAGGGTTTGAATCGATGTGACAATGTTGGTGGTTGGACAACATAATTCCAAACTTGGTGAGCAGCAAATGAAAAAAATTCTTTGACAGTGGTGGCCATGGACAATTTGAAGATACAGTGGTTTGTGCAATTGAAATATGTTAGTTGTTTTCAATTACATTTGTTCTTAAACAAAAGTATGGTATTATTGGTGGTTGGTGAGTTCTTCTTTGCTATATATTTTAGATGCTTGAGCATGGCTTGTGGTTAGAGAGTGCACTAAAAAATTTGAGAAAGTAAGAATCAGTGTGTAGTTGTTTTATGCTCATTATGCTTTGAATGTAGAGGTTTCCCTCGAAACCTTAGTTTCATGAAAATGGGCATTTGAAAATGTGGTTACATTATGAGTTAGAGATTTAGATTGCTATACTCTTTTTCTTTCAAATGTTATGATTACTTTGTTCTGTAAAGAGAGGTTTCTTTCAAAACCCTATATTATAGTTGTTGGTTATCATGCTGATATCACATAGCCATGTTATATGAATTGAATTTACTATTATAATCATGCTAAATCATTTTATGTAGAAGTTTGTGATGAGCAGTAAGAAGGCACTTTAAGTGCAGATTGTAATTGTTTATACGTTCAGATTCCTCAGTCTCAAATGAAAATGAGATAATCAAGAAATGCTTTGTAGTGAAACAAAGAAACCCTTTGTCTTTTATTGTTTGAATATTTACAAAATTTTGTAAGGTCGTGTTAGTGGGATAAAGATTGAAATTTTTCCAATGAGGTTGTATCTTGCCAGTGAGGCAGTTACTACCATGAAAGCTAGTGAGGCTACCATGAATGTCAATGAGGCTACCATGAATTTCAGTGAGGCTATAGTAACATGAAAAATCTAGTGAGGTTTTTTTTGCCAATGAAGCAGATGTGTTTTCCAGTGAGGCAGTTGTGTAGCCAGTGAGGGTTTTCCAGTGAGGCATAAATTGTAGCCAATGAGGCTTTGCCAATGAGGCATAAAAAGTAGATAGTGAGGCTTTGTAATCAGGGAAATTTTGTTAAGCCAATGAGGCATTTTCTTGAGTGGTTTTTTATCCCTAGGAGGGTTTTCCACTCATAAAAATATTGTGTTATGGTTCTTTTGTGTTATGCATCTTTTGAGTTCTTCATGTGGTTTAAAGATCTAATATTGGTTGTCACATTTGAGCATATTCTTGAAACTAAACTTTTCATGATTATAAAGAAATTATGTGCTTTGAAAAATAATTGAATTTGAAGTTGATTATTGAAACACTTATTCACACCCCCCTCTCAGTGTTTCCTGTATCCAACAAAAAAACCCCACAGCATGCCAGAAGGCCACCAAGCACAGTAGAAGATGTGGCCTCAAAAACCATAATAGCCCAAAAAACAAACTTTTGTTGGGCCGCACCATACCAAAAAAAAGAGCCAAAAAAACCAACAACTCCAACCAAAGAGAGCAAAACAAAGGCCCCCACAACTTGATTAAAGAGCAAAGCCTCCAACAAAGCAAAGGAAAACCCGCACTAAAAAATGTGAGGGGCCTCAAAGATGCCAATCGCTGCATCAAAATCTTCATAAACATCTTCCCAAAAAGTTGTGCCTCCTTCAGATTTCATACTCTTGCCCAATGCTTTAAAAGGTTTAAGATGTTGTAACAAAGCTTCCAGTGAACCCAAGAGGGAACCAGTAGCACAGAAAAATTCTTGCACGCCCTCAACACCATCTGCATCTTTGTCATCTTCAGATTTAGAGGCACCCTCTAAATCTCTTGACCTGAGATTCAAAACCGTCCTCCTGCTCAATCGCCCGCTCCTCCCACTTAGACATATTGCTACAATATTATTTAGTATTAGTCTAATATTAATTAGTATTATTTTTCGAGTTTAATTAATTAGTTTCCTTTAATTTATTTTGCAAGTTGAATTTATTTTATAAAACTAATTAGCATTAAAAAAATTGTTAATAGTTAGAAAATATTAAATAACTTTGAAATAAAACCATTTGCAATATTTGGTATTTACGATGCATCTGGGTCATATTTATGGGTAATGATGTCACATTTTGAATTATTGCATCTGTTGCCTAACATAATTAATAGCATATGTGGCATGTCTCTGCAAACTATCAAGAAGTAATAAGAAATCAACTGAGGGAAATATTCCTCGAATATTTAACGTTAGTTTAGCACTAATAAGGATACATAAATTATTAGATTTAATTTTCATATTTTAATGTTTCTTTAAACATTTCAAAAAGAGATTTCACATAATCGGGAAACATTGATATTAAATCTTAGTCAAAATGACCGAATACTTTATTAGGACTAGGATTAGAATTTAATAGTAAACAAGTATTAGTCAATGATACTAAAGTACTTAATTAACGCTTATCTTCATGGGTGGAAATTATAGAGGAACTATCTAGGGAAAAGAGACCCTAAAAAGAGTTGCATACCCACAATCAACAATTCACATCAAACATAGAATAGAAAATAGAACTACATATATTTATGTCACTTTGTGCCTCCCTTGTATCTTCCCACTAGTTATAACCAATATAAGAGAATTAAGTGGGTTGTTTATGTCATTTGTGCTCTCTTGGGTCATGGGATTCCTCTCCCATATCCTTAGTTAGTTACTCAAATTTTAAATCCTGAAATTGGCTAAGTGTGAAGGGTTTTCTAGTCTTCTATCTTGTAGAGCACCCAAATGGGTGTCCTTGATTCAAATTTGGTGAAATTTGGGGTAAATTTGGCTAAGGTATACCTAGTCGGAGCTTTGGTTGGTTCTAGAAACCTTGTTGACCTTTGACCTAGTTTCCAGATTATAGGAACCTCTGACTGTTCTTGGTTCCCCCTCTTATTTCAACCCACGATCTCATGCCTTTAGTCATTTTTATCCAAGTGTTGGCAAAAATTCGATGGTTCCCAAACCCATAGGAACCTCTGACAGTTTTTGGTTCCATAAGGAACCCCAATGAGGTGAACCAAGGACAAAGGCCACAAAATCACTAAGCGAAAGACAAAATTGGAGGGTTCATGGGAACCCAAAATCAAGGTGTTGGTTCCTAATACCTATCTCCCCTTAACAAGAACAAAGTAAATAAAAGAGTTGAAGATGAACCAATTCTAGGAAGATTTTGAGCTTCCCATGGTTCTCGAAAACATGGGAACCTTTGATGAAGTTCCTGGTTCCCAATATCCTCTAACCCCTGACTTAAGCCTTCAACAAAGCGACAAGGTAAGGTAAAAGGAGCCAAGGCATGAAAGTGAAAGTAATGAAAGGAGGTAAAGGAAGAGAAGGAAAGAGAGATCAAAGACTCTCATGGTTCTCGAAACCATGGGAACCTTCGACAAGTTTCCAATTCTTGAATAGTTCTCGACAAGGATGAAAGAAGGATCGAAGTTCCCCTAGGTTCCAAGAACCTAGAGAACCTCCAAAAGGTCCATAGGTCTTCATTAAGCCTTTACAAGAGTCTCAACCACAAATCAAGTCATGAAGTTGGAAGATAAGAAGAAAAGGGGGACAAAGGCCAAAAACATCAAGGTAAAAATGCTAAGACTGAGAAAAGAAAAAGCAAGTCAAAGAAGTGTCAAAGCTTCTCATGGTTCTTGAAACCATGGGAACCTTTCACGAAGTTTCTAGTTTTGTTCCAAATCCCAATAAGCAAGAGGAACTAGTTCCAAGATAAAGGTAAGAGATGGGACCAATAGGAAGCATGGAAAAGCTAAAGTGACAAAGACAAGGCAAGTGTGCCAATCATTCTGATGGTTCTTGGAACCCTAGGAACCTTTGATTGGTTCCTAGTTCTTAGTGAACCCTCAACTACTGATAAAAGGTAGCTCAAAAAGCTTAATAAGGTGAGAATACCAAAGATGTTGGTTCTCAATGGGGTCATATCCTTTGACCAAAAGGTGATAAGAGAGGGATGTTTCCAAAAAGGACTTAAAGTAGAAAGAGGAATTAAAAAGGGATGAAGATGTCGTTGGGGAATATGGTGGTTCTCAAAACCTTTAGAACCTCTAATGGGTTCTTGATGTCCCATTTTCCACTAACACTAGCTGATACAAGCTACAAATATAGCACCAAAGGGTTCTTTTCTCTATCAACTCCCTCTACCAAGTCATTAATCATGCAACTACTGCCTATTCTTAACCTGTAATGAGTTTTAAATTATTTTCAATGTGATTTGAGGGAAGAGAAGCTACAACATACCTTATTTAAGGAATTTTGGTGATTTTTTTGGAAAAATAGCAGTGTTGTACCTCTTTCATTTTTGTAGACTTGTTTTGACAAGCATCATTTTCCCTAATCATGATTTTGGTATGTATTGTGTGGGTGCTTCTACAGGTCTATCAATGATAAGTACACATGCATGCACAACCTTTGACACCTTTGTTGGTTGTCATTATACTTCCATAGAGAAGGATATAGGTCAAGTTACACCTCATTTGTGAGCAAGATCTTCTTTTGTTTCTTTTTAGAGACTCATTTTCTTGCAGATTTGCAACTGTAAATAATCCACATACCTCTATGTTAATGAAAACTACCATTTTGTACCTTTTTCCACTTCTAATATGTTGTGTAAAACTCTCTTACCTTCATATATGAATACATTTTTATTGTTGGATTCTATGTTCATATATTTTGTTAAATTCATTTGCAAGAGATAATTGTGGATCCCCCTTTCCCTCTTAGAGCTTGTCAAACTCTAACCACCATATACACCTCTAAGAGTTGGTATGAAAAAGAACTATGTGAGTTCTTTAGATAGTCCAATTGATTCAATGTGTTGTAGTGGGTAGGAAGAATCATCTTTAATCTAGGTGTATCGCCACCCAATTTCTTATGTATATCTCTCCCATTTTCCCTCTACAAGATAATAAACTAGTGTTAGTTTAGATTTATTCAATGTTGTGTTGGACCAACACTATTGCATCTAGGTTAGAAATAAATTTTGCCTCCTTCGAAGGTCTAATCTCATATCCAAGGTCTTACACCTTTAGATCACTCCCATTGTTTCATTGAAATGTTCAACACCAAGTTTAATATGGGTTCTTTTCCAAGTGATAATAGTTTTTGGTATGCCTGATGGGACCAATTTTATGAGCTCTACATCATACACCAACATATTTTGGTGTGTTCTTCGATGCATCTTGCATTTTAGGGTAGTTCTTCAACACCAAGGTGACTTTCTTGGTCAAACCTACTAGTTCAAATAATTCAAGTGCTTAAAGCTTCCAACTGGAAACTCCATAAGTAAATTTTGGTGACTCTACTAGTATATAACCATTTTTCTAGTGAGAAAACCTGATTTATCTATGTTAAAAGAAAATTTTGAGAATTTTTCCTAGCTTCCTTTATGCTTTAGCATGTCAAAATACTATGGAAAACATGTCTTCTCCCCTCACTTTTATGAAAATAAAAAATTTATGCCTCCTTACCAATCATATCAAACTGGGAATGTTGCTAGTTTGATCCCAAGTAGTCCTACTACAATTGGTTATCAACACTTTCCTAGTGCTTGCTTTCCTCCCACCCATGTCTGCTCATCCTTCTTAGCAACCTATCTATGCTTATCATTAGCCTAAAAAATCCTATGTTATTCCCAATCACCAAGTTCACCCTCCTACTTAGCCCTAGAACATGAACAAATTGGAAAATATTAGCATCAAATATATAACGTTAAACTTCTAAGAGCAACTAAGGTATATTAAGAAGGAGCAAGAATATAATCTACAGTAGGAAGAGCTTTCCCATCACACTTATTTTCACATCAAGAGATGAAAGGATAAAGGAGTTGTGAGAAAGAAAAGGCGATACAAAGAAAACAACATGAAGAATGTCTTGCAGGGAAAATTGCTACTAGGGAAGAACAAATAAAATAGTTGGTAGCTATGAAGAAACAACTCATGCAAGAAACTAAATCAGTCTCTCCCAAGCCTCACTTCAAGATTCCAAATTTTAGAGGTCCTTATCCCTTGCAAGAGCATGTGCCTCTATAGACTTAGTTTGTTGTCCCACAAGAACAACCCTCTCAAAAACCCATTCTTCATCAAGAGAACCAACAAACCTTTCAAACTGCCCTACTAGATCAATTTTCTTGTCCCAACACTATTTCACTATATAAAGGTGGACATATTACTTAGCAGGATAGCTGGTCTGATAGGTAGAGGAGGGAGGTATTTAAGGAAAAAGGAGCAACCTATTGTTGATGAGATCTCATGTGTCATACAATCTAAAAAATCAAACTTGTTGCAAGAGAAAGGTGAGAAAAATCAACTAGAACAACAACACACTAAACAAATGAATAATGATTAAAATAAGGATTTGGTGCTCTTGTTTGATCAAATCCATTTGTTTTTTTTATAATGATAAGGAGTGTGTGCAAATATTTCCATCAACAAAAGTTTTAGGACAACAAAAAAATGTTGAAGATATTGATGGGTTGTTGATCCATGAAGATGAGTATGAGGTTGAAGACAGGGAAAATAAAATTTCAAACTCTTCCCTAGCTCAATGAGGATTCCATTATTCAAGTGTCGCAATGGGAGCATGAGGATGGTCTTGTTCTCAAGGATGGGGAGATTAGCATGCATGAGGTTGTTGATCAAGTTAAACATGATATCATGTATAGGATCCTACTTTCTAAAAGAAAAGTATTTTTTCTTTGAATCACTAACAAAGTTGTCGTGAAGAAAGGATGAGTCCAATTGTGTTGAAGAGTAAAGAGAAGATTGATGAAGACCTATTATGGGATGTGTAGACACTAAAAATTGTCCTAAGCCTATGACTCTTAATTTCTTCATAATTCTTTCATCTTCATAATTAAATAATTTTATTTATTTAATTATTTCTTATGACCATATATCCTCTATTAATTAAATAATTTCAATAATTTAATTAATTCATTCTCATCTAGGTTATTTTCCTTCGATTAATTAAATAAATATTATTTATTTAATTGCGTCACTAATTAAACTTATTTTCTTTCTAAAATTAAATAAATGTTTATTTATTTAATTTTCTATGTCATTTTCTACTATAATTAAATAATTGTTTTAATTATTTAATTATTCATTGGCCTTTTCTCTCTTTAATTAAATAAATATTTATTTATTCAATTTAATCCAATATCCTTGATTTTGAATTAAAATCATTACTTAATTCAAAATGATGAGTCCTCATCACAATCTTCTATAATTCAATAATATTTTTATTATTTAATTAGTCATTAATCACTTAAGTCTAGATAAGATTTGATTTTCTCTAACATAAGTTCTATATATGACAATCTTATCTTCTACATGCAATCCTCTATTAATTAAATAACTTTAATTATTTAATTAATTCATTTTACCTTTATTTCTTCTTGATTAATTAAATAAATATTATTTATTTATTTAATTGCGTCACTAATTAACTTTACTTCCTTCCTTAAATTAAATTAAATAATTATTTAATTTAGCTTTATTGAATTTCAACGATAATTAAATAATATTTTAAATTATTTAATTATTCACTAAACCTTTTCTTCAATCAAATTAAATAAATTCTTATTTATTTAATCCCTAAATTCGAATGTTGAATTAAATTAATCATTTAATTCATTAAATAATTATTCTTGGCATATTCTTCTGTAATTGGGTAATTGCCAAGTTATCTAATTATTCATTGTCACTTGAGTCAAGATCTAAGTTAAACCATTTAGTTATCTTCTGAGTCAATATTGTTTCTAATGAACAAATCTTTCTCGATTTAATCATTCAGTTATCTACTTCCACCTTTTGCATGCGCACATCTATTAATTAAATAATCTTAAATAATTAATTAATTTATGTGTGCGTTCGAACAGTCTCTTTCCTTCGTGCAAATCGTCAACTTGACATGCAAATTCTATTCTTCCAATTTATGAATAGTCATCACTGAAAGATTAAATTATTATTTAATTTAATCTCTCAAACATTTGTGAGTTCTAACTCATACTCTCAAAACCCTAATTCAAATGCATGACCTAATTTTAATCTCGATTGTCCATTTAATTTTCAATCTTAGCCGATCATTCAAAACATCGATTTTCTATAAATTGTCCAACCTTTGTCATTATTCTCTCTCTTGAAATCTTATGACCTTTGAGAGAAACTTGTTTTAATCTTTGATATTTCATCATTAATCACATATATCGAGGCTATATTTGCACAAATACTAAAAATTTGAGGGCAAATATCATTCAAAGGCAAAATGGAGAAGGACAACAAAGATGAATCATGGAGTTTTATGGACATTTGGTGAGATTATTTCATGCTTTAGTTTCCTTTGTGCTTTGTTGTTAGATGTAGGTTGATTTGCTTTAATCTATTTGATTTCCTGCTTTTTTTTTTCAGTTTTGCAAGTTTTGTACAAAATGACGCATTTGAAGGATAAAACGATGCAATTGACTCTTTGCATTGCATTTGATGAGAAAAATGATGCATTTGAGTATTCATGGCAAATATGTGGAAAATAGTAACACATTTGACTAGTAAGATAGCGACACAATTAACTGGTAAATGTTTCTGATTCTGTTTTTCCGAATTCTGAGATCTCAAATTTTCAATTCATTTATTTGTTACTAATTTCAAAAAATTTAGCGTGTGTGCCTTTTTGGAGTTAACATAGTGTTTGCAGGACATTTGTAGAAGACTTAAATATGACTCTTTTTGTAGGACAATTGACAAAGACAATACTGAAATTATTGATGAATTGTCTTGCAGGACGTTTGTTGAAGGCCTTTTTTTCTAAAATAGTTTTTTTGGTAGTTTAGAAAATCATCATTTGGGTTTAAAAATTAACTATTGTCTTTTGTGTTTGGTGCTTCTACACAAGTGTTTAGTTTAGAACCCCACATGATTTAGTATATAGAAGTATCCTCTCCCCTTGCACATTCATGCGATCCTGGGTGTAAGAGAACTGTTATCGACTCTAGAAATTGGGCCTGTCTTGGTGGGAAAAAGTACTCACCCCAAGACAACTTAGACCAGTAGCACACCAAAGCCAAACGACTTCCAATCGATATATAAAAGTGGGTTATTCAGGAAAGCTCAAGAATCACGAGTATTGTTCCGACAAGAAGGGAAACAATGGTCTCTTGATGTATGGATGGTACCCCATGAACGAAATTCCCTTACTAAATACCATTGTTGTATTAAGCCAAAAACCTTTATCTATTTGCTAGTGCAGCAGGTTAGACCTGTGAAGCCATCTCACATTTTTGCGGTCCTTAGTAGAGATGTAAAGTGTGCCATAAGGATTTTTTATGGGTACTAAAGCTTGGTTGTCCTGTATAAGTGAGTGTTGTGGATGGGAGCTAGTGGGGTCAAGCTTCTAAAAATCCACTTTAGATAAGTGTAGTTGGGGAAACCCAAGTGAGAACTCAACAAATACAGTCCATGTTAGCCTAGGATGTGCTTGTTTGTTACTGGATTAAACATTCTTTGAGTTGAAATGAAACTAAAATATCATGTTTTCTGTGTTTTTTATTTGCCAAAATTTGGTCAAAACTGTCAACTCTATTAGAAAATTGCAATTAATTATTAAAAAACCTCAATTGAAAACAAGAGTCACATATATCAAGTAGAAAGTTACATTTGTCATAACATAGTCCAAACTGTCATTAACTAGTGAGTCGAGTCACATTTGTCATAACACAGTCCAAATTGTCATTAACCAATGAGTCGAGTCACATCTGTCATTACATAGTTCAAACTGTCATTAACCAGTGAGTTGAGTCGCATCTATCAAATACTGTGTCACAATTGTAATCATGAGTCACATTTCTCTAGTAGAAAACAACATCTGATAACAAGAGTCACATTTGTTAAACTGTCGAAACCCTCTATCATAGGAAACTGCATTTGTCAAATACAATGACGCATCTAACTAGTCGAGCCACATTTGTAGTCGGGAATGATGTAATTGACTGTTACAATTTTGACACAATTTACCAATTACATGCATATGAAATTAGAACTGCATTTGTCATATACTACGATGCATTTGAGAAACTTAACCGCAATTGCCTAATAACAGAAAGTCAGGAATTCCTGTCACAGACCAGTTTACATAGTCAACTATTTTCTAATAACAACAACCCTTGAATAGAAAACCATAATTATTTTCTCAAAGTTTGCATCTTTCAGGATCATTCAGTCATAGACATAGGTTTCCTAGTTGCAATTTTAGTTTCATCGTAGGATTACATACTACCTTTAGATTGGTTCATCTTTTAGGGAGGTCATTTTTCAAACTTTAGAATAGGTTCACTTTTTGTCCTTTAGGAAAACCTTGCTTCAACAAAATTTTCAATTGAACCTAGTCATAGCGTATCTTTGTCCTATATGTAAGTCTTCCCAACTCATTAGTCTAGTTTGGGAGCTTACCTTATCCTTGATCTTAGTCTCACACAGGTTCTTGATAAAATTACATTGTAACCTTGGTTAGATTTTAGGTGGTTGGTAACCTTGTCTTAGGTTCATAAACTGATTACCTTAGAAGCTTAGTTAGACTTTTTGCATACTTAGATACTATCATCCTAGTTTAGATACATTCTATATATTCTTTATTCCAAGAAAATACCAAAAAAATAGTTGCATACATTCCTTATTCGCATCCAGAAGATCCCAAAAACATAGCTTAGGTTACATACCTTAGAATTAAGTCACCCTCTTTGCATTGACATACCTTAGACCTAATATCACATACCTTGGTCATATTCCACCTTTCATCATAACCTCACCACCATGTCTGCAATTTACCTTGATATGCTTGCTAGTCAAGTTGAATAACAGTTACTTCGTAATGGTCAATGCCAACAAGCCTTAGACTTCAAAAGAAAATTTATCCAATCCAAATGCCAATCAATGTCAACCCATGGTCAACTACCCACATACCCTTCCTACCACATATCCATAAGTCCTAGTCATTCAACCATCTTCCCTCACTATCAAGAATCACTTGACACAATCTTTTCCATTAATCTATAACAAACATCTATTAGTCATACCTATCCTAACCTTGACAAGGGAAACCAACCTTCCATTAATCCCTTCCAAGCCTCCATGTCTTATCCCAGTCCTTCATCCACCAATCCCTTCCAAGCCTCCACGTCCTATCCTAGTCCTTCATCTATTAATCCCTTCCAAGCCACTCCATCTCAATCTACATTTAGTCATGAAAATACATCTAGTCATGATATCCAAAGTCACATCCCATCTACTAAACTTAAGGATACATGTCAAATGGAAAGTCCAAAGCATGACATCATGGCTTCACCTTCATGTCAAGATCAAAGTAATCTATCCCATGACCCTATCTTTAAGTCCATCCAAGAAGTCCTTCTAGATAATCATGGCATCCAAAATACACCTATCCTTGATCAAGATCCATTCCCAACCATATAGTTCAAGACAAACCCATCTTTGGTCAAGACACTTTTATTGAGCAAGAAGTCCAAAATTATCCACTCCTTGACCTTTATGCCAATCATGATCAAACACTTGAAGATGACCCTATCCAAGTATCAAATGCATCCATTTCCCAAAATGAGACGCTTGCCTCCTTTGGACACATAGATGATATTCCTCTAGAACAAGAGTCTCCTACTCAAGACATATTTGCAAATGATCAAGCTATAGTTGAGTTCATTGGACTCTATGACAATGACCATAAATATGGTTTCAACATCGACTTGGAAGCACAATAGAATCATTTGAATATGATATGTCACAAAATCACATCAAAGATATCCAACATGTCAGTAAAGCTAAGACATCCTATAAACTAGGATCATCCACTTTTATCAAATCAAGATTTCTTTTAGAGGAGAATATTCCAAGTAACAGTCTCCACATACACAATGATGGGTTAGCATCTTGCTTTCAAAATAAAAAATACCCCATCGTAAACAAAATATGTTAGAGCATGCAATATCAAGGAAAAGGACTAGGCATACATGAGCAAGGAATTCTAGAACTAGTACAGTTTCAGGAAAATATTAGACATCAAGGTCTTGGTTATCCTTCATTCAACAAGTCTAATGATGTTAATGGTACCTCCTCGATACCGGGTGCAACTTTATCTGATACAAACATCAAAATGGAGGCCATGAGTAGCTCTTACCATAAGGTTGTTGCCAACACTCCTTCCATCCACACCATAAACCGTTATTCCAACATGAATAACCTTCCATTTGGAACCAACAAAAACAAAAGTCTTACAAATTCAAAGTTCAAAATCAAATATCAAAGGCCACTGAATCAATAAAAAATCCAAGTGGAAAAATTAAGTTAAAATGGATCAAGCAAAGAAAATAGTTCAAAAGTAAAAGTCAATAAAAATGTGGAGCCACAAGAAAAGAGTACTTCCACATATAATAAATGCCCACCACCTTCAAAATGGTCATCATACAAGGCATATAAAAGTCATGGTTCCAAACATTATCCCAATCTGAAATTCAGTCTCCATCATCCATCACCCCAAGTTTGGCAAATGAAAATTCCTACATCTAAATTGCCAAACATGTCTACCATCATCCATCATAATCCTACATCTTGCCTAAATTCTAAAAATCCTACATCACAAATTCATCGCATCTTAGCAACAACTCTTTATTGTAAGGAATCTCATGGCACTCTATCGCGATGTGCATATTCTGATAAGGCCAACTCTAGTATCAACAAGGATCACAAATGACACCAATCAATTGTATGCAAGCACTATGATCCTAACAAGGAAACTACTTCATAAAGGTCATTATTGGCATATCATGGCACCAGTCTCTACATCAGCACCATCAATGGATTTAATACAATCAGTGATCATTTAACACATCTAGGCCATCCAGAAAATACAAAAATACAAAAAAATCAAAAATCAAAAAAATTGTCACCTTGATGAAAACCTGGCAAACAGGTATCTTGGTGACACGAAAAAGAACAAAAAAAAAAGTCAAGATAAAAATTTTGTCCAATAGTGAAAACCATTCTTATGGTGCTTTGGATAAGTACCATGATGAAAACCTAGAAAACATGCGTCATGTGTAAGAAATTATCTATATGGACCATTACACTTGGGGAAAGTTGTCTTATCTCCCATACCCTTCGTATGACATTTCCATCTATCCATCTAAGCCCTACCACTCATGTCCATTTTCCCACCTACTTTGATCTTGATAAGGGTTGGGGTACAAACATAAATCATGCTTTGGAAAAAATCTTGACATGTCTATCCTTTGGTCATACACTATCCATGAAATATCATGTCATAGCCTTCATAACATTTTCCAAAGCCATACCTTGAAGAAAACAAGTGATCCTCATATGACATAGTCCTTGGAGACCATATGATAATTTTTCTATCCAAAAATCCTCATGTCACTTATATTTTACAAAAGCCACCCACCATCTATTCATACCTATCACATGCCTTGGTTTTTCCATTGTCAATGGTCTAAGAATCTTCCATCATCCCATCCAATCCTAAAAGATCATTCCAAATACAACAAGCCTAATCCATACAGTCTTGCTATGCATCCTAGCGCATCATTCAAAACATTCCTTGGCTTTGTTTCTAGCCTTGATGTAAACCTTGATCCTTTAGTCACATTATCGTCATCCTCACGTTGTTTCGGGATATGTCCTTCCCACGTCAAACAATATTGTCATCATCCTCATCACGTGTCAATTGGTTTTCAAGTTGACTAGAGGCAAGATCATGGTTGTCCTTGGATTCTTGTGCATGCTTGCTCGCTTGCTTATAGGCATCATTCACATACATTTTTTACGATCCTCATAAAACATCAAAACAACAAAAGACCAAAAAAACACAAAATGTCCTGAAGAAAATCCAAAAACAACATAAAACTTCAAAAAGACAAAAAAATCAAAACATGTCAAAAATTCAAAAAAACAGAGTCAAGTTAGCCGCATTTGTTAGTCTTTGTCATGTTGAATTATGTTGCCTCTATGACTGGACGTAGGAAAGGCCATCTATTGATGTGCCCCCGAGGCATTAGGTCTGTCTGTACAAAATCATGATTCAATTCATTGTCTATATGACAAGGTCATTGGTCGTGTTGAACTACGAGGTCTCTGCATGTATAACGTAGGCAAGGCTATCTATCGATGAGCCTCTGAGGCCACACTAGGTCAGTCCATTAGGGTTCGTCACATTCATTATTACACACGCCAAATGTTAGATCAATATCTTTCAGTCAGTCTTGTCTTGTCAAAGTTTGGTCGAACTACGAGGTCTTTGCATGTATAACATAGGCAAGGCTATCTATCGATGAGCCCCTGAGGCTGCACTAGGTCAATCCTTTAGGGTTCACAAACACAGTCAATTGTCAACACAGCACATCAAGTCACACATAACAAGAAAAACAAGTCAACAATGTTATCAATTCAAATCAAACAAATTTCCAAAGCAACAATGAAAACATTCAACTTATGTTTGCTACAAGATGTGTCCTTGGAAACAAACATCATCAAAACAAATAACCTATGTCTTCTACAAGATGGGTCCTTCCTGAAAACATGCATTAGGAAAACAATCATCATAGCCTTACAATAAGTTGTCACATCAACGACATCAAACTTGAATGTCTTATATGAAACATGTCTTTCTAAAACTAGGCTTTTGTCATGCCTTATATAGATAGTCACAAAATTGAAATCAGACTCAACATCTTATATGATATGTGTCCTAAAACTAGGTTCTATCAATCAAACAAATCAAATTTGGGAAAATATTTTACTGGCTTATGGCTTTGCAGCTTGTTTATCTTATCTTTTCATATGGATTTATGTTTGGGTACTATTACTAGCCTCTCCAAGATGTCCCATGAAGGATTTAGAGAAGCAATGATGTATCACCTAGCTTATTTTCTTTGACTATTGTTTGTCAACTATCTTTTAACTTGGTTTTTGTGTCATGTTACTAGTTTCCTCGAGGTTGTCCCATGAAGGATTTAGAGGAGAAATGACGTCTCATGGCCTGTCTTTTATTTGTTTGTTGTCTATGGTTTGTCTCAATAAAAAGAGTAGGGCAACTTTGCCCTTAGTATGAGTTAAGACGCTCCTTGTCTGCAAATGTTTGTTGTTAGCAGGTGGATGACCTTGCACACCATGGTCTATCTCATATCATGGTGTTTATTGTCCATCCATGTCAGTTAACACCCAATGATGATTTAGTGCAAAGCTTCTTATGTGTCAATGAAATATTGAAGATTTAGATATTGAAAGATTTCGGGTACTAAAATCCATGTCTTCTATTTTAATTTTCATCTTTTTCACATTAACATTTCTTCTTTTCTACATCTTCACCACCCTTATCTATGTTCCTCTATCCTTTTTGTCCTTTGTCTTCTAATCCTCTTATCCATTTTGAGAGCACACTCCTGTTCTTTGAACCCGCCTATCCTCTCGAGGGGGCATACCATTACCTCCTTGCCATCCTTCCTCATCTTACTTTCCTTGGAACATATCTTTTTCTTTGACACAATGTGATAAACTGCATTGTATCAAAGAGGGGCAAAACGTAGACACTAAAAATTGTCCTAAGTTTGTGACTCTTAATTTTTTTCATAATTCTTTCATCTTCATAATTAGATAATTTTATTTATTTAATTATTTCTTAAGACCATATATCCTCTATTAATTAAATAATTTCAATAACTTAATTAATTCATTCTCATCCTTATTTTCCTTCGATTAATTAAATAAATATTATTTATTTAATTTTCGGTGTCACTTTCCACTATAATTAAATAATTATTTTAATTATTTAATTATTCATTGGCCTTTTCTCTCTTTAATTAAATAAATATTTATTTATTCAATTTAATCCAATATCCTTGATTTTTAATTAAAATCATTATTTAATTCAAAATAATGAGTCCTCCTTATCACAATCTTCTATAATTAAATAATATTTTTATTATTTAATTAGTCATTAATCACTTAAGTCTAGATAAGATTTGATTTTCTCTAACATAAGTTTTATCTATGACAATCTTATCTTCTACATGCAATCTTCTATTAATTAAATAACTTTAATTATTTAATTAATTCATTTTACCTTTATTTCTTCTTGATTAATTAATTAAATAATATTTATTTATTTAATTGTGTCACTAATTAACTTTACCCCCTTCCTTAAATAAAATAAAATAATTATTTAATTTATCTTTATTGAATTTCAACTATAATTAAATAGTCTTTTAAATTATTTAATTATTCACTAAACCTTTTCTTTAGTCAAATTAAATAAATTCTTATTTATTTAATCCCTAAATTTGAATGTTGAATTAAATTAATCATTTAATTCATTAAATAGTTATTCCTGGCATATTCTTTTGTAATTGGGTAATCACCAAGTTATCTAATTATTCATTGTCACTTGAGTCGAGATCTAAATTAAAGCATTTAGTTATCTTTTGAGTCAATATTATTTCTAACAAATAGATCTTTCTCAATTTAATCATTCAGTTATCTACTTCCACCTTTTGCATGTGCACATCTATTAATTAAATAATCTTAATTAATTAATTAATTTATGTGTGTGTTCGAACAGTCTCTTTCCTTCATGCAAATCATCAACTTGACATGCAAATTCTATTCTTCTAATTTTTGAATAGTCATCACTGAAAGATTAAATTATTATTTAATTTAATCTCTCAGACATTTTTGAGTTCTAACTCATACTCTCAAAACCCTAATTTGAATGCATGACCTAATTTTAATCTTGATCGTCCATTCAACTTTCAATCTCATTTGATCATTCGAAACATCAATTTTCTATAAATTGTCCAACCTTTGTCATTATTCTCTCTCCCAAAATCTTATGACCTTTGAGAGCAACTTGTTTTAATCTTTGATATTTCATCATTAATCACATATATTGAGGCTATATTTGCACAAATACTGAAAATATGAGGGAAAATATCATTCAAAGGCGAAATGGAGAAGGACAATAGAGATGAATCATGGAGTTTTATGGACATTTGGTGAGATTATTTCATGCTTTAGTTTCCTTTGTGATTTGTTGTTAGATGTAGGTTGATTTTCTTTAATCTATTTTCTTTCCTACTATTTTCCTGCGTTACAGGACGAGCTAGAAGATTTTTTTGTCAAACCTTGACATCAAGTCATCATCTGCTAATATAAAGAATCATGAGAAACACAAGCATGAGAAGGAATTTTTCATACCTTCAAGTGAATCATCAAAAAAAAACACTTGCTACCCAGTAGGACACCAAAGAGGTGGACCACAATGATTAGTTCAACATTGGTCGTTTAGATTTGGCACTTTCAAGAGGATACCCTATCAGGAATCTAACACAGTTAGAGATCAACAAGCTTCTCTAGGTCATGTTGGTTCCTAATCATGAGGTGAAAACCATCTAGAGTAATATCTTCTTACCCATCCACTTCAAAAGGGCTGTTCTCACATAACAATTTGGGTGGGTAATTTATTTTATTCTCAATTTAGTAGTCTAATAATTGTAAGTGGTGTATCCAATACTTAATCTATAAAATAATTCCACACTTGGAAGATTTTGTGCATAAGGTGAAAGAGTGTGCACTAACACTATACAACATATTATAAAAGAGGTAATTAGATAACGGAATACAAACCTATTTCCCTAGTGAGTATTACAAACATCTTTTACTTCCCTTGTAGACACCCAATAAATAAAAATATTATTTTACTCTCAAATTTGGATGAACTGATGACCAATACACTTTACTCTTGAAAATTAAAGTTAGAACTTAATAGAAGCATTTTAAAAATTGAACCTACCAATAATGCCTCACTCAAAACCATATTTTACTAGATAGTTTAGTATGTGCTTCAAGAAAAATGTCACTCAACCATGTCAACTAATATACAAATAAATCATTTTTAAGATATAGTCCTTTGTGATGTCACTTTATTAAATTTATGTAATGCTTTACTTAGGAAACAATACATTTATCATCATTTTTTCTATGAGTTAAATCCAATAAATTTAGTCATAGATGTTTGTGATAAGAGATGCCACATACTAGAGGCAATAGCTAAAAGTTCACTCATAAGTTCCAAACAATATAAAAGGATGATAAATTATAGTAATAAATTTGTGCTTTTAATGGGCATAACCCCATATTTTACAAAAAAAATCTGATAAGTGTTCATATAGGATTCTAGCGTGTTCTTTTCGCACGACTGAGAGATTTTTCAACACTTCCAACAAAAACTATAGCACTTCCGACAAAAAATATAGTGCTTTCGAAGACTGTTTCAACACTTATGACTGAAAACTTTAGCGCCTCTACAGTCTATTTTAGCGCATCTACTGAAAGCTTTTGACACAATTGGTTGCTATGTTCAAATCTATTTAAGCACATCCAACATATTTTGTAGCACTTCCAACAATTTCTGTAGTGCTTTTGATCAATTAAGTGGTGCTTCTAATATATGTTTTAGCGCATCTATAATTTGTTGTCTGGATCTGACGCGATCACAGCCAGTAATTTCATTGATGCATTTGGACTAAAATATACCAATCCTAGGGTAGTCACTTGGTTTAAAATATATCAATCCTAGGGTAGTCACCATACAATGCTATTTTGGATTAAAATTGACACCATGTCTTCTATGAAGCAACATCTTCACATAGAATAGAAAATTGTCCTTTTGGGTTTAAAATTGAACAATTGATTGTTGTGATTGTGTGGTGATAGGCCTATGCTCTCCACTTAATTGGGTGATCAAAATGCCAAACTCATCCTTACATTTCATGCATTTTATGCTTTGTTAAATCCTTTAGAAGGCCTGTCTTAGTGGGAAAAAGTACTCACCTACAAAAATGACTTGAGTGGGAACAACCAAAGCCAGGTTTTCCAACACACTTTAAAACAAAAGTGAATCTGGGGAAACCCACATTCAACGGAAGTGCACAAGATAACCATCCCCAAACTCTTTGTTTTAAATATTGGGAGGTCTCCTGAGGGAGTTTATCATTCACCTCTCCAAATGGATACCCTATCTAAGAACCCTAGTGTAGTATCCAGCTTGTCAGTTTCCGAACATTGTATTACTCAACAGTGCAAGGGGAGGGAAGAATCTGCCCCCAAGATACTCACCATATAATTTCCAAGGACCATTTGCTTAAGGGATCGAGAAATCTAACTTTGAGTACATGCCTGGAAAAGACAAAAACACGGGCTCCCTCTAGGGGGTGACGACACAATTTTAAGATGTGGGCCATTTGAGTATAACGATGACCTTTTATCCTTAAGAGTGAGTATGTTTGAAGTGTATTATTTGTCAAAAACCTATGGAAATCAAGAAGAATCATGTTTGATTCTTGAACATACACTTACTTTTTAGACTTTAGGACTTAAAAACAATTGTTCTACCATTGCTTGTTGTGTCTTCAAATCATTAAATCAGATAAAGATCATTCAAAAAGAACACAAAAAGTTTGACATGTCAACTTGTGAAAATTCATGATTAGGGATTGGAAATCCAAATTTTTTTCAAGAAACCTTGCGAAAAGAGTCAGAAAACCAAAAAATAAAATTAGTTACAAGAAGCTTTTGGAAAGAAGATGACTTTTATATCAAAGTAGGAAAGTCTTGCTTCAACATTGAACTTTCATACATAGGTTTCACGACTTTGCTAGGGGATACACTGATGATTATGCCTTAGAACCTTTGTATTCGCGTGCTTATTTCCAAAGAAGAGCCCTTTCACAACAACATAATCATAGTCAACCTATTCATCAATCTTCCTTTCCACAACCGGAAATAGAGTATTCCAACAGGTCAAATCAATTCTTACAATAGAGGAAACATTTCAAAACATTAGGCTTGTTATCAAAATCAGAGTCCCAAAATTTGACAACACTACGAAGTCCCAAAATAGTGCTTCCATCATCTATTTTAGCACATCTACGTTGTCTTTTAGCGTATTTGTAGTCTATTTTAGTGCATTTGACAAATTTTATAGCGCTTATGCAAATTGTAACCACAACTTGCCAATTGGGAAATTCACCAAGATAATAGCACATCTACAATCTGTTTTAGCGCATCTACCCTTTTTGACAGTGCTTTTACCATATCTTTTAGCGCATACATAGTTTGTTTTAGCACTTCTACCCTTTGTAATAGCGCATCCACTGAAGAAGAAAACAAAGAGCTATTGGAAACATCTGTTAGTTTGTTTACATTAGAACCCGAGTTTTTATCAAGACAACAATATTTTTCCACAGTCTAGATGGTACTTTAAACCTGAAACAAATAGGATCATACAAATCACACCTTTTCAAGTTAAACCTAAATCTTGCAAACTTTAAAAGTGTCCACATATCAAACACAAATCTTGGTTATTGGGTTAAGTTTCATCATCGAGATTTTTATCATCCTACCATCATGAAACGAAACACAATAATTATATTTTTAACTTGGTCTCATCAACAGGATATATCATCCTATTCAAGTTTGTTAAAATCCAATTTGACACTTATTCAAAACATAGAAGATAAAATGCTTAGTGAGAAAAAAAACATCTGTATGCCAATTTTAACAAGGTTACAAAGTCAAAAACTTAAGGAAAAGGAAATTGAAACATCAAATGTCACGGCTGAAGAAAATCCATGGAACAAATATTGTCACATTCATCCACCTAAAATAACCCAAGAAGAAATCCAAGCTGCACAACAAGATCCAAATTTCCACAAATTCATGGAAAAGGTTTTGGAACAAGATATGGAGAAATACCTTTTGATGTTAGCTAAATTAGGTGCTAAACTTCCAAAATACTTTGGTATGAATCGATTGAGAGAAACACCTAAAGCAACTAAAACTGAAAACACATATCAAGTGGTTTCCCTAACACAACAAATACAAAACTTGCAACAACAATTCCAAAATATGCAAAAAGGCACCAAAAAAAGGTACTCATTACAGGACATTTGTCCTTATCCTTTTGATCCAAGTGTGGACATGATACCATTTCCAAGACATTGTGAGTTCCCCACATACAACAAATACAATGGTAAAACGGACCCAATTGATCATGTGAGGGAATTTAGAACCATGAGTATAGAATTTGCACAAGAAGACTCTTATCTATTGAGGTTATTTCCAAGGAGTTTAGGAAGCCCACGAATGGAATGGTTTTCTAAATTGGAACTAGGAATTTGATCTTTTGAAGAATTGGTCAACAAGTTTATCTCACACTTTTCCTTCAATGTTCAACATGGGGTAACACTAAAAGACCTTTACAACATGAAAAAAAAGAAAGGTGAAACATTCCTTTTATTTCTACAACGATGGCGAAGGTTGTTTGCTAAATATCCTCATTTTATACCTGAAGAGGAAAAGATAGAATTATTCATTTACAACCTAGTTGATGACACGACTTATAGGCTGGAATTGCAGTGTCTACCTACCTTCGAAAAGGTAAGTGAGAATGGGCTCAAGATCGAAGAGGCTTTAGTCAAAATAGGAACGATAAAACATTACAATGAAGGATCAAACAATACAAATTCCTCTGGCAACAATGACAAGCCTAAGTTTTGGAAAATAATAGAAATACCGGACACAATGATGCAACAAATGACACATAAAATTAAAAACTAGTATTTAATTTGACAATAAATGCTGCAAAGAAGAAAAAAAATAATGACTAAAATATCAATTAGAATGTTGGTCAAAACAACAATCCAAATAATGGGGAATCTAAACCACAATCATATTCACGATTGTTAAATCAATGAAGATTCACACCATTGAGACAATCACTGGAATATACAATGAAAGAGCTTATTGAGGATAAACTTATAACAGTGCAAGAAGCATGAAACTAGGACCCACAAGTCAAACCCTTTTGGAGGAATGATGCCCACTATTGTGCCTATCATCAGAATAAGGGCTACATAACAAAGGATTGTTGGAAATTGAAGCATGCGATTCAAGATTTGATTGAAAACAAGAAGTTATTCATGGAATGACCTTAAACAAATTGTGATCATGGTGCATTTAAAAATCCTTTACCAAATTATGAAAATGGAGAATCTTCTTCTACAAATAGTAAAGGTAAAAATATAAACTATGTTTATGAGAAAACTATTAATTGTATCTCTATAGTTGAGAATAATGAGGAATATGGCAATCAAGCTGATAATGTCAACAACATCAAACCCATAGATCTAGTCCCAAACATGGATACATCCAACAATCAGATCAATGTCATAAAAATTAGGAAAAAATAAGAACATCCACCAATTAACGTGACAACAAGGGGGCAATCCAAGGTAACATTGAAAGGAATGTCATCTTGATCCATTCATACCCCTTCAAATCAATACAACATCATTGATCAACTATAGAAAATATCGGCATAGATATCAATTTTGGAACTCGTTAAAATCTCACCATCTCATAAGGAGGTTTTAGAACAAGCTCTTGTGTTTACAATAGTACCCAATAATCTGGATGTTTGTTAATTCCTAGCTATGGTGGGACACTTAACTATGCCTCAATACCTATCATTTTTTGAACAAGATGATGTGCCACTTACTCATCCACACAATGCATCCCTTCATATTGAAGTTTTAATCCACAAACACCAAGTGAAACATGTCTTAATAGATGGTGGAGCTGGTTTGAACATTTTCTCTTTAAAATTGATCTATGCACTAGGTTATTCTGATGATGCAATTGATACTAGAAGGAAGATTACAATAAAATCCTATGATGAATAAGAGAGATCCTCCAAAGGGTTGATAGTTTTTCCCATTCAAGTGGGACCAATAGTGAAGATGTTGTTTGCCAAGTGTTAGAAAAAGAGCTCACTTATAACATACTCTTGGGATGTCCATGGATTCATGAAATCCAAGTGGTACCTTCAACTTACCATCAATGCTTAAAATTTTTGGTCAATGGACAAGATGTCACAATTTCAGCTAATTACAACAGTTCTCAAGCTTATAACACGCTCAAAACAACTCAAGATACTTTGGTACCCCATAATAGAGAAGCAAACACTTCTAGTTCATCTAGCGGTGAGAAGCAACTAAATTTAATATCCAAATGGGTTGCGAAAAAGGATTAGGCAAAGGAAACAAATGTTGCAAATTCCGCTCCATCAAGCAATGAAGGACAACTAGGTTCTCTATCACAACAATTTAAAGACAAAATTCAATTAAAAGACAAAGGCCTGGGAGAATATTCTATTGAGCAATCTTTCTATCTTTCACAATTGTTGCTATCTCCAAAACCATATGGTTAGCCATCAGCAATAACACAACATGCATCACAACCTACAATGGTCCTTGATGGAAGATTTGTAAAAGCAAGTACTCTAGAAGAAGAATCTGAAAACAAAGCCATTCTCAATTGGCTTTATAAAGATGAGGAAGCCTCTACATCAACGAATATTAGCATAAAGACATATCAGTATGGAAAAGGAAAGGCTATCTTAGAAAAAATGGGATATGAAGGACAAGGACCTCTTAGAATTAGGAAATAAGGCATTGTAGAACCCATTCAACCTCTAACACTTCATCCAAAAGACAAAATTAGATTAGGTTACACAAGCGAAAGAAAAGCATAAATCACTCATAAATTTGTTGAAAGAATCCTTCAAATGAGGGATAGCTCTGAGACAGATTCTAATGAGTATGAGTGGGATTCTTTATCAAAAAATTCATACAAGGACATACAAATTGATGTCATAAAAGAGTATGAACCAACACGCGAGGAGGGACAAAGCTCAGGAACTAATCCCCTTGTATTTGAATCACAACATATTGATGACTCAAGTGAGGATGAATGAATATCGAGTGAGATAGATGACTTGGAGGAGAGTACTATCATAGACCATTGAAAATTTTGACAACGTTGCTATCAAAGTCTTTACTGCCATTGAACTTAACCCATTCGATGACTCTTTGCCATTAATGCATCCTAAACTTATTAATTGGGAACCAGCTGAACCCATCAATGTACCAATCTTTAACAATGATGATGCTATCACAAATTTCCTTTGTTGTGACGAACTTGCCACAAGTTCTACTCATAAATCTTATAATGACGCTTTAAGGTAGGAGGGTGTCAAATCTTTCAGTTGCAAAATTGAAAACATGAATAATGGATCTAATGGTGAAAACCATTCAATGGCAACATTAAATCTCAAAAAAGTAAAAATAAAGAACGTATCTGATGGTGAAAACCTCTTTGAGGAACCAAAATATGGAATATTTGACACTCTTGTAGAACATTACCATGAAAGGTCATCAGTACTGGTAGAGCCTAAATAGCCTATTAACATTGGCACAGCAAAGAAGGTAAAGATTTTACATCTACCAACATCCATGACTGAAATAGAAAAGCCAGAATTCATCAAGTTCTTTGAAGAGAGAAGCATAAACTTTGCTTGGTCATACTTTGATATGCCAAGATTAGATCCAGATCTTATACTACATCATTTATCTCTACCATCTGGAACAAAACTTGTCAAAAAAAAGCTAAGGAAAATGCATCCACATATCACATTGCTAGTAAAAGCTGATCTAAAAAAGTTGTTGGATGTGGGATTCATTAGGTCTATAGATTATACTAAATGGATCTCTAATATTGTACCTATATCTAAACCAAATAATAGCATCAAAATATGCACATATTTCAGAGATCTCAATAAGGCATGTCCAAAGGATTATTTTCCTTTACCAAACATTGACATTATTGTGGACTTAACAACAAGACATGTTGTGTTGTCACTTATGGATGGCTTCTCAAGGTATAACCAAATCAAGATAGCACTCGAAGATCAGGAAAATATAGCATTCACATGTCCATAGGGCACTTTCTGTTGGAATGTCATGCCGTTTGGGTTGAAAAATGCAGGTGCAACATATTAGTGTGCAATGACCACTACTTTCCATGACATAATGCATACTTTCATGGAGGATTACATTGATGATATATTAGCCAAATCATATACCAGAGAAGGACATCTTGAGATCCTAGGAAAAATCTGTACCAAACTAGAGAAATTCAATGTCAGGTTGAATCCTAAGAAATGTGTATTTGGGGTTACATCAGCAAAACTTCTGGGTTACATAGTTTCACCAAAGGGCATCAAGGTGGATCCTGCCAAGGTCAAGGCAATAATGGAAATGCTGCCTCCAAAGAATATTAGTCAATTAAGATCTCTACAAGGAAGGCTACAATCAATCAAGAGGTTTATCTCCCAATTAGCAGATAAAAGTCATCCCTTCAATCATTTGTTACATAAGAATGTCTCTTTTAAATGGGATGAAAAATGTGAAAAAATTTCAATCAAATCAAACAATATTTAATGTCACCACCAATATTAATGCCGCCTACAGAAGGGAGACCATTGTTATTATACATTGCAACAACAAACATTTCCTTGGGAGCTCTATTAGCACAAGAGGATGCAACAGGAAAGGAACAAGCCGTTCACTATATCAACAGGACTCTGAATGGTCATGAAATAAATTACACCTTCATAGAGAAAGCATTCTTGGTGGTGGTATTTTCTACCCAAAAGTTGAGGCATCATATGTTGTCTCATGTAGTTAAGCTCATTGCAAATATTGATCCCTTAAAATACTTACTTAGCAAGGCTACTCTAACAGGGAGACTAGCCAAATTGGTCATGCTTTTAAGTGAATTTGATATCTAGTATGTTGATAGGAGAGCCATTAAAGGTCAAGTGATTGTTTATCAGTTAGCTGAAGCTCCATTACCAGATGATTATCCAATGAACATGGAGTTTCTCGATGTAGATATTCTTAGTGTAACGCCACAACAATGGAGGCTTTATTTTGATGGGTCGTACACACAACATGGATCTAGTGCAGGAATTTTGTTTGTTACACCTCAAGGGCACACCATTCCAAGATCCTATAGGCTCATGTTCCCATGTACCAATAATGTGGCTAAGTATGAGGCTTTGATTATCGGCATCAAAGTGGCAATTGAATGGAAAATCACAGAACTACAAGTATATGGAGATTCACAACTAGTCATTTATTAGGTAAATGATGACTATTAGATGGAAGATGAAAATTTGATGCCATATAAGAAGCTGATAGATGATCTAAAGAAGTACTTTGTCGATATCAAGTTTGAACATATTCCAAGGGCGGAAAATAAAGTTGTAGATGCTATGGCGACAATTGCTTCTCTTTTACACGTGCTAGATAGGTGAGATCGTTATGAGTTTATGGTAGAACAAGTGTCTAATCCCACTCATGATAACCCAAAATCCCAAACCATATGCCATTTAGATGGTAGTCAATCCTCCATTTATGGAAAGATATACATTTATTTGAAAGACAATGTCCTTCCTCTGATTTTTCCAGAAAACAGAAATGTGATTTCATTCACCAATCCGCATGACACACCCTAATCGCTGACATACTTTACCGTCGAGGTCTAGATGGTACTCTTATTTAGTGTCTTAAACATAACAAGTCTGAGAAAGCTTTACATAAGGTTCATGAAGGTATTTGTGGAACTAATTCAAGTGGATTAACTCTAGCAAACAAACTCCTTTGTTTGGGGTATTACTGACCGAACATGGAGGAGTCCTTTTAGTTTGTGAAGAAATGCCAGAAATTTTAGATCCATGGTAATCTTATTCATGCACCAACGCAAGAATTAAATCCTTTCACGTCAACATGGCCTTTTTTTCAATGGGGATTGGACCTAGTAGGAAAGATCAATCCTTCTTCATCCAATGGACACAAGTTCATAATGACGGCAACAAAGTACTTTATAAAATGGGTAGAAGTGGTTCCCTTAATAACAATCACTAGGAAATAGATATCATCTTTCATACATAACTATCTCATTTGTAGGTATGGCATACCTTATTCCATTATCATGGGCGATGGCTGACCTTTTTAAAATTAGGATGTCAAGGAACTGTGTGATAAATTTCATATACAACATCGCTTCTCAACACCATACTATCCTCAGGGAAATGGATAGGTAGAGGCCTCAAATAAAACAATTTTTAAAATCTTGAAAAAGACTGTCAATGATGTTGGATGTGATTGGCACATTCAGTTAAATCCTGCTCTTTGGGCATACATAATTAGCATCAGAACACCAATCAGAGCTACACCATATGCCCTCATATATGGATTAGAGACTATACTACCTATTGAGGTTGAGATTCCATCACTCCATTTTTCACTGAAAGGTCTTATTACAGATGAGGATTATAGGGTCTCTAGACTCCAAGAGCTAGAACTATTAGATGAGCATCATCAAAAAGCTATAAACCATTTAATGACATATCAATAGAGGATGTCCAAAAGCTACTATCACAAGGTTAAGCCTAGAATCTTTTAGGTTGGGGACTTGGTCCTAAAGGAAAACCCTAGAAATCAACAGGACAAAGAAAAGAAAGGGAAGTTTGAACCTAACTGGCTAGGTCCCTTTGTCATCATATCGGTTTATGGATCTAGAGCTTATCGGTTATCTACACCTGAAGGGGATCTATTTGATGAACCTATAAACAGTATCCATCTCAGAAAATTCTGCACTTGAGACATATAGTGCATAGTTGAAAAAGTGCCTTGATGAAAACTTGGAAAATAGGCGTCATGGTGACAATTTTTTTTAAAAAATTAGAAAAAAATCAAAAAAATCAAAAAAAAAAATCAAAATATCAAAAAATCATAAAGTCTAAAAAAAGTGCAATAAAAACAAGTGGTGAAAATCTGGAAATAGGCGTTACTTGTGATTTAAACCAACTTTTCTATCTATTGGACATAGGACTTTTTCGGTCATTCCCTTTCACCATCATCTTCCATTTATCATTTGAGAGGACCACCATCAGTATGCATATCATGGCAAAGTGATCATGTCACACCTTAGCTTGGGGGAAAAATCTTGAACTCACCAGGGGCAACAAACTTTGAGCTTAACCAAATTGACAAACAACAACATAACAACACAACAAAGACAATGATCGAAACATAACTCAACATGGAACATCAATCATCATTTTACCACATTGAACATCCATATCACATCGGAAATCTAAAAACATCAGAAAATCCAAGAAAATCCAAAAAATAGGTCAAAAAGTCAAAAAGTCAAAAACAGGGTCGTCTAGTCGAACTACGTGGTCTCTACGTGTATAACATAGGAAAGGCTGATCTTTGATCAGCCCCTGAGGCCCCTAGGATGGGTATTTAGGTTAGTTTTTTTGTCAAAATCTCAGAAAATCATGAACACATCGACAAACAACTCAAAATGGATGATCTAATCTGAATAATGATTGAAATACTTTAAGCAGAGGTTGAATTGTTGTACTTTGATTTTTGTTATCATATCTTTGGAGCAACTTGATGATGTATTGAACTAGAGGAGCAAGGAAGGAGTATGATTTTTCTTTGTCTGTTGTCTGTGAGTTAATCATTATTATTATGTGAATTGTCGTAGGAAGTGCTCTACAAAGTATCATGGATGACATTCCAATTTACATAAGAAAATGATTGATTCTTGTCTGTTTACACAAGAAATGCTTAGGTCATCTCAGTTTAATTATACCTCGATGCCTGTGTTTGCTTGCAATATCAAACATCATGAAAGAAGTACTCAAGTCATCATTGGTCTATATTATATCATTGATTCTTGTACTCACTTTCAACATTTTAAAAGCTCCATGATGATACAAAGCACAATAAAAGATTGTTAAGATGCCAATGTTTGCATATAGATTTGCATAGTAAATTAGATTGCATTCATAAAAGTGTTACCTCTGTAGAGTATTTGTTACAAAATTGGTGAAATCATTCACAAATGATGTTATCTTTTCTCATAATGGATTGAGTATACTTGACATTAACAAAAACATCATAATTATAATGTAGTTGCATCATCATTTTCATTGCATACATATAGAAAGCATTTATTCTCTCATTTCATCATTCATACATTTTAAATCAAATCATTTGCATTGATAATTTTTCATATCACACATCATAAAATTGCATAAGACATCTCAAAAATAGATTTCTATAGTTGCATTTCATTCATCCATTAAATCATATCATATATCATGTACTCAAAATACCATTATATTCATCATTTCATTCACTTATTATATCATATATTTTCATTTATCACAAGAATAACAGTGCACACATCCCATTTACATCGCACATAATATAACATTTAATTCATCACATCCATAGGGTCATTATCATATAATTTAGAATTACATATCATCATGCATATGCATCATCCATATATATATCATACATTCATACATTATTATTACCCACATCATAAATAGATCATAAATCGTCGCATATCATCATGATTATAAAACTGCATCCATAACATCAAAATATAAAGATTATCACATGGCATATAGAACATAGAAAATAAATGCATTTGTCATAGAATCATATAGGACACATCATAGATTGATAAAATCAACTGCATATCATATAAAATCATAAATTTAAAGTATACAATGATGTCTGAAAATAAAAGAGATATATCATAAAAAATGGTTGTAATCGGTATGTACATCACATCTCAAAATACAACAAGGGTACAATCATGAAACTATGTGCTGCTAGCACTAGACGAAGCAGGCATCTTAGGACCAAGTCCTCCACCACCAGATATACCAGAATCTGTCAGGTCTCTCAGGAGGGGCTGTGTCACACCTCTATTCATGGTCCTTGACTGGGATCTGCCAGATCGGGACTGCGCATAACTGACTCTCTACTCTAGGGGCACGACATCATAAAATTTACCTATGTAGTACTCTACCTCCTAACTAACATGAACAACCTCTCGCATATAATCTGCTACAATGGTACCATCTGCCAATTTCTGTAATCTCTCGGCTGTCACATGAGCCTACTCTGCGGCCTGTCTAGTAGTATCTCTCTTAGTAGTCAATGGTGCAATTTGTGTCTGAGAAACAACCAACTGTGCCTACATATGTGCTTGTGTCTGGGTTCTAGCCTGAGCCTGCTCTATAGCCTGTCTAGTGGCATCTCTCTTAGCTATCAATGATGTGATATGTGTCTGTGTTACAACCAATTGTGCCTGTATCTGTGCCAAAAGACCCTAAACTTGAACCAACTGACCCTGTAAGGTCTATACCCACACCTATAGGCTCACAATCTGTGTTTGCTCTAAAGAGGTATTTCCCAATACTTGCCTCTTACGAGGCACACTATACTCCTGCACATCAATGGCTGGCCCTAACTGACCTGCCACATTCTCTCTCCCACCATCCCCTCCGTCATCTCCACCATCACTACTGTCATCACTACTACCCTCCTCATCACTATCCTCCTCCTCATCACCACCACTGCCCTCCTCCTCAACGTCCTCCACCTCAACATCAACATCAACATCCTCCTCCTCCTCCTCCTCCTCCCCTCTCCTTCATCAATGACCATGTGCAACAACAACCTCCTCCTCCACAAGTAGTGGTACTAGCTCATCAGGAATGGCGATCCAAGGAGATGGGTGTAGCACAAGATACTAAGCATACTCTACAGTCACTGGGGCCTCCATAATATCAGGTTAAAGATCCCAAGTTGAAGGTTGTAAAGCATGATACCCCTAAACTAGGGCATCATATGAAAGGCATGGTCCCTAATCACCAATATCACTCTGACATCGAGCATAGTGAGAAACACCTTGGGGCATGCACTGTACTATCCTGTATTGCTTGTATACTCTCCTGAATAGGAATCTCTCCAATTCAAAATGGATCTTGCTGATCAAATACATTGAGTCACAGAGGTATCCCATCTCTACATCATCCTCATCCCAATGGTCACAATCTAGTTATGGCCTCCATGTAATGAACTCTACATCATCCAAAACTCTCCTCCATTGCTCTAACTTACCCATCCTGGATTGGGTAAGCTGACTCGAGTATTTGAAAACATACGGCCTAGTGGTTGGTCTTTGTTTGACTAGTATTGGATGTGTGACAACAATATGCTCCCACACCCACACTTGCAACAATGTAGCTCCTGACAACAAACTACAACCTCTCAGATACACAACTAAATGCAAATCATGATATAGATGAGCCAACATACACATGCCGTAGAAATATCTCATACTGTGTACTATCATGCTCTCTAATACACGACCCCAACCAACAGATAGTCCCTTTTACCTGCGATTAGGACAAAGGAACCCTCTAATGAAACCTGCGAGAACTGTCGGTAGGGTGGAATAAGCATCCACCATATCATGCCATGGAATCCACATCCCAGGAATATAAGCATCCTTAAATACTCTATGGAGGGCATCGGTCTTGCCCTACTCCTGAGAATCATAAACTACAATCTCTCGAACAAAAGGTATCTGTAGAATCCGCCAAACATCCTCAGGGGTGACTATCATCTCACCAGTAGGAAGGTGGAAGGTATTGTGATCTCTATGCCACCACTCGGCTAAGGCTATTAGGAGACCTTGATTAATCCTAATATGGGGCATGCCTAAAAGAGAAGCTAATCCACATCATACAATAATTGTTGTCTCATGTGGCGAAAGCTATGGTATCAAATTGAAAGTCCAAGGAAATCGCTCTCGAATCTGAAGGTTTGTCAAACCCTCCTATCAACATGAAATTGTTCAAAATTAGTATTCTTTGTCAAAATATCAAACATCAATTATCCTATCAAATCTAACCAACTCTTGGTGAGAATTTTGATCAATTCTTGTGAGTAGGCATCATTGAACCTCACCTATCATGAGGTCATCATCATCAATCTTAAATTGTACCTTGCCTATCATGGGGTTTATCAATCAAACTATAATTATTCCTCACCTATCATGAGGATAATTTTCATCAATCAATCATCAGACCTCGTGTATCATGAGGTTGAACATCATCTATTTGATACAATTGAAATTGACAAGATCAGGGACAAAATTGACAAACTACATCATTTTGCCTTGGAAGCACTAAAATAGGCATTCAAAGCACTAAATCATCCAATGCACCATTTTACAAGGAAAAAGTGCAAAAATAGGTGCTGGAAGTGCTAATTCATTCAAAGTGCTAAAACAGGAGGCGAAAGCACTATTTCAAGATATCAAAGCACCTTTTTGGTGAAAGCGCTATTCTAAACGGTCAAAGTGCTAAAACAGGGATCAAAAGCACTGACCTAGTTGAAGCGCTACATCAAACCTTCTAAGCACTAAATTATCTATCCTAGGCGCTAAATTTTTCAAAGCGTTAAAATATCCTATCTATGTGCTAAAAGATCTAATCAAAGTTGTAAACTATGAAAGTGCTAAAGCAGACATGCGAAGCACTATTGCGGACTTTAGATGCGCTAAACCAAAGAAAAAATTTAAACTACAAAAAGAACACGAAAAAATGAGAAATGCACAATTAATGAGGGGGTTCATGGGTATGTATTGGAGGTCTATAGGTGGCTAAGCGGTTGTGATGTCGCACGCGCTCGAACCGGTGTGGTAAGGAATAGGCATCTTGCACAAATTGCTCTCTCTCACAAATTTGACAAAGTCAAATGCACAAATGATTTCAAATTTACCTCTTTTGACCTTTTATAGGTTATTTAAGATGGGATTTTTGTGGGATTAATTAATTTTTCTTGGAGGATTAATTCAAATTCATCACCGGGGAAATTTTTACATTCTTTATTAGGAGATAAATTATTTCACCATTGAAACTTCATCGAATCATCATTAAATCATCAAAAACTTATCAAATTCATATCAAACATCGAAAAAATTCAAATTCCATCAATTTATCTCCCGAGGGGGCATATATTCATCATCAACTAAAATCAATGTCTGGGGAAAGTCTAAGGCATATTGGAAATTTTTCGTCGATACTAGCAGCAGCAGTAAAATTTTCTTTGAAACAATGTGTAAACACATCACTTCAAAGAGGGGAAAAATGTATACACCTAAAAATGGTCTGAATAAATTTAATTAATTAAATATATTTATTTGATTAATTAACCTTTAATTCATCTACTATTAAATAAATAGAAATATTTATTTATATAGTTCATTATTCTATTCTAATCACATTCTTCTAATTATTCTATCTTAATTAAATAAACAACTTCAATAGTTTGATTTATTTAATTATTCCCTCTTAATTAAATAAATATATCACATAGTTTTATTTAGTTATCATATCTCCTTTATTAAATAAACAAATTTCATTTGTTTGTTTTATTTAATAATATTACTCCACACCAAAATTAAAACTTTCAATTAAAATCAATTTTGCTTTATCCTTCCAAACCAATTTTGGAACATTCACGGGAGAATTGGCTCTCTTATTCCTATTTTTTTCCTGGTCATTTGGACGAATTATTTATCCTTTCCATCTTCTTCTCCACCAAATTCATTCTTCTCCATTGATATCCAAATTTAATCTCAACCCTTGCTTGCTGCCATGTCACAATTTCCTTTTGAAAATCTATAAAAGAAACCTTCTTCTACAGGAAATGGATCCCAACTTTGTGGAATCTTACTCTGCAGTAATAGCAATCAAGCCATCAAGCATTTAACATCATCATAGAAATAGCAATCATAGCATTTTAGAATCAATATCATGGTTGCATCGTAGATCATTGTAGCTTCATTCATCAAGTTTCATGTCAACATAGTTTATAGTAGCTTCACCGTATCATTCAAAATCTTGATATAGGATTAGATTATTGCATTTAGCAACATCTCATTCTCTAGATTGGAATTTTAATAGTCACAATACTTACCAAATTTGAGAGCCCTGTTATTTAATAAATCTTTAGAGATAGGGAACAATAGGATGCTTTCAAAAGATTTGTGCTTTTGAATTAGTTTAATTTCTCTTAGATCTTTGATATAATGTCTTATTAACAAGTGTTTTCAGTTATTTGTTTATTTACTTATTTTACACTTACACTTGCTATATAAAAATATACTACAATTTCTCAAGCAATGTTGGAAAAAATCATAGAGTTAAATTTCAAATTGACATAATACAAGGACATATTCTAATCATCAAGGATAATTCCTACATATTGTGAGTTTAATGAAGAAAGGGGTAACATAATCAACCTCCTCTTCTAATATTGAGAGCATAAGTGTATAGATTTTTTTAATTTTAATCTAAACTATTACATAAAATAGAGAAATGCATATAATAACATAATCAATAAAAAACATAACATTAGTATTTATGTGGGGAAAATCTTTTGAAGAGAAAAATTTCACACTTCAAAACTTTCTCAATGTATTGTTCAAATCCAGTATAAGATTACAACAAACTAGTAGAGTAATCTCTTAACAAAATTTTCACCAACATTTAGATTTGGAGTGTTTTGGTAGTATTTCAATACCTACAAATTCATTCATACTTCTCTTCAAGTACCTAATTTATAGGCAAATGAAAAAATTGGAAAGCATTAATACCATGTGTTGATGATTTGAGTTGTAAGTCTCAAATCCATAAGGATGGATAGCCTTCCTAGTGCTAGGGGTATTAAACCTAGGAAGAGTACCACAAAACCTATGTTCAAGTTTGGCAACCGAGAACCAATTATTGAAGTAGATAGGGACTCCTTCAATTTTGGTTTTGTAAGACTAAGGGGGGATCCCTAAGGTATTGAATTATATGATATTATTGGTACTAAACAATTACCTTTCCATAAATCATACCCATTGCATGGTGTACCCCTAGAAAAGGATTATCATCTAAAGTGTGTAAAATATGGATGAGAAAACCATATTATTATTATTATTCACTCATACATGAAAGCATGGAAAACCTAATATAAAACAAAAAAAAGTGATTATGATTGGCATGTTTTAATGTGTTGGGGTGATGAGAAGTGGATTCAATAGTAGATTGGTGTCAATTCCAATAGGGAAATAGAGTTATGGATTCACTGAAAACATGTAATGATTGAGATCTTATTGTGAGTCTTTAATTAAGGTTTCACAAAAAACTATACATTTAAAATATATAAGTAAATTAGATTCTACACATGCGTTTGAAGACATAACATAATTTGCAGAATATTAAATGGGTCTACTTAGGTATCCATAGATAAACCTAAAAAAATCCTTTATTATTGTGAAACGACACCATGCAAAAGATTTTTAGGGTTTTTATAGTCATTTGGCTTGCTAAATGATCGCATATAGATTGATAAATGAACAAAATGCCAATGGAGACACTCAATCAGGGTTGATTCCACACTTTAAACTTTTTCTTTCGACATTACAAAAAAAAATATTACAAATTTGAGACAAACCTATGTCATCAAAATTTAAAAAGATGTATTTTCCCTTTGTTGGAGTTGAAACCCTAAATGGCTAGAAGTGTATTATTATTGGTTCTCTAAAATGGTTTTCCCATCCCTTCAATAATTAAAGTAAAGGTCTTTATTACCCCTTTTCTAGTCCTGTTAGAATGGGAAACGTGCAAACTTATAAGAAAATCCCAAAAATCCATGAACTCAACAATTGCAGGGGTGCCCATACATCCACATCATGTTTTTCATAATTTTTGTAACTTAAAATTATCTTGATCATGTCCTCATCTAACCATGAAGTATGGGGAGTTATCTTCCCTCCATATACAACTCTTCTAGTCATTAATGGAGTCCATGAAATGTGGGAGAGTAGGTGGAGTAAATTGATGGAAAGTAGATGGTCGAGTAGACACAATGCCATTACATTTGGCACTCAAAACCCTTTTTTTTTTCAATAATAGCAGGCTCCCTTTGGTATCTATTTTTCCTTTGTATACTAGGCACATTTTCAACCTCTTTAATTTATTGATCTTTAAAAATTTGTTGGTATTGCATGGGAAAAAATAGGAACCATGTCAGGTCTTGGAGGTGGTTTGGGAACCTCCACAAACTTTTGAAAAAAAACTAAACTCAAAGCTAACTTTACTTATTGGAGACAGACTGGGAAATTGAAACCTTAGTGGAGGTTCTTGGTTCCTCATTCTTTTATTACTTGAAAAATTTCCACATGTCTCCATATTAACCATATCACCAATTCCTAGAACCTATCAAACACTCCTTTAGTAGTTTTTTAGTTTTCAAATATGCACTGCCCTATTGGAACTCTTCATATATTTCTCTATTTAGAATATATTCAGGATCTCAATATAGTTCTAGAACCATATCAAAGTTATGACACACATTACACTTGCCTTTTCCTTGGGGGTTTGGGTTCTGGGAGGAACTTGGAACCTTGAATGTTTTATACTAGTTAGGATTTAGGTTTTAGGAAGGAAGAGGGAACTAAAACCTATATAAGGATGGAAAGAATTGAGACTCGAGATGGAATAGGGATTTAGAACCTAATGTTCCAAATCATAATTGGGGTTCAAGTTCCGAAAGGGATGAATTTACAACACATGTCAAGGAGAAACTATGAGAGGAAGAAGGGAACTAGAACATAAATTTTTCGATTCTTTTCAAGACCTTAGGTTTCAAAGGGAACCAATGGAGGCTTATATGAGGGGGAGGTGGAATATAGAGAGAAATTTGGACTTGGAACCTTAGTTTTGAAGTCCCTAGAGAGTCTCGATGTCCACAAGGAAATCAATGAACATATTTTTTGGGGACTAGAAGGTGGAAAGGAATGGGATATAGATACCTAACCTTATGGACCTAAACTCCCCATTGAGACTTGAGGTTTGAAAAGAAAACAAGAATCACTTGTTGGGGGCAAAGAGAAAAGGGAAGTAAGAACCAAAAGTGTAGTTGGTGTACAATGTTTATTATTATGCTTCTGTAATATTGGTTATCCAAATGTGTATTAATTGGTTTTTGACTGGGGGTAGCTACAAACATTGATTGGTTAATGATTGTGTTCCTCTTAGAAATCGTTGAATCCTTTAAATACATTATGTATTATCAAGGAGAGTAGTATGATCTATTCAGATCGACTCTAATCCTTGGATGACCATCTCTAGTCTTCTTCTATAGTAATTTCATGAGTGAATAAAGATATATTTTACACATGTATTATCATCTCTATTAATAATTCATGTATTTAAATAATTTATCAAAAAGAGAAAAAAATATTTTGCGCCTTTTCCTTAAATAAATCATGTCATATTTGAGAGATTCAAGCCCTTAGATCCCAATAAAGGTGGGAATAAACCACAACACAGTCAATATCAAGAGATTAGGTGATCTTTAAGGATCATTGAACAAAGATAACAAAGGATACGATTGAGGGGAAAAATTAAAGAAGGCGAAGGGTTTTTTAGGGAAAGCCTATGTCCAACCGAGAGTAGAAGTCGAAGCATAAGTATAATTCATAGTCGAGAGAGAAAGAGAACAATCAGGACAAGAAAACGTACGAAGGGAGACTATGTAGAGATAGCCCAAAATTTAATCTACCACTTCTCGACGATACATACATTGATCTCACCAACCAAAATAGTGAACTATTTGTACCATCAACGTCAAACAAAGAGAAAAGTGAAGAAGAGAACACTGCTAGAGAACCGTATAGATCATCATCAACATACAAAGAAGCATCGTTGAGTGACGAAGAAGGGTTATCTTCAGGAAAAAGGGAAGGTAAGGAAGAAATTTCCCACCTTTCCGACATAGAATCATGTATACCATCAAGGTTGGCCGAAGGGGAAGATGAGGGAGAAACTACCGATGGTTAAACAAAGACCATACACTAGATTGAATAATGGAAATTGATGGAAGAATCAAAAATTGGAAGATTGGAGCTGAAAACACTAGGAAAAGGTTCCAAAGGGAGCATTGGAAGGACCCTGAAGCATAAGGGTGGGGAACACTAAAGAGGGATGAGTAGAGGATTGCAATGTGTCTGAGAGTGTAGGGAACACATCAAAACATACAAATCAAAACTCTCTAGGTTATTGTCACAAAAGGTGCATTGGAGAGGTAAGATGGTGACTCCAACAAGTCTGAATGTGGAACATCATAAAATCCTCAAGTTCACTAGAAATGGGTTGAAAGAACTTGTACAACATTGTAAAACTTGTAAGACAATCTGGGTAGCAAATGGTCAAGATGACAAAGCATATTGGCTAAGAGAATTTCCAACGATTCTTAGAGGCATAGAGATTGATTGGTATACATAATTAGATGTAATGCACAAAGCCACATGGGATGCATTAAAAGAGAATTCCAAGAAGAATTCAAACTTCTGAGAGATGACAATGAAATCGTAGCAGAGATATACAACACGAAGTAGGGAAAACATGAAAAGTATGAGACTATAATCATAGGCTTAAGGAGATTGGTGAAATTAGAAATCCAATCAGTTGATGGACTAAAGAAAAGATGGTTCATTGAAGGGTTGATTCCTTGGTTGAGGAAGAAAATGAAAGTAGTTCCTCCGTCATTGTACGTTGAAGCCAACAATTGGGCAATGGACAAAGTGAAGATAAAATATCCTAGCACAATAAAAGAAAAATAGAGGAAGACGGAAGTTTGAATGACAATAATTATGATGAATTAGGAATGGTACAAGCACTCTGAAGGGACATGCTCCAGATGATGAAATAATTGAAGGCGAAGAAGGAAACCAAAAAAGAAACTAATAAATTATGGTGTATTGAGTGAAAAATTGAGGGCTACACAAAAGGTAATTATCCTAAGAATATTTTTTGTGATATTTTCTAAGTTACGGGTCATTCAATAAAGGAGTCCCCATACAATTTGAAGACTAGAAGTACACAAGTACTCTTTATGTTATGCAAGGAGAGGATTCCAATCCATCAATGCCACATAATGCATCTCTAGGCAGCTATTGAAATCAAAGAGGAGGACAAAGCCAAATACAATATGACCCCAAAGGATGTCCTATCATACAATATCAAGAATGTAGCAAATGGGGACACTTTATGAGAGACTACTAGAAGAAGCAAGATAAAGTAATTATTGTGCAAATGGTGTGGACCTGGAAACCACAAAGACACCAAATGTCTGAAGCAAAAGGATAGTGTCAATATGATTGATGCAAGGCATAATGAAGTATTGACCATTACTCATGCCCAAGAAAAGAAGCTTGTGTATTTGGATTCACGTACATAAAAAGAAAGGCTTCGTGAATCAAGGCTAAAGTGGAGAATTCTATGGAAAATGAACAATGCCACTCAAATGCGAATGCAAGTACATTAACAAACCAATTACAATTCAAGAATAATATTACATGACAAGTACTTCAAGCTAATGTACTAGTTAAAGTAGTGGATTTATTACAATGTATTCTTGAACATTGAAATGCTATTGTATTGAGGGAGAATGAGATGATACATGCTACAACCAAATTGGAACCTAGTGAGAATGAAGAAACAATAACTAAACCTCCACTAGATTGAGCAACCAAGTAATTGATCCAATGTTATTGATAGTTAACATGATAAAGAAGCTAGTAGTGGTGAATATGGAGATCCTTGGAAGGAATATCACCAATACAATTGTCAATGGTGTGTCAGGTGTGAATGTACTTTCAGAAGAAACCTAGAGAAGTCTTGGCAAGCCGACCATTTGGTCGCCAAGTTTTCAACTGGTGGGTACATATCAATAAGTTATTTTAAGGTACTTGGAGTTTTAATGGGACAAAAGGTAATATTGATGTCAAACATTTTTGTTGAACTTTGTGGTCATTTCATTAAGGAAGAAAGTGTATGATGCATTGTTAGGTCAAGGTTGGTTGGTGGTAGGAAAAATTGATCACAATTGGAAAAAGAATATAATATCCATTGAGGATAAGGGTCAGAAGTATATAATTGATTTGAAAAACCAAGTAGTCAGTGAGGAAGTAGCCTCCTCAGTTTTGTTAGATTCAAATTCTAGAGAAGAATGGATAGAGATTCAAGGTTCAATGGAACTAAAAGATGAAATAATTTTGGAGTTACAATCATGTTCAGAAGATGAAACAAATTATCTTTGTGGTCTATTTCACTAGAAAATGGAGGACTATGAGGTATTTTTGTCGACTTGTAATTTTCTTGAAGCTATGATCCTCTGTGAAAAGCAATTGATAAAAAATGATTTTGAAAAGTTGGATAGTTTATGTGTTTAGGATGCACTCCATGATTGGAAAAAGATGATAGTTATAGTAGAGATATCCAACTTTGTAGAAGAATGAAAAATAACATATGCTACATCTCAAAGTACTAAGAGCAAAATAATTAACTTGGAATGCATAGATACTTGGCAAGTCAAATCAACTTCACAAAAAATTTATAGAAAAAGAAAAAGAAAATTAGAAAGTGGAATGGAAAATGAAAAGAAAAAATAGAAATTGATGGAGTAAAATAAAAATATAAAAAAATTAAAATGGGGGAATATAAAGTTGGCCAATATTAAAAAATTAAAAAGTGAAACTATTAAACTAGCGAATATTAAAATATTGAAAGGGAAAAAAGATAAAGTATTGAAATGGAAAAATATTAAAATATCACCAAGTAAAGAATATATAGTATGGGTACCAATCCCAATGTAGATAGTACAACCTTTGGAAGAGAAACTACAGAGTGTATGACAACAATTAAAACATATAGTATGATATCCAAGGGTGATCAGACAACTCCAAGAACTCATGGTATGATGGAAAGAAATAATTCATAATGTATGAACCTTGATAGAGATGATGTCAAGGAGATAAGAAATGTACAACAAAGACCACAATATGATAGAAAAAAATTTCATTGCATGGACCACATGGCATGCAGACCTCACAGTGTAGCGACAATCATTCTACACCATATGGTGTGCAACAACCTTGACCATATGACACAACATTACCATTCATGCGACCTGCAACCTTAACCATATGACCTCCCTCTCCATTTCTAATCTACATAGTACATAACATAATTAATTCATTGAGTGTACGACCCTCTCTATTCCTCTTTCACACAATACAATAAATATTAAAATCATTTACTATATGACATAATTAGATCACCATTTGACATTCAACATGTGGTTGCATGGTTAAGAGTGGCATCGTATGGTCTATAAAACCAACAATAGTATGTCAACCTACATCATACAAACAACAAGATTCTACACCATAAATTGGTAGAATTCTAAACAGTATGGTTTGTACCATCCATCATATAGTTGGAAACATTCCTTCATGACACATACATCATATCATCCTACCATACAATCATCACAAAACCACAACATACGATATATAAACCACATGGTATGAGAGATAAGTGCACAAAAAAAAATCATCATACAACCAACAATAACATACATAGTACGACTGATAATTATCTTCACCATATGGTTTTCCTTCATCACCACAACACGATTGATCATCCACTCCACAATGTGACAAGAAGGAAAGAAAAGTGAATATCCAAAAAAAATTTGGTCATACAATGATATCATTCCCCTACCATACAGCTTGGTTGCATCATCATGAAAAAACAATTTACTATCATACAAAAACTTCCTTCTTTGGTCATCATCATACGTTGGTTAAACAATGAAAAATCTCCATTTTTTGTTTTCTTACTACTGTTTGTTGTCTCTTAAAAATTTATGAAAATGAGGTGTGTCATGGATTTCTTTTTGATTTTGAAGGTCTTAAATTGGGCTTGGTGGTAGGGGCTCTGCCCGCTGCCCCTAGACCTCGTGAGAGGCATTTCCTCTAGATCCCCACAAGGGGTGCTACCCCTTGACCCCATTGGGGGCATTTCCCCCAAACCCCCATCACATTCATTTACATTTCCAAGTACACCCCAAGGCCAAGTTTACAAAGTACACTTCCAAGTTTGGTTATGAATCCTTATGCAAAATATCATCATCAATTTGGCACGTCTTCCCTAATGTTGCTTAATGTTTACTTGTCATTTGGAAGACAAATTTTTCTTTTAGGGGATGATGTAGTCGATGTACAATGTCTATTATTATGCTTCGATAATATTGGTTATCTGAATATGTATTAATTGGTTTTTGGTTGTGGGTAGTTACAAGAGTCAGTTGGTTAATAGTTGTGTTCCTCTTGGAAACTATCGAGTCCTTTAAATACATTGTGTATCCTTAAGGAGAGTAGTATGATCTAGTTAGATCGAATCTGATCCTTGACTAACCATCTCTGGTATTCTTCTGTAGTAATTTCATGAGCGAATAGAGATATATTTTATGCATGCATTGTCATCTTTGTTAATAATTCATGTATTTAATTTATCACATAGAGAAACAAAAAAATCATAAGTTAAAACTTCCTATTAGGACCTAAGGTCTGAAATGGAAGTGGGGAGATCTTTGTGGGAGTGGAGGGGAGATTAGAAAGTGAACCCATAGGAACTAGAGATAAGTTCCAATGTCCTTGATACCTTTGAAAACCTTAAAAAGGTTGAAAATACTGAAGAAAGGCCAAATAACTAGGAAATGACAAAAAAAATCCCATTACCACATTTTACTATCCATATGAACACCCTTGAACAATGTTTCAACATAGGGGACCCAACTAGAGATTTCTCAAATTGGTTACCAATGGTGGATGATATAGGGTCAAATGCATATCAAGTAGTATAAAAATAGAAACGAGACACAAAAAATTATGGTGCCAACACCATGTTATAAAACCCCCATAATTATGGTGCCTAACTTCGACCCAATTTTCAATACCACCTTTGGGGATTCCCACTAATAGGCTAAAAGTAGCATACTCTCTTTTACTCTTATAGGGGTCATAATTGACTAATTTTATTTACACTTTTATGGGGTCATAATTGACTAATTTTACCCACTCATCATGGGTTCCAAACTTTTCATTATTCTCCATCTAAAAATAGGTACTTCTTGAAAAATAATAAATCATACAATTGGTAGAAAGATACCAAAGTAACTCCTATTCTTGGCTCTTATGCTTCATAAGAAATTATCATAAGTTTTATAAGACCCCACAAAATAGGGCATCCCAAATATGTTATAGATAGATTAAAAGTACCAACATGTGGTGTATGATGTCAAATCAAAATCCCATCCCATTTGGTGGAACACATTATTAATAATATTAAATATAAAAAATATTAAATAATTACTAAATAAACTCAAGAACTAGCAAGGTTCTTAATTCCCAATATTGCAATAACACATAATATCAACTTGATTCCTATTGTCCTCTACATAATGCTTCATTTAACCATAGATAATTTTTGAGAATTAAGAAATTAAATAATAAATATATGAATCCATGGAGAAAGGACATTTCAAGCCCTATTCATCACCTTATGACAAACCAATTATGTTGGCATACAAGAAATAATATAAATGAAGGTTGTGCATCAACTATATGTATCTCAACAAGATAATTATGAAGAAGCTCTACCCTCTTCCAAGGTGTAAGGATGTGTTGGACTAGCTTTGTGATGTAAAGCTCCTCACTAAAATTAATCTAAAATTTAGGTCTCATTGAATTCCTATGAACCCATAGAGTTTTGGGAAGCAACCTTCGAGGAAAGAGAAGATTTATTTTAGTGGTTACTTATGCCCTTTATCCCAACCAACACTCCAACCATGTTCATGTAGATGATGAATGACATTCTCAACCCATTTGGACTTCTAATGTCACAAAATTGCACCCTTGCAATTTCACATACATTCTTGTATCTTCTTTAGTGTCCACTCCCTTAGCACTTGTGTAGGTTCATTTTAGCCTTTACATCAACCTTTTACCCTCTCAGGATGCTCAAAAACCCATTTTCAACAACTACCTTTGTGCACTAGTTGTGCGTTAAACCAGGTGCTTTTCCTATTTTCATCATTTTGTAGCATGATGTGTCTAGACACTAGCGCGTCATGCAGATGTCCACACGTAACACTAGTGTCCTGTGACATTTCAATGTTCAAATGATCATTTCCGAGCATGTTTGCCACTTGTCATCTGCTTTGTCAGTGGTAACAACTTGGAACACCTTGTAACCACCTAGGAAGCTTCTTTTTGCTTCTCCTCTCTCTTTAAATGTTATCTTTTCAATTCACTTGCACTTCTAACATCATCTCTAGCTTCATTCCATCCTTCTAGCTTCACTCTAACTTCTCTCTAGCTTTGGCTCCTGCCTTTTCCTCTTGTTATCTTGCTTGCACAACTCCATAAAAATTGCTACAACTTCAAGCTCTCACATTCTCACAACACTCTTTGTAGCTCTATATTCCTTACTCTGTGCTTGCGAGCATCCTGGGGTTCCATATCCCCTATCTATTGCATCCTTACTTCATGATACAGGTTCTCCTCCTCGAGTGGGGTTTGATTTTATCACTCATACTTGGTGGTGCGGGTTCTACTCCTGAAGCGGGTTTGGCTTTCACCACACACTTTATCCATTTCGGTTCATTTCTCTTTATCTATCTGGCAGTTTGTGGAGGTGGGAACACCAAAATGAGGGTTTGATTGAGGCAAACACCTATACAACCCCAACACTTTCTCCAAATCTTACACATGTGAGTGTTGAGGACATTCACATGTTGGAGGCTTCATCACTTGCGTGGTTTTGAGCATTTCCTTTCTACCTCTTATTTCCTTTATCATTTCTATTTCACTTTATTTCAACTTTATCACATTCTGTCATTTTCCTACATTCTTTAAGTTATGAGTAATTAGATTGCTAGTAGTCACTCTACTATTTTTTTGTGATAAACTTAGTTCCTGGTTCGTACGAGACATCAACACGCCTCTGGGACGCTGGCATGCCATGCTGTCATTTGTATTTTGTGTTGACATCCTTTGGACAAGAGCTCGTCAGTTTTCCAAAAAACCTTTGTGATTTACTCTTCTTGATTCTAGAACTCTGGCATTGTTCCTTGAGGTAGTTTAGGGAAGTTTTCCCTGTGAGGCTCTCTAAATGAAGAGAACTCATGAGTAGCGAATCCCCCTTCTCTACATTTTGATGAACTTGACATGAAGAGGGTACTTTTCAAAAAACTAGGAATTTATTTACCCCTACTTCATGGGGTCATAGCTTTTGACTCGGTGCTCATAATTCAGAACTATTTGCATTGATGGAAAGGTCTCCAAGAAGACTAGGCTAGTTCCTAAAATACCATGCCTTCGATAGCCAAATTTTAAGGACTGACACAAGTTTCATCCCAAAATTCCACTCTAAAAGCCTTTGAATTTTCAAATTACTAGAACTTAGAAAATATTGAAAAAATCCGAAAACCTAGATTTTCAATTTTTCTTAGTTCTATCACCAAACTAAATTTAATATCCTCTTTTATTAGTTCAGTATTTGATTTTATTGAAAATGTTAATGATGTTCCATTTCATGCATGTGATGGTGACTTGGTTTTACCCATATCACTTAGTATCTTTGATCCTTCTCACGAGATTCCTCTTGCTTTAGAGGATATCTTGTTGCAAGAAGATGAAATCATTGATACCTTTCTTAACATTACTCTACCTACTCTTCATTCCAATGCACTCTCTTTTGGATATGATGCATTTGTGGATGATGAATCTCTTCTTCATCCCAATGTATTCTCTTCTAGAGATGTTGCATTAGTGAACGATGAATCTTGTCCTTGTTCTGATGCACTCTCTTCCAAAGATGATGCGTTGGTGAATGATGAATCTCCTTCCACATCTGATCCTCCCCAGATCGATGTTGTGAATATGTCTTCAAATAATTATTCTACTATTTGTGATGAATTTGTAAATGAAATCTATGTCTCTGCTACCCCTAAAAGGCCTAAGAGACCAGTCTTTTATGTGACTCTAGCTAGTCCTCCTAAAATAATTTGTTCTATTAATGGTATTCCGTTTGATAGTGATTCTCTCGATCTTTCTAATGCTTCCTCTTATAGAGTGGTAGCCCATACTTATGAGAATAGAATGAATAAAGAACCAAGCCTTCTTCAAGCACCTAAAACTACGACTAAAGCACTTGGTGATTATGATCTTGTCGAGCAACTTCAACTTACTCCGGCTAAGATCTCACTATGGGACTTGCTTCAGTCTGCTCCAATTTATCAAGGTATGCTTTATGAATCCTTGCAAAATATCCTCTCGCCTTCTTTCGCTAGGCCGACAGATGTTGATGTGTTGTTAGCTTATATTTGTCTAGATTTTTTGAATATTACATTCTATCCACAAGAACTCTTGCCTCCGAAAGTACAGAAGCAAGTAGATCCTCTAATGATTATAGTTAACATTAATAATATTTGCATTAGATGTACTCTCATTAATGTTGGTTCAACATTCAATGTATGTAGCATTGATCTATTGCCTACGATTAATGTTGATTCATCTTCTCTTAACACTTCTTTTGTTGACATTTGTGGGTTCGATAATGTCGATCAACAAGCCCTAGGCACGATAGTCTTGCCTTTGAGGTTGGGACTCATTACCATACCCATCCTTGTATATGTTATGCTAGAAAAGTTACCATATAACCTTCTTCTTGGTAGACTGTGGATTCATGCTATGGATGCAGTCCCATCTACCTTGCATAAATCAATTAAGTTCAATTGCAATAATCGAGTAGTCACAGTTAAGGCTGACCCTGAGGCTATGCACTTATGTGAGATGGCAGTTGTCGATTAGGTTTCAGTTGTGCCTACTCTTATCCCTTAAGTGTCTTCCAATCTGTTGATGTTTACTCTAGCAGTACCTACTACAAAGGATAATCTTGAGATAGATGTCCCTAAAGAAGATCCTTCTAAAGCAAGAAATCTTAAGTTTGCTCCTTCCATCTCTTCTCAAGAAAATGCATGTCTTAGTGATGATTGGGGTTCCTTATACTTTACAGATTTCTTCATTAGGGAATATAAAGTCGACCTGATCCACTTAGACCTTCTAATAACATCATCCACACCCGCTATCAAAGATGATTATTCCTTTGTATCACGGGATAGTGTGAGCATAAATTTTAATGTTCTTAGTGTTGATCCTCCTTCTGAGGAAGATAATTACTCTTCTGCTAAAGAGGATAATGTTGGCAATCCTGTTAATAAGGATGATGGCAATCCCATAGAGGATCATAATCCTCATTGTTGGAATAATGCTCTCAATGAATATCCTCCTCCTAAAGATTTGCAAACATGTTATGCCCCAACTTTAGACTTGCCTCTAAATATGGTTACAAGTGTAAAGGTTGTGGGTGTAACGAGCAAGGCATTCAAGTCCCTATAGAATTCACATCGTGTAAGCATAATTTGGGGCTCGGTTTCTTGAATGAATAGTCTAAATGAAAACTGTGGTTGAATGTGGACACAATTTCTACTCAACCTCATTCTCCTAAATTGGTTCATCCACCCTTATCTTCTATCTTCAGGTCCTCTTCTCATGAGCAGTCAAACTTTTCTCCACAAGAGAAAGGGTTGCTTCCCTACTCCTCATTCTTTATCTGAGCAAGAGCATATCTTTTCAAGGCTCCTAAAAGCCCACTTGATTACTCTTCCTCCTCCTACAAGTAAGAAATCTCATGAAAATGATAAGGAAAAACATTCTTTCTGTGCATACCATCGAGTGCCTGCCCATTCTACTAGTGAATGTAAGGCCTTGAGGGATAAAATACAAAAACTTCGTGATTCAGGTGCCATCACTCATTTATTTACTAATGCACCTTCCTCTTTCTCAAATGAAAAGTGATATAAAGGTTTTCCTCTATCCTGCATGTTCTAGGTATCTTGCATGGTTCTCCTCCCTTGTATGTTGGGGGCAGTGATAACTTGTTCGGGAGAGGTTTGTCTTTCTTAAGGACCCCCTCTCTTCTCTCTATCTTTCAATTGAAGCATCCCTTGAGTGGACACCCTTTTTCTTTTGAAGGGTGCCCAAGGGACCTCTTTGAAAGCTTCTTCTCAAATGAATTCTATGGCATCTAGCTTGGGGGCATCCTGACTAGACCTCGCTTTTCAAACAATAGATCCCTTGTGTGGACCCCTCTTCTTTTAAAGGTTCCCGAGGGACCCCTTTGAAGGCCTTTAATTTTGTTGACCGTCTACGTGACTGCCCGCTTATTTTCCTATGTGGCTGCTTTGTTTTCTAGCATGTTTTATTTGTGGGTAAACATGTTGCTTTGTGGGTGCACCTGAAAGGCCTCTTTTCAATCCAACTCTGCAGAGTCTCCTTCTTTGGGTTTCCCTCATGTGAGAGATCTTGTGGGACACCTCCTTGTAGGTTTGTAGGCTTGTAAGGCACGTACATATTTGGGTTTCCTCCATGTGAGAGATCTTGGGGGACACCTCTTTGAGGTTACGAGACATAATAACCCGACCAAAATAACCCATGGTCAAAATAACCCATGGAAAAAATATCCCCATAAGAATATAGAGAAAGGAAAACAAAATTTATAAATTACATGTATGTTGTTAAAAAAAATTTATTATTCAAATTCTCAATTAAAGTGTCAAATTATGAGCAATGCCTCTTATATAATCTAAAATGTTATGGTTGTCATAACCATCAACCAATCTTTTTACTCTTTATTTGAGTTCATGGTATTTTTTCCTGCTTGGTTGCCTAGTGTATCCAACCATATATTTCTCTATTCTATTCTCTTGGAGACTCTGTTCTATTTTCACTGCTTTGATGAATTTCCAAACTGAGTTGTGTGATGCTTGAAGCAATTCACTAAATCCTTTGTGTCATCCTTCAATAGTATTATTGGCTATGGGAAGATCATCTTGAGTAGTCGAATAACAATTCCACATTGTGATTGGAAACTTGGGTGATCGTCTATTGCCTTTTCTAGTTAGTTTGCCAATCCATGTGTCTTCAAAATAATCAACTTATTCCCACGAAATTTTCTTTATTTTTATAATTATTTACCATTTTATAGGATATTTAAGCATATTAAAGGTGTTTTAAGGCTATTTTAGGGGTATATAATAGATATATGGTCTAAAAATGACCTAAATACCCTCTATGGTGCCTCACAATCATATTTATAATTTATTTTATGTCATTTCTAGTTTACTAGCTTGATCTAAAATGACCATGGGTTATTCTATCCATGGGTTATTTTGACCATGGGTTATTCTGTCCATGGGTTATTATGACCCTGGGTTATTTTGTCCTTGGGTTATTCTATCCAGGGTTATTTTGGTCGGGTTATTATGTCCTGATACCCCTCCTTGTAGGTCTATAGGATTGTGAGGCACTTACATCTCTAGGCTTCCTCCATGTGAGAGATCTTGGAGAGCCTTTTGTTCATCTTCCGTAGGTCTGTGGATTTGCGATGCATTTTTTCAACTCTCCTTAGTTTTGAGGACCTATGGAGCCATCTCTCTTGGGATTTTCATTCCTCCTTGCTCTCTTGAGTCTTTTCTCTTCTCTTCTCTTCTCTTCTCAATTGTGTGTATACTGGATCAAGGACTTGCATTTTCTTCATCCTGAGTATATGCCCTTCTTCTCTTTATTTTAGAATTCTTCTGTGTTAGTGTTTTTAATTTGGGGATGATGCATAGTATTGAGACAACCTTTTACATCAAGGTCTCTTTCACTTTGCTAACTCAAATCTTGCTAGTTAGTTAGGTGCATGTGTGTATGTGTTTCTATGTTCTAACATTGTTGTATTGTGTAGGTTTTTCTTGTCTAATGTGTTTTTTTTGCAGGTCTTCAGCCCGGGGACAAACTTCCTTGGTTCGAAGAGCTATTTGCTTCCTCTATAGTATCCTTTTGGCATAATGCTGTTATTTATGTTTAGTAGACTTCCTTTAGCATGCATATTAGTGTAGATTCATATGTCTGCTAAAGTGGGGGAAAAATGTGATGCCACAAAATTGCACCCCTTGAAATTTCACATACATTCTTGTATCTTCTTTAGTGTCCACTCCCTTAGCACTTGTGTAGGTTCATTGTAGTCTTTGCATCAACCTTTTTCCCTCTCAGGATGCTCAAAACCCCTTTTCAACAACTACCTTCGTGCACTAGTTGTGCATTAAACCTAGTGCTTTTCCTATTTTCATCATTTTGTAGCATGATGTGTCTAGACACTAGTGCGTCATGCGGATTTCCACATGTCACACTAGTGTCTTGTGACATTTCAACATTCAAATGATCGTTTCCAAACATGTTTGCCACTTGTCATGTGCTTTGTCAGTGGTAACAGCTCGGGACACCTTGTAACCACCTGGGAAGCTTCTTTTTGCTTCTCCTCTCTCTTTAAATGCCATCTTTTCAATTCACTTGCACTTCTAGCTTCATCTCTAGCTTCATTCCATCCTTTTAGCTTCACTCTAACTTCTCTCCAGCTTTGGCTCCTACCTTTTCCTCTTATTATCTTGCTTGCACAACTCCATACAACTTGCTAGAGCAACTTCAAGCTCTCACATTCTCACAACACTCTTTGCAACTCTATATCCCTTATTTTGTGCTTGCGAGCATCCTGGGGTTTCATATCCCCTATCTATTGCATCCTTACTTCAAGATACATGTTCTCCTCCTCGAGTGGAGATTGCTTTTATCACCTACATTTTGTGATATGGGTTCTCCTCCTCAAGCAGGGTTTGCTTTTATCACTCATACTTGGTGGTGTGGGTTCTACTCCTGAAGCGGGTTTTTCTTTCACCACACACTTTATCTATTTTGGTTCATTTCTCTCTATTTATTTGGCTATCCATGGAGGTGGGAACACCAAAATGGGAGTTTGACTGAGGCAAACCCCTATACAACCCCAACACTTTCTCCAAATCTTACACATGCAAGTATTGAAGACATTCACATGTTGGAGGCTTCATCACTTACGTGTTTGTGAGAATTTCCTTTCTACCTCTTATTCCATTTATCATTTCTATCACTTTATTTTAGCTTTATCACATTCTTTCATTTTCCTACATTTTGTAGGTTTTGAGTAATTAGATTACTAGTAGTCACTCTGCTATTTTTTTGTGATAAACTTAGTTCCTAGTCTGTACAAGACACCAATGTGCCTCTGGGATGTCAGCGCATTGTACTGTCATCTGTATTCCATGCTGACGTCCTCTGGACGAGAGCTCAATAGTTTGTTTAGAAAACCTTTGTGATTTGCTCTTCCTGATTCTATAACTTTCACGTTGTTCCTTGAGGTAGTTTAGGGAAGTTCACCCCGTGAGGCTCTCTGAATGAAGAGAACTCATGAGTAGCAAATACCCCTTCTCTATAGGACTTTAGTTATGGTAGTCTATCTTTTTAACCTCTTGATCATCAACAAAAAATGGGATGAGCATATAGACTATATTGATCAAATTCTTAGCACTTTATGGAAACACAAATTATATGAAAACATGGAGAAATGTTCATTTTCCATGTAAGAGATATATTATATAGGATATCTTATATATATGCATAGGGAATGTGTGTATACTTAACCAAGATTCAACGTATTCAATATTAACCACAACCAAATAATCTCACAAAGCTCCATAGCTTCTTATGATTGGTAAATTTGTATAAGAGATATGTACTTGGTTTTTCACATATGACTTGGTCACTAAACCAAGTTACTAAAGGTGACACTCAACCAAATTTAATCTTAATTAAGGTCATTATATTTCCATAGTCCATGCTAATATTGAATAATAACTTTTGATTAAAATATGTTTCTAATTTTTGTATCTTAAAGATACCAAAAATTGTAGACATAATTTAATCCAAAAGAATTATTTAATATAAGATTCATCTTGACAACCACACACAAGAATTCATTTGAGAAATTGAAATTTAAACTTTGTTTGATACCAAAAATTATACTACTTGATCATCAATAACTATTTTAAATGCAAACAAATGCATCATAATATGCACTTGGATGAATCCTCACTCAATATGCTCATGTGGTTGCATACCATAGTGAGACATTCACTATGTTGATAAGAAAGTACCAAACATATAATTATGAGCTTTATGCCATTGTTAAGACATACAAGCATTGGAAGCATAATACCTATGGAAAGGAGCTTGTGATTCAATTATTACAAACTACTAAAATTACAACAAGAGTGGCATAAAAATGGTATTTTTATTTACCAGTTCCACCTAAAAAATAAGCATAAGAAGGGAAGTGTTATTCTAGTTGTAGATTGTTTAAGCCATTTGTTAATACAAGCTTTGTTTTCTATTCCTGAGACATGTTGGCATAAATTTAGCTCATGGTCAAAATTATATCCTTCTAACAAGATTTTCTAGATATCTATCAAAATTTTCTTTATGGTAACTTATGAATGGACTCCTCTGCCACCTTAAGCACTAGACTACATTCTACATGGAATATATAGATAAGAATTGACATGCAATTCTTATTTCAATAAGGTTATATAACCTTTTGGTGTAGTAAACACTCATGTAGTGTTGTAGAAATACTTCTTTAGCCACACCGTAGGTCTAGATTTCTATAGATACATCAAGTCTTATACTAGATGTGCAATTACCAAATGGTCAAAAAGAAGCAAGGTTTGTCCACACCTCTATTATTTCCAGTGAGACCATAAAAATATATTTCCATGGACTTCCTCTTGGGACACCCTACTAATAAATATGGGAGCAATCATGTTTTTGTAGTAGTTGATAGGTTCTCATTTAGATGAAATTTTTGATTTCCTAAAAAATATTCTATCTCTAGAAAGAACTCACTTGTATTTTTATCATGTTTAGATATATTTTGGAACCAAAAAACCTATCATTTTAGATATATATACTAGGTTATTAAGTAACTTTTAGAAAGAAAAAAATTGGTCAATGCTAGACATAAATTTGAGTAAATCCGCCATATTTCATCACTCGACAAATGTGCAAAACAAAAGTGGTAAACAAGATGATAGGGAATTTTTGTAGAGTGTATAATTGAAATAAGCATCACACCTGGGATGAAATTATACCTTTCATTTAACACAACTGCAATAAATCTCTTCTCAAAGTGTATAATTTGAAGAAGCATCACACTTAGGATGAACGTATACTTTTCATTTAACTCATGCAATGCCCTAACTTTTACACTAGGACATTAATAGAAAAAAATAGACTAATTTTTTTTTACAATATAAAAGTGGCATTAAATAAACCACAATACTAACACATTCCCAAGGTATCATAAAAACATGTGATGACACACTTGACATGCACACCAAAACACAATATATAGTGATACACACAAAAGACTTAAAACATAAAGAGGCCAAAAATTGAGGTTGTAATGAAAAAAAGGAATGAAAGAGAGACAAGATTCTTAAAACCATTATAAAACCCTATAAAAATCTCTACTAATCCACCCTCTAAATTTCACTAGGCTACAAAAAATAAAAAATCCAAAATTTTAGGCTTTGAACCTAGGTTGAAACTCACAACTAAGCTCATAGCTTACAATCAAATTTTAGGATGCAAAAGCAACTTGTGAACTAACTCAAGTTTGGACTTCAATATGAGGATGCACTATCAAACCTAAAATAACTAAGGTTGAATAAACAACTTTCAAAGTACAAATATTTATTGAATCCTAGTCTAAGACAACATCAAACTTTGGGGTCTCACTTGCAATTACACAAAGAAAACATTTAATGAAAGCCTAGAACAAGATAAAACCAATAAATCAAGCTTCAAGGTGTCACTTGTAACTAAAAATTGTAAAATTTTATTTGAATTTGAACCCTAATCCCTTGGCCACTCATACTTCAGAGGTTGAATCCAACATGCACAACATTGCATAATGATATCTTAATTTTAAACATTTCACACTTTGAACTTGGGGATTCAATTGCAACATGAAACTTTGAACTATAAGCCAAAATTTATAACACAAATAAGATAAATAACACTAAGGAAAGGAAGACAAGGAAAACTTCACTTAACAAGGAATAAATTCTTCGATTTATGAGCTATTATAAAATAGTTTGAAATAAATGTTATAGGTATCACATGCACCAAATTGGCCATAGACGAGCCTATTGAAGGACACAATTCCTAAATAATGAGGCAAAAAAACAAAACCAAGTTTGTAACACAAAGAAAAGGACTACAAAGAAAAACATGATGAAAGTGTTACAAAATTCTATACATGTTTGAAAACAACATTGATACATGTAAAAAGAAAAGATGAATCAAAATCAATTATAATAATGCAATACAATACAACACATATGTATGGACATAAACATAATTATAATATTAAATAATTTAATCCAAACTTACACAATTATCATTATTTCAGCTTTATAAACATGCCAATAAATTCACAAGATGAGGTGTCAAAAAATACCAAATGATTACAATAAATCATTTCCTTGAAAGGGTTTTATTATAAACATAGATGAATCATAACCCACTTCAAAAATTACATCAAAGTAAAACCATGCAATAAACATAAAGGTTTCATGAACCCCATTTACAAATATTACGATTAACAATTAAATAAGATCATAACAAATTATAAGATAGAGGATACTTTACAACATAGAAGGATTGCACTCTAATACATAAATGATACAATGAATATTACTAAATTAATAATAAGCCACCTCCAAGGTGCTCCAATAAATACAAACATATGATAAAATGTCAATTCTAGGAACTCTTCTAGCTCCCAAGAGATCTTAAAAATTGACTATTGGTGGAATGATACTCACCACCTACCATATTACCATTATTTAGTGCAATAAGTGTTTATGCCACTCTAGGCCACCTCGAGCTATGGAGAATAAGATCATGGATGACTATTATCATGGGTTTAGTAATTTTCTACAAGAATATTATAAAAAAAATTAGTGGACTATGTACACATCTAACACATTGCATGTAGAATAAGGATTTGAATGGAAAATCTCTACATAAAAAGAGTTTTGAGCTCTTGAAGAAAAAAATCATAAAAAATCTAGTGTTGGTGCTTCCAAACGTTGAGAAAATCTTTCAAGTTAACTTTGACACAACCATAAAATCCATTAATGTTGTATTGACTCAAGAGGGTGAGCCCATTTCTTTTCTTATGAAAAATTAAATGAAGCCAAGCAAAATGATTCAATTTATGATCAAGAATTTTATATTATCATTCAAGCTTTGCACAATCAATGTGTTATCTATTGCCTAGTGAATTTGTTGTGTCTCTTAATTATCAAGTATTAAGGTTCATTAATAGTCGAGCAAAGTTGAACCAAAGACACATGAGGTGGCTAGAATATCTATAAGGTCATTTTTTTGTTATCAAACATATAGCTAGTATAACAAAAAGGATTGCAAATGTGATGACCACACGATTATACTAAGAGGGGGGTGAATTAGTATAATGAAACTTTAACCAAATTAAAAGTTTATCAATCACAATAACATAATTTACTTAAATTCAATAATCATGCACATGAGAAGAACATAATAACACGCAATATTTATGTGGAAACCCTTGCGGACCATGGTAAAATATTTATTATATAAACTTATTTTACAAATTTCGTAGGAACCAACCCACAAGACACCAATACCCTCAATTCATAGGAACCAACCTACTAGAGGCACCAACCCTCTCAACTAAGCACCAACTTAGCGAGAGAAACTAATCTCTCCTTAAGGGTGAATCAAATTCCAGAACAAAACTAGGTTTCACCTTCTTGGATGTTGCACCTTCAACAGATGATGGAAAATTAGATCTCACTCTTCCTCTTGAATTTATCTTCCTTGAATGATCTCCAAATGCATCTTATTCATATTATTAATTTTCTTCATGATGATACCATTTATCTACTTCACCGAATCTACAATATAATCTTCTTTTCAAATCTTCATTTATTCTCTTTATGATTCCCCTCTTCTTATTAATTATGTTATCACCTTATACTCTTCATATCTTTTCAAATTCAATGATCTTCATATATATTCTATTCACTGCTCCATTCTTGTACTTTATTTCTCTTTCTTGGTTTTTATGCTATGTACTTCTATGTATTTTATACTCTTCTCCCTTAAAATCTACATGTGATTCTTTTTATAAATCTACATATACTATGTTCATATGTCTGTTGTTATACTTAATAAATTTTCTCTTCTATTACTGATTATTCATGCAACATCTACAAATATTCTTCCTTCATAATTTTCCATACACTCTTCCAGAAATCTGTTATAATTATCTTTCCTAACTTGATTGATGCCTTTATTCATTTTAATTATCTTCAAAAATGAAATTGTTGTTCCTCTTTAATCATATTCATTGCTAACATAAGAACTGCATTTACCATATATTAATGTTAATCACTAATTGTTGCCCTTTTATTATAATCCGTACCTCAAGCAAAATGGGGTTGCAACCTTTGGAAATAATCACTACACCTTTTCTTTTGTCTTTTATCTTTTTCTAACTTTGTCTTCATGTGACTTTTATCTTTTCCTTAAAAATCTTAATCATTGTTTTTATAAATTGCATGTTGATAATGAACTTTGATTAATAATTAACTTTGATTCTCTTTTTTTTGTGAAGAACTGATCTATATATGTGCACCACTATCTTCTTATACACTTTAACTATTGCTTTTTATTCTCCTTAATCACTATTTTACACATTAATTATAAATGTTGCTCTTCTAAGAACTTAATCTCTGGCTTTTCGTTTTGAATTATTGTTGCACTTAAACTTGTTCTCTTAGTCACCATCACTACCCTTCTCCATCTTTGTGTCTTTATTTTTGTCACATTTTTATAATAGTTTTTGTAGGTGTCAAACTTCAACACCAAGGGTAACAGTTTAGATATCATGTTTTATGTAAACTATGGTTGTATTTATTATGGGTAGTTCATCAATATCTATATTGTTCACAAATAGTAATAATGCTCTTGTTGTTCAATATATGTAATCTCTTCATCATATTCAACATGATCTAAGCATGTCATATATCTTTGCTCTATCAACCTTTCAAGATCTTCCACATCTTGTTCTTCTTGATCATCTCAACGGAGGAAAGGTCGGCAATGAATCTTCAAGCATCATCTTCATCTTGTAGTTTGTCTCCAACATCATTAATAAAATCTTTTCACGCTATTGTAGTTCTGGTTTCTAAGGGAAGATGAATTATATTATCATTTCTTAAAAATATTATCTCTTCTTAAATAAACCATAACTATTTGAATCTTCAAACCACTCTAAGTGGCTATATTTTTCTCCTTCATGTCTGAGACTTCAAAATCTACTTTTATATTTATTTCTATTAATTAGGATCCTGATGGGATTTGTTGAGTTCCATTGGCCAAGGAAACATCATATGCTAATTCATACAATGTGGGCTTCCCTATAAACTCATTTTACATCAATGAAAATATCTTGATCATCCATTTTGGCATCAATGATAATATTCTAATAATCTCGACTAATCATCTTTGACATCAATGACAATATTTCCAACAATCTCTCCCTTTTTCATTGATGGAAACATAATTCTCTCCTTTTGTATTTCTCCCCTTACTATATCTCTCCCCCTTTGATATCAATGGAAAAGGGATGTTTATTAAACTTATGTCCACAAATGGATCATGGGAAACATCTAATTATATTCTTTAATACTTACATCTAATGTAATAGGGATACACTTCTCCCCCTATTGGATATTCTCTAATGCTCCCCCTTGCTCTAATATTCCTATTTCTCTAACTCTCCACCCTTTGTTTCTATGATATTTGGGTGACATGCTTCTTCTTTCTCTTCCTTAATATTTTTGATTGCCACAACTAAATAATTATTTTTCTACATTTTTTCACCCCTTGCATGAGAACTTCTTCTCTTCGACATCAATAGCATCATCTCTCTATTCTATCAAATCTTCAATCTCATGGAGACACTTGTAAGTGTCAACTTCATGTGCATGAGTTAAAGGTATGCAATATCCAACATATATGTAGATACCAATTCATTACTTTCCCTGGATTCTTCTCTTCAAGTTTTGTGATACTTCATCTTGAGTTATCTTCTTCATGGGGTTGAAGGGTAATGCCATACTTAGATCCCCCCGAGATTGTGCTTCTCCTTATGAACTAGGAGATAAGTTTGCACAAGTTTGGATTCTTCCTTCTCATTTTTTTGCTCTTGTTTCCTTCTCCATACTTTTGTATTTGTCTTCTTATGTTTGTTCATAGTGTGTTTCATGTCCAGTCTAGGTGGTTTGATAAAACCACTTCTGTAAAATCGTGCTATATGTCCATAGTTGTTGCATTTATATTATATAACCTTATAATCAATTAGAGGAACATATGTATTGTAGTTTCTACTTTTCCACCCATAAAGATTTCTATTTTTGTTCCATCTATTATTATATCTCACTTGTGTTCTAAACTCTCTTTCCTTATATCCAAAATGATTGCATGAGTAGCAATAGCCATAAAAGGTACTCTTGAACCTATATGAATGCACTTGCCTTGGAGGAAATAACTTATCTCTACCTTCATTTTTGATAGAGCTTTTGAAATTGCCTTCATGGTCTTTTCCCTTTCCCTCATTTGTCTTCTTAGGAGTCTCTTTGGAATCTTCCTTGAATGTTTGATTTTCTTTATAGCCAAGTCCCATTTTATTTGATGGTGACCTTTTCCCATTAATGATGCCATCTATGATTTAGGAGCTCTTTTCAAACTTGAGGCTTGCATTCAACTAGGTGGTTGTCTTCTCCAATTCTTTCCTCACGGAAACAAGTTCACACTCTAACCTTTCACAACTTTCTTCCTTTACTCTTAATTGGATTTTTACATCTTCTTGATTTATTTTCTCTTCTTAAATTTGGATTTTCAAATTGATAATTGTTTTCTCTACTTCCATTATTTGATCTTTCAAATCAATGATCACCTTTTCAAATTCTTCTTGTATTTTGGTCTTTTTACATTCTTCTTGAAATAGTTGCTTGTAATTTAAATTCTTCTTCCTAATCTCTCAATTTATTCTGTAGCATGATAGAGTTCTTCCTCAAAGCTATCTTCATCACCATCTTCATTATCAAATTTATTCTTCTCTTCCTCATGTGAGTGCTTGTTTTTTTTATCATTTTCAAATGCCATAAAAAGCATCTCTTCTCCATAGCTATCCCAATCACTTTCATTGGATGAGTTGTTATCTTTATAAGCATAGAGATTCTTCTTGTAATCATAGGATTTATTCTTCTTATTTTTTTTTATCATATTTGTTTCCTTTCTTTATATAAGGCTCTTCTTCTTCATTACTATCACTTTCTTTCAAATATGGGCATTTCTTAATAAAGTTTCCTACTAGCTAAAACATTTAAATGGTAGTTTTTTGTTATTCTTTCTTTTTAACTTCCGTACAAAAAGAGCTTCCTTCTTGTCTATTTCTTCCTTGGATCTCTCACTTGGCATATAGGTTCTTCTTTATTGACCTTTTTGTGGCTTTGAAGGTTGCTTCCTTTTTAGATGTATTGTCCTTTTCAATCCTTATCTCAAATGTAGTGAGGATTCCATGTAGCTCATCAATAGTTAATGTATCCAAGTCCATCTCTTCTATAGCAAAAAATCTAGCATCGAATCTTAAGGGAAGAGATCTTAAAACCTTTTGTACTATTGTTGATCCTTCTACTTTTTCACCAAGACCCTTTAGGGTATTGACTATGTCATCTTCTCAAAGCAGATAGACAACAATATTTTCTTCATCCATTATCTTTAGACTATCAAATTCACTTTGATTAGTTTGAAGTTTTGATTTCTCTACTTTGTTGTCTCCTTCATAAATGCTTTTTAATTTATCCCATATATCCTTAAAATATTTGTAATGCATTATTTTCACAAGTTCTGATTCTATTATTCCACACAAGATTGCATTTTTGGCTTTAGCATTGTTATTACTTGCCTTTTTTCCTATTGAATTTGTTGGAGGAGTTGATGGAGCTTTATATCCATTTACCACTGATTGCCAAATTTCAAATCCAAAAGCATTTAAATAACTTTTTATCCTTAAGCTCCAAACGGCATAATTTGTTCCATCAAACAATGGAGCTTTATTAGAAGAAAATACTTCTTGTTCACCCATGTGTGATCTTTAGATCTACCTTCTAGTTTGTTAGACATTTTGAAAGAACCTACTATGATACCAATTGATGAGCACACAATTATATTGAGAGGGATAAATCAATATAATGCAAATTTTACCAAATTAAAACTTCCTTAATCACAATAACACCATTTACTTAACATCAATAGTCATGTACATGAGAAGAATGCAATAACGCATGATATTTAGCTGGAAACCCTTGCGGGAGAAAACCACAAAAAAATATTGCTTATATAAACTTCTTTAACAAATTTCATAGGTATCAACCCATAGGAGACACCAATCCTCTCAATTCGTAGGCACCAACCTACTAGAGGCACCAACTCTCTCAACTAAACACCAACTTAGTGAGAGACACTAATCTCTCCTTAAGGAAGTATCAACTTCCAAAACAAAACTAGGTTTCACCTTCTTGGATGTTGCACCTTTAATGAATTATGGACAATTAGATCTCTCACTCTTCCTCTTGAATTTATCTTCCTTGAATGGTCTCCAAATGTATCTTATTCATATTAGTGATTTAATTCATGATGATATCATTTATCTACTTCACCAAATTTGCATTACATTCTTCTTTTCAAATCTTCATTTATTCTCTTTATGATTCCCCTCTTCTTATCAATTATGTTCTCACCTTATACTCTTCTTATATTTTCACATTCAATGATCTTCATATATATTCTATTCACCCCTCCATTCTTGTACTTTATTTCACTTGCTTGGTCTTTATGTTATATACTTCTATGTATTTTATACTCTTCTTCCTTCAAACCTTCAAATTTGCATGTGCTTATTTTTACAAATCTGCATATACTATATTCATATGTCTGTTGTTATACTTCATAAATCTGCTCTTCTATTATTGATTATTCATGCAACATCTGCATATATTCTTCCTTCATAATTCTGCCATACACTCTTCCAAAAATCTGCTATAATTTCTTCTTGAATGATCTATTATATTATTTTCATATACAAATTAACTGATGTATATATGATAAGTCTTCTAATTCTTCACCCAACACCCTTATGTCCTTCCACACATTGCAATCATTATTTATTACATGTCTAAATGAAGTGATACACATCTTTGAAGGATAATGACTTTTCAAAAAGTCATGACTCTTTTTTAATTAATAGTTATCTTTCCTGACTTGATCACTGCCTTTATTCATTTTAATTATCTTCAAAAAGGGAATCGTTGTCCCTCTTTAATCATATGTATTCATTGCTAACATAAGCGCTGCCTTTACCATATATTAATGTTAATCGCTAATTGCTGCCCTTTTATTATAGTCGTTGCCTCAAGTAAAATGGAGTTGTAACCTTTAGAAATAATCATTGCACGTTTTCTTTTGTCTTTTGTCGTTTTTGACTTTGTCTTTATGTGATTTTTGTCTTTTCCTTAAAAATTTGAATGATTGATTTTGTAAACTGCATATTGATAATGAATTTCAATTAATAATTAACTTTAATTATCTTTTGTTTGTGAAGCGTTGGTTTATATATGTGCACCACTATCTTCTTATACACTTTAACTGTTGTCACTTATTCTCCTTACTCAATACTACATATTAATGATAAATGCAACTCTTCTAAGCACTTAATCACTGGCTTTTTGTTTTGAATAATTGTTGCACTTAAACTTGTTCTATTAGTCACTGGATCGTTTCCCTTCTCCATCTTTTCTTTGATTGTTGTCAAATTTTTATAATATTTGTTGTAGGTGTCAAACTTCAATGCCGAGGGTAATAGTATAGATATCATGTTTTATGTAAACTGTGGTTGTATTTATTATGAGCAGTTCATAATATCTATATTGTTCACAAATAGTAATAATGCTCTTGTTGTTACTATATGTAGTCTCTTTATCATATTCAACATGATCTAAGCATGCCATATATCTTTGCTCTATCAACCTTTCAAGATCTTCCACATCTTGTTCTTCTTGATCATCTCGAGGGAGGAAGATCGACAATGAATTTGAGCACCATCTTCACCTTGTAGTTTGTCTCCAACATCATTAGTAAAATCTTCTTCATGCTATTGCAGTTCTGGTTTCTAAGGGAAGATGAATTCCATTATCATTTCTTGAAAATATTATCTCCTCTTAAATAAACCATACCTATTTGAACCTTCAAACCACTCTAAGTGGCTATATTTTTCTCCTTCATGTCTGTGACTTCAAAATCCACTTTTATATTTATTCCATTAATTAGGATCCTGGTGGGCTTTGTTGAGTTCCATCATCCAAGGCGACATCATATGCTAATTCATACAATGTGGGCTTCCCTATAAACTCATTTGACATCAATGACAATATTTGATCATTCGTTTTGGCATCAATGACAATATTCTAATAATCTCAACTAATCATCTTTGAAATCAATGACAATATTTCCAACAAAATGTTTTTAAGGGGTATACTATTTTGGGACATCTTGACTTTTGTCTTAAATTGCATATTTTTAAAAAATAGACAATTTTATCCTAGAGAGGCTCCATACAAGTGAATAGATCAAACCACCTTAAAACAAATCATTTTGGATAGAATCTTAAGCTTAAATCAAACCCATAACAAATCTCCTTTAAACATGTCAAAGTGCTAACAAAAAAAAGTTCCACTTTTTGGGGAATTAAATGAAATCATTTGGAAATGTCATTTCATAAGTATGTAGCCCTTAATGTTATTTTTTGAAATTTGTAATATGAATTATTTTTCAACTTATATATTTTCAATTTTATAATGAATGCAAGTCCATTACAAAAAGTAATGACCTTTATTCAAGACACTATAAAAATTGTTAGAAGAATATGGCTTAACTAACACACTCTAACAATTGTCTTCATACAGTATTCGTGGGCCCCAATCTTATTCTGTTTTGTTTTTTTTTCGTTCTTGTTGTCACTCTCCCAATCACTCTTACACAATCATTGTCAACCGACAATAAACAATAAACTTAAATTTAAATAATTATTAAAATTATATTTAATAATTATTTAATTAATAATATATTGCCATTAACATTTAATATATTATATATCAAATATAATTTAAATAATATTAATTATTAACGATAAGTAATATATTATATAATATAAATAGTATAATATATTATTTAAACTATATTTAATGTTATATAATATATTTTATTATATGATTCATGATTAAATATAATATGTATTTAATATTTTTTATTGATATATTATTTAAATTATATTTAACATATTTCAACTATTGCTTAAAAATTATTTAAATAATATATGTTATTATTGACTATAATGGTGATGGTCAACCAACACTGTTTAGGGGAATGTAAATTGGTTTGGTAAGGAAAAGTTCAAGCTTCAACTACTTAGGAGGCATAAGTGGGGCTTGCTTAACTTGTTCCTTTTGTTAACCAATTTTTGCTTCCCTAAAAATCAACAATATAATCAACAACCAATAGTAGTATTCAATAATTTGATCACATAAAATAGAATATTTAATAATTATTAAATAATATTTTAAATATGTCGGTATTGGCATGGTGTGATGGTTTAAAGGTGGCATTGTTGCTCTTGCTACCACGGTTCAAACCCCGTAGGGGTGGTATTGTTGAATGGTTGTATTCCGGTTCAAAAGCGTTTACCCCTTGAATAAAAAAATAATAGTTTAAAAACAAATATAATTTAAATCATATATCATATGTAATCATATAATATATTTAATATTATATAATAAGGATAATGATTATATAATAATAATTAATTAATAATTATATAATTGGAGGTTTTACTTCTATGTCAATATTATACAAATCAAGGGTCCAACCACTTTAGTGTGCTAGTGCCTCCCCAACAATAATTTTTGATGAGGAAATTGTGAGGGAGGTTGTTGAAAATGAAGCTTTTTTTACAAAAAAGGGTCTGATTGGAAGATTGAGATGGTTTTGGTCAAGCCTCTTTGAGCTGCACAAATGGATCTTAGAAACATGGCAACCCATTTTAGTCAGTAATGTCCAAATATACCCTTGTGTACAGGGGTTTTTTGTGGTAGTTTTTTACAACGTTCAAGATCACCACATAGTTTTTTGTGATTATCAACAAAGCTGGAAGGAGCATTTTTTTATGCTAAAGCCCTGGTATCATTCTTTCAACCCTACCTTCGAATTGTTCACAACTATTCTAATTTGGGTAAGACTCCTGAATCTTCCATGTCAATTTTGGTTTGATTCTTGATTTGAAGCTATGAGAAATTCTTTGGGAAAGTTTTTGGATGTGGATGAGGGTTCATCAAATTATTTGCACACTACATATGCTTGCATCTTGGTGGAGATAGATGTCAGAAAGGATCTCTCAGTGGATATCTCCCTGAAAACTACATACGGGCTTTGGAAGCAAATGATAAATTATAAGGGTTTACCTTTTCGGTGTCATAGATGTTACAATATTGGCCACATTGCAACCCACTACTTAAAACAAAAAAAAATGAAAACAGGCCACTTGGTGGAGAGAAGGACCTCCCTCCACCATTACTCAGTGGAAAAAAGTGAACCCTTCTCTTGCCAAGCAGCAAATGCCCAAGCTTCCCAAGAGAAAACAAATGGGGATTGAAGTCCAAAGGATCCACCACTTATTTTTGCATATGAGGCTATGGAAGGATCAACTCTCTCAAGAAAGGATTTCTTTAAGGTTTCGAAGGAAAAAAGATAAAATGAAGAACAGGAAAATCAATCAAAGGACTTGATAATGTTCTCCTAGGGGGAAAATAGTTCCCCATAGGAAAAGGAAACAACTGCAAATGTCGGGAAAGATGCAAAAAAATGGACAGTTGTTCAAAGGAAAAATGAAAAGAAAAATGCAATAACTTTCAACATACATCTTTGTTCCCACACCAAATGTGGAGCTAAATCTGTTAATCTTGATATCCAAATGGACTTGCTAAGAAAGGGGAAAATTTGTATAATGGTGAAATGAAAGAGTGTTTAATATTTTTTTGGTGTTTTTCACCATATCAAGAAGAATGAGCAGTTTTAGAGATCTCTATGCACCCCTATGCCTGGAGCATGCACTATGTCAATTTTATTTTAACCCAGAAAAAAATAGCAATTCTTATTAATATTCAATATATTATATCATTATATAAATATATTAAAAATTAATATTTAATACATGATAGCTTATTAATTATTAATTAATATCTAATATTTTTTATTAATATTAAATATGTATATAATTATTATCATTAATATATAATATAATATTCAAAATATATTTAATAAGTATTATATAAAATAAACTATATTTAATATATTTCAACTATTAAAAATTATTTAATTAATATATGGTATGGTTGATGGTCAACAAATTCAGTTTAAGGGAATGAAAATTGGAGCAAGAACATGTTAAGCTTCAACTACTTAGATGGCATAAATGGGGTCTCCTTAACTTGCTCATTTTATTAACCAATTTTCACTCCCCTAAAAATCAGCAATATAGTCAAACAAAATTTAATATTTAATGATATTTAATAATTTAATCACATGATATACGTTAGACATATTAATTATTAATTAATATTATTCAATATTTATTAAATATAATTTAAATCATATATTATATGTTAATAATAATTACTTAATATATGTAATCATATAAGATACTCAATATTATATAATAATAATTAGTAATTAATAATTCTAATTAATATTTGAAAGAATAATAAGTATTCATTTTTAATTAATAGTGAATGATTTGGTTCAAAATGGAAGGAGCGGTCAAGGATAATGGCGTAGGCAGTAAGATTGGTACACAAATAGTAAAATCACATAAAAATGTGACACTAAGTATGGTAAAATATGATATTTCATTTATCTATAGTTATTTGTTATGTAGTCAGTTGGAATATAGTTGTAAATTTCAGTTACGATATCAAGTCTATATATACATGTAATGCAAAATAATTGAATAGAATGATTTCCAAATTAGTATATCTTCTGTTGTGATATTTTTCAATTTGTTTGTAATCTTTAAATTCATCATTTGGTATCATAGCCAATGTAGATTTGCGTCTGTGTATGATGATTGGATATGGGTGAAAAGTTGCCCCTAAGATGAAAGGAAGTCGTGTGTTGAAATCTATATTGATCGGGCATTGAAAGTCAATTAAATCTTTGCGAAGGAATCTGGCGTAATGTTTGGTGATGCAACCGGCGTGGATTAAGTGGCATATCAAAACTCTTGTTCCTGAGCATTGAAATTTTGTTGTGTATGGTTAAAGGTAAAGGCGAGGGTTCATAAAGTGATGTAATCTGTGTGCCTAACTATGTGAGAAGAATAGACCAGGCATTTGAGTTATTTGTTAAATGTAGAATAATAAACATTGTGAACATGATTAGTTATTTGTTATGTAGTCAGTTGGAATATAATTGTAAATTTTAGTTATGATATCAAGTCTATATACACAACATGTAATGCAAAAGAATTGAATAGAATGATTTTCAGATTAGTATATCTTTTGTTGTGATATTTTCAGTTTGTTTGTAATCTTTAAATTCATCAATTGGTATCAGAGCCGATATAGATATGCGCATGTGTATGATGATTGGATATGGGTGAAAAGTTGCACCATGAAAGGAAGTCGTGTGTTGAAATCTGTATTGATCAGGCATTGAAAGTCAATTAAAGCATCGTGAAAGAATCTGGCGTAATGTTTGGTGATGTAACCAGCGTGGATTAAGTGGCATATCAAAACTCTTGTTCCTGAGCATTGAAATTTTGTTGCATATGGTTAAAGGTAAAGGTGAGGGTTCATAAATTGATGTAATCTGTGTGCTTAACTATCTGAGAAGAATGAACCAGGCATTTGAGTTATTTGTATGTAGGATAATAAACATTGTGAACATGATTAGTTATTTGTTATGTAGAAAGTTAGAATATAATTGTAAATTTTAGTTATGATATCAAGTCTATATATACAACATGTAATGCAAAAGAATTGAATTGAATAGAATGATTTTCAGATTGATATATTTTCTGTTGTGATATTTTCAGTTTGTTTCTAATCTTTAAATCTATCAGGTATTGCTTCCATTCTTAAATCATGTGCAACCATGTTTGTATGGCTAGAGGTTGATAAGAGTGTGAGGGTTGTTGCAATTACCTTGGTAAACTTGTATGCAAAGGAAATGCAGAGGCATGGAGAAGGCACACCCAGGTTGGACAAATGCCTCAAAGAACTACGGTTTCATGGACTGCATGCCAGTTGTAGGGTTCTCACAAAATGAATTTGTTGAAAAGATCTTTATGAACTTTCAAGTGAATGCAATTGTCGGGTGTAAAGACAAATTCCACGACTACACCAACATCTTTCCTGCCTTTGTTGAAATGAGAGATCTGGAACAAGCTTTACATAAAGATGGGAAGCCAAACAACACCAGAAATACAAAATAATCTGTCTTCTTAGTTCCCAAGTTCTTAGTAGCCAACAAGGTAAGCAAGAGATAAGACATCGAGGTTCAATAGCCAAGCAAGAGCTTTGACAACAAGATGATTAGAGGCTGTGCTAATATTTTGATAGAATATGGATATTTATGGAGTGCTCACACTAAAGACCTTTTTCCAACAAAACTGGGGCATCTGGAAGCAGTAAAAGAACTAATATAGTGGAAGCCCGGGTTTGTTGAAGTACCAAGCCCGGGTTTGTCGAAGTACCAAGAAGGTGAGGAATGGGCGTGCTACTCTTAGTAGCTGTGTAAGTACATTATGTTTGGTGTCAAAGATAATTTCATAAGTTTTGCAAGACGTTAGAAAATAGATCCTTAAAATCCTTGTAATGAAATGTTATCCTTCAAAAGTTAAAGGGGTTTATTTATGTTCATTATATTTGTGTAAAGACATTATTATCTGGTCTAATTTGTCGGGCTTAGGTATGAGATGGTATCCTTGTAGAATCCCCAATTATATCTATTAGGGGTTCATCTATGCCTGTTCTTTTAACGTCTTATTAGCATTATCTTACTTGTTCAATATTTGCTTAGTACATTAAGAGCTTGGGCTTACAATTAGTTAATAACGTAGGTGATAATGATTTTATTATTAAAACTAAAATTATATTGTATTCATATTTTAGTGTTGCAAGTTAATTTTTTTTAGGTAATCTACTTTGGATTTAGAGGTATAGGCTTTATATGACTACATGATGTCTATAGACCTTTTAAGTAAGAACCCCAATATTGGAACTATTAGATGAACTAAAGGACTTATATCAAATTGTTTCATGATTAAATATAAGGAAAATATCATTCAAATTGATGGTGTTGTTGAGATTGAGTTAAGAGACAACCCATTTAAAATCATATACTATAGCATTTTATGATATCTTATTGTTGACCATGTAAACCGTAATTAACTATAAATTGTGAGTACGAATATTATATAGTCAATGAACCAAACTAATATAAGAATATTGGATGACATTATGAGGTATTTAATGAAATTAGAGGGTTAAGAATGATATTATTATATTATTGAGGGGACACTGTTGTGAGATTACCTACAAGCTATAGGTTCGTCACTTTAAAAGTATGACCCCACCATTGATCATGCTTAAAGCAAGTTTGTAGCTATGGATGCATGTCTTTTGAGGTTCAAGGGATTACTTATATGGCCTTGTTGATGCATTTTATGCTCCATCTAGGAGGATATCATAAATGATAATGATACTTGATTTTATTAAAACTTATTGTAATGGAATCTCACTTGGACCCATGTCGAGGCTTTTGCATAGTTGATGCATGTAACAATATTTTGACTACTATTTTATAGGGACGTACACTCACCAATGTTTAATTCTCAAATTTAGTTTGGATTGATCAACAACTTTGTATCTAGGTATGTTTGGATCTCCATACCTAGAGAGATTTATCTTCGATAATAGTATTATTGAAAAAACCTAACTAATCCTTATTCTCTCACGTGAGAATCTTAATGTGTCTAGAACCTTGGTGGATTTCTAAGGGATACTTAATAATTGTTTTCTAAGGTTTAATCAAGTTCCCTTGGATGAACTTGTATAGGGGAGAGGGGCCAGTAGTCGTGCGGGCTAACTTTGTCAGCATGTAGCGATTGATTGGAATATTATAGAACCTTCATTTTTTTTGAAATGTGATTTGGCCTCTTATCTATCCATAACTAAGGTTTGGAGGTGTGACTCATCATGCAACTCGCCACATCAGCACATCTATTGAGAAGTGTCTAAAATTTGAATTTTTAAAGATTCGACCAAAATTAATCATGGGATCCCCAGTAGTTGAACAAAAAAATATCATTTGTTGCTTGTAGAATATCATATTTTTCTTTACAATAAAATTAATATGCAACCTAAATGGACCAAATACCTATTGGTAACCATAAATCTTTGATATCTCTAGCTTTTATATTCAACACATATGGATCAATAGTTGAACATAATAAAACTATTTGTTGTTATAAAAACAACATATAATTATTTAAAATACAACTTATATCCAAAAAAAATAGACCAATAGTTGAACACTAAAACTTTTTGAAAATCCTTCACATTTAATGGGAAAATACATGGTATTTATTGTGCTCACCTTTTGTATTTGTGATAGGACAAACTATTAATATAAAATACTCCAATGCTTGTACGTTGCTAGCCCAATAGTTGCACATATAAGAACAATATTTTTCAATACTTGTTCAAATGAGTGTCTTATTTTATTAAATGAGCATTCTATTTTTTAAATGACACTTGTAATGGATAGTTATGATTTTATTTGAGACAAAAAAATACTTATTTTACTTCTTCATGAATGTATTTATGTTCTTTTCTATATAACTGTTATCACCTGAAATTGCACCTTGTTGAACCTGATGTTCAACATCTCAGTGTAACATGGGAAAACCTCTAAAGATGTGGGCTTCTTGTAAACAGAGGTCAACCTCCGGAGAAGGCCGACTTCCTATGGTGTCACCTAACTACTGATCTTGTAAGGAAAAGGGAAATAAAGAATACTTGTGATGAAAACTAACTCTATGGTGATACACTAAAATTTACTAAGAGGACATATAACACAGTTTACATACATGATTTCAACCAATGACAAAAGCTTTGTCATACACAACTCAATCACATATGTTTTCTGCATAAACATTTCATGAAAAAGTTCATATGGCTACACCCCTAGAAGGAAGAAACAACTTCACAACTAGAGAATACGACATTATAACACATCTCACAACCTGCAAAAACACATATTGCTCTACGAAAAGGTGCTAATATAAGACATAACCACAAGGAATCATACAATTTCACAAGCAGTTTCATCAATTATATTAATGCACACAATTTAATAGAGATATTGAAAAGGTAAAGCACTTATACTCATTGATTTCAATGGTGAAACACTGGTATACATGCCGGTCATGAGTTACAAAACAAAGCCTCTCTTCTGCAAAGAACTGAGCCACAAGTTACAAAAAAGTAGAAAAACACCAAGTAAGAACTCTCTACCAAAAAAACAAAATACCATATATATGAGAACTAAAAGTGTTGCCCCTTAGTTTTTAGGGTTTACAAAATATTGGCCTCCAGAGAGATCACCCCTTAGATCTTTTGAATGAAGTTCCCCGTTGTACATGTCGGTGAAGAGTTGTTCCAGGAATGGCCTCCTTGATCTTTTGCAACGCATTTAATGTGCCAACCTTTGGCCTCTGTGTCCACTTTCGAACTTCCCTAAAGAGATTTCTCAAATCCCCTAGAGCACTATTATTAATGTCTATCTGCCTTTTGCCAGTAGACCTCATAGCTGTCCCTAAGACTGATGACTTACTCTCTCTTCGGCCTTCTTCCTGTTCAAGATCTTCTGCATGTTGACTTCCTCTGCAAGCAGCTTCAGACTTTCCCATCAGATCCCCACACCATCTTTCACGAGTTGCTCCATCACCCTTTGATCTCAGAACAAGTCCATGTCACTTTCATTCTATTGATCTCGTTCATAGGGGGAGTCAAACAGTCAAACGGCTAATGGTTCGCCTTTAGTTCTTTTTGATTGGTTGAACACATGCCACGCAAGATCCCAAGCGGTCAAAGGTCATTCAGCCAGAATCGCATATTGGTGAGACACTGGTCATGTCTCCTCGATGCGTTATACTCTATAGTAGCATTAACATAGCATACATCTGTTGGTGAGATTTCATATCAAGCAGAAAAGGTCATATTGACAACCTTGAAACCATCGACAAGACTATCGCTTATCAGTAGGACATCCTACCAAGCGCAAAAATTTTGCTCGGATTTTCCCCGATCTCAAACATGTGAACCACTATCGGCAAGAGTTTACTGATGTTACACTGAGGGCATAAACCTTCAGCGAAACCACGATCAGTCAGCAGGAGGTCATAGCGAATAGAAACCCCTCGGCCAGGAGAATTACTGATTTCGAATATCCACTCGGCAAGACCCTACATCGAGGGTCCTTTTGTTTCGGTGAAAGCTCACTTCATTTCGGGGAGACATTGCTTGGTCGACAAGACCTCATGTCGAGCTCACAACTTTTTTCGAGACTTCCCGTGTTAGGACATGTTGCCGAGACCACCATCTTATACTGAAGGCACCATCCTTTCGGTGAGACATCATTCGGTCGCCGAGACGTTATAGCGAAGCCCACCTTTTCTCCCCGTTGATATCTCTTTTCGCCAAGACCTTCGTTAGTCACCGAGACATCTCCCAGAGCTCCTATTTCTTCGGCGAGACCTCCGGCCTTCGGCGAGACATTACACCGATATCAATCCCTCTTGGCGAGACTTTCGCTATCGGTGAGACCTTATGTCGATGACGCCTTCCCTCGCTACGACTTCCATCTTTCAGCAAGACCTTATGCTGAAGGCAATCCCCTTGGCGAGACTCTACCTGGTCGTTGAGACCTCCTACCGAAGGAAATCCCCTTCGGGAGACATCCCAAGCAGCGAGATACATAAAGACTCATGGCTACCCGAATGTCCTGGCGACCGGTATATTCAAACAAATAGAACACACTACTAGTCGGCAAGACAACAGAAGGGTCTTGTCGACTTTCTTCTCTGATGAGTTTTGTGCCAAAACTGATCGAGGCATGCTTTCCAATAGACTTCCTTGTGTAATAGCATCCGATGCACGATCTAACCCTTGATGCAAATGTCCCCATTTGGCCTTCATGAACACCTGAAACATAGATTCCCTTGCCTAATTGAGCCCTACGTGAAAATCAGGTAACAATAACATTTAGAGGTTTTCATATGTTCAAGTATGGGTCCACTTTTGATCAACATTTGGTTATTTTTTTATTTACATTTGGACTATTTGTTTACAATATATAGTATAAATATGCGGTAAGACTGGGTATTATAATTACAATTGATTACATGACTATTGGGCCCTGCACAACTATTGGCCCCTCTCCCCTTTTCATTATCGTTGTGGTTGTCTTGAGGTGAAAGTGGGAGAATGCTTCTAAGCTAAAATAATCAATGTCTGGGTATTAAGCCCCATGGCTTCGTGTCTCAACTTTGTCATATGTACAAAAGGTATAATTTAGTTAGACTATATGCATTAGGGAGGTCTATTCTTCCCAAAAATAAGGGTGGTAATAACTTGGCCATGATTTAGCTATGGAGGAGTTAGGGAAACCTACTAACTTGTATTTAATGATGATGTCAACCCAAGCTATTAAGATTTGAGGGTATGAGCAACTCTTGTATATATGGATGATTTTCCTACTTTTAATATACACCTAGATATGTGTTGAGCTTAGGATTGATTTCCTAAGAGCTTAGGATTGAGTTAGTGGATGAAAACCCTTGATTCAGGCAGATTTGGAGACAATTCAATGACATTTTTAAAAAGATAGATCACACATGGGATAATTAATAGTAGATACAAAGGATAAGTTTCCTCTTTTTCTAAATATATTCTAAATAATATATAAATTAAAATAATGACTAAACTTATAGTTTTTGAAGTTGATAGCATATATATAATTAATTGTGTTATAATTTGTGAGTTTGATTTTAAGGAAAATTAAACAGGGGAGATTGCATTATATAGATTCAATGTGTTACTTATGTGATGACAGACCCCCAGATCTATAAGATAAATTTTGAATAGTTTACCATATCTCTTTTAGGTAATGTACTCGAATTAATTAGCCAAGGTGTAAACCCTACCATAATTTGTTTAGATTTGTCTTAGTACTTTCTAATGTCACAATGCTAAATTGAGATTGATATAGGAGATGACTTCTCGACATCACAACTAGGGTTGAGTGAGGGACTCTATGAGGGCATAGGTAGAACGTATAATTGTTCTCTTAATGTATCTTGCCCCACTCATCCCAAGGTGATCACCGAAATTGTAATACCTATGAGCCGAATATAGATAACCTTATCATTACTCCAATGTGATAGGAGTCAAGGAGCATGCTTTGCTAAAAGAATTATTTAGTTGTATCATGGGGTTAGTTGACTTTCACCAATATCATGCAAGTGATAGATGCAAGGAGCACCCCAATTTCATCCTAGGGTTAGTTGGCTTTCACTAGTGGCATGTAGGTGATAAATACCAAGAGCTCCACGATTTCATAGGGTTGGCCAACTTTCACCAGTAGCATGTAGGTGAGAGATGCTAGGTGCTACTTTGTTTTATAAGGTTTGGATTGACTTTCACCAGTAGTGTGTAGGCAATGCAAACCAATATCATGCAGGTGATGGATGCCAAGATCTAACCTTCTTAGGAGTTTAGTATTGGCATTGGTGTATCAAAAGAATTGTGTGTGTTTCCTATGTGGTGTTTGCTTAAGGTAGGATTTTCTAGTTTTGATTATTATAACAAACCATGTGATTGATAGTAGAGGTGTTATCCTTGGATCTATGGTATAACCATAAGTCATCTTGACTATGTAACTTATATGGTGGTTGATGACCTAGATGATCAATGGATTGTGGAATCTTATTATTGGCCTTAGGCATTGTGAATATTGTTATATACCTATTCCCTTGCCAGTAAAGACATCGAGTAGTATGGGATGATTGACTGTCATCATAGATGGTGACAGATTGGAAAAATGATGAGATCCACAATGTAGTATGGGATCCACTAACATTCCTATTCCAGATGAGATGTACTTACGAGCTTCTATGTTAGTTAACTATGTAGTGGGATGATGCATACCAAAGGTTGCATCCACTTTCATTGTGTCAGTTGGTCTTTATGTGAACATGTGATGTATGTGTGGACCATTCACACTAGATATATGTGATATATGCTTGAGCTAGTTGGTATTGTGCTCATGATGTGCATATGTGCTAGTCATTG
>VDFB02270651.1:804926266-804951795 GCA_007258455.2 Sequoia sempervirens
TGCTATGCATTTGGATGTTGCAATGATTACTGACTCCACCTCGACTTCCTCACATTGCAGTCCTTGATACCCTAATTCTTCTAATCTTTTTTTTTTTTGGGAAAATATTGCTTCGCTCTGTAACTTAAGAATATAGAAAAGGTCGATTTGTATTCCTTTCGCGACCTCGACCAATCTTCCTGTAGTTGTCTCATTCTTTTCCCTTGCATTTTCTACCTGGTGCTGTCGACGTTGCCCTTCTTCAGTCATCTTCTGATTACAGATCGTAGAGTTTCTAGGGAAATTCCTATTTCTCCTCCATTTATCTCATCCTCGGGTCTTTGTCCCACTTCCTCGTCTCCAGCATAGTCGCTAAATGAGTATGCAATTTCAGCATATACCTTGGAGCTGATCCCAGTTGCATTTTCTGGCCATTATCCTTATAACCTTCACTGTCCCCTTTACTTATAAAGGCTGATGTTGATCCCCTTTTTAAAGATCGAGCCTTTTCTTCTGATTGTTCAATTCAGTATCACCCAACCATACACTATCCACAATAGTTCAACCTGCAAAACAAAAGTTTGTAACTTTGAACAAAATCCATCATATTTCTGTTGACAGGTGATACTATTTATAAGCCTTTCCCTTACACCGTTCGCTGGTTACCCTCCTTCTTGTATGTCTTAGCCTGTTAACTAACACTTTATTAATAATCCATGGTCATGATAATGGGTGAGTTAGCCAATTTTAACCTAAATCTTCTCTAAGTCATTCAGTTTGATATTTCCAGTCTGGTTTTTAGCTGATAATGTTAAATAGGCGAATGCATTGATATTTAGTCGTTGATAAACTGAAGATGGCTTGCATGTATCGTCCCATGCGATTTGGTAAGTATAGTTAGTTTTGCATTCGAGGCCTCTAGGGTAGACTAAACTCTCTGTCTAGTGGAGGAACCGTTATTGGTAATTTGAACTATATTTGCAATTGAATGGCCACCGAATTTTATGAGTGAGTCTTAAATTTTGTTAGAGATAAGTTATTATTAGATCGATATCTATAGAGCAATACATTTTGGGATATTGAAATTTGTAAGTGATTTTGTATTTAAAGCGTTGTTTTCAACTTACTAAGGATTTGATGCCATACATGTATGAATCCTATTTATCTTGTTATTACATTTAAGATTGTTTAGTCTTCATTCTAAGACTCCGTATAGGGGTTCTTTTATTCTAAGGAAACTAGAATGATATCGAATATCCTTAGAACACCAAGGCATGACCATAGTCATATATATTGCATTCATGTTTACTACTATGGAATTTGAAAATTGAAATTAATAGCATGTAATTCATGTGGCCTTGATAAATGTTTAGTGATTCGGCTTTGTAAGTAATTGTGTGTGTTTATATATGTAAGATTATTCAAATAATGTTGCCATTTATATTTTGGAATATTCTATTTAAATCTGAATTTTATTATATATATAATATCATGATTAGAATAAGATATGTCTAGGTGTTAAGGTGGAAGATATTATAAGCAATTGATATTTTGGGACTATTTGATTTACACAAGTAGATTGAAAATTTAAAATAGGTTATGAGATTGATTCAATTGTGTTAGGTAGTTAGGGGACTCATTCAAACAATTAGATAACTTTTGTTAATGTGGAATTCCTTTAAGTCACTTAACAGATGAATGCCATTTTATGTTAGTTTTATAATTGTTTAGGTTATTGTGTTCTTGTTTCATTATGAAATTGATTAAATAAGGAATTACGATTACTTTTGTAAATCATAGAATGTGGACTATTTTAGTATAAATGTCACTATGGTAGTCCTTGCAATTGGGTGTTATGTTTATTATACATGGAAGTGGTGTGTAATTTCTTGGGTAGGCTTCTCATTATCAATAATTCTTGTTCAATTTCTTTACAAGTCCATTTTATGATAGAGTGAAGCAGATATTGAACTTTGCATAATTCAATGTTCAATTGTTAAAGATTTCATTGTTCTTACTACATTCAATTATTATTATAGAATTTCCAAATAAGTAATTTATCTTTAGTTGAATATTAAGTTGCATTTCATTAGTTGAACCTAGTGGTTAAGATGTATGATAAGAGAGTAGAATTAATGCCTTATTTTAAAGGAATTAATGCCTTAGTTTAATTGTTTTTCCTTGAAATAGAATTTAAGTTGTAGGGTAATTATAATTATTATTTTGTTGTCATTATTAATACATATATATATAAATATTTTAATAAGTGATGAGTGAAGGTTTAATTTAAGTAAGATTTATCATTATGATTATTATAATCGTAGAGATTTTATTGTTTGAAAATTTATTATAAATACGCACGTCTGAATGTTGAATAATGTTACTATTGCAACCGTGTATTGAATTAGTGTAGTGGTGGGATTGTAGCCTGTGTATGAAATTAGACAATTCGAAATATAAGTTCCCATTGTAATGAAAAGTAGATAAATAATGGTAATGTAGTCAAGGGGGAAATTTGCTTAATTTCTCAATATTAAATATGAGTAGCGTTGTATTCTTTTGTAAATTATTTAATAGATGAAGCACCAAATTTTGAGAACACTTGTGGTTGTTTTCATGATTGATTCCTATATTGGAGTAGGCTATTTTTATTTTTATTTTTGGAAGGATATGCTTACCTAGTTCTTCAGTCTTCGGCTTCACCTAAGTGGGTGGCAGCCGCCTTAGAAACTGTCTGGGGTGATGGACCCTAGAAAGGGTTGCATACCCACTCTTCTTTATATGTAATTTTTGTATGGGTAACATAATGCTTATGAATAGAGGTTTGAGTTTAGCGTGTATTTGTGGTGTTGTGTTACTTTGTGTTGGGGTAGATTCCTCCTTGAATGTCTTATGAGTGAACCCTTGGTTGGTCAGTCAATGAGTTGGAGCAGCTCAAGTTGTCAAACTACGGTGCCTCTGCGAATTATATATGTAGGCAAGGCCATCAGGTGATGAGCTCCCGAGGCATTAGGTCGGGCCCCTAGGACTGTTCTTCTGAGTCTTGTTTGAGACTTGCCGTTTATTTTCGGTAACGTAAAAGCTATCCATTGATTCATATAGCTTCTCGTAGTGATCACGTGCTAACTATCTTTGTTCTGAAGTGTGTGCCAAGTCATGTAGACCTTGCAGGTATAGGAATTGGGAGCAAGGACTTGTTGATAAAATAGAATGTAAGAGGTATGTTAAGCTGACCTAAGTAAGTAGACTCTATTTCCAAGTTAGTAAATCACTTCTATCTTTTCTTGTAGCTTGTGTGATCATTGAGTATAGCTTTAAGTAGTGAATAGTGTTGTTGTTATCTTGTTTCGTTGTTAGTTGTTGTGAAGTAACCTCGCGTGCCCTAGAGAACTAAGGGTACTAGTGTAATGTAATGTGTTATATGTTTATGGTTAATGTTCTTGTATGTTCAATTGTAGTGTTAAAAAAATATATATATATTTTCTTGGTCTGTGTTCTCTGAGTTGCATGACGGGCGTTACAGGTTCGTTCCATTTTATAATTTATTAACTGTCTGCGGTTGCATCGGATTCAGTTAAACTATATTTATATTACAAATTACAACTTATTGGTTTTCTAAAATTGCGCTATAACAGTCCTCACGGGCATTGCAGGATTCATCATAGGCGCTACAAAAATCCTTAAGGGCGCTGCAAAAATCTTTATATGTGCTGCAGGATGGCTCATAAGCATTGCAAGATGGATTATTAGCGATGCAGGATGTATCAAATGTGCTGCAGGATTTCTTGAGGGCACTGCAGGATTGCGTAAGAGCGCTGCAGGAACTCTCATGGGCGTTGCAGGAACTCTCAAATGCGCTGAACTAGGTAGACACTTTCTGAAACGTGTTTCTTGCGCTAATCCGTTGTTTTTGTCCGTAACCTGTCAAAGAAACCTGCAAAAAGATGTGAGAAACAGGGGCAAGAGCCCCACGGTGGGCACCAAAAATGTGTATGGTAGATTTATGCAATCAAATTGAAAACAAAAACACACAATTGATAGAACTTTAAACTAAAGAAAGCTTAAATGTAATTGAAATAAAATAGAAATTTCTTCAGAAGCGTTCCATCTTTCTCTATCTCCAAAGATTTGTTCGAAGCTACTGCTCTCAGATTGTGTAAGCTCAGCTTCTCCAAATGGTTGTCTGCAGAATGAGTATGCAAAGGAAATTCTATCCTAGATGCTAGTGAAAGTGAAAATGCTGACGGATATGGACAGGGGTTGTGAATTATGCACAGGGGCTGTAAATGGAGTATGCTATGATATGAAATAGATATGCCATGATTCTATACTATGTTATGCTGCTTGAACACTATGAATGCTAAAAGGCTTATGCAAATTGACTATAATTTTCCTACTGAAAGCTTCTATATCAATTCAAAGACCCGGCAGTCTTATTTATAGCTTTTTATAGGGACAATCTTGGCTGGCAAGAATCAACGGCCGTAAGGTTGTCTGGTAGATTTGAAAGGTGAGAGATGGAGAGGTTGAGAAGAAGATGGAAGAGGTTGGAAGGTTGGAGAGAAGAATGGATGCTTGTCTTCAACCCACGGGAACAAGCTTGCACAGAAACAGAGAAAATTAATTTTTTTGTTTCGGCAGTTTGTTTCACGAGTGTTGAAGATAATCCCCAAATTAAATAAATAAATTTATTTAATTTCATTTATTGAATTTCATTTTTGATTTTTGGACTATGGAAGATTTAATTAAATATTTTGTAATATTTAATTGTAATGTGACTTTAGAAGAATTAATTAAATATTTTAGAAATATTTAATTGCAAATTGATATTAGAAGAATTTAATTAAATATTTTGAATATTCAATTGTGAAAGGATTTTAGAAGAATATATTTAAAAGGGAGGAATATTTAATCTTTATTTGAATAAAATATCCAAGTCAAGATTATTGATAATTAATATAAATAAATCATAATGTTTATTTAATTAATTAAGAAATGAATAAGAAAAGATGATTAAATAAACTTATTTATTTAATCGAAATGAAAGAATGAACAAATATAAATAAATTATTTAAATTTATTTATATGTAGATGGAATTTGGAGATTTAATTAAATATTAAAAATATTTAATTAATTACCAGACAATGCGATGTGACCATTTTTAGGTGTATACAATATGCCTTCAAATGGTTCACAGCTTGTTGACAACGTTCATCCATCAATTCCAGCTCTTGAAGTCTAGAAACTTTGTAATCCTCATCTAAAATGATTCCCTTTAGTGACACATGGAGTGATGGTATCTCAACCTCAATAGGCAAGATGGCCTCTTATCCATAGACCAAGGCATATGGTGTAGCTCCTATAGGTTTTCTGATGTTGGTTCTGTATGCCCACAGAGCAAGGTATAGTTGAATGTGCCAATCACGTCCAACATCGTTGACTATTTTCTTTAGGATTTTTAGAATAGTTTTGTTTGAGGCCTTTGCTTGACCATTTCCTTAAGGATAATATGGGGTTGGAAAATGATTTTGGATATGAAACCTCTCACACAATTCCTAAAAATCCTGATTCTTAAAAGGTCTACCATTGTTTATGATAATGGATTGAGGAATACCATACCGATAGATGAGGTAATTTAGTATGAAAGAAGAAATTTGTTTTCTAGTGATTATTGTCAAGGGAAAAACTTCTATCCACTTCGTAAAGTACTTTGTGGTTGTGATTATAAATTTGTGTCCATTGGATGATAATGGATTAATCTTTCCTACCAGGTCCAGTCCCCACTAACAAAAAGGTCATGTTGAAGTGAACGGTTGCAATTCTTGTGTTGGTGCATGGATTAGGTTACCATGGATTTGACATTTCTGGCACTTCTTAACAAACTAAAAAGACTCCTCCATATTTGGCCAATAATACCCCAAACAGAGGAGTTTCTTTTCTAGGGTTAGTCCGCTTGAATGAGTTCCACAAATACCTTCATGAACCTCATGTAAGACTGTCTCAAACTTGATATGTTCTAGACACCAAAGAAGAGTACCATCTAGACCTCAATGGTAAAGTATGTCAACAATTAAGGTATGTTGTGCAATTTGGAGGATGAAGTTGCATTTCTAGTTTCTGGAAAGATCAGGAGGAAGGATATTTTCTTTTAGGTAAGCATAGATTTTTCCATAAATTGAGAATTCAATGTCAACTAATTGGCATATGGTTTGAGATTCAGGATTGTCATAAGCAAGATAAGACACTTGTTCCACCATAAACTCATAATAAGCTCACTTCTCTGGTATCTGCAAGAGAGAAGCAATTGTCGTCGTAGCATCAGCAGCTTTGTTTTCCGCCCTTGGAATTTGTTCAAACTTGACATCCACAAATTACTTTTTGAAATCATCCACCATTTTCTTATACGGCATCAACTTCTCATCTTTGGTTTGATATTCATCATTTACCTGATTAATGACTAGTTGTGAATCTCCATATACTTGTAGCTTTGTGATCTTCCATTCAACTGCCACTTTCATGCTAATGTTTAATGCCTCGTATTCAGCTATGTTATTTGTACATGAAAACATGAGTCTGTAGGACTTTGGGATTGTATGTTCTTGAGGTGTAACAAACAGAATTCCCGCACCAGACCCACATTGTGCGTAGGACCTATTATGCCTTGCATAACCACCACATTTTGTCTTGGATCAAAATGGGTCCCCCTTGTTTTTGTTTTGTCCTTGTTGTTTTGTTTGGGTCTTAGGAGTTGTTTGTTTTTCTCCTAAGTCCTTGTTGTTTTGGTATGGTGGAGTCGGAGTCAGAATTGAAACTGAACTTGAAACTTTTGCAAAGTTCCAAGACCGGATTCAGTCCCGGTTCTGGTCCTGCCCTTATTTCATGTTCTTTTCGTTGTTTGGTGGTTGGTCTTGTGCTCTTGGGTATGTTTCTCCCTTGAGTTGTTTGTCGTTTCCTTATGTTTTCTTTTTTGCTCTAGAAGAAGTGGGAATGAAATGGGAATTGAAATTAAAGCTTTGTAAAAATTTTGAATTTATTTTTGTTCCGACCCCTCTCTCGTTTGTTGGCTTTGTCTTTTGTTGTCGTTTGTGTCTCAGTTGGTCCCAGTTTTTATGTTTTGGTCCTGCTTCCCGTTGTTCTTTTGTCTTTGTCTCGGTGTTTTTTCCTTGGTCGGGAATGGAACCGGAATTAGAACTGAACTTGGAACTTTGTAAAAATTCCATGTCCGATTTTGATCCTGACTCCGCCCTGTTTCCCTTTGTTGTATGTCCTTTTTTGTGGAACCAGAATAGGAGTTAGATAAGAGACTTGGTAAGGGTTTCTTGTTCTATTCCAAATCTGGGTCCGTGTCCAACCTACTTTGAATTTCTACACTGGTTGATTACTCTTTTTCGTTGTTTGCTTTGCCCCTGACCAACCACATTTATGGCATTAATTGTAGCCTCCTCACATGCGCAAAAGGTTTTTTAAACCTTTATCAAGGTTAACTGGCTCATTATCATTATTACCTAAGTCATTTTAGTGAACCAAAGCCAGGGTAACTGTGAGAGGAGCATGATTTGATTGTGGAGGCACATGGTGGGTGAATTCTTATCCGGTTTCAACCTCTATTGTTGGCATTTTGAGGTAGGAATTTTTTTCCCGCCCTCTTCCTATTTGCCTTGTCGTTTGTTTTCTATGTTCTTGCTTGTCGTGTTCTTGCACATTCAAGGAATTCTATTTTATGTGAATCTTCACTTGTTCTTTTCTACCTTTTTGGTTTTGTCTTGTCTTTTTTTTTTCTATTTTACTTTTTCTGCTTTACGTTTTGTTTGTTTTTCATTCTACTGTTGCTTTCGTGGCAGGTCCATTCTGTCTTGCCCTAGTTCTAACTAGGGTTTCATTTGATGGGGTTTTCTACGATGTGAATGTTGAGAAATATGTTTAGAGACACCTTTAATCCTATTCTTGTATCAGTTTAGTGGTTTACATGTTGGGCATTTGATACCCTAATTATTCAAGTCAACACGTCATGCAAATTAGGGTTTGTTTGATGATATTTACAAATACCTAGCCCTTAGAGTGAAATTTGGTCCTTGTTCTGTTAAAAGGTGATTTTAAGCCCCTTTATTTGAAGTTCCTATATTCCATGTGACTTTGGTCCTTAAGCTCATATGACCACCTTTTCAAGAAATTTCTCTGTTTTTAATGTTAAAACTAGTGGAAGCGGACACAAGAATGAACTCGTCCCATAGGCCTTTGAATTTTGGTGTTCACTCCCAAAATGGCCCCGCTTCTGATTACTGTTGACTTTGGTCTTAACACTTTCCCTTTAGTGGAAGCGAAACCGGAGTGGAGGTCAAACTTGGAACTAGCGATTGGTTTCAAGTTTGGTTTTTGTTCTGATCCCACCTCTGGCCTTGTTCTGATCCTGATACCGCTTTGTGTTAGAATGGTGTCTTCTGCCTTAATCTACTTTGGTTCCACCTCTGGTCAATATGAAATTGGCTAAGTATTAAAAGTTTGTCCTAAGGAAATAGAGAAAGGGTATTAGATGATGTATTGTTTCTTATGCTTTTTGTTCATGTCTAATACAAGGTTTTATTGTAGAAGTAAGAAATGTCAGGAGCATCGGAGGAGGCTTCTCAAAGGAGTCAACCTGCAAAAATTTCAAGACAAGGAGCCAAACCTAAAAGGATAAAGGTGGAGCAGCTCCCTTATACCCTAAGGTACAAACATAGGGAAGCTACTCTTGTAGCTAGCAAGGTGGACTTTGATTGGGCAGACATCACTGATACCAACTTGGGCCCATTCAGTTATGAGGAGTTACTTTTGGAGACATTTGGTGAGGAGGTAACAGGGAGGACTGTGAGAATTGTCCAATATGAACTGGCACATGTTGCCCTCTTCCCCCTATCAGTCCAATGTCTTGAGTTGATAATCACTACAACTAGAGCATACAACCCTACCACCAGGATATGTGTGGATTCGCAGGGAAACATTATCATCAACTTAACACCACATATGATAAGATTTATGTTCAATGCACCTATTCCACAAAATCCCAGGCAACTCAATGAGGTAAATCTCTGAAACTATATAGTGACAAGAAGGAAAGTAGTAGAACTCATATGAACAAGACCTGGATGAGAGTTGAGGAAAAGTCCCTAGCTAAGCTTCATGACCAGCCTAAAAGGGAAAATTTCTACAAGGAGATTGGGGATATAATAATGATGCTCTCTAGAGTGTTTGGGAAAAGGCATGCGTCCCAGTTGAAGGAATGGGTGTTTCCATTCATTCAGACTATCCTAGATGGTAGGAAACAATTTGATTGGCCTATGATTGTGTTAGATTGTATACACAGTTAGATGCTTAGAGTGAGAGAAACCAAGAGTTTCTTCATGACCTCTTATGTGATTTATGCAACAGCCAGAAGGGGTATCTTTCCTTGATGGAATGTAGTGGGCATATTGGGAGAACCCAAGGACAAAAAAATATGTGGGATCACTATGATCAACTCACCTTACAGACCTCAGAGTCACACTACAAGAGAGTTAATGATGCATTTCTATATGTTATCATTAACTGTCCAACAGGAGATACTGGTTATAGATTGAGTAGAGAGGCCATGGCATTCATTACAGATTGGGGACATTGGTATATCCAATACCCAAAATTTACTTATTTCAGGATAGCTAGTTTTGATGGCCACCCTCATCTATTGCCCAGGCGTTGCAGCAACAAGATTGTTTTAATGGAATTCATCTATCAAGCTTTGAGGGTCAACTTCAAGTTTGGTACCAAACATAAGAGTGGTTGTCACAAGTTCACCATGAAGTTGGGTGAGTATTTTTGTGCACCTAATGTGGAAGCCAAGGCAATATTTGAGGAGTTGATCAATTTGAACTTGGTTTTATACACCAACAAGAGGCATTTTGATCCTAAACATAAGATGCGGACCTTGCTTCCTGCTATTTTTTATAAACATTTCAATCTGATAGAATACTTTTGGATGGATCTACAGGATGACTATGGTTTTAGAAGAAGAAACTATGAACGATTTCCCATCCCACTCATGGTTGAGTTTGGGGTAAAGGAGAACATCCCTGACACATTTTCAGATGATGGGGTAACTTTGGATCCGCAATATGATGTTGATAAGGTAGGCACCAAAGATTTAGGTCCAGTGGATTGGAATTCAGAGGAGTCAATAGATATAAAGTAGATTGCAAGACTGGTCTTGGATAGGAGTATCCAATGGGTTGTCATGAGAATCAAGGAACTAGAGGCTCAGACCTCTAAAAATAGGAAGGTTGGAGGAACCACCCAAGGATACAAGAGGACAAAAGGAAGAATGCCTCCTAGGGAATCTTTCGAGTTTTTCCCTCCCAATTTTGGAGAGGAGACTGTTACTCAAGATCTTTCTGAAGCACAAGGAGAAGATACCACAATAGAACCTAGTCCGTCAACAACTGCTCAAGATGAAACATCAACTCAACCTCCTCTTGTAGAGTAGCCAATTAAGGAAATTCCTACTGGAACTTTGCACAAAGAAGTTGAATCCTTGAAAGAAAGAGAGCCTAAGGTAGAGATTCATGACATTGAGACTGATTTTGATGCTACCCCATCTGATAAGGAGGCTCATTTGGTTGCTTCTCTTGATATAACTGAGGATGCAGGGACTGAACATGTTTTGACAGAGGAAGATCAATGGAATCTTTTTTAAGATGCTAAGAGAGAAGTAAATGCCAAGGCACAAGCTGAGGTACTAGCCAAACTGAAGGAGATTGAGGCTAAGGCACAATCTGATGCATTGATCAAGCAGCAAGAATTGGAGGCTAACACCAAGGAACAAGAACTCAAAACTAAGGAAGAGAGAAAAATTGGCAATGCTGCAGAAAACACATGATCTTGAGGAAGAAAGGGCCAAGCAGAGAAGAGAAAGAGAAGCCCTTAAGGCTAAATTCAAGGTTGTAGAAGTAGCACAGAAAAGGAAAGAAGAAGCAGATCACCTTGAAAGAGAAAAGGAGGATGAAGAGTTTTCTATGTATGAACAAAAATCTAAAGAGGCATGGGACTTGGTCAAGGAGCTTGAAAAACAAAGAGACCAAATATATGAAGAAAGGAGATTGGAAGAAGAACGTCTGAAAAAGGAGTTGGAATCTAAAAGCTTGCAAGAATAAAAGGATAAAGAAGAGGATGAGAGACTTGCACAAGAAGATGCATAGAAGGAACAACAAAATGTCCAAGAGGTTGATTTTCAACCTAGGAACACTATATTGCAACCATTATCTTTTGCCACTACTGCCTCTTCTTCTACACAAGTAGTCACCACTCCTATTGCTCCAACTTTGTTAAAACTTGATCTTGAGAAAAGGAAGATGGCCCAACCTTAGCCTCTCAGTTTGGATGAAATGATGAAAGAAATTGAAAAGGAAATACCTAAGAAGAAGGCTAGAGTGCTTCATTCTACCAAACTCATGGATGCAATAGAAATTGTGGTTGAATGTGCAATTCTAGTAGTGGATAAGGATAGAGAATATATGCAAATAATTATCAATTGGACTCTATTAATTTGGGAAGACCTACAAGGAACCAACAGATGAACTTAATTGATATTGTAGCTTCCTCCACCAAATACAGAATGATCAAGGATAAACAAAAGAAGGATCAGCTTAAGGCCCAATTGGATCAGTTGCATAAATTCCTCAAGGATGTCTCCACTCCAATGTCTCAACAAGTTGTTAATCTAGATTCCCCACTCCTGCTCAGCAAGAAGGAAGCTGATGATTTAGTACAGATGAAAAGTAAGGTAGGGATGCTTGATCAATGGATTGACAAGCTCAATCAGGAGGTTGGTGAAGTGTTGGTTAATAGTTTCAAAGTTCATGAGGGAGAACTTGAGTTAGTTGGGGAGATGAACTAGCATGTTGAAGTTCAAGAAGCTGAAAGATGCCAGCAAGGTGCCTAAGTCCACTCTCTTGGAACAATCAATCCTTGAGGAAGATAATACAGATTGTATTGAGAAGACCTTGAGGATAATCAAGTTCAGATCAAAATTCATCTATGAGCATAAGAATGAAGTTCAAGAAGCTAGTAAAGACTTGAATGAGCGAATTCATGAATTGGAGGCAATGGTTTCTATCTTTCTTAATGTGGAAATACTGGTTAAAGAAGATTTTCCTCTAGATAAGATGAAGGAGAAGTGGAGCATTATATTTGAAGAAGTGATGCAAAAGGAAGATGATGGAGAAGATTTTTTATTGGACAAATTAATGGACATCAGAGATGAGGTAAAAGCTACTAGGAGGGAATTAATCAAATTAAAAGATATGCAAGAATTCACCTCAGCAGAGTTGAAGAGGATCAAGTTTGAGGATAATTGTTTAGATAGGCCTGATATGGACATGCTTCAACAAATATTTTCCAGCTATGATGAGTATCTCCTTGATCAAGCAATGCAGGAGTGAGCTGGCAGCAGAACATTCTCTCTTGGCATACAACATCCTCTTCTCTCCTATTTTTTATGGTTTTAACATGAGTTGAACTCAAAGTTCTCATCCACCAGTTCTACCTTCTTCCTTGGGCACTAGATTTTGCACAACAAAGCAATCGACCTTTGAACTGAAGATCAGCTAGTCTACTTTCTTCATGCAGTTTTGGTTCCTTGATTTGTGGATCTGAGTTTTGATTGAGAGAAGCTTATGCATAGATTTCCTATATGTAATTTCTAGCTCCATTTTATAAAGGTCAGCTAATTGAAGCAAAATCAGCAGCCTAAAGTGATAGAAGATAGGAATTATAGTCTTAGGATTTCATAAGTTTTAGCAAGATACTTTGAAAGCTTTGTTGACCTTGGATACTTTTTATAGTTTTATACAGTTTAATAGATGTTATTGTTAAGTTTGGACCTTTATGGTAATGTTAATGAAGCATAATCAATCTGTATTCCAATGAGTTGTTGTGCCTAAATGTTTTCTATTTGATGCAAATCAATAGGGGAAACCGGATTTTAAGATTATTTCATTAAATTATCTTTGGATGGAATTACTTTTATGTCTATTTGATCTGGTTTTAGCAAGGAGTGAGTGATTTTTTTCAAATCTTGAAGTGAATTTTAGTGAATGGTTGTGATTGTTGAATTAGCACTATGAATGTATGTAGTGGTGTAGATTATTCTATGAATTGCATCATGTTATGGTTTTGGTTGGATAAAGAAACACTCGTTGTTAAGTTGCATGTCTAGATATTAAGAATTTTTATTCTTATTCTATTGTTTTGAAGCCCTGATCTATCTTTTTCCATTTATTTACACCCCCCAATGTAGGTTAATTGATCTAATGCAGTTTGCGTTCCTTATTACCAGCAAATTCCCCTTGAATATTTTTGTTATATTGGCCATTGAGTAACATCAACACAATTGAGAACCAACTACCAGGACCTTGGGAGTTAGATTACTTTATTTATCTTTCTTTTTCAAGAGAAATAGGATAGAGATATTATGCTTAATGTTGTGTTGTTTTGACCATCAACAAGACCCATCAAAATAAAGAATCCATTGTTGTGTTGTCATAGTAAGAATTTCTGCATCAGGAAACTCAATGCTCATTGGATGATTATCTGGTAGTCGAGATTCAGCTAACTAATTGGATATTACCTGACCCTTGATGGCTCTTCAATCTACATATTGGATATCAGATTCACTCAAGATCATGACCCACTTGGCTAATCTTCCTATTAGGGAAGCCTTACTAAGTAAATACTTTTGTGGATCAATCTTTGCTATGAGTTTGACTATGTGGGCTAACATGTAATGCTACAACTGCTAAGTAGAAAATACCACTATCAAACAAGCTTTCTTGATGAAGGTGTAATTTATCTCATAACCATTTAATGTCTTGTTGATATAATAGATAGCTTGTTCCTTTCCCACAGGATCTTCCTGTGCTAATAGAGTGCCCAAAGAAATCTCAATTGTTGCAATGTATAGTAATAATGGTCTATCTTTTGTAGGTGGCATTAGTATGGGTGGTCACATCAGATATTGCTTTATTTGATTGAAAGTTGTTTCACATTCTTGATCCCATTTGAAAAAGGAATTCTTATGTAGCAAATGATTGAATGGATGACTTTTGTTTGCTAATTAGGAGATAAACCTCTTGATTGATTGTAGCCTACCCTATAGAGATAGTAGTTGATTGATATTCTTCAGTGGCAGAATTTCAATTATGGCCTTGACCTTGGCAAGATCCACTTTGATACCTTTCTCTAAAACTATGTATGCTAGAAGCTTTGCTAATGTAACACCGGGAACACACATTTCTTAGGATTTAATCTGACATTGAACTTCTCTAATCTGGTGAAGATTTTATCCAGGATCTCTAGATGCCCTTCTCTGGTATATGACTTTGCTAATATATCATCCACGTAGTCTTCCATAAAGGTATGCATCATGTCATGGAAAATGGTGGTCATTGCTCGCTGATATGTAGATCCTACATTTTTCAAACCAAAGGGCATGACGTTCTAGCAGAATGTTCCCCATGGACATGTGAATGTTGTTTTCTCCTGATCTTTTGGTGCTATCTTGATTTGGTTGTAACCTAAGAAGCCATCCATTAGTGATAACATGGTGTGTCTTGTTGTCAAGTCTACAATTATGTCAATGATTGGCAAAGGAAATCATCCTTTGGGCATGCCTTGTTAAGATCTCTGAAGTTAGTACATATTTTGATACTATTATCTGGTTTAGATATAGGTACAATATTAGAAATCCACTCCGTATAATCAATAGATCTAATGAATCGGACATCTAACAATTTCTTCAGTTCTTCTTTCACCAACAAGGTGATACGTAGATGCATTTTCCTTAGTTTTTGCTTCATAGGTTTTATTCTAGACGGTAGAGATAAATGATGCATTAGAATATCTAGGTCTAATCCTAGCATATCAGAGTAAGACCAAGCAAACTTAATGTGTCTTTCCTCAAAGAACTTGGTGAATTCAGGCTTTTCCTATTCATTCATAGATGTTGCCAGATGTAGAGTTTTTAATTTTTCTATTGTGCCTAGATTGATAGACTATGTAGGCTCCACCAATACTAATGATCTTTCATGATAGTGTTTTGGAAGGGTTTCAAATCTCCCATCTTTTGATGCCTCAAAGAGGTTTTCACCATCAAATGTGTTCTTTATTTTTACTTTTTTGAGATCTAATGCTACCATTAAATGGTTTTCACCATTAGATTTATTATTCCTATTTTCAATTTTGCAACTGGAAGATTTGACACCCTCCTAACTCCAAGCATCATTATGATATTTATGATTAGAACTTGTGTCAGGTTTGTCATCACAAAGTAAATTAATGATAGCATCATCATTCCCAAAGATAGGTACATTGATAGGTTCAGTTGCTTCCCAGTCGATAAGTTCAGGATGTATTAAGGGTAAAAGGTCGTCTGATTGGCTAAGGTCAATGGAAGTGAGAGTTCTAATAGCAATTTTTTCAAATTTTTCAGTAGTGATGTTGAGGTCTATGATATTACTCTCCTCCAAGTCATCTATCTCACTCAATATATGTCCATCTTCACTTGATTCATCGATATTTTGTGATCCAAATACAAGGGGTCTAGTCCCTAAGCTTTGTCCCTCCTCACGTGTGGGTGCATACTCTTTTATGACATCAATTTTTATGTCCTTGTATGATGCTTCAGATAAATAATCCCACTCATACTCATTTGAATATGTTTTAGAACTATCCCGCATTTGAAGGATTCTTTCAACAACTTTATGAGTGGTTTCTTCTTTTGTTTCCTCTTTATAACCTAGTCATGTTTTGTCCCTTGAATGAAGTGTGAGAGGTTGAATGGGTTCTATAATGCCCTCTTTTCTTTTACCAATAGGTCCTTTTCCTTCATACCCCATTTTCTTTAGTATTGCTTTTCCCTTTCCATATTGATTTGTCCTTATCCAGATAGTTGTTGATGTAGATGCTTCCTCATCTTTGTAGAGCCAATTGAGGATGGCCTTATCTTCAGATTCATCTTCTAAAGTACCTTCCTTTATAAATCTATCATTCAAAACCGTGGTGGTTGTGATGATTGTTGTGTTAATGTTGACAACTATCTATATGATCTTGGAGATGGTAGCAACTGTGAAAGACATAAAGATTGCTCAATGGAATACTCTCCCATGTCTTTGTCTTTTAACTGGATATTTCCCTTGAATTTTTGTGATAGAGAATCTAGTTGATCTTCATTGTTTGATGATGTAGAATTATCCCTATTTGTATCTTTTGACTATTCCTTTTTCTCAACCCATTTAGATACAACATTTAGTTGCCTTTCACTATTGGATTCAAACTAGAAGTGTTTGCTTCCCTATTATGGGGAACAAAAGTGTCTTGAGTTGTTTTAAGCGTGATACAATATTGGGGATTGTTGTATTTAGTTGAAACGGTGACTTCTCATCCATTGACCAAAAAATTTAAGCATTGATGATAAGTTGAAAGTATTTCTTGCATTTCATGAATCCAGGGATGTCCCAAAAGTATATTATAAGTCAGCTCTTTTTCTAATATTTGGAAAACTATATTCTTCATAATTGATCCTACTTGAATAGGCAACACGATCAATCCCATGGAGGATATATCTTCTTCATCATAGGCTTTTATTGTGATTTTCCTTCTCCCATCAATAGCATTATCATAATATCCTAGTGCACGAATCAGTTTTAAAGTGCAAATGTTTAAACCAGCTCCACCATCTATTAAGACACATTTTACTCGGTGTTTGTGGATTAAGACTTCAATGTGAAGTGTAGCATTATGTGGATGAGTAAGTGATACATCATATTTTTTGGAAAATGATAGGCGGTGAGGCATGGTTAAGTACCCCACCATAGCCTGGAATTGACAAAATTCCAAATTATTGGGTACCGTGGTGACCACAAGAGCTTGTTCCAAAACTTCCTTATGAGATGGTGAGATTTTAAGGAGTTCTAATATTGATATTTGGGTTGGTATTTTTTGTAGTTGATCAACAATGTTATACTGATTTGATGGGGTAGTAGTGTTTTTAGATGGAACTCCTTTCAATATTACTTTGGATTGCCCCCTTGTTGTCACGTTGATTGGTTAGGAATCTTTCCTTTCCCTTATTTTTATGACATTAATCTGATTGTTTGATGGGACCATGTTTGGGATCAGATTTAATGGTATGATGTCATTGATTCCAACATTATCAATTTTATTATCAGCAACATCATTATTCTCAACTGTAGAAATACAATGAATAATGTCGTCATAAATGTAGTTTACATTTTTACCTTTACTGTTTGCAGAAGAAGATTCTCCCTTTTCATAATTTGGTAAATGGTTTTTAAATGCACCATGATCATTGTTGGTTTGATGTCCTTCTATGGGTATTTTCTTGTTATCAATCAAATCTTGTACTAGATGTTTCAACTGCATACAATCATTTGTCTTGTGTCCTTTGTTTTTATGAAAGTCATAGTAGTCAGTATCATTCCACCAAGATGGCTTGACTCCTTGGTTCCTAACTTCTTGCTTTAGGTAATGTGATAAGTCTATGTGTAAGAAGTTCTTTCATTGTTGATTCTAGTGTTTGTCCCAATGGTCTGAATCTTCTTCGATTTGATGGTTTTTGATATGATTGTGGTTTAGATTCACCATTGTTCAAGTTGTTTGATTGACACTTTGATTGATGTTTTGGTCATTGTTTTGATTGGTCTTTGCAGTAGTTTTCGCCAAATTAAATACTGGTTTCACATTTTGTGTTTCATTTGCAGCATCATTGTTACTAGTATTTCAATTCTTTTGCCAAAAATTTGGTTTATCATTGTTGCTATAGTGATTTGAGGAGTTTTTATTATTTGATCCTTCATTGTATTATTTTATTACCCCTGTATTGACCAAAGCTTCTTTGATCTTGAGCCCATTTTCAATCACTTTGTCAAATGTAGGTGGACATTCTAGTTCAAGCCTGTAGCTCATCTCATCAATTAGGTTGTCAATGAATAGTTCCATCTTTTCCTCTTCAAGTATGGAACATGGATACCTAGCAAACAACCTTTTCCATCATTGTAAAAATGAGAGGAATGTTTCACCTTTCTTTTGTTTTGTATTGTAGAGATCTTTTATTGTTATCTCATGTTGAATATTATAAGAATATTGTGAGATAAACTTGTTGACTAGTTCCTCAAAGGATCAAATTTTTGGTTGTAGTTTAGAGAACCATTCCATACATTGACCTCCTAAGCTTCTTGGAAACAACCTCATCATGTAAGTTTCCTCTTGTGCAAATTCTAAGCTCATTGTTCAGAATTCCCTCACATGATCTATTGGATTAGTTTTACCATTGTATTTGTCATATTTTGGGAATTCGCAATGTCTAGGAAATGGTATCATGTCCGCATTTGGATGAAAAGGATAGGGACAAATGTCTTGTAACAAGTATCTTTTGGTAGTCCCTTTTTAGATATCTTGAAGTTGTTGTTGCAAGTTTTGCATTTGATGTGTTAGAGCAGCCACTTGATCTGTGTTTTGTGTTTCAGTTTCAGCTCTTATAGGTGCTTCTTTTAGTTGATTGACATCAAAGTCTTTGGGAAGTTTTACACCTAAATCAGCTCGCATCAAAAGGTTTTTTCTCCATCCTTTTCCAAAACTTTCTCCATGAATTGATGAAAGTTAGGATCTTGTTGTGCAGTTTGGATTTCTTCTTCAATATTTCATTACTGTCATTTTGATGAAATCTATAAAAGGGATTTTCTTCAACCCATGGTATTTAGTGTTTCAATTTCTTTTTCACTAAGTTTCTTCCTTTTTAACCTTGTCAAAACTAGCATACAATTGTTGTTGTTTTCGCTAAACTTTGATCTTTTGTTTGGATGAGTACCAAGGATATTAACTAAGTCAAATAGAATGATAAATTCTATTGATCAGACTAAGTTAAAGTCTGATTGTTTTGCTTTATTTTGTGATTGTAGGATGACTGATCCTAATAATGAAACTTAACTTAATAATCAAGAGTTCTGTTTAATGATAAGGCACTTTATAAGTTTAAGATCTTAGTTTAATTTGAAGAATTTCACTTGAAAAGTTTAGTTTTTGGCAAGTTTGAGACACTGGTTTGACTGATAAAATGTTTTTGTTCTGATAAAAATATGAATTCTGATGTTATTTGTCTGACAGATGGGGAAAATAACTCTCTAGTTTTTGTTTCTCTATATGCGCTATAACAAACCTCAAACGTGCTAAATTTTTCCTCAAATGTGTTGGAATAAAGTGTGTATGTGTTGATAAACTAACTACATGCATTGGAAAACTAGGTATATGTGTTGTAATTTATAGGTCATATGCGCTAACAAACAAAGTGTATGCACTGAAATAGAAGTTGGTTGCACCAAAATACTGGGTAAATGCACTTACAATCTGGGTAGATGCTCTGAAAATTTTGGTATATGCGCTAAAATTTTGGGTGAATTGTTGACATACTAGGTGTAGATGCACTGTAATATAGGATAGATGTGCTAAAATAGAGTTTTAATGCATTTTTTAACTAAGGTAGATGCGCTAAAAGACTGGGTACATGCGCTAAAATAGAGTTTGATTGTGCTGATCTAGAAGTTGTCAGTATTTTCATAGTTATGTTCCTTTGTTCTACTTTTTCTCAGTAAAATGATTGATTCTAGGTTGTAATTTTCTGACCAAATGAGTATTTTGGAGGGGTTTTTTGCTTGTAAATCTTGGAATTTGATGATCTAATTGGATGATACCTTTGGAAATAACTTTACACACAAAAGCCAGATTGTAAACAATTGTTCAGATTCTAGGTATTAAACATGTAGTGAGTGTTCTAGAATTGGGTCATATTCTTTCAATTTCCACTGGTTTGACACAAATAAAGACAGTTCAAACACTTTTTCTAATTGTCAAGTAGGTCACTTAGAATATCACAACCCACAGCTTTCAACTATGTTAGCTCACACAGCCCTATCACCCCCTAGAGGGCGCATGTGTTTTTTCCTTTCCCAAGTCTTAACCAAATTCAAATCCTTCACTTTTGGCCAGGGTCTCTAATAGTTATATGGTGAGTGTCTTGGGGGTAGATTCTTCCCTCCCCTTGCACCGTGATATAAAAAGTGTTTGAAAACTGACATAGTTGGATTCTACACTAAAGTTATTAGAAATGGTTTCCATTTGGAGCGGCAATTGATAAACTCCCTTAGGAGACCTCCCAATCTTTAGAACAAAGATTTTGGGGATGGTTATCTTGCACACTTCTAGTAAATGTGGGTTTCCCTAGATTCACTTATGTTTTATAGTGGGTTGGAAAACCTGGCTTTAGTTGTCCCCACTTAGGTCATTCCCGTAGGGTGAGTACTTTTTCTTACTACGGAAAGCCTTCTAAAGGTGTTAATAAAGCAGGATAGCAAGTCTAGCATTCTGATCACCCAGTTAAGGGGAGAGAATAAGCCTATTGCTTTTGAAACACAATGGACATGGGGTTCAAACTATTTCTTTAATTAAGCTAGATGCACTATCTTAACCAAAGGAAAAGCAATAATAAATTTAAATCCCTACAAACACCATTAGTAATTTATAAAAAAAATTCTTTGACCAGCATAAGTGTTTCCAACAATCATCTTTTACAAGCATATTTTGTACCTACAATAAAGAAAACAGTGATTAATTCCCAAAAATTTAAAATCCTGCAAAAACAGTTAGATGTGCCATAACAATCTTTATATGTGCTAAAACAAAATGTGAATGCACTAAAGTAACAGTTCTATGCACTACATAAATTGATGAATGTGCTAAAAGAAAAGGTCAATGCACTGAAAGAAAACCCCTTGACTGGTGAAAAAGAATACTGGATGTGTCATAATAGTAGTCATATGCACTGGAATATTTTGTGGATGCACTATAATATTATGTGGATGCACTAGAAAAGTGCTTGGATGTACCGATCGGGAGGTCGAATGCATTGTAAAAACTCTTGATCACGCCAAAACAAAACACATCCAAAACCTGGGGACAAACTTTTCAAAAAAAGATGTTAAAAATGGGGTTTTTGGCCCCATGGTGGGAACCAATTTATGTGTGAGTAAAATATACATAATGTAATGAAAAACACAATCAATAAGACAATATATCAAGAGATTCAAACAAACAATTAATCTAATTAAAGCATGAAATATCTCAAAAGCATCTCATTGCTCTCTATCTTGAAAGATTTATTAAATCGTTGTGGCTCTCAGATTGTTAAGTACTGTGACTGTTAAAATGACAATCTAGAGAATGAGATGTTCTTAAATGCAGGAAACTAATCCTATATCATGATTGTTAAAAGATATGTTGATAATAAATGTAGATGAAATTGACATGAAAATGATAAAACAAACTATTGTAAACTAAGATGTAGCTAAATGAAAAGCCATGATTTCTATTGCTACATGAAAAACTATTTTCTATGTGCTCAATGCTCAATTGCTCTATTGCTTCTAATGCTATTTCTGCGGAGTAAGATTGCATAAACTTGGGATCCTTTTCATATCGAAAGAGGTTGTATTTATAGACTCCTGACAACATATTTGTGATGTGGAAACAGGTAAGGGTTTGGATTTGAATTCAAAGATTCAATTGTGAAGGATGAAGAAGTTTGAGAAGATTATGGAGATTGTTCCTCCCCACAAAAACATTCTGCCAGAGGATAGGAAGAATCAATAGAAGAAGATGAAGGATTTTGCCTATAATTTGTCTCCAATTTGTCTCCAAATTTGTCTGTGAAGGTTGAGTTGAATTAATTAGATATGAAATATCTAATTTTGTTGGTGCATAATGATGAATGAAAAGAGGAAATAACAATTATTAAATAAAATATATATTTGAAATTTTTTATTTAATAAAAGAAGGATAAAAACAATTAAATAAGACTATATAATTTATTTTATTTAATTAAGAGGGAATAAATAATTAAATAATACAAACTATTGAAGTTGATTATTTAATTAAGAGAGAATAATTAGAAGAATGTAAATAGAATAGAAGAATTAAAGAAATGAACTATATAAATTGTTGGTGTAATTAACTAAATTTAATTACATTTTCATAAGTTTACTTAGGCATTAATTTAAGTCCTAGGTTGCATTTTATTATCCTTATCTAATTGAGCTATCTTGTAGCTCAAGTTAGGTTTAGGGTTGTTCATGCTTGCTCTTATAAGCAAGCCTCATCTTGTACATTTGATATAGCAAGCATTCTCGCCATTATCTCTCTCTTGTGGAAGTATTTTGGTCTAGCAACTGATTCTTGGGTTTCTAACATGGTATCAGAGTATCCAGGGATGCAGACTCCTTCCCAAATCAAAGGGTTTTATTTTTGGCTTGAAGATATTTTCTAATTTGAATGCAAAAACATATTTTCTGAGCTTAGCAAGAATAGAAAGTATCATCTATTTATTTAATAGTAGATGAAATAAAGGTTTATTAATCAAATAAATGTATTTAATTAATCAGATTTATCTAGACCATTTTTAGGTGTATACACATTAAACCTAATTAGATGTGTGCTTTTTTTGTTGTTCAATTAAAGTGACTGTAAATATTGAACCTAAGTAGGAGTCGGCCATCATCAAAGTTAGTTGTAAGGGAGAGGGGCCGATATTTACAGTCACTTTAATTGAACAACAAAAAAAGTATACATCTAATTAGGTTCAATGTACATATGCATATATGTATATTCACGTGTCGACATATACGTCACATCAAAACAGTCTTGCCCTATAGTGCATGCAATCAAATTTGGTATAAAATCCATGGAAAATACCATGACTTATAAATTCATGGAAAATTCCAAGAATTTTAATTTCATGGAAAATGCCATCAACTTTATACCACTTCATTGCATTCTCTATACTAGGGAAAAAAATATCCTCTGTTTCTTTGTTTGTTCTTCAATTAAATTGACAGTGGATACATGTTTCCTATAGTAGGCTTTCACATACCATACCCATCATATGTCATATGTCCAAATCTATACCCACGATCAGCTCCTATGCCCACACATAGCTCCTCTCTCTTATGTGTATGTTTTGTTTGTTCTTCAATTTAACTGGCTATAAATGATGACCCCTCTCCCTTACAGCCAACTGTGATAGCATATGACTCCTACTTATGTTTGGCTGGGAATGAATGGAGGACTACAAGTATGTGGAGGATTAGGATTAGTGTGGGGGCCAATATTGTTGGAATTGTGTGCCTCAATCCCACAGCCTGAAACCTCTTGTGAACAATTTCGGTGTGACTATTGAGATGTCTGGTTGATCTGCTAGTTGATCCTAAACTATGGTTGTGACCTCCTAAATGTATTAGCGATCAACATAACCTAAACCATCAGTGTAACCTGGGACAGTCAGAATGTTAACTCGGCGATGGTAGAAAGTTTGGCCGATATCGGCGTGACTTTTGGTCTGTCTGGCCGATGTAGTAATCGGTATGACTTGCTCCTATCGGAATGTGTCTTAGCGATAAGAGATGTCTCATCGACAGTGTTACATTCAGAGTCATCGGGATAACATAAGGGTTCGGTAGGAACTCTTGGCGATAGGGAGATCTCTGGCTGACAGGCCACTCTTATCGGATATCAGGGAGACTCTGGGCGACAAGCAAAGGCATCGGGGTAACACTAAGGGTTCGCTTAGAACTCTTAGCGATGGAGAGAAGTCTTGCCAACTATTGTTTGGCGCTCAGTATGACTTAAAACTTCGGAGTAATGTCTCAGTGATAGTGATAAGTCTTGGCGATAGATGAATACTTTAGGATAAATTATGAACCTCGGTATGATCTCCTGGAAAAAGCGATAAGTCTTGCCGACTATTGAACGTTTCGGTCTAACATAAAGGATCAATATGATGTCTCATCGAATAGCGATTGTCTTGGCAATATCAATACAAGTGATGATCATCGGTATGAGGTCTTGGCGACATGGCGAAGTCTTAGCGATAGCTCTCTAGACTCAGTGTAACATCTTGCCGATAGAATGGACTCTTGGCTTTGTGGCATCGGGGAGACACGGTTAGTGTCACTATAGGATTTGACACCATTTTCCGACGGTCGTTCATCGGTCGTTCAACAAATCTCTGTCGAAAGAGCGACACAATGGCAAAAAAAATTTCGTCGCTGTTTTTTCATCGCAAGGCCGACGAAAAATTAAACGTAGAAATAACGGCGAAGAATCGTCGGTCGGCAGCATCGTGACATACGTCGGGATTTTTTCGGAATATCAATGAAAACTTTGTTTATCCACCGACGAACTGCACCAGAAGTTCGTCGTCGGCTCGACGAAATGGGAAAACATTTAGCGTGGAAACATGGAAATTTCGTCGAAATAGCGACGAAATACAAAATTAGTAGCGTCAAAAGAACACCAAAAGTTCATCGAATATGCGACGAAATAGGCAAGTAGTAGCGTCGGAAGAACACTAGAAGTTCGTCGAATGTTCGATGAACTAGTCGTCGCAGCTATAGAAACTTCGTCGAGGCTTTCTATTGATTCGTCAGTTGTTATCGTCGAAATTGCGATGAAGAAGCAAAATTTAAAAAATATATATATTATATATTCGTGGAAATGTACCATTGCGGAGACTGACGACTGATCATACATACAGACTGCATATTGGTTTGATGCTTCAAACGATGCATTTCTTATATTGAAAAGTGCATTACCTTATTGAGCTTCTCTTTGTTTTGAGTATAGTTTAATATTCTCTACTTAACAAGGCCAACCACGTGACGGTGGAAGCTCATTTGGTGCTCCCCCCCCCCTCACATCACTCTCAATTCCGCATACCCAATCATATAACATTAATCATTGATTCATCCATTAATAACATATAACATTCATTCATTCATCCATTAATAACATATAACATTCATTAATTAACATATTCACATTCATTCATTAACATATAATAATCATTCTTTCAGTTTTTACATATTATCAAAAATATGGTTGTCATGATATGATTACAATCACTTTTTTTTTGTTTCTTTTTTAAAGCTACATAAAGTTGAAGTGGAGTATCGTTTTCTAAATCAATATATGTCCCCCTTTAGTTGTTCTGCCCTCTGCTCACGATCTTAATGTACGCCTAGTCGTCTGCTCATGAGGTGGATGCCGCTGCAAAGGGGTGTCTGCTGCAATAAGAAGAAATGTTAAACTGATATGTTTTATTATTATTGTTACAAGTATTTCATTAATTAAAAGAACATTAGAGTGGTTCTCTTTACCTGATGGGTCCACATACTGTTCCTGAACTTTTGTTATAGACTCATACTCAACATGTTGAACACCCTCTAAATCCTGATCTACAATTGAAACATGAAAGGTTACATTAATACACCAATTGAAATTAAATATGTTTAAGAGAACATGAGGTGGTCCTCTTTGCGAGATGGAGCCACATCATGTTCACACGATCTCTAACTTTGATCATCTTGAACATGTTGATCCACGGTCTACATGCTCTAAAGTTGAAACATGAAAAGGTTACATT
>VDFB02270651.1:804951895-805011895 GCA_007258455.2 Sequoia sempervirens
AGCATATCCTCTCTACACATTCATCTTTATACCTCTCTATTTTGATATGTCTTCTATCCTATTCTATCACACTCTCTTACATTCTACTACTTCATGTGTACTATAATTATGTTGATATTGTATCTTCTTCATGCATAGGGTGTGTCCCTATCCTTATTCGTTCATACATGTGCCCTTCTAAAGTTATCAAAATTCATCTAAATATTTCACTTTATTGTTCCTTTAACCAATGGTAACTTTGAGTGACTCTAATTTGTATGCAGATGGATTATCTTGATTCCAACCATTAGTTCCCTTACAATTTTTCATCATTCATTCCCATTAGGCCACCTCAATAGGTTTTCAACCTAATAGGATAATAGTGGATCTTGTAGACAATGATTTTTCCACCCTAATGCTCTCTTGCACTTCTAGGGTTTTTCACCTAAAAGGAGATATATGGGCAAAAATTCTAATGTCTACACTCAAGATTAATGTAATGAGGGATGAAATATGTCTAAATTTAATGTCCTAAGTGCAATAAACTGAAAAATAAAGATGATTATTAATGTGAAACCTAAGAAATACAAAGTGCTGGAAAACACAGTGTTGTATGCAAACATGAACTAAATGACCTAGAAATGCAAACAAAACTAGATAGAAAGCTATGAGACAAAACGTGTGCACCTGAAAGTGTGTTGTAGACTTGAAGCAACTCTGAAATTCTGTAAATTCTAATTTTTATGCCTATTGGGACATTTACGCCAGGCTGGATGACTTAGTCCAAGATCTAGGAAACTACTCTGGAGCCTGTTTCGACCAAATGGGTATCCAAATCTACAAAAATTTCCAAAAAATAGGTTTAGTGGGACTAATTCACCACTAGTGGTAACTTAGTCCACTTCTGAATTTCTGAAAATTTGAAAGTGGAAATGGGAGCCCTCGGTTTGCTCTTTCTGTTCCTCTAGGTTTTTGGTTTTGAAACTCTGATTTTTAGGCCTGAAAGTGAATTTTAGTAGATATTTTGGCTTTTTCAACAAGGAGATGTCTTCAAAAAAAATTCAACCTAATCTTCAATGATCTTCAAACCTTCAAAGTGCCTAAATCTGCAAACACACAAGGAAAGAGAAAGAAATGGTGAATGCTAGGGCATGAGGATTTGCCTTGGTCAAACCCCTTTTTAGGTAATTAAACCAAATGAAGAAAAAATGTAATGAAGCATGCAATAATGGATTTATTACCTTTCCATGATGATTGATCTTGAATTTCTGCAACGAAGTATGAAGAATCTGCCCTTGAATGTCCTAGGAAGCTATCTTGATGATTTGGAATGACAAAACCCTAGCTTACTTGAGAAAAATAATGAAGATGAATAATGAGAGAAAGAGGAGTGAATGAATTAGGTAAAATGAGATGGAAAATCCTATATTTATACACAATTATGCATTAATTCCCAAAAATACCTCATCAAAGGCTGACCTTAGGTCTTAAGGAATAAAAACTCGAAAGAAATTTAAATTAATTTTGATTTTTGTGCCACATGGGACTAAGTCGCCCAAGGTGGTGACTTAGTCCACTTGGGAAATTTTGAGTGGATTTCGGAGATTAAGATGTATTAAATGTTATTTATCGGGTTCTTCTTCAACAAGACACTTAATTAAGGCCTGTAAGTGCATAAAGGGGCCATTTAAAGCATAAGAAAGGTGTAAATATTGATGAAAATCCTAGGAAAGTGTGAAAGTTTGTTACAAGACTTTACAACACTTTGAAATAGGTCTTGGTAAGTTTATTTAGGTGAATTATAGCATTACGGTCTTATAAAAGTGTGAAGATGTGTTACAACACCTTTATAAGACATCAATAAATGCATTTTATTCAATTTGCAAGGGCCCAAGACCTAATGTGGGTGTGTAAACCACCTTACAACACTAAATAAAGGCCTCACTAAGTCCAATTTGTCATCAATTATTCCCATATCAAGCAAAGTATACACTTTTTGGAGACACAAATCTATCTTACCAACATCATCCTCTAACTTAAACTATTTCTCATTCTCTAGAAATTTTGGCTCTATCTTCCAACTCCGCCAAAAATATAATTTTCCATTTTTTCAGATCAAAATGCAAAAATAATCTAGTGCCTTTAACCTATGTTCTTATAACACTATAAAAATATTTATTTAGATCACCTAAAACTAGTTGTAGGTGGTTGTCCAATTGGCATTGGATTTCCACAAATTATGACATACCTAAACCTTGACTTCAATTGGTAGCTCTTATGTTGCATCCATAGAAGGATTTGGTGGGATGTATTCCATCATTTATTTTAAATCAATCAAAATTTTGGCATCCACACAAACCACATACTAACTACCTCTTGGAGTTGTTTCATTTAATTAATGATCCTCATGCATTCATCCTTTAGTTGTTGAAAGTATATATGTATTCTTTCAATATGTGTGTGATGTACCCCATCTACATTCTTTGTTACATCATATATTTAGTAGTTTCAAAAATATAATTCTCAAGTTTGTCTAGTTGTATGTTCAAAGTTTTGGTAGAAGTGGGCCAACCAAGTAAAATTGACAAAGTATATTTATGCAACTATATATCTTCTATATATTCTTAATTTCCTTCTTTAGTGTGACCTATTTTATACTAGTTTACCATTTATGTAAGTTTTTATTGTTCATAGGTGTTAACTCCCTTCTTTTGTCAATAGTGTATTTATAGAACTAGACAATAATTTATAATGGCATGTAAAAAAATTTGTGGATAGAATGCAAGGTTTTGATTATTTCCTCATCCAAGGAAGTGCATTTAATCAATATATCCTTTCAAACACTTTTCTCAAAACCATCTCCCAGTTAAAATATATCTATAGGTGATAATTGTGCTAGATCCACCTACAATCACGTTGGTGTAATAGAGATAACACTAACTGATAGTGTAATTTTTGGTTATAACATTTTTGGGCTATTACTTCCTTAATTATATCCATGGCGTAAAATACTTGGGTTTAGAGGGGTAAATAGTTCTTGGACCTATTGGTTCATGTACACCACTTTCTTTACCCATGATAGGTTCTCCCATATCTTTATGTGTTTGTTGCCACCCGTTTTCACCTTGCTCCTCTAACTTAGTCATAAGAGTATCCTTCGACTATATCAAGGTTTTGTTGATGGTCAAAACAACACCACAACATTATACAAAATATCTCTATCCTATTTCCCCTAAAAAAAGAAAGACAATATAAAGTAATCTAACTCCCAAGGTCCTGGTAGTTGGTTCTCAATTGTGGTGATGTTACTCAATGGCCAATGCAACTAAAATATTCAAGGGTCCTTTGTTGGTAATAAGGAACACAAACTACATTAGATCAATTAACCTACGATGGGGGGTGTAAATAAATGGAAAAGGATAGATAAGGGCTTCAGAACAATAGAATATGAATAAAACTTCTTAATATCTAGACATGCAACTTAACAATGAGTGTTTCTTTATCCAATCAAAACCATAACATGATGCAATTCATAGAATAATCTACACCAATGCATGCATTCATAGTGCTAATTCAACAATCACAACCATTTACTAAACTTCACTTCAAGATTTGAAATAGATCACTCACTCATTGCTAAAACAAGATCAAATAGACATGAAAGTAATTCCATTCATAGATAATTTAATGAAATAAACTTAAAATCTAGTTTCCCCTATTGATTTACATCAAATAGAAAACATTTAGGCACAACAACTCACTGGCATACAGATTGATTATGCTTCATTAACATTACCATAAAGGTCCAAACTTAACAATAACATGTAAATTGTATAAAAGTTGTAAAAAGTATCCAAGTTCAAAAGAACTTTCAAAGTATCTTGCTAAAAAAATTTATGAAATGCTAAGACTATAATTCCTATATGTTATCACTTTAGGATGCTAATCTAGCTTCAATTAGCTGAAATTTAAAAAATGGAGCCAAAAAGTATATATAATCGATCCATGCATAAGTTTCTCTTAAACAAAACTCAGATCCATAAATTTAGGAACTGGAACTGCATGAAGAAAGTAGACTAGTTGATCTTAAGTTCAAAGGTTGATTGCTTTGTTGTGCAAAATCTGGCACCCAAGGAAGAAGGTAGAACTGGTGGATGAGAAATTTGAGTTTAACTCATGTTAAAACCCTACAAAATAGGAGAGAAGAGGATATTGTATGTCAAGAGAGAATGTTTTGTTGCCAACTCACTCATGCATTGCTTGATCAAGGAGATACTCATCATAGCTGGAAAATATTTGTTGAAGCATGTCCATATCATGCCCATCTAACCAATTGTCCTCAAACTTGATCCTCTCCAACTATGCTAAGGAGAATTCTTATATATCTCTCAATTTGATTAATTCCCTCCTAGCAACTTTTACCTCATCTCTGATGTCTATTAATTTTCCCAATAACAAATTTTATCCATCATCTTCCTTTTGCATCACTTCTTCAAATCTAATGTTCCACTTCTCCTTCATCTTATCTAGAGGAAAACATTCTTTAACCGGTATGTCCACATTAAGCAAGATAGCAACCATTTCCTCCAATTCATTGACCTGCCCATTCAAATCCTTGCTAGCTTCTTGAAATTCGTTCTCATGCAAATAGATGAATTTGGATCTGAACTAGATTATCCTCAAGGTATTCTCAATAAAATTTGCATTATCTTCCTCAAGGATTGATTGTTCCAAGAGAGTGGACTTAGGCACCTTGTTGATGTCTTTCAACTTCTTAACATGTTCTTTGTATTCTTCATCTTGCTTTTCCAGGACTTCAACATGTTGGTTCATCTCCCCAACTAACTCAAGTGCTCCTTCATGTACTTTCAAACTATCGACCAACACTTCACCAACCTCCTGATTGAGCTTGTCAATCCATTGATCAAGCATCCCCACCTTACTCTTCATTTGTACTAAATCATCAACTTCCTTCTTGCTTAGCAGGACTGGGGTTTCTAGAACAACTTGTTCAGACACTGGAGTGGAGACATCCTTGAGGAATTTATGCAACTGATCCAATTGGGCCTTAAGCTGATCCTTCTTTTGTTTATCCTTGATCATTCTGTATTTGGTGGAGGAAGCTACAATATCAATTAAGTTCATCTGTTGGTTCCTTGTAGGTCTTCCCAAATTAATAGAGTCCAATTGATAATTATTTGCATATATTCTCTATCCTTATCCACTACTAGAATTGCACATTCAACCACAATTTCTATTGCATCCATGAGTTTGGTAGAATGAAGCACTCTAGCCTTCTTCTTAGGTATTTCCTTTTCAATTTCTTTCATCATTTCATCCAAACTGAGAGGCTAAGGTTGGGCCATCTTCCTTTTCTCAAGATCAAGTTTTAACAAAGTTGGAGCAATAGGAGTGGTGACTACTTGTGTAGAAGAAGAGGCAGTAGTGGCAAAAGATAATGGTTGCAATATAGTGTTCCTAGGTTGAAAATCAACCTCTTGGACATTTTGTTGTTCCTTCTATGCATCTTCTTGTGCAAGTCTCTCATCCTCTTCTTTATCCTTTTATTCTTGCAAGCTTTTAGATTCCAACTCCTTTTTCAGACGTTCTTCTTCCAATCTCCTTTCTTCATATATTTGGTCTCTTTGTTTTTCAAGCTCCTTGACCAAGTCCCATGCCTCTTTAGATTTTTGTTCATACATAGAAAACTCTTCATCCTCCTTTTCTCTTTCAAGGTGATCTGCTTCTTCTTTCCTTTTCTGTGCTACTTCTACAACCTTGAATTTAGCCTTAAGGGCTTCTCTTTCTCTTCTCTGCTTGGCCCTTTCTTCCTCAAGATCATGTGTTTTCTGCAGCATTGCCAATTTTTCTCTCTTCCTTAGTTTTGAGTTCTTGTTCCTTGGTGTTAGCCTCCAATTCTTGCTGCTTGATCAATGCATCAGATTGTGCCTTAGCCTCAATCTCCTTCAGTTTGGCTAGTACCTCAGCTTGTGCCTTGGCATTTACTTCTCTCTTAGCATCTTAAAAAAGATTCCATTGATCTTCCTCTGTCAAAACATGTTCAGTCCCTGCATCCTCAGTTATATCAAGAGAAGCAACCAAATGAGCCTCCTTATCAGATGGGGTAGCATCAAAATCAGTCTCAATGTCATGAATCTCTACCTTAGGCTCTCTTTCTTTCAAGGATTCAACTTCTTTGTGCAAAGTTCCAGTAGGAATTTCCTTAATTGGCTACTCTACAAGAGGAGGTTGAGTTGATGTTTCATCTTGAGCAGTTGTTGACGGACTAGGTTCTATTGTGGTATCTTCTCCTTGTGCTTCAGAAAGATCTTGAGTAACAGTCTCCTCTCCAAAATTGGGAGGGAAAAACTCGAAAGATTCCCTAGGAGGCATTCTTCCTTTTGTCCTCTTGTATCCTTGGGTGGTTCCTCCAACCTTCCTATTTTTAGAGGTCTGAGCCTCTAGTTCCTTGATTCTCATGACAACCCATTGGATACTCCTATCCAAGACCAGTCTTGCAATCTACTTTATATCTATTGACTCCTCTGAATTCCAATCCACTGGACCTAAATCTTTGGTGCCTACCTTATCAACATCATATTGCGGATCCAAAGTTACCCCATCATCTGAAAATGTGTCAGGGATGTTCTCCTTTACCCCAAACTCAACCATGAGTGGGATGGGAAATCGTTCATAGTTTCTTCTTCTAAAACCATAGTCATCCTGTAGATCCATCCAAAAGTATTCTATCAGATTGAAATGTTTATAAAAAATAGCAGGAAGCAAGGTCCGCATCTTATGTTTAGGATCAAAATGCCTCTTGTTGGTGTATAAAACCAAGTTCAAATTGATCAACTCCTCAAATATTGCCTTGGCTTCCACATTAGGTGCACAAAAATACTCACCCAACTTCATGGTGAACTTGTGACAACCACTCTTATGTTTGGTACCAAACTTGAAGTTGACCCTCAAAGCTTGATAGATGAATTCCATTAAAACAATCTTGTTGCTGCAACGCCTGGGCAATAGATGAGGGTGGCCATCAAAACTAGCTATCCTGAAATAAGTAAATTTTGGGTATTGGATATACCAATGTCCCCAATCTGTAATGAATGCCATGGCCTCTCTACTCAATCTATAACCAGTATCTCCTGTTGGACAGTTAATGATAACATATAGAAATGCATCATTAACTCTCTTGTAGTGTGACTCTGAGGTCTGTAAGGTGAGTTGATCATAGTGATCCCACATATTTTTTTGTCCTTGGGTTCTCCCAATATGCCCACTACATTCCATCAAGGAAAGATACCCCTTCTGGCTGTTGCATAAATCACATAAGAGGTCATGAAGAAACTCTTGGTTTCTCTCACTCTAAGCATCTAACTGTGTATACAATCTAACACAATCATAGGCCAATCAAATTGTTTCCTACCATCTAGGATAGTCTGAATGAATGGAAACACCCATTCCTTCAACTGGGACGCATGCCTTTTCCCAAACACTCTAGAGAGCATCATTATTATATCCCCAATCTCCTTGTAGAAATTTTCCCTTTTAGGCTGGTCATGAAGCTTAGCTAGGGACTTTTCCTCAACTCTCATCCAGGTCTTGTTCATATGAGTTCTACTACTTTCCTTCTTGTCACTATATAGTTTCAGAGATTTACCTCATTGAGTTGCCTGGGATTTTGTGGAATAGGTGCATTGAACATAAATCTTATCATATGTGGTGTTAAGTTGATGATAATGTTTCCCTGCGAATCCACACATATCCTGGTGGTAGGGTTGTATGCTCTAGTTGTAGTGATTATCAACTCAAGACATTGGACTGATAGGGGGAAGAGGGCAACATGTGCCAGTTCATATTGGACAATTCTCACAGTCCTCCCTGTTACCTCCTCACCAAATGTCTCCAAAAGTAACTCCTCATAACTGAATGGGCCCAAGTTGGTATCAGTGATGTCTGCCCAATCAAAGTCCACCTTGCTAGCTACAAGAGTAGCTTCCCTATGTTTGTACCTTAGGGTATAAGGGAGCTGCTCCACCTTTATCCTTTTAGGTTTGGCTCCTTGTCTTGAAATTTTTGCAGGTTGACTCCTTTGAGAAGCCTCCTCCGATGCTCCTGACATTTCTTACTTCTACAATAAAACCTTGTATTAGACATGAACAAAAAGCATAAGAAACAATACATCATCTAATACCCTTTCTCTATTTCCTTAGGACAAACTTTTAATACTTAGCCAATTTCATATTGACCAGAGGTGGAACCAAAGTAGATTAAGGCAGAAGACACCATTCTAACACAAAGCGGTATCAGGATCAGAACAAGGCCAGAGGTGGGATCAGAACAAAAACCAAACTTGAAACCAATCGCTAGTTCCAAGTTTGACCTCCACTCCGGTTTCGCTTCCACTAAAGGGAAAGTGTTAAGACCAAAGTCAACAGTAATCAGAAGCGGGGCCATTTTGGGAGTGAACACCAAAATTCAAAGGCCTATGGGACGAGTTCATTCTTGTGTCCGCTTCCACTAGTTTTAACATTAAAAACAGAGAAATTTCTTGAAAAGGTGGTCATATGAGCTTAAGGACCAAAGTCACATGGAATATAGGAACTTCAAATAAAGGGGCTTAAAATCACCTTTTAACAGAACAAGGACCAAATTTCACTCTAAGGGCTAGGTATTTGTAAATATCATCAAACAAACCCTAATTTGCATGACGTGTTGACTTGAATAATTAGGGTATCAAATGCCCAACATGTAAACCACTAAACTGATACAAGAATAGGATTAAAGGTGTCTCTAAACATATTTCTCAACATTCACATCGTAGAAAACCCCATCAAATGAAACCCTAGTTAGAACTAGGGCAAGACAGAATGGACCTGCCACGAAAGCAACAGTAGAATGAAAAACAAACAAAACGTAAAGCAGAAAAAGTAAAATAGAAAAAAAAAAGACAAGACAAAACCAAAAAGGTAGAAAAGAACAAGTGAAGATTCACATAAAATAGAATTCCTTGAATGTGCAAGAACACGACAAGCAAGAACATAGAAAACAAACGACAAGGCAAATAGGAAGAGGGCGGGAAAAAAATTCCTACCTCAAAATGCCAACAATAGAGGTTGAAACCGGATAAGAATTCACCCACCATGTGCCTCCACAATCAAATCATGCTCCTCTCACAGTTACCCTGGCTTTGGTTCACTAAAATGACTTAGGTAATAATGATAATGAGCCAGTTAACCTTGATAAAGGTTTAAAAAACCTTTTGCGCATGTGAGGAGGCTACAATTAATGCCATAAATGTGGTTGGTCAGGGGCAAAGCAAACAACGAAAAAGAGTAATCAACCAGTGTAGAAATTCAAAGTAGGTTGGACACGGACCCAGATTTGGAATAGAACAAGAAACCCTTACCAAGTCTCTTATCTAACTCCTATTCTGGTTCCACAAAAAAGGACATACAACAAAGGGAAACAGGGCGGAGTCAGGATCAAAATCGGACATGGAATTTTTACAAAGTTCCAAGTTCAGTTCTAATTCCGGTTCCATTCCCGACCAAGGAAAAAACACCGAGACAAAGACAAAAGAACAACGGGAAGCAGGACCAAAACATAAAAACTGGGACCAACTGAGACACAAACGACAACAAAAGACAAAGCCAACAAACGAGAGAGGGGTCGGAACAAAAATAAATTCAAAATTTTTACAAAGCTTTAATTTCAATTCCCATTTCATTCCCACTTCTTCTAGAGCAAAAAAGAAAACATAAGGAAACGACAAACAACTCAAGGGAGAAACATACCCAAGAGCACAAGACCAACCACCAAACAACGAAAAGAACATGAAATAAGGGCAGGACCAGAACCGGGACTGAATCCGGTCTTGGAACTTTGCAAAAGTTTCAAGTTCAGTTTCAATTCTGACTCCGACTCCACCATACCAAAACAACAAGGACTTAGGAGAAAAACAAACAACTCCTAAGACCCAAACAAAACAACAAGGACAAAACAAAAACAAGGGGGACCCATTTTGATCCAAGACAAAATGTGGTGGTTATGCAAGGCATAATAGGTCCTACGCACAATGTGGGTCTGGTGCGGGAATTCTGTTTGTTACACCTCAAGAACATACAATCCCAAAGTCCTACAGACTCATGTTTTCATGTACAAATAACATAGCTGAATACGAGGCATTAAACATTAGCATGAAAGTGGCAGTTGAATGGAAGATCACAAAGCTACAAGTATATGGAGATTCACAACTAGTCATTAATCAGGTAAATGATGAATATCAAACCAAAGATGAGAAGTTGATGCCGTATAAGAAAATGGTGGATGATTTCAAAAAGTAATTTGTGGATGTCAAGTTTGAACAAATTCCAAGGGCGGAAAACAAAGCTGCTGATGCTACGACGACAATTGCTTCTCTCTTGCAGATACCAGAGAAGTGAGCTTATTATGAGTTTATGGTGGAACAAGTGTCTTATCTTGCTTATGACAATCCTGAATCTCAAACCATATGCCAATTAGTTGACATTGAATTCTCAATTTATGGAAAAATCTATGCTTACCTAAAAGAAAATATCCTTCCTCCTGATCTTTCCAGAAACTAGAAATGCAACTTCATCCTCCAAATTGCACAACATACCTTAATTGTTGACATACTTTACCATTGAGGTCTAGATGGTACTCTTCTTTGGTGTCTAGAACATATCAAGTTTGAGACAGTCTTACATGAGGTTCATGAAGGTATTTGTGGAACTCATTCAAGCGGACTAACCCTAGAAAAGAAACTCCTCTGTTTGGGGTATTATTGGCCAAATATGGAGGAGTCTTTTTAGTTTGTTAAGAAGTGCCAGAAATGTCAAATCCATGGTAACCTAATCCATGCACCAACACAAGAATTGCAACCGTTCACTTCAACATGACCTTTTTGTTAGTGGGGACTGGACCTGGTAGGAAAGATTAATCCATTATCATCCAATGGACACAAATTTATAATCACAACCACAAAGTACTTTACGAAGTGGATAGAAGTTTTTCCCTTGACAATAATCACTAGAAAACAAATTTCTTCTTTCATACTAAATTACCTCATCTATCGGTATGGTATTCCTCAATCCATTATCATAAACAATGGTAGACCTTTTAAGAATCAGGATTTTTAGGAATTGTGTGAGAGGTTTCATATCCAAAATCATTTTCCAACCCCATATTATCCTTAAGGAAATGGTCAAGCAAAGGCCTCAAACAAAACTATTCTAAAAATCCTAAAGAAAATAGTCAACGATGTTGGACGTGATTGGCACATTCAACTATACCTTGCTCTGTGGGCATACAGAACCAACATCAGAAAACCTATAGGAGCTACACCATATGCCTTGGTCTATGGATAAGAGGCCATCTTGCCTATTGAGGTTGAGATACCATCACTCCATGTGTCACTAAAGGGAATCATTTTAGATGAGGATTACAAAGTTTCTAGACTTCAAGAGCTGGAATTGATGGATGAACGTTGTCAACAAGCTGTGAACCATTTGAAGGCATATTGTATACACCTAAAAATGGTCACATCGCATTGTCTGGTAATTAATTAAATATTTTTAATATTTAATTAAATCTCCAAATTCCATCTACATATAAATAAATTTAAATAATTTATTTATATTTGTTCATTCTTTCATTTCGATTAAATAAATAAGTTTATTTAATCATCTTTTCTTATTCATTTCTTAATTAATTAAATAAACATTATGATTTATTTATATTAATTATCAATAATCTTGACTTGGATATTTTATTCAAATAAAGATTAAATATTCCTCCCTTTTAAATATATTCTTCTAAAATCCTTTCACAATTGAATATTCAAAATATTTAATTAAATTCTTCTAATATCAATTTGCAATTAAATATTTCTAAAATATTTAATTAATTCTTCTAAAGTCACATTACAATTAAATATTACAAAATATTTAATTAAATCTTCCATAGTCCAAAAATCAAAAATGAAATTCAATAAATGAAATTAAATAAATTTATTTATTTAATTTGGGGATTATCTTCAACACTCGTGAAACAAACTGCCGAAACAAAAAAATTAATTTTCTCTGTTTCTGTGCAAGCTTGTTCCCGTGGGTTGAAGACAAGCATCCATTCTTCTCTCCAACCTTCCAACCTCTTCCATCTTCTTCTCAACCTCTCCATCTCTCACCTTTCAAATCTACCAGACAACCTTACGGCCGTTGATTCTTGCCAGCCAAGATTGTCCCTATAAAAAGCTATAAATAAGACTGCCGGGTCTTTGAATTGATATAGAAGCTTTCAGTAGGAAAATTATAGTCAATTTGCATAAGCCTTTTAGCATTCATAGTGTTCAAGCAGCATAACATAGTATAGAATCATGGCATATCTATTTCATATCATAGCATACTCCATTTACAGCCCCTGTGCATAATTCACAACCCCTGTCCATATCCGTCAGCATTTTCACTTTCACTAGCATCTAGGATAGAATTTCCTTTGCATACTCATTCTGCAGACAACCATTTGGAGAAGCTGAGCTTACACAATCTGAGAGCAGTAGCTTCGAACAAATCTTTGGAGATAGAGAAAGATGGAACGCTTCTGAAGAAATTTCTATTTTATTTCAATTACATTTAAGCTTTCTTTAGTTTAAAGTTCTATCAATTGTGTGTTTTTGTTTTCAATTTGATTGCATAAATCTACCATACACATTTTTGGTGCCCACCGTGGGGCTCTTGCCCCTGTTTCTCACATCTTTTTGCAGGTTTCTTTGACAGGTTACGGACAAAAACAACGGATTAGCGCAAGAAACACGTTTCAGAAAGTGTCTACCTAGTTCAGCGCATTTGAGAGTTCCTGCAACGCCCATGAGAGTTCCTGCAGCGCTCTTACGCAATCCTGCAGTGCCCTCAAGAAATCCTGCAGCACATTTGATACATCCTGCATCGCTAATAATCCATCTTGCAATGCTTATGAGCCATCCTGCAGCACATATAAAGATTTTTGCAGCGCCCTTAAGGATTTTTGTAGCGCCTATGATGAATCCTGCAATGCCCGTGAGGACTGTTATAGCGCAATTTTAGAAAACCAATAAGTTGTAATTTGTAATATAAATATAGTTTAACTGAATCCGATGCAACCGCAGACAGTTAATAAATTATAAAATGGAACGAACCTGTAACGCCCGTCATGCAACTCAGAGAACACAGACCAAGAAAATATATATATATTTTTTTAACACTACAATTGAACATACAAGAACATTAACCATAAACATATAACACATTACATTACACTAGTACCCTTAGTTCTCTAGGGCACGCGAGGTTACTTCACAACAACTAACAACGAAACAAGATAACAACAACACTATTCACTACTTAAAGCTATACTCAATGATCACACAAGCTACAAGAAAAGATAGAAGTGATTTACTAACTTGGAAATAGAGTCTACTTACTTAGGTCAGCTTAACATACCTCTTACATTCTATTTTATCAACAAGTCCTTGCTCCCAATTCCTATACCTGCAAGGTCTACATGACTTGGCACACACTTCAGAACAAAGATAGTTAGCACGTGATCACTACGAGAAGCTATATGAATCAATGGATAGCTTTTACGTTACCGAAAATAAACGGCAAGTCTCAAACAAGACTCAGAAGAACAGTCCTAGGGGCCCGACCTAATGCCTCGGGAGCTCATCACCTGATGGCCTTGCCTACATATATAATTCGCAGAGGCACCGTAGTTTGACAACTTGAGCTGCTCCAACTCATTGACTGACCAACCAAGGGTTCACTCATAAGACATTCAAGGAGGAATCTACCCCAACACAAAGTAACACAACACCACAAATACACGCTAAACTCAAACCTCTATTCATAAGCATTATGTTACCCATACAAAAATTACATATAAAGAAGAGTGGGTATGCAACCCTTTCTAGGGTCCATCACCCCAGACAGTTTCTAAGGCGGCTGCCACCCACTTAGGTGAAGCCGAAGACTGAAGAACTAGGTAAGCATATCCTTCCAAAAATAAAAATAAAAATAGCCTACTCCAATATAGGAATCAATCATGAAAACAACCACAAGTGTTCTCAAAATTTGGTGCTTCATCTATTAAATAATTTACAAAAGAATACAACGCTACTCATATTTAATATTGAGAAATTAAGCAAATTTCCCCCTTGACTACATTACCATTATTTATCTACTTTTCATTACAATGGGAACTTATATTTCGAATTGTCTAATTTCATACACAGGCTACAATCCCACCACTACACTAATTCAATACACGGTTGCAATAGTAACATTATTCAACATTCAGACGTGCGTATTTATAATAAATTTTCAAACAATAAAATCTCTACGATTATAATAATCATAATGATAAATCTTACTTAAATTAAACCTTCACTCATCACTTATTAAAATATTTATATATATATGTATTAATAATGACAACAAAATAATAATTATAATTACCCTACAACTTAAATTCTATTTCAAGGAAAAACAATTAAACTAAGGCATTAATTCCTTTAAAATAAGGCATTAATTCTACTCTCTTATCATACATCTTAACCACTAGGTTCAACTAATGAAATGCAACTTAATATTCAACTAAAGATAAATTACTTATTTGGAAATTCTATAATAATAATTGAATGTAGTAAGAACAATGAAATCTTTAACAATTGAACATTGAATTATGCAAAGTTCAATATCTGCTTCACTCTATCATAAAATGGACTTGTAAAGAAATTGAACAAGAATTATTGATAATGAGAAGCCTACCCAAGAAATTACACACCACTTCCATGTATAATAAACATAACACCCAATTGCAAGGACTACCATAGTGACATTTATACTAAAATAGTCCACATTCTATGATTTACAAAAGTAATCGTAATTCCTTATTTAATCAATTTCATAATGAAACAAGAACACAATAACCTAAACAATTATAAAACTAACATAAAATGGCATTCATCTGTTAAGTGACTTAAAGGAATTCCACATTAACAAAAGTTATCTAATTGTTTGAATGAGTCCCCTAACTACCTAACACAATTGAATCAATCTCATAACCTATTTTAAATTTTCAATCTACTTGTGTAAATCAAATAGTCCCAAAATATCAATTGCTTATAATATCTTCCACCTTAACACCTAGACATATCTTATTCTAATCATGATATTATATATATAATAAAATTCAGATTTAAATAGAATATTCCAAAATATAAATGGCAACATTATTTGAATAATCTTACATATATAAACACACACAATTACTTACAAAGCCGAATCACTAAACATTTATCAAGGCCACATGAATTACATGCTATTAATTTCAATTTTCAAATTCCATAGTAGTAAACATGAATGCAATATATATGACTATGGTCATGCCTTGGTGTTCTAAGGATATTCGATATCATTCTAGTTTCCTTAGAATAAAAGAACCCCTATACGGAGTCTTAGAATGAAGACTAAACAATCTTAAATGTAATAACAAGATAAATAGGATTCATACATGTATGGCATCAAATCCTTAGTAAGTTGAAAACAACGCTTTAAATACAAAATCACTTACAAATTTCAATATCCCAAAATGTATTGCTCTATAGATATCGATCTAATAATAACTTATCTCTAACAAAATTTAAGACTCACTCATAAAATTCGGTGGCCATTCAATTGCAAATATAGTTCAAATTACCAATAACGGTTCCTCCACTAGACAGAGAGTTTAGTCTACCCTAGAGGCCTCGAATGCAAAACTAACTATACTTACCAAATCGCATGGGACGATACATGCAAGCCATCTTCAGTTTATCAACGACTAAATATCAATGCATTCGCCTATTTAACATTATCAGCTAAAAACCAGACTGGAAATATCAAACTGAATGACTTAGAGAAGATTTAGGTTAAAATTGGCTAACTCACCCATTATCATGACCATGGATTATTAATAAAGTGTTAGTTAACAGGCTAAGACATACAAGAAGGAGGGTAACCAGCGAACGGTGTAAGGGAAAGGCTTATAAATAGTATCACCTGTCAACAGAAATATGATGGATTTTGTTCAAAGTTACAAACTTTTGTTTTGCAGGTTGAACTATTGTGGATAGTGTATGGTTGGGTGATACTGAATTGAACAATCAGAAGAAAAGGCTCGATCTTTAAAAAGGGGATCAACATCAGCCTTTATAAGTAAAGGGGACAGTGAAGGTTATAAGGATAATGGCCAGAAAATGCAACTGGGATCAGCTCCAAGGTATATGCTGAAATTGCATACTCATTTAGCGACTATGCTGGAGACGAGGAAGTGGGACAAAGACCCGAGGATGAGATAAATGGAGGAGAAATAGGAATTTCCCTAGAAACTCTACGATCTGTAATCAGAAGATGACTGAAGAAGGGCAACGTCGACAGCACCAGGTAGAAAATGCAAGGGAAAAGAATGAGACAACTACAGGAAGATTGGTCGAGGTCGCGAAAGGAATACAAATCGACCTTTTCTATATTCTTAAGTTACAGAGCGAAGCAATATTTTCCCAAAAAAAAAAAAGATTAGAAGAATTAGGGTATCAAGGACTGCAATGTGAGGAAGTCGAGGTGGAGTCAGTAATCATTGCAACATCCAAATGCATAGCAGCAATAACAAAGAAGAAATTTTGCAGAGAACAGAAATCATTATCAACCGAAATAAATCGATTCCAAAATAGTTGAATCCCACAATTAAACATCGCATGAAGGGAAAACATTAAAGAGATAATTTTTTATTTTTTTTTATACTAAAATACTAACCAAACAAACAGTAGCAAGGAAGAAGACTCATCTGTAAAAATATGTGTTTCTCCTAATTGAAAACGATGCCCTCCTCCTCAAAATCCACGATCCCCCTCCACGCTTTTTCCACCCAAAAGGATAAGCTTCCGAACCCCCAAAAATCCCCCAAAAAAAGAAAAACCCTTGTTTATTTATCCTCAACGAATCTTCAGAAATTTCGTTGAAAGAATGAACGAATAGAAAGTACGGAAAAGAAAAAAAAACATCTCGTGCCAAAAAGACAATTCAAGGATTATAATCATAATTGACATTCTTTCTCCCCATCCCGTCCATTGCTACTTTTTCCTTTTTCTCCCACAATAAAATTAATAAATAAAGACAAATCACCTAATTTCCTTTTTCACAAAAAAAAAAAAAACCATGCATTGGTTATCTTTTCTGCTTTAACAGCACACACATTATCTAAAATAAATAAATAAATAAATAAATTTAAACTTAATTCTATTCTCAAAATGTCCCCAAAAGATAATATCTTCAGCTTTTCTGATTTAATTAGCTTTAAAAAGATAATTTCTAATTATCACCACATTTTTCTAAAATTCAACTAAAACAAGCTTTTAGTAATTAAATAGCTTTTGATTACATATAATTAAAATTCAATACCTACTAAATCATAATTAATCAAATAAACAAAAATGACATTAATTAATCTTATAAAATCACGATAATTAAATAACCTCAAAATAACACTAATTAATTCCAAAAAGAATAAAAATTAAATTAAATAACAACTAACCATAAATTAAATAAATTAAATAAATTAAATCAAATAAAGGCTAGGACAATGTCAACACATGACACTACAAAACTCCTAACGATGTGAAGGACTTGGGACAGAGATACTTCCTTTTTACAACGTCATACCCGTTTGAGTTAATTTTGTGCTCGCCCTGAATCGAGGCTTTTAATCCTGTAATTCATCATACTCATAAAAGCTCCATCAGAACTTTTGGTTCCATCTTCCTCCTCAGATTCTTTAGCCAGATTACCTACACATCCAAGGTGAGAGTGGAGGGACACTACAGAACCAATCCTAGGGTAGACACAACTTAAAACGAAGCAATCCTAGGGTAGACACTTTAAATTGGAATGAAGCAATCCTAGGGTAGACACTTTAAATTGGAATGAAGCAATCCTAGGGTAGACATTTCACATTTGATTTTGGGGCTAAAAAGAAATTTCGTGTTTGTGTGAAGCAACATCTTCATTTAGCGTAGAAATTTTTTATTTTTGGGCTTAAAATAAATATTTGTTTGCTTTGTTTTTGGTGTTAGGCCTATGCTCTCCCCTTAACTGGGTGATCAAAATGCCAAACTCACCTATTTTACTTTATGCATTTTACAGTTTTATTAACACCTTTTAGAAGGCCTGCCGTAGTGGGAAAAAGTACTCACCCTACAGGAATGACCTAAGTGGGAACAACTAAAGCCAAGTTTTCCAACCCACTCTAATCAAAAGCGGATGGTTGATGAAAATACCATTTGATGGTAGTGTGCATTGATAACCATCCCCAAAGCCTTTGTTCTAAAGGTAGGGAGGTCTCTCGAGGGAGTCTATCATTTGTCGCACTGAACGGAAACCCTTACTAAGAACTTAGTGTAGTATCCTATCGAGTCAATTTCTGAACATTATATTAATCACAGTGCAGGGGAGGGAAGAATCTACCCCCAAGATACTCACCATATAACTGCCAAGGATTTTTTGCTTAGGGGATCCGGTATCCACTTCTGTCACTCTGAGTACTCACCTGGAAAAGACAAAAACACGGGCGCCCTTTCGGGGGTGACACGGCTGTGTGAGTCGACGCAGTTTTAAGATGTGGGCTGTTGATTACTATGATGACCTACTTGAGAACTAAGAGCGAGTTTGTTTGAAATGCTTATCATGTGTAAAACCTGTTAAAACAATTTTTGAATAACATTTTGGTCATACACTTGATGTTTAGCATAGGATTTAAGACAACTATTCTACAATTTGTTTGATGTGTTTTCAATACACTAATTCAGATAAGATCATCCAACACTCACTATCACATTGATTACTCTCATGTTATGAGATTGGAAGTCCACAATGTTTGTAAAGAAATCCATTTTCAAAAGGATTAAAAAGCCAAAGAAACCCCTTAACCACAAGAAACTATTGAAGAAGCAATTATTTTTGTATCAAAGCCGAAAAGTTTTACTCAAATATAGAACTTTTCTTCATAGGTATCATGATTGTGTTAGAGGTCTTTCTGATGATTATGCTATAGAACCTTTGTACTCACAAGTTTATTTTCAAAGAAGAGCCCTTTCTCAAAGGCATAACCATAGTCAACGCATTTGTTTCTGTTATATTCCCCAACCTGCAATTGAATATTCTACTCGTCCAAATCAAATTTTGCAATAGAGAACTCAGATCACATTAGGCATTCGTCACTAAATCCATCCTTTTACAAAACTAGGATCAAACTTTATAAAGTGCAAAAACATCTTTTTCTTGATCTTTTGCTTAAATTCCCTCCAACAGGATTTTCATCCTTTCAATTAGGGAACAACAGAAGCTAAAGGTTAGAAACTTTTCAAGTCATAGAATCTTCATTCTATCCTGACTTTCATATCTATCACATAATTGCACTATTTCACATTCTTTTGATCAAAAGTGAGTAAGAATTTGGAACAAAACTTATGCCTGTCTTCACAAGATCTCAAAAGCACATGGAAAAAGACGAGGGAGAAACCACTACAAGCAAAATGGGTGACCATATTGAAAAAGAAGAGGATACATTTAATCTTGACGAATTAACAGAAGAAAAGATTCAAGAAGCAGAACAAGATCCTCAATTCCATACTCTTATGGACAAGATTTTAGAACGAAACAAAGAAAGATATTTTCTTTCATTAGCTAATCAAGGAGCTAAGTTGCCTCACAATTTTGACATAAAAGGGATTAAGCAGAATCCTGAAAATCCTCCTACTGAATTTAGTGCCCTTACTCAACAGATAAAAGAATTACAAGGGCAAATAAAAGAAATGCAAGGGGGTACAACAAAGAAATATGTTTTGGAAGACATATCTCCTTATCCATTTGATAGGAGTCTTCAAATGATCCCATTTCCAAAACATTGTGAGATTCCTAAGTATGATAGGTACAATGGAAAAACTGATCCCATTGACCATGTGAGGGATTTCCGAAATATGAGTCTAGAATTCGCCTATGACGATACATACTTAATGTGATTATTTCCACGAAGTCTAGGTGTACAATCCATGGAGTGGCTTTCCAAGATTACTCCACCCATCAAAACTTTTGAGGAGTTGATAAATCAGTTTATATCACAATACTCCTACAACATTCAACATCAGATAACAATGCTTGATCTTTGTAAAGTAAAACAAAAAGTAGGAGAACCCTTCACTACATCTTGCAAAGGTGGAGAAGGTTATTTGCACGATATTCCCATCCTATTCCTGAAAAGGAAAAGATGGATATCTTCATGAATAGCCTAGATCAAGAATTAAGCTATAGGCTTAATCTTCATTGTCCTCACAACTTTGAAAAATTGATTGAAAATGCAATCACAATTGAAGGGGCCTTGGTTAAACGAGGAGTGATAAAAATTGATAATCCAAGTACATCAAACCAAAACAACAACGATAAAACAAGGTTTTGGAACATAAACAAAAATGTTGTCAATGATGGTATAGTGGATGCAAATAATCTACGAACAAGACCATCTGTCTTTAATTTATCAAGTGCTCCACGAACCAATCAACAAGGAAATATAAATCAACAAGGAAACAACAATCAACAAGGACAAACCTCCAAGCAAGAGAGCATGACCAATCAAAATACCAATCAAAATCATGGTAATTTCAATAGCAATCTTGGCAATACCCAAACATCAAATCCGTCTAGACCTCCATTCTTTTCAAATCGACGGAATTTTACCGCCTTGGGTCAATCTCTTGAGTCTGCTCTCAAGTAGCTTCTTGATAATAAGGTTATCACCTTACCACCACAAAGAGATTATGAGCCATGAGTCAAACCACCATCATGGAATGACTCGTATTATTGCAATTATCATCAATGTAAAGGTCATAGAACGAATAATTGTCAAGCTTTGAAAAATCTTGTACAAGATTTAATTGACAATGGCACTATTACAATCGAAGGACATCATACCAATGACGATCATCAAGCATTCAAAGATCCTTTACCAAACTATCAAAAGGGGGAAGCATCAGATATCAAAGCCAAAAGCATACATAATGTTGAAGACAATATAATCCGTCACATCTATGTTGATGATCAAAGAGTTAATGTTATCAAAATCAAAGGAAAACAAGAATATCAACAAGTTAATGTGACTACGAGAGGACAAGCAAAAGTTGTTTTAAAAGGGAGTTCATCTAAGACAACTATTCCTTCTCCAAATCAATATAATCTGGTTGATCAATTGAGAAAAACATCAGCTCAAATCTCCATCCTTGAACTTCTCAAAATATCCCCCATACACAAGAATATTTTAGAAGAAGCTCTTGTAAACACAACTGTTGATACTGATCTAGATGTAAACAAATTTCAAGCCATGGTGGGACATTTGTCTTCCCCCACTTGTCTTTCATTTTCTGACAAATATGATGCCTCCATGACACATCCACATAATTCATCGCTCTATCTTGAAGTCATGATCCATAAACACCAAATTAGACATGTCTTAATAGATGGAGGAGCCGGTCTAAACATTTGTACCTTAAAGTTAATAAATGCTTTGGGAATTTCAGAAATTGCTATTGATCCACGAAGGAAAATAACTATCAAAGCATATGATGATGAAGAAAGAGCTTCTAAGGGATTAATATTGCTGCCTATCAGTGTGGGACCTGTTGTGAAGAACACATTTTGTCAGGTTCTAGATCAGGATCTTTCTTATAACATAATTTTGGGCCGTCCATGGATTCATGATATGCAAGCAGTGCCATCAATGTATCATCAATGCATCGAGTTTCCATACGATGGACACGAAATAACTATACAAGCTGATTACAATAGTACCCAAACTTGTTCAAATCTTTGAGCAACTCAAGATACCTTTGTGCCACACAATAGGGAGGCTCTTGCTATTTCTTCTTTCAATCTACAAGGCCAATTGCAAGAATTGACAAAGAGTTTTGACACTAGGTTAAATTTTAAAGACAAAGGAGTTGGCAAATATTTACTATTTCTTTCTACCTTACCTCCTTCTCCAAGGTCACATGGTCAGCCAACCTTATCAAAACAAAAGATTGCAACAACCTCTACATCCCAAGCTTTTGTGCCAATCACAAAGTTTGATGGAAAATTCATTAGAGCTAAAACCACTGAAGAAGACGCTGAAGATAGGGACATCCTAAATTGGCTATATAAAGATGAAGATGAATCTCTCTTGCCAAGCATATTAAGTTACCTACAGAACAATATGGTAAGGGATACACTATCATGCAGAAAATGGGCTATGAAGGAAATGGTCCTATAGGAAAAAGAAGAGAAGGAATTGTGGAACCAATTCAACCTATTTCAAAGCATTCAAGTGATAAAACATGACTTGGATATGGTAAAGATAAAGAAGACTATACTTCACAGCAAGCACAATCAGCTCATGAAGAAGGATCAATGTCAGATAAACCTCATGAATCAGTTTTCCAATTGCAGAATAGTTCAGATACTAATTCCAATGAATATGAATGGGACACCATTTATAATGATGAATTTTGGAGAGACAAACAAGTTGATACCATACATAAATATGCACATGTTCTTATAAAAGGAGAAGGTTCAAGGCCTCCGCTTGATTATGTTTTACAAAGTGATAATGACTCAAGTGAGGATGATTCAAATTCTAACGAGATTGACGATCAACAAGAGAATAGCATCATAGACCTTGTCTACCATGAGGATGATAGTCGCATCATGACTTTGACAATTCAAGACCTTACCCAACCTAATGATCCCATGCTTTTAGTTTATCCGGAACTTATTGATTGGGACATTGACGCACTTATCCATATCCCTACATTCCCTGATGATGAGGACATTATAAATTTCCTTTGTTCCTCTAATGAAGAAAACAATTGTTTCATCCAAGAATTTCATACTCATGATTTTGATAAGGAGGGTGTCAAGTTTCTTATCTGCAAAATAAATGAAATAAAAGATGGATCTATCGGTGAAAACCAAAAAATGGCAGTGGTAGATCACAACAAGAGAAAAATAAAGAGCGAATCCGACAGTGAAAACCTTTCTGAGGCACTGAAGGATGAGAAATTTGACACTCTTCCCAAGCATTATCATGAAAGATCTTCTATTTTGATCGAACCAACAGAATCAATCAATATAAGTACAGCAGAGCAGCCAAAATTTTTGCAACTTGCAGCATCATTAACAGTTGAAGAAGTCCTGAAATTCATGGAATTCTTGAAAGAGAATCAAATTAACTTTGCTTGGTCATATGCTGATATGCCAGGGTTAGATCCTAATCTGATAATGCATCATTTATCTATCAAGGCAGGGGTAAAACCTGTGAAGCAAAAGCTTAGAAAAATGCATCCACATGTTGCATTATTGGTCAAAGAGGAATTAAAGAAACTTTTGGATGTTGGATTCATTCGAACTATTGACTATGCAGAATGGATTTCCAATATTGTACCTGTTTCAAAGCCAGATGGAAGGATCGGAGTTTGTACAGATTTCAGAGATTTGAATAAGGCTTGTCCTAAAGATGACTTTCCTTTGCCCAACATAGATATGATTGTTGATTTAACTGCTGGCCATGCAATGTATTCAGTAATGGATGGATTTTCAAGATACAACCAAATAAAGATTGAACCAGAGGATCAAGATAAAACAACATTCACATGTCCTTGGGGTACCTATTGCTAGAATGTAATGCCATTTGGGTTAAAGAATGCTGGAGCCACTTATCAAAGAGCAATGACAACCATTTTTCATGACATGATGCATACATTCATGGAAGACTATGTTGATGATTTACTTTCCAAATCTCACACACGAGAAGAACATCTAGAAATCTTATCAAAAATCTTTACCAGAATGGAGAAGTTCAATGTTCGGGTCAATCCAAAGAAATGTGTCTTCGGTGTTACATCTGGAAAACTCCTAGGATACATTGTTTCAGAAAAGGGCATAGAGGTTGATCTAGAAAAAGTAAAAGCTATAATGGACATGCCGCCACCACGAAATATCAGTCAGCTTCGATCATTGCAAGGATGACTACAGTCCATCAGCCGGTTTATAGCTCAACTGGCAGACAAAAGCTTTCCATTTACGCATTTATTGCATAAGAATGTCCCATTCAAATGGGAAGACAAATGTGAAGCAACATTCAATTAGATCAAACAATATCTTACGCACCCACCAGTGTTAATTCCACCCATTCCAGGAAAGCCACTCATACTCTATATTTCAGCAACAGAGGTATCCTTGGGAGCATTGCTAGCACAAGAAGATTCTACAGGAAAAGAAAGGGCTATATACTATATCAGTAGAACTCTAACAAAGCATGAATTAAACTACAGTTTCATTGAAAAAGCTTGCCTTGCAGTGGTGTTTTCTTCTCAAAAGTTGCGGCATTATATGTTGGCTCATACAGTTAAGTTGATAACCAAGATTGATCCACTAAAATACTTATTAAGCATAGCTACTTTAACAGGGAGACTTGCAAAGTGGGTAATGATCTTAAGTGAGTTTGACATTCATTATGTAGATCGAAAAGCTATTAAAGGACAGGTCATTGCAGATCAGTTGGCTGAAGCACCTTTACAAGAAGAAAGTCCAATGCACATTGAGTTTCCTGATGCAGATGTCTTCACAGCAACAATTCAGAAATCATGGACATTGTACTTTGATGGATCTTATACACAATATGGCTCGAGGGTAGGGATTCTCTTTGTTACACCTGAAGGACATACCATTTCACGATCATATCGATTGATGTTTCCTTGCACAAATAACATAGCTGAATATGATGCATTGCTCATAGGATTGAAAATAGCATTAGAATGGCAGATTACAGAGCTCCAGGTCTATGGTGATTCACAACTTGTCATTAATCAAATTAATGATGACTATCAAACTAAAGATGATAAGTTGCTGCCTTACAAGAACATGGTGGATGATTATAAGAAGTATTTTGTGTCAATCAAGTTTTCACAAATCTCAAGGATTGATAATAAAGCTGCGGATGCAATGGCTACCATTGCTTCCTTATTACAACTATCAGAAGATCAAACTAAGTATGAATTCTTGGTGGAACAATTGTTTTTCCCCGCCTATGATAATCCTGAGACCCAATTCATATATCATTTAACCGGTTCTGATTCACCTTTATATGGCAAGACCTATACCTATTTGAAAGATAACATCTTACCTCTGGATTTATCTCGCAACCAAAAAAGGAACTTCATTCGCCAATCATCCCATTATACCTTAATTTCCAATATCCTTTACCAACGTGGTCTTGATGGTACACTCCTTAGATGTCTTAAACGTAACGAATCTGAAAAAGCCTTACAAGAGGTTCATGGTGGTATTTGTGGAACTCATTCAAGTGGTTTGACCTTAGCCAAGAAAATTGTCAGAATGGGATACTATTGGCCTACCATGGAAAAAGATTCTTTTACTTTTGTCAAGAAGTGTTCTAAATGCTAGATCCATGGGAATCTAATTCATGCACCTGCACAGGAATTGCAACCTTTCACTCCGACATGTCCTTTTTCTCAGTGGGGACTAGATCTTGTTGGAAAAATTCATCCTTCATCATCAAATGATCATAAATTCATCATTACAGCTACGGAGTATTTTACAAAGTGGATTGAAGCTGTTCCTTTGACAACAATGACTGGTAAACAAATATCTTCATTTATCCTAAATTATATCATTTGTAGATATGGAATTCCTAATTCTATCATCACTGATAATGGAAGGCCTTTCAAGAATCAAGATGTGGATAAACTTTGTGAAAGATTTCACATCCAACATAGGTTCTCTACACCTTACTATCCACAGGGTAATGGTCAGGCAGAAGCTTCCAACAAAATAATCTTGAAGATCTTGAAGAAGACAGTAAATGATGCCGGTCGTGATTGGCATGCCCAATTAAATCCAGCTTTGTGGGCATACAGAACCAGCATTCGCACACCAACAGGAGCTACCCCATATGCCTTGGTTTATGGAGTAGAAGCAATCTTACCACTAGAGGTTGAAATACCTTCGCTTAGGGTCTCACTCAAGGGATTGATAAGTGATGAAGACTATAGAGTTTCTCGTCTGCAAGAGTTAGAACTGTTAGATGAAAGACGTCAACATGCAACTGATCATTTGAAGGGTTATCAACAGGTTATGTCCCGTAGTTACAATCACAGAGTTAAACCACATAAATTTCAAGTAGGTGACTTAGTCTTAAGAGAAAATCCACGTAATCAACAAGATAGAGAAAAGAAAGGGAAATTTGAACCTAACTGGCTTGGTCCATTTGTCATCATTGCAGCATATGGTTCTGGTGCATATCAGTTATCAACGTCAGAAGGGGACCTGTTTGAAGAGACGATCAATAGCATTCATCTGAAGAAATTCTATGTCTAAAATCAGAAAACGTCCTAAAAAAAATTCAAAAAAAAGAAAAAAGAAAACATCCTGAAAAAATTTCAAAAAAATCAGAAAAATCATGAAAAAGTGCAATAAAAACAAGTGGTGAAAACCTGGCAAACAGGTGCTACTTGTGATCAAAATGGGCTCCTCCATCTATTAGCTTATGTCTTGTATTCACTTTCGGCATCATCCATCCATATCTATCATCTGTATATATCTTTTATATCCATATCATATGACAGGGATCCTTATGTTTCATCATGGCTTGATGAAATTTGTACATATCTTTCATCTTTAGGTTGTGTTTACACTGGGGGAAAAAGCTAAAATATAGATTGTACAAGCAAGGGGCAACGAGCTTTTTGAACATCACAAATAGACACAAAACAGTTTTCCAAAATACAACAAACATTGTTATATCAAATCAACCACAACATGCTTATTCAATGCCAATGGACATCAAAACAACATGTTCCAAATAAATGTCAAAATGAGAATATCAATGATGATAACCAAATTGGATGATCTTAATCTGAATAAATGTTTGAAATACTTTAAGCAAAATTTGAATGGTTGTTTGATTTTTTTTCTATCATATCTCTGGAGCAATTCAATGATGTACTGAACTAGAAAAGCAAGGAAGGAGTATGATTTTTATTTGTTTGTTGTTTGCGAGGAAATCATTAGTACTATGCAAATTGGTCGCGAGACATGCTCTATTACAGGATCATTTATGACATTTCAGAATTTGCATGGGAAATGGGTTAACTCTTGTCTGTTTATGCAAGCAATACTTAGGTCATCTCGGTTCAATTATACCTAGATGCTTGTATTAACTTGCTATATGAAAAATCATGAAAGCAATACTCAGGTCATCACCGGTGCTAACATACCCTTTGATGCTTGTATTAACTTTCAACATTTCAAATGCTCTATGATGATACAAAAAGCACAAATAAGCTCTCCAAATGGCAATATTGTATGGATATCCTGCATGGTTAGTATAGATTGCATTCATGTTAGAATTTGCATTTTACATTCATAGATTTCTCAAAAGCTAGCAAAGTATCAAATGGTTCATATCTTTTCGCATACATGACTGAGTATATTTTAACATTCACAAAAACAACATTTCATACATATTTGCATCAGAAAATCATAAAAATAAAGCATGCATACATAAACATTCATTCACATGTATAAATTGTATTGTACATCATATTCATATAATCATTCATCAAATAGAGTTCATCTCATCTCATATATCATGCATATATATACATCATAAACATGTATAAATTGAGAAATCATTATATCATAACACATCATGCATATAAGAAAATAGACACATTTATCTCATCATAAATCATCGCTGCATTTCATATATCTCAAAAATGAATGTCAAAATATACAAGGATGTCAACTACACATGATATAACATCATAAAAAATGAGACCATCTCAGGGTGTATACAAATATCTCAAAAGAGTATCACAAAAACATCATCTACAATGCACTAGGCAGTGCTATCCTCTGATGGAGCTGGTCTGGGACCTGTACCACCTGCCCCTGATGGACCTGCTCCGCTTGTCCCTGATGGTCCTCCTGGAGGTAATGGCTGTGTGACACCTCTACTGGTAGTATGAGAGTGACTATGAGTAGACTGTGACCGAGTATAACTCTCCCTATGCTCAGGTGGAACAACATCATGATATCTAGTCCTGTAAAACTCGGCCTCCCGGGTGGCTCTGGTAACCTCTCTCATCATGTCACCAGGTAGGGTGCTAGCTGATACTCTTTGTAGACTATCCGCCAAAGCAATGGCCTACTCACCCCGCTATTTGGCCGTATCCCTCTCAGCAGCAACTGAAGTCAACTGTCCCTGCAACTGTGTAATCAAGGCCTGTGCCTGTGCTAGTTGAGTCTGTAAACTCTGTACTGTACTCTGTAGAGATGATATTTGACCTGATACTGCTAGATCTAATGAAGGAGATGGATCTATGTGTCTCATCCGTGGTCCACCTCTACCACCTCTGCTACCTCTCCTACCACCCCTATCATCACCACTATCATCTCCCTCTGAATCATCATCTCCTCCACTATCATCATCATCACTGCCCTCTAAATCATCACCCTTTGAAGCCGAATCTCTCTGTCATCATCTCTGTGTAGCAATAGGAGCAATAGGCTCATCAGGATCAAACATACGTAGTGTAGGATGCTCTAGGATATACTGGTTGTACTCTGGTGTCATCACTGCATCGAGAACATCAACTCGGTAATCCCACATCACTGCTCCTAAACTGGTGAACTCTGCTACTGCTGTCTCATAGGAAATCCGTGGACCCCATACTATAAGCTCTAGCTGTCGCCATGCATAAATGGCCGAACCCACAAGCATACCCTAAATCCGTCCAAACTGCCGACATACTCGTCCAACAAGAAATCTCTCAATGATCCACGGAGTACGCCCAATCAAAAATCTGGATGTACACACATAGGGCATCTCCCTCACATCCTCTGGCCATGCCTCACAATCTAAATATGGCCGCTAGCATACTGTATCCAGACCATCCAAGAGACGCTGCCAATGATCTAGTTTTCCCAGTCTCCGCTGAGCAATAATGTCAGCATATCTCCATCTATACGATCGACCAGTTGGTCGCTGTCCTCAAGTCAATGGCCGCAAAACAACAAAGTGCTCCCATGCCCATATCTATAATAATGAGCAACCAACAGCAAAACTCTGGCCTCTACCATAAACAATATGATGTAACTCATCATACAAGTGAGCAAGCATGCATGTACCCCATGCATACCGTGTCCCCTGCATCACCATACTCTCTAGCACACGACCCCATCCGATCGCGAACCCCTTCAACCTATGGTCGGGGCACAACACACCTCCAATGAATCCTACAAGTACAGACGGTAAAGGTGGATATGTATCTGTCATCTCACCCCATGGGATGAAATATCCGCAATGTGATCATCTCTGAAAATCCTCCTCAAAGCATCAGTGCATCCAACCTCTCGGCTATCAAAAACCACTATCTCCCCCATCACTGGGATCCTTAGGATGCGATATACGTCCTCAGGGGTCACTGTAATATCTCCAGTCGGTAAATGAAATGTGTTGGTGTCACTATGCCACCGCTCAATGAGTGCTGTCAATAAAGCCCTGTTGAGGCGAACCTCAGGCATATCAAGCAATGACCTCAATCCACAGGCCTCAATCACTTCTCGATTTGGCTGTAACAACTGTGGAATCAATATCCATGTACTTGGAAATGTCTCTCGTGACTGCAATACGCCCAATCTCTCCTATTGACATATCATGACAAAGCAAAATCAATATCAAATCATCACGATTTATCAATCAAATCTAAATATCAAACTATTTGTTTTTCATTTTCATGGAAAGCACATAATCAACATCGTGTTTATTTTTAACAACTTTAGAAATAAACATATCAATCAAACTATTTGTTTTTCATTTTCATGGAAAGCAGATAATCAACATCATGTTTGTTTTTAACAACTTTAGAAATAAACACATCAATCAAAACTATTTTTTTTTCATCATCATGGAAGGGAGATAATCATAATCATCTTTGTTTTTAACAACTTTAAAAGCAAATCTATCAGTTCTTATTTGTTTTCCAATAACTTTGGGAACAAATTTATCACTCACAACAATAGTCAATCATGGGCACTACATAATTCATCAAAGGCGCTATAATATCAAGGGCGCTACAAAATATATCATGGGCGCTACACTTTTCATTACGGGCGCTACTAAAACAAATGCGCTACGGAAATCATTAAGAGCGCTGCAAAAATTCTCAAATGCGCTACGAAATTAAATGCGCTATGGAAATTATCATAGGCGCTATGAAAAACCTTAAGGGCGCTAAAACACAATACTTCATGCCTTAAACATTGAAAAGCATGCTTCAAACGGAAAATTTTCAAAACGCAGGAGTTTCACGGGGTACATACCGGGGGTCCGTAGTGTGTTGGCCGTTGATGTCATCGAATGCGCTCGAAACGGTGCTGGTGAACGGGAAGTGCCATCTTTCTCACTCCAGAGCTCAAAATTTGCAAATTTTATTAGGTTAAAATGGAAAATGACATGGAAAACGACATTTTTAACCTATATAATGGTAAAATTGGGGAATTTTATCACATTTTAACAAAGTAGGGGTAATTTTTGACATTAATTTTCATTTTATATCTTTCCGGGTCAGTTTCTTCACATCATTATGTTCGAACGATGAATCGGCATTTTTAAAATCATAAAATTCAAAAATTCAAAAAAAATTCACAAAAATCAAAATCTTATCAATTCATCGTTCGAGGGGGCATATACCTATCAATATTCGACAGTTAACATCTGGGGAAAATTTCAAAATTCTTTGAAGCAATCTGTAAGACACATCACTTCAAAGAGGGGCAAAATGTATACACCTAAAAATGGTCACATCGCATTGTCTGGTAATTAATTAAATATTTTTAATATTTAATTAAATCTCCGAATTCCATCTACGTATAAATAAATTTAAATAATTTATTTATATTTGTTCATTCTTTCATTTCGATTAAATAAATAAGTTTATTTAATCATCTTTTCTTATTCATTTCTTAATTAATTAAATAAACATTATGATTTATTTATATTAATTATCAATAATCTTGACTTGGATATTTTATTCAAATAAAGATTAAATATTCCTCCCTTTTAAATATATTATTCTAAAATCCTTTCACAATTGAATATTCAAAATATTTAATTAAATTCTTCTAATATCAATTTGCAATTAAATATTTCTAAAATATTTAATTAATTCTTCTAAAGTCACATTACAATTAAATATTACAAAATATTTAATTAAATATTCCATAGTGCAAAAATGAAATTCAATAAATGAAATTAAATAAATTTATTTATTTAGTTTGGGGATTATCTTCAACACACGTGAAACAAACTGCCGAAACAGAAAAATTAATTTTCTCTATTTCTGTGCAGGCTTGTTCCTGTGGGTTGAAGACAAGCATCCATTCTTCTCTCCAACCTTCCAACCTCTTCCATCTTCTTCTCAACCTCTCCATCTCTCACCTTTCAAATCTACCAGACAACCTTATGGCCGTTGATTCTTGCCAGCCAGGATTGTCCCTGTAAAAAGCTATAAATAAGACTGCCGGGTCTTTGAATTGATATAGAAGCTTTCAGTAGGAAAATTATAGTCAATTTGCATAATCCTTTTAGCATTCATAGTGTTCAAGCAGCATAACATAGTATAGAATCATGGCATATCTATTTCATATCATAGCATACTCCATTTACAGCCCCTTGTGCATAATTCACAGTCCCTGTCCATATCCGTCAACATTTTCACTTTCACTAGTATCTAGGATAGAATTTCCTTTGCATACTCATTCTGCAGACAGCCATTTGGAGAAGCTGAGCTTACACAATCTGAGAGCAGTAGCTTCGAACAAATCTCTGGAGATAGAGAAAGATGGAATGCTTCTGAAGAAATTTCTATTTTATTTCAATTACATTTCAGCTTTCTTTAGTTTAAAGTTCTATCAATTGTGTGTTTTTGTTTTCAATTTGATTGCATAAATCTAACATACACACATATCAATAGAGCAAAAGATACAATCAAAGAGTAAAACCTAGAAAATTTTAGGTTGGTGACTTGGTCTTAAAAGAAAATCCTCGAAAGCAACAAGATAGAGAAAAGAAAGGGAAGTTTGAACCTAACTGGCTAGGTCCTTTTGTGGTTAAATCAGTCTATGGATCTGGAGCTTATCAGCTGACTACACCAGAAGGAGATTTGTTTGATGAACCTATCAATAGTTTCCATCTTAGGAAATTATACACCTGAATCGTCTAGTGCATGGTTACAGTCAAAATGGTTGCCTTGATGAAAACCTGGCAAACAGGCGTCTTGGTGACAGAAAAATACAAAAAAAAATCAAGAAAAGAGAAAAATACAAAGAAATCACAAAATATGAAAAAGGGCAATAAAAAAACATGGTGAAAACCTGGAAGCAGGTAGTACTTGTGATTTAAACTAGCTTTTCTATTTTTAGATGCATGTCTTGGTCATTCACTTTTGCCATCTTTCTTCTTATCATTGGCAGGAAACCTCATATACATATCTTGACAATGTGGTCGTGTCTCACCCTAGCTTGGGGGAAAAGTCTAGAACTCACTGGGGGAAATAAACTTTGAGCTTAATCAAATAGAAAAACAATAGTATGAAAACGAAGAAAACACAATGATCATATGAAAACTCAACATTGAACATACATCAAACATCAAAACATTTCGAACAATCAACCATCCATATCAAACAATTGAAATCAAATCAATCAAAACAACTTAGGATGGATGATATTCTTTTGAATCATGATTTATTGCTTTAGCTTGAATGTTCAAATGTTGTACTTTAATTTTTGTTATCATTTCTTTGGAGCAACTCGATGATGTATTGAACTAGAGAAGCTAGGAAGGAGAATGGCATTTTCTTTGTCTACTGTCTACGAGTTGATCATTATTATTGTGTGAATTTTCATGAGACGTTCTCTACAAAGTATCACTGATGACATTCCGAATTCACATAGGAAAATGATTTATTTTTGTTTGTTTACGCAAATAATGCTCAGGTCATCTTAGTTTAATTATACCTAGATGCTTGTCTTAACTTGCAATATCAAAAATCATGAAAGTAGTACTCAAGTCATCATTGGTCCAAATTATACCACTGATTCTTGTACTCACTTTCAACATTTTAAAGGCTCAGTGATGATAAAAATCACGATAAATGGACTATTAAGATGACAACTTTGGCATATGTAATTTTGCATGGTTAAATTAGATTGCATTTATGTTAGTTTTGTATCTGTAGAGTAATTTATTCCAAAGACTGGTGGAGATCTCAAAAATGATGTTATATTTTATCATTAATGGATTGAGTATACTTGGAATTAACAAAAACATTATCATTCTCATGTAGTTGCATGATCATTGGAATTGATACATTGGAAGGCATTATTATATCATTTAATCATTCATACATTCAATCATATATTTGCATTTATCATATCATATTTTCATCCATGCATCACATCATATAATTGCATAAGAAAAATATCAAAAACAAATTGTTACATTGTCACATTTACATGAGCATTATCATATCATACATCATCAATAAAAGTATCATCATATTGATCATTCATTCATCCACTCATTATATCATATATTTGCATTTGAAATACAAAAAAATAAAGTGCATTGTATCCCATTTGCATCATAATGTCATATATCATTGAAACATCATATCCAAAACCATACATATGGTTGCATTATCATATCATTTGTGTATATACATTATCATACATTTATCAGTCCATGTAAATACTATGGGTACTATGCATCTATATATCATCATTATAGGCATAATCACATTTAACATCATTAATAAAACATCATAACATGTTATGATGATCATAATATTGCATCCATAACATCATCATTAAAAGCATCACATGGCATATAGAACATGAAATTAAATGCATCCATCATAGACATCCATCATAGAACCATATAGAACACATAGATTGATATTTAATCTGCTACATATCATATAAATCTAAAAAATCATAATGTCAAGTATATAATGATGTCTGAAATGTAAAGAGATACCACATCAAAATGGCCACGAATAAAAAAAAGTCAGAGTATACATCATCTCTCAAAAGACATCAAAGAATCTAAACATGAAGCTATGTGCTACTAGCCCCAAATTGTGCTGGTATCTCTGGACCAGTGCCTCTGCCACCAGACGTACTCGGATCTCCCGGATCTCTCGGACGAGGCTGTGTCACAACCCTTCTAGTAGTCTTGGAGTGGGTCCTTCCAGATCTGGACTGAGCATAACTATCTCTCTGCTCTTCTGGAACTACATCCTAGTATGAACCTCTATAATACTCGGCCTCTCCACTATTGAATTTGACACCATTTTCCGACGGACGTTCGTCGGTGATTTGAAAAATCTTTGTCGGAATAACAAAAAAATGAAGAAAAAATTTTCGTCGCAAGTCTAACGATGAATTAAACATCAAAATAACGTCGCAGATTCATCAGTCGTTGGCATCATAAAATGGCTCAGATGTTTGTCAGAATATCGACAAAATGGGTGTCAAAAGAACACCAAAAGTTCGTTGCCATTTCGAAAAAATGGGAAATTATTTACGATGAAGCCTTCGTCGCAGCTAAGCAAATTCATTGGACCTTTTATGTGATTCGTCGACGACGTTCGTCGAAATTGCAATGAAATGGGTAAGGAGTTATGACGAAGCCTTCGTCGTAGCTAAGCAACTTTTTCAGACCTTTTCTGTCATTTTTCGGTGGACTTCGTCAAAATTGCAACGAAATGGACAAGGAGTTATGACACAACCTTCATCACAGCTATAGCAACTTTTTTAGAACTTTTCGTTGATTCGTTAGTTGTGTTCGTCGAAATTTCAATGAAACAATGCAATTTTTTTTTTAAAAAATATTGGTTTTAAATGTACCATCAGTGAGATATCAATCAAGTCGTATCCCTTCATATTCAAATCTCGGGAAATTATTTTATTTAGTCATTTTCCATGTTTATTAGACACTTGCTGAGACATCATGTAGTTTCGCCGACGCCTTGAGTCTCTTCGACAGTTAATATTACATATCACTTTGGTGTCACATAGTCTCATTGATGTTCTGAGTCTCATCGATAGCCAATAGATCATATGTCGCTATGGTGTGCCATGCAGTCATACTGACGTTCTGAGTCTCCTCGAGAATTATTCCTTCGGTCTTAGTGTATTGCTACGATTCTCACCAATGATAACTTATCGCTGTGACTTTGGGGGTCGCTAGGAATTTCCTTCGATTACTTAATAGCTTACAATCAAACTTGAGCTTGAAATTACAAAACATAATATCATGCCGATTAATTTTACCATTGCTATTCCAGACCTTCAGCTTATGATAGAATAAGTACCAAATTTCCTGAGCATAAAGACATTCAAAAAAAATATGTTTGAGAGTTTTCCGAGTCCTATAGATATTGCAGATTTCAACACTTTCATGGTTAGATTTATAGGGATCTATCTTTTTCATTAATGTAGAGGTAGGTAAAGGAGAAATAATTATAATTGTAACACTATACATAGTCTAGTAAATTATGTTCGTAATTTGTGTTCAATGGACCTCAATTTTATCATTATACTGCCCATCTAATACCATATTTTAATCCAGGGTTCAACTACCTCAGATCTAAAGAAGCACCTTCACTTAACCATTTAAAGTACTATAAAATAAGGTAAGACTTTTACTTGAGAAAGATTGGGTACATTGGTAGGATTAAAGTTCTTGCAATCATCGGGATTTATTGGTACACAAACACAACCTGTAACATATGAAGTAATGGATGACTACAAGTTAGTGAAATGGTCCTTAATATGTGAGTGGTTTGCAAATTGATTGGTAGAAAATAAGGTTACAAACAGATCTACATGAAAAATTATGAGGACAATCTACTGTAATCATCAAAATAGATGAAAAGTGCAAAGGAAAGAGCCAAGCTACATCTCTAGAGCCTAAAAAAAACACATGCAAGAAACATAAAAAAAAGAACAAACCAGTTTTTGGATGAATACAAAATGGTGCCTTTAGCAAGTGATTCATATGCTTTCACACCTGACACAGGACATTAAGAAGATTTTAGTCTTCCTTTGTGAAATTAACTACTTATAGAATAAACCCAGAAACCAATATTATATACCTCCATGTCTAGCCGAGGGTAGGTATAAGAGAAAAAAATTTCTTCAATGCAATGCCAAAAATATCAATGTGTGTGTAGGTTTGTATTACTCAAAATATCATTTCACTGCCTAAGGAAAAATACCAAAGTGATGTTTTAAATTTCAATCTTCACATAGGCTCCCTTATTGCTACACATGCATATACAAGCATTATTCGATCTCTAAAATATTCAAATATTAAGGATTTAATTAGCTATAAGATGGAAAGTTGTTGTTTGGACATAATCCATCATCTTTTACATATCTTTATTCACTCCTAGCGCTTCAAATAAATTTGTGTAAATGAGATAGAAATGTGAATCTTTTATGACAAAGAAAATTATTAAAAGGAGGGGGGAGAGAGCAAAGGGTAGGGGGAAAGAGAATGCTTGAATGCATAGAAAAGTATAACATTTTTATCATTATAACAATGAAATGAATCTTAAGTTCAAAGCATTAATACCATTTACAAAATTTATGATCAAGAGTGAATGTAAGTAGAGAAACTTTTGCATACCTGCAGATGGTACAAAATTTCATGGTTAAGTCGAAGCTTCCCATCAACAACAAGATCCAAATATCCACGTATCTATCTCAATCAAGCCTCTAAACCCTTCAGAGCTTTCAATTTTTCCACTAACCTATGATGCACAAAAGTCAAATTTTAGAGTTATGTCACCACTAAAAACAAAAGAAACAGAGCTTTGAAACCAAATCCACACACAACACAATGTGGTATTCATACAAAGCCATACAAAAAAACTAAACTCAGAACATTGGAATGGAAACAACTTCAAATTATGATGTAGAGCATGGATTCAAGGTATAAAGAATCATTTTTCTACCACCATAGTGAAAAGTTAGCACTTTCTTTCATCTTTGCATATTGGTTTGATGCTTCAAACGATGCATTTCTTATATTGAAAAGTTCATTACCTTATTGAGCTTCTCTTTGTTTCGAGAATAGTTTAATATTCTCTACTTAACAGGGCCAACCATGTGACAGTGGAAGGTCATTTGGCCCCTCCCTCCCCTCACATCACTCTCAATTCCCCATACCCAATCATATAACATTAATCATTCATTCATCCATTAATAACATACAACATTCATTCATTCATCCATTAAGAACATATAACAGTCATTCATTCATCCATTAATAACATATAACATTCATTCATTAACATATAACATTCATTAATTAACACATTCACATTCATTCATTAACATATAATATTCATTCTTTTAGTTTTTACATATTATCAAAAATATGGTTGTCATGATATGATTACAATCACTTTTTTTTTGTTTCTTTTTTAAAGCTACATAAAGCTGAAGTGGAGTATCATTTTCTAAATCAACATCTATCCCCCCTTTAGTTGTTTTTCCCTCTGCTCGTGATCTTAATGTATGCCTAGTAGTATGCTTATGACGTGGACGCCGTTGCAAGGGGGGTCTGCTGCAATAAGAAAGAAATGTTAAATTGATATGTTTTATTATTATTGTTACAAGTATTTAATTAATTAAAAGAACATTAGAGTGGTTCTCTTTACCTAATGGGTCCACATCATGTTCTTGAACTTTTGTTATAGACTCATGCTCAACATGTTGAACACCCTCTAAATCCTGATCTGCAGTTGAAACATGAAAGGTTACATTAATTAGTACACCAATTGAAACTAAATATGTTTAAAAGAACATGAGGGTGGTCCTCTTTACCTGATGGGGCCACAACATTCTCCTGATCTTCTCTAGCCTGATCATGCTCAACACGTTGATCACACTCTACATGCTCTAAATTTGAAACACGAAAGGTTACATTAATTAATACACCAATTGAAATTAAATATGTTTAAAAGAACTTTAGAGTGGTCCTCTTTACCTGATGGGGCCACATCATGTTTCTGATCTTCTCTAGCCTGATCATGCTCAACATGTTGATCACGCTCTACATGCTCTAAAGTACCGGGATGCACACCATGAACTTCATCTGCAGGTTGTGCTCCACCCTCACCAGACTGCATTCCAATGTCATGTGCAGTATTATCATTGCTTGAATGTTTTAAAAAAATAGGCATGCAATTACTTTATGGTGGAAATTAATATTGAATAGATTGCACAAGTATTCAATTTTAAATAAACTTTATTGAGTTTATTTACCTGCATGTTGGATGTAGTGGAATGTTGTGTTTTCCCAATCAAGACTCTTAGGCGTTCAGCCATGACTCCATAGCCTTGTTGGAAGGCAATCTTCAGGTCATCTTCTGTGGGAATTTTGTTGAATTCAGAGCCCTACATTTTTTAATAAGATCATGACTTTTGCTTCTATGGTGTGATAAAACCAAAATTGTTTTCAATTTAGTATTTGGATACTATATTTAATTTATTGATACTTACAATTCATGCAACTAATTTCATATAACCACCAGAGCCAAGTTTGTGCTACCTGTGTTTTTCTAGTCTTTCCTTTGTTGCCTTCGATGAGTCGGACAACCTATGAAAATTTTGAAATACGTTAGATTATGTAAAAAGAAAGAGTAATCAGTATATAATTACATTGTTGATAGTATCACATACCTTCCTTGGCCTGGTGGTGTCTTTCCTTTTTTCTTTTCAACCTTCTCCTTTCCATCCAACACCAAGTCCTTCCACTCCCTCTCTGGAATCATGGGGGACGCTTGTACTTTTTTTTTCTTCTCTAAATGCGACCTATATTGGTCCCTCACATACTTTAGATGGGTACAAGCTTTCTGAAGGACCTTGGTTCAGTTGAATGTTTTATCACCGAACAACACAACTAAATGGCTAATGAGCTCATCTTTTAAATCTTAATTTTGGGCATTCCACTATGTACGTATGGTGGGCTTGAAGAGCTCCAATGTAATATCACTTAGATGTTTATAAAAAACATCATTTCTTGCAAAATGATCATGGGGTCAATAGTCTAAAAGGAGCAATCAATAAGTAAATTTCAATTGGATTATATACAATAATAATTAAAACATTTTAAAGTGCCTAGGACCTTCTCTATCTTTATGGGAACGAAATCCTTGGTCACCACAAGCATGACCGGCAATGTTCCTGTACTAGTAATACGGGAAGATCTAGGAAATGCTGCTAAAACATCACCACAAAATGCATGATATCTACTTCATCAAATTAAATATTGTTAAAGTGAAGTCGAACATTATAACATACCACAATAAATTTTTAGCCCTGGGGCATCATGAATTGTCCATACAAGCATTGCATGGAATTGAAATTGTCTTTGTCTTATTGGTCTAGAGACGTCATACATAGTGACGCCATTCCATAACTTTAGTAACTCGAGTCAATAAGAGGCTCTATATATACATTCATATCTTTAACTTGGTACTTACCTAGTTGAATGAACATAAATATTACATAATTATTATAACCATTTTACTGCAATATATATAAATTAATATACATGACTATTCAATGAAAAAAATATGTCATTATGCAACAAATAAGACAAATGAGATGCTACTACATTAAAGAAAATTGATGTAAACAAATACTTGGAATAATCATTGACAACATTATGTGCTCCCTCTTTATTGACATCCATGGAGGAATGTTATTGTTGATAACAAAAATAGGCCACACTGAGTAAATGGATCACATTTCTCCAAATGGATTGACACCGTCCGCTCTCAATGAAAGCCTGAGATTACGAGGTTCTTCTTTAAAGTGTGACCATTTTTCCTCCATGTCCCTAAATGCAGAACCATCCATAGGCATTCAAAGAATGTCATCTCCACTTCTATTCCGTGCATGGTAATCCATAAATTGCGCTAAGCTTTCACACCTAAATAATCGTTGCATACGTGGAATAATGGGAATATAACAAAGAACCTTGTGAGGCACCTTTTTTATTAGTTGATCTATTTGATATCTACTGATATGACATTCCAAGCATTCTGTTGCAAATTCCTATTGTTTATGATATATAATATGATCATTGGGGCATGCATCTATTACTTGATACTCCATTCCGATATTTTTCATAATGGCAGATAAATCTCGGTATGAGCAAGGTAAAATATTTGATGGTGGTAGCAAAAATTCACTAATCAACCTACAACAAAAAATAATTTGTTAATATAAAGAATATTAATGGTACATATTTCATCCTTTATTTACAAGTGATGAACTAACAATAATTAAAATAGATGAAAAAATATGACATATATGACATACCTTAACATCCGTGAGATTGCTATGTTTGGTAAACCATTCATAACCTTCAAGTTCAACAACAACAATACAGTAGAGAGAAGAGTTGTTTGGGAGCCTTTATAAAGGGGATCGTATGCCTTCTCAAGTACAGGTAAATCATGAACATCATCAAAGTCATCTTGATCATCATGATCAATTCTGCCACTAAATGTGTCATGGATCAATGTATTCGTACCATCATCTTCAACTGTGTTTTCTGGTGCATGATCATCTTCTTTCATAGGATCATTAACTTCATCTTCGATATTCACAGCTCCATGTTCATCCACTTGCAAAACCACATTCTTCGGGCCATGATAATCCATATCATCTGCCCTAGGGCGCTCCACCTTTATAATAATGATAGACACAAATAAACCATGATCATGATCAAGTGATTATATATATATATATATATATATATATATATATATATATATATATATATATAAAATGTTAAAACGATATAAGCATTTACAAATTTAGTCAATATAAACACATATAATGAACAACTTACCAATGGATGATAATCATGCCCCCCTTCAACGTGACCATGTTACCTACAATGTTTCTCAGTTGTTGTGATTAAAAGTCATATCGTCTTTAAGCCCTTGCAATTATTGTAAGGACAATAACATTTCCCATCACCCTTTCTTTTCAATCTAGCCCACAATCTATCAAGTGTTTCTTCATTTTGTTCTAGACTAATATTATCTAACATGTTTTTTCTTTACCAAGCTTGACTATTTAGATCTTCAAAAATATCAAGAGCTCACACTCCAATAATTTTTATTCATAGACAAGTAACAAAATCTAATAATTCTTATAATTTTACACCCAAAAAATTGGCATACAACCACCCTTACGAAAGAAGATGAAGTAAAGTTAATGACCCCAAAAAACACTTTAAAATGCTAATTCCAAAACTTATTAAATTCTGATTTTACTATGATTTCCAACCGTTAAGACTCCTAAAATCATAATATTGAACTTGATCGCAAACTTCCTATAACGATGGAGGTAGTGAGCTAGTAAGAGCAAGTGACCCATTCTTAAGGAGCAACAAGTCAGAATCATCATTGCTAATGTCAATACAGATTTATCATTTTAGTTAAAGATGCAATGTGTCACTTCTTATGATGAGCTTATCCCTAGGGCCCTCAACATTAAGAGAACCCTAATCACACAAGGAAGCACACACTAGTAGAATTTTGCAAATAAATGACTAGGTGACTAAAACTTTTAGTCACAACAACTAAAAAAGACTAAATTCTGCTCATTTTTTGCAACTCAGCTATAAATGAGTAAATAAATTACTAGTTTGGTCATTGATTAAAAAATATTTAGTCACACAAATAAAAATGACTAAATAGTTAGTCATTTATTTAGTCACAATCCATTTGAATAAATCATTTAAGGAATCAAGAATATAGCCTGCCAAAATACTACAAAACTTTAATAAACATACCCTAAAACTTTTGTCAAAATCTTATTTTTAGGCGTAGCCCACTAGAATGGAGTTTTCATTTTAATAAACATACTCTAAAACCTCGTCAAAACATTATTTTCAAGCATAAATTTGCCAAAATGGAAGTGTTTCCGTAAGGGAATGATGAGGAGAATGGTGAGGAGATATTATTATTGAAGAGGCATAGGATTCATTGATGCTTATCTCATTCCTACTCTTCTCAACAAATCTCACATTGTTCCCCCTACTATTTGTAATCTAGGTATTTACTTGACATATATTTGCATAATCTCAAATTCCTTCAGAGGCTTTTGAAGTATCAATGTATCCTATATGGGGTTTAGAATGATTTCTTTTAATTAAAAAAATAAATAAATGATGTATTTCCCTGTAATTAGATAATGTGGAGATCTCCTAAATCTGCCCCAGCACACTATCCTATTTGGCAATGTATTCATTACTCCAGCTACTAGGTTTTTGCATGTGACATCTTTAATATCTTCATGGCTGTGGTTTTAAATATATCTCATTCTTTTCTTTAATCCTTTTCATGGTAACCCTTGAGTTCCATAATCCACCTTCAATCTCTAGAGCGGTGTCTTAGCTAGGCATGGTAATGCATATAAAAGCAAGTCCTTCATACCTTCCATTGTTCCAAACCACCACTCAACGCCTTTAGCAAAATGTTTCCTCCATAAGCACAATAGCATGTTTTTAAAATCATGGTGCAGAGTGATTGACCATTAAAGGTCACCACTTTCATCATGAAGATACAATGATATTTTGTCTTCAAACTCAAGGCATTATGCAAGATAACATTGTGAATTGTTTGTTGTGTATGATTTGATTTTCTTGCACATTTACTGCTTTGCTAACTTCCTTTAAGACTGGGTATTGCACCCTTAGCTGCAATCTCAAACAACTCACTCACTAAAACTTGAATATTCTTTCATGAGCATCCTTCTATAAAATCAAACTATGCCCTATAGACTGCCTACTTATAACAATAGACTCATTGTTTCATGTTATTGTAGTTCTTAAGATCCTTCAACCTTATTGACACTTCACAGTCCACAAGGTATTATTCACTATTCTCCCATCTTTGATGAGTTTCATAACACTGCTCAAACATGCAATCCACTACCTCCATTATACATTAATGGCTAAGAAGAAATATTGAACCTATGATTACCACTGTTACTTAATTTGGACAGTCATTCCCTGATTGCATTTGAAAAATGCTTAAGGTCAGCAAGGGGGTAAGGAAACTCACTATTAAAATCTCCACTTTACTATGCAAGGTTTGAGCTTTATTATCTTGTCACTGCTCAGCCTCTTTTTGACTATCACATCTCAAGTGATTGTCATTTTTCTTACCGTAGATTGCATTTCCCAATGCCACTAAGCTACATAGTGTGCTTGTTATTGGCTACAATCTTTAGATTGCAATATTTTTTTATTACCTACAATGTCTCAATCTTTCTGGTATTGCAACCTCACTAATCCGCTATAGTTATTGTTTATGTTTCTACGGAGGCCTAGGGTTTGTACCCTAATCATGCTCTTACCAATGCTTTTGTTGGTATTAAAAAACAACCTTAAACCTTGGGTCAGAAAATTAGTTGTCTTGACAAAGTTGTGGTATGATCTTGGATTGTATCCTAGAGTGTGTGGGAAGCTTGTGTTTGATCATTAAGGTATGTAAACCTGATCAGGGAAATGTATCCTAATATCATGGGTCTTGCTTTAATACTTTCCATATTGGTTATTAGCAGATCACATTATTATAGTTTGCGGTAACCCAAGATTGCATTCAAGTATGTAACAAACTTGGTTTGTAGTTTAAGCTATACAATTTTTAGTAACATTCATAAGGTTTAGAAAATCTTGATCACTCTATAGAATAGCCCATTAAACATGGGTTGTGCTTGAATGCACCACATAATTGATATAACACAACCACTCTGCATATCAACCAGAGTTATAGGCTCTTTATTACAGCAAGCGGTAATCACTCTTCGATCATGCTATAATTACATCCTAACTTGTTAAACTTGAGACAACCTAAATGCACCCAATGATGATTGACACCTATATTATACAACCTGAATTAACTACATTATATGAGTGCCTCCATTTCTATCACAACATAGCCACATTAAACTTGGGTCACACATGAATGCATCCTGTATTTGTTATAGCACAACTTGCCACATGACCAATAGAGTTATGGATCACATAATTACAGTCACAAGAATCTGTTCCTTGGTTGTGATCTTATGGTGATTCCACACAACAAAATCTGGACATGAAATTCTCAAAACCCTAAACCTCTAAAAATGAAATCTGATGAGATGTTGCTTTAAAATATGATTTTCAAACCTGGAACTACAAATCTGACTTCACAACTAAATTATGCAAAAAGACAATGACTACCCTCAACCTGGCGATATCTTCTTGATTTTTTTTAAATTTTTCCCAAGAAAATTGTCCTTAGTTCTCCACAAACCGTCTCAAGTAGAGGAAAACACTGTCACAATAAATCAGGCGCGAACTCACTTTTCTTTATGTTGGCCACAATTTGATTTTTTTTCTATTTATCATGTTTTTTGAAATTTTGACAAGACTGATAGTCGACATTTCGACGAACGTTGGGGATAAACTTTCAAAAATTGAAAATTACACATCAAATTTTACAAGCACCCGACAAAACATCAAATTATACATATTTCGTCGAACATTTTTGTCAAATTTTGTAGTCAAATGAGTTAGTGCTCGAACCACACGGGTAACCTCTCTCATGTAATTGGCTATGAAGGTACCCTCAACAACTCTCTATAGTCTATCTGCAATCCATGTGTCTACTCTACAGTCTATCTGGCTACTTCTCTCTCTGCTCTCAAGGAGGCTATCTATTCCTATGTAGTTATCAACTGTGTCTAGACCTATGAGAGAGCCTATGCCTATGTCTGCATTTGTCCCTGTTTCTGGACTGGTAACCCCTAGGCCTATGCAAGCTGACCCTGTAGTGTCTGAACCTGAACCTACAGGCTGGAAATCTGGGTTTGCTGCTGTTGGGAGGGAACAACAATCCACACATGCTTCTCAGCTGCTGCTACCAGTGATCGCCTCTTACAAGGCACCCTGAAGTATCTAACATCAAATGCTGGACCTTCTGCACCATCATCTCCTCCATTCCCATCCTGATCTCCATGTCCCTCCTCATCATCATTGTCCTCCTCATCATCACTACTCTCCACATCCTCCTCCTCCTCCTCCTCATCTCCATCATATATCCTTTGTCGGTGTCCATGTGCAACTTCCATCTCCTCATTATCTAGTATTAGAATTAGCACATCTGGAATAGAGATCCATGGGAATGGATGTAAAATGATATACTATGCATAACTATGGTGATCAGAGCCTCAATGATCTCAGGATGAATCTACCAAATAAAGGGATATAAACCCTGGTACTTTTGTACTATAGCATCAATGATAGGTCGGGTCCCCACTCAGTGGCATCTATCTGACACCAGGCATAATGTGCAACACCCTGGGGCATGCCCTGTACTATGCCATATTGTCTAAGCACCCTCCTCAACAAAAATATCTCAATGATGTAATATGTCCTACCAATTAGGTACATGGAATGGCATAAGTATGGCATGTTTGTATCATCCTTTGGCCAGCGCTCACAATCAAGATAGGGCCACCATGTAACTATTTCTATGTCATCAAGGATTCTCCTCCAATACTCTGATTTTCCTAGTCTAGGTTGAGCAAGATGAACATATGGCCTCATGGCGGGTCATTGTTTGACTATAACTAGACGAGTAACCACTATATGCTCCCACACCCACACCTGAAGTAATGTAACTCTTGAAGACAAAATAGCCCCTCTAAGGTAGACCGCCTAATGCAAATTGTGTATAGGTGGGCAAGCATGCACATACCATAAGCATATCTAGTACCATGGACAATCATACTCTCTAGAATGCAACCCCATCCAATTGAAAGTCCCTTTGACCTGTGATCAGGAAAAAGGAACCCTCTAATGAAACAAACAAGTATAACAGGAAAAGTAGCATAGGAATCAACTATCTCTCACCATGGAAGCTCGTATCCATAGATTGTATCATCCTGAAATACTTAGTGCAGTGCTTCAGTCCCACCTTGCTTAGTAGAATCATAGAGTACCAACTCCCCAACAACAAGTATCCATAAAATCTGCCATACATCCTCAGGAGTGATTGTCAACTCACCAGTAGGAAGGTGGAAGGTATTGTGCTCACTATGCCATCTCTTTGCTAAGGCTGTCAATAGTCCCTGATTAATCCTATTCTGGGGCATATCTAGAAGAGAGGACACACCACATCATGCGATAACTGCTATCTCATGCTACACTAGCTGTGGTATCAAATCAAATGTCCTAGGAAACCATTCTTGAATCTATAAGTTTGTCAAAGACTCCTCTCATCACAAAATATCAAAATTTAGTAATCTTTGTTAATTAATCAAACATCAACCAACCTATCAAATCTAATCAGCTCTGGTGAGACTTTGATCACATCTCGTGAGTAGCTATCATTGAACCTTGCCTATCATGAGGTCAATCATCAAATTGTATACACCTAAAAATGGTCACATTATAATAAGTCTGTAATTAATTAAATACAAGTTATTTAATTAATCTCTAATTCAATCTACATATAAATGAATTTAAATGATTTATTTATATTGTTCATTTTCTGCATTCTTCTATTTTAATTAAATAAGTTTTGTAACTTAATTAATTTAATCGCTTTTTCATTTCTTCTTAATTAATTAAATAAGTTTCACATTTATTTAATTCAATTATCACATTGCTTTATTAAATATTCTTCTCTTTCCAAATTATAAAATCACTCTTAAATCTTCTAAATATTCTTCTTTTCCAAATCATAAAATCATCTTTAAATCTTCTAAAAAACCATCTCACTTATAATTAAATATTTTAAATATTTAATTAGAAACTTTTTATCCTCTTTTCACACATAATTAAATATTTTAATATATTTAATTAGAAGCTTCCAAATCCACATGTCACAAGAAATTAAATAATTTAATTATTTAATTATTGAACTATCTTCAACCACCAAAACTAATTCATAACTAAACTTGACAAATGGCAAGTTTCCTCTTTTTTTGAGTGAAATGTTTTTGTGGGAAGGAAACATCTTCCTTCTTTTTCTCTAGCCTCCATCTTTCTCTCCAACTTCTCCATCTCTCACCGTTCATCTTACTAGACACAATATCAACCGTTGATATTTGCCAAATAAGCTTTTGCCTCCAAAAATCTATAAATAATACCTCTTGGCTCTTTAAAAATCGTGGACTATTTGCATAACATGAGCATTATAGTTGAATAATCAAGCATTTAACATCTTAATATCCTAGATTTCATAATCATAGCACATCAACTTAGCTTTTATCATCTTAGCATAAGTAATTGTGGTAGAATAGCTTGCATAATTTGTTCTTTATTTCATTATCATAGTTTCATTATTTCACATCATTTAGCATAAGAATGCATGCTACATATCATATCATTCTCTAGGTTGTCATTCTGTTGAGTTGTTGCTTATATAATCTGAGAGCAAGCAACTTAAGATGAATCCTTGGAGATAGAGGACAATGGGATGGTTTTGAAGAATTTGTTGGGTTTGAAGTTTGTTTAATTTTAAATTAGATTCTTTTGATACAATGTTTCATTGGTGTGTTGTTTAACATGTTTGTTGATTCCACATATTTACACCACACATTTTTGGCGCCCACCATGGGGCTCTTGCGCCATTTTTAATATTTTATTGTAGGTTTTCTGGCAGGTCACGACTGGAGACATGAATTAGTGCATACAACACCCGTTCTAGCACATATAATTGATTCTCTAGCACATACAATTGATTCTCCAACACATTTGAATACTATTCCAGTGCATCTAACTAATTTCATAGCACATCTATCTATTTCTATAGTGCATCTAACTAATTCTATAGCGCATATGACTATTTTTGTAGTGCATATGACCTATGTTCTAGCACATTTGTAATTTGTAAAATTTGTTGTCTGGATCCGATGTGACTGTGACCAGTGGTTTTTTTTGTTGTTTTCAAATTAAAATGAACTAATCCTAGGGTAGTCATTTGGATTAAAATGAACCAATCCTAGGGTAGTCATTTGGATTAAAATGAACCAATCCTAGGGTAGCCATTTGGATTAAAATACACCAATCCTAGGGTAGTCATCATACATTGCTATCTTGGTTAAAATGAACATCATATCTTTTGTAAAGCAATATCTTCACTTAGAATAGAAAATTGTCATTTGGGCTTTAAAACAAAACATTGTTTGTTGTTATTGGATGGTGATAGGCCTATGCTATCCCCTTAGCTAGGTGATCAAAATTCCAAATTCATATTTAAATTTCATGCACTTTATGCTTTGTTAAAACCTTTAGTAGGTCTGCTCTTGTGGGGAAAAGTACTCACCCAAGAGGAACGACCTAAGTGGGAATGCCTAAAGCCAAGGATTCCAACTCACTATAATCAAAAGTGAGTTGTTGATGAAAATCCACTCGATGATAGTGTGCAAGATAACCATCCCCAAAACCTTTGTTCTAAAGGTTAGGAGGTCTCCTGAGGGATTTTATCATTTTCCGCACTGAACAAAAACCCTTATAATGAGCCTTAGTGTAGAAGCTAGCCAAGTTAGTAACCAAGCATTATAATACTCACAGTGCAAGGGGAGGGAAGAATCTGCTCCCAAGATGCTCACCATATAATTTCCAAGGACCGTTTGCTCAAGGGATCTAGAAAACTAACTTTAAGTACACGCCTAGAAAAGAAAAAAACACAGGAACCCTTTAGGGGGTGACACGACTGTGTGAGTTGATGCAATTTTAAGATGTGGGTTGTGATTATTATAATGACCTTTTGACCTTTATGAGTGAGTCTACTTGAAGTGTTTGTTTTTTTCAAATACCCATGGAAATTTCAGAGAACATACACTTATTGTTTAGATTCTAGGACTTAAAAACAACTGTCTTCCTACTGCATATGTGCTTTCCAAACATTAATTTAGATAAGATCATCCAGAAAACACAAAAAATTGGCAAATCAAATTGTGACATTTATGTTAAGGGATTGGAAATCAACAATATTTGTCAAGAAATCCCTTGCTAAAAGAATCAAGAAACCAAAGAGGCCACTTAGCTACAAGAAAATTTTGAAAAGGAGACACTTTTTGTACCAAAGTAGGAAGGTCTTGCTTGACTATCAAACTTTCATCCATAGATATCATGACTTTGATAGAGGATATACTGATGATTTTTCTTTAGAGCCTTTATATTCACAAACTTATAATCAACGAAGAGCTCTTTCACAAAGGCATAATCATAGTCAACCCATTCATCATTCTTACATTCCATAACTAGCAGTACAATATTCCAACCATCCAAATCAGTTGTTACAATAGAGAAAAACTTGGAAACATTAGGCTTTTTATGAAAATCATTATTTTTTTAAAACTAAGATCAAAACATCTTAAAGTGCATCAATTTCTGATTTTCAATTTAACTTCCATAACATGATCTATCATCCTTCATCCACAGAAACAAATCTAAAAATTAGAAATTCCTTAGTCATATCAATAGGATCCATCACCCTATTTGGCTAAGGCATCAATTATCCAACAAATTGCACTCCCATTTGTAATCCAAGTTTGGTGAAAATTTGATACAAGCATATGCCTGTTGTCACAAGGTCCCAAAAACAAAGAGAAGAAGATGAAAGAGAGAACCCACTTTGCAACATAGGTGATAGGGAAGAAAATCCTTTTCATAGGCTTCATGGAAATAGTTCAAATGATGAAATAACCGATAAAATGCTTCAAGAAGCTAAACAAGATCCATAGTTTCACTTAGCTATGAAAAATCTCTTAGAGAAAAATAAAGAAATATACTTTCTTTTATTGGCAAACCAAGGTGCGAAATTTTCCTCTGACTATGATACATGGAAAATTAAAGAAGACCCTGAAAAGACTAAAGCTCCCTTAAATGATCTTAGTTCTCTTAACCAACAAATAAGAGCACTACAAGGGAAAATCAAGGAAATACAAGGGGGCACAACTAAGATGTATGTTTTGGCGGATATTTGTCCATATCCATTTGATATAAATCTCAACATGATCCCATTTTTGAAACATTGTGAAATTCCAAAATTTGATAGATACAATGGGAAAACAGATTCTATTGACCACGTAAGGGAATTTAGAAACATGATCCTTGAATTTTCACACTAGGACACATACTTGATGAGATTGTTCCCACGAATTTTGTGTGGGAAATCCATGGAATGGCTTTCTAAAATCACTCCACCCATCAAGACATTTGAGGAGTTGATCAATAAATTTATATCTCAATACTCCTACAACATTCAACATCAAATAACTATGCTTGATCTATGCAAAGAAAAGAAAAAGACTAGAGAACCTTTCCTCACATTCCTACAGAGGTGGAGAAGATTATTTGCATGATATTCCTGTCTAGTTCCTGAAAAGGAAAAGATGGATATCTTTATTAATAGTCTTGATCAAGAAATGATTTATAGGCTCAACCTTCATTGTCCTCCACATTTTGAGAAGTTGATTGAAAATGCAATCACTATTGAAGGAGCCTTAGTCAAGAGATGAGTGATAAAACATGACAAAGATAGTCCAAATACATACAATCATAACAACAACAATGACAAATCAAGATTTTTAACCAGAAACAAGAATGTTGTCAATGATGGTGTGGTAGATGCAAACAATGTGAAACCAAAACCATCCATCTTCAATCTATCAGGTACCCCAAGCAATAACACCAATCAAGGAAATTCAACCAATCAAGGAACGAACACTAATCAAGGAAATTTGACCAATTAGACCAATAGTGGTAATCATGGTAACTTCAACAATAATCTTGGAAACACTCAAAATGAAAATCTACCCAAGTCACAATTCTTTTCAAATCGAGGGAGTTTCACTCCTTTGGGCCAATCTCTTGAGTCAGTTTTCAAAGAGCTTATGGATAAAAATTCTATCACCTTGCCACCTCAAAGATATTATGAGCCACGAACCAAACCACCATCATGGAATGAGTCATATTACTGTGACTACCATAGATGCAAGGGGCATAGGACAAATAATTGTCAAGGAGTGAAAAATTTAGTCCAAGATTTGATAGAAAATGAAACAATAACAGTCAAGGAACATCATGCCAATGAAGATCACTAAGCATTTAAGAATCCTCTTTCAAACTATAAAAAATAAGAGTATTCAAGTGAAAAAGGAAAAAATGTAAACCATGTTTATGATACCACAATCAACCACATTTACACAAATGACCAACAGGTTAATGTTATAAGGTCAAAGAAAATCAAGAATATCAACAAGTCAATGTGACAACAAGGGGACAAGCTAAAGTTGTCTTAAAAGGGAGTCCATCCAAAACAACTATCCCTCCTCCAAGTTAGTATAATTTAGATGATCAATTGCAGAAAACATCAGCTCAAATCTCTATCTTAGAGCTTCTCGAGATATCCCCAACACAAGAACATTTTGGAGAAGGCTCTCATCGACACAACTGTATCCACTGATTTGGATATTAACAAGTTTCAAGCCATGGTGAGACACTTGTCCTCACCCACTTGCCTATCATTTTCTGAAAAGGAAAATTCCTCCATGTCTCATCCTCACAACTCCTCACTTTATCTAGAAGTCATGGTCCATAAATCTCGAATTAGGTATTTCTTAATAGATGGAGGAGTTGGCTTGAATATTTTCACTTTAAATTTTATCCATGCTTTGGGATATCCAAAAGAAGAAATTGATTCTAGTAACAAGAGTACCATGAAGGCATATGATCAAGAGGAACATTCATCTAAAGGATTAGTTATTTTACCAATCCGAGTTGGCCCTATGGTGAAGGATGTGGTTTTCTAGGTCCTTGATCTCTCGCTACCTTATAATATTATCCTTGGAAGACCTTGGATTCATGACATGCAAGCAGTACCATCCACATACCACCAATGCCTCAAATTCCCTCATGATGGAGTTGAAATCACCATACAAGGAGATCTTATTCCTTCCATACCTTTTAATAATGTTAGTCCTAAAGGTGAAATCACCATCCCTAGCAAAAGTGAAGCACTACATAATCAAGCATGTGTTGATCCCGAATCTTCAAAAACATTCACTTCATCCATTGCAATATCAAATTCTAAGGTCCAAATCCATGATTTGGGAACATTTGGAGAATACCATTTGGAAAATTTTCTAGTAAAAGATACTACTATTGTTGTTTAGACAACTACAAAAGGAATACAAAAAGATGACTATGCTGAGATTGAAACCAATTGGGATCTTGATGATACACCTACCTGTTCCATATCTACTACCACTCAATCTTTTCATATCACTAATAATCCACTATTTGATCAAAACTTCTATGATAACCCACTCTTTGATCATGATCCCATTGAGGATATCCACTCATCATCCTTCCATCACACTTTCCCTGGGTTAGAGTATGAATCTCCTAATGTTTCCTCTATCAAACCATCTTGCCAAGTCACTAAGGTTATACAAACCTTCATTGGTTTTAGCAATACCGAAAAGGATAGTATCAAAGAATTTATTGATGACATCACCACTACCACTCCATCCATCTCATCCACATCCATCCACCTTGTAGACATGGATCAACAAGTATCATCTGAAGAAAATATAAAGGAGAAAAATCAGAAATCAAAATTAAAAATTCCTTTTTCAAATGGAGATTCAAAATCAAAAGAAAGCTTGCCACGAAATAAAAATGAAGAGAAGTCCCTTAGCCAAAATAAAAAGGTATTGGACAAATCAAAAGAAAAAAAGGATCAAGAAAAATCCCTTAGCGACAATAAAAAGCTATTGGAACAATTAAAAAGAAAGAAAGATCCAGACAAGTCCCCTAGCCAAAATAAAAAGCTATCAGATAAATCAAAAATCAAAGTCAAAAATAAAAGTGAGCAAAAGTTGATCTCCAAACATGCCTCTCCCTCAAAAATCACTGGGGGCATCTACCAAAGAAGCAAATCAAAGAAAGAAATTTTTGATCTATGGTCTACATCCATGTCACTCATACCACATATTCCCTTCCACTCATCCAAGTTCGTTTACCCATCATATCATCACACCTCCATAGGTGATGTCTTTCAATGTGTCTTTGATGGCGACCCCTTCACGTACTATGACTCATTAGTTTCCCAAGCTCCTTTTTGTCTAAAGTATAATGGCCCACATAGTGTGTGCATTAGGGATCCTATCATAGTCTCTTTCATCTATCACTTGTATCATCCATCATACTTTCCACTCATACTATTTATTCCAATCGGGTCCTTTCATCCATCACAGTCATTCACACAAGATCAAAGCATCATATTAGTCTTCAGATCAAGAGCTTATCAATTATCTACACCTGAAGGGGACCTATTTGAAGAATCGATCAATAGCTTTCATCTTAAGAAGTTCTGTCTGAACAAAAAAAACATAAAAAGTGCTGAAACAATCCAAAAATGACATAAAAAGTCTTGAAAAAAATTAAAAAAACACAGCAGAAAAAGTCCGAAAAAATCGTCATTAGGGTGAAAACCTGGCAAACAGGCACCTTTTTGACACACACAAAAAATAAAAAGGTGAAAAATAATTAAAAAAAAGATCGTTGCCTTGATGAAAACCTGGCAAACAAGCGTTTGGTAACAATAAAAAAAATCATAAAATCTAAAAAGGTGCAATAAAAACAAATGGTGAAAACCTGACAATCAGGCGCTATTTGTGAACAAGTTGGCTCTTCCATCTATTAGTTCATATCCTCCATCCTATCAACATTACCATCCTATCAACATCCCCATCCTATCAATATCTTATCTATCCATCATTTTCACATGATAGACGCAATCATCTTTAATTATGGTTTGGTGAATATTGTACATATTCATAATAATCAGTTGTGTCTAACTGGGAGCAAAATATAGATTTCAATGGGGGCAACTGACTTTTGAGCTATTGCAACAGATAGAGGGAAGTACACCAAACACGTCAAACAAAACCAAAACACACAATGACAAGACACCACTTGGCAAACAATCATACATGATCAAAACACTTATTAGAAAGCACAACATTAGGTTTTTCAATGGATGATGTAATTTGAATAAATGATTGAAATACTTTAAGAAAAGGTTGAATTGTTGTTTTATGGATTTTTGTTATCAAACCTCTGGAGCAACTTGATGATTTCATAAACTAGAGAAGCAAGGAAGGAGTATGATTTTTCTTTGTCTGCTGTCTGTGAGTTGATCATTATTACTATGCAAATTTGTCTGGGACATGCTCTACAATGTATCATTGATGACATTTCAGAATTTTCATAGGAAAAAGGTTAACTCTTGTTTGTTTATGCAAGCAATACATAGGTCATCTTGGTTCAATTATACCTCGATGCTCGTATTACCTTGCTATATCAAAAATCATGAAAGTTTTCCTCAGGTCATCATTGGTGAAAATATCCCCTTTGATGCTTGTACTAACTTCCAACATTTCAAAATTTCAATGATGATAAACAAGCATAAAATAGCTCTCAGATTGACAAATCTGCATGGTCAATATAGATTGCATTCATGTTAGTTTTGCATTAGCATTATAGATTTTCCAACATTGGAAAGGCATCAAAGACAACATATCTCTCTAACAAAGGATTGAGTACATTTGGCATTACCAAAAACATCATCCATTCATTTAAGTTGCATGATCATTTTCATATCATTTGTTCATTTCAGTTGCATTATCATTTCATCTCATTCATTCACTTAAATTGCATTCCCATTTTCATATCAGACATTAAAAGTGTGCTATCATTTTTCATATCACATCATTTATTTAGCTTGCGTTATCATTCATTATCATTTTCATTCATTAGCATATCATTCATTATCATTTTCATTCATTATCATACCTGCTCATTTTCAGTCATTTTCATTATCATTGTCTTTCATTTTCACTATCATTATCATTTTCATTCACTATAATTAACATTTTCATTTTCATTCACTTTTAAATAATTCTTTATCATTTTCATCATCATTTATCATTTTCACAACATTCATTCATTTAAGTTTCTCATTCATTTTCATATCATCCATTACATTCAGAGAGATAATCAATTTCCATCACATGGTCATTTTCACAACATCTATACATCCATTTACAAATAATTTAGAAATAATTATCACATCATATCATCATCATACATCCATGCATTAGATTATGTATGGGCGCATCAACAAAATACAAAAATACACATTGCATTGCATAATCATTTTGCATCCATCTCATATAGCATTAAAACATCATCATCACTATCATATCATATGCATAGGCATCATCATGAGATATATCCATTTACAAGAATCATTATCCATAAATATACATCATACATACATCCATCATAAATGCATTCATCATAGAGAATCACGTAGACATGCATAGATCAACAATATCCATTGCATCTCATAAATATCAAAACTCAATGTCAAATGTACAAGGATATCAAAACAAGGAGAGACACAATATCATAATGTGACAAAAATGAATGTGTATACAAAGATCATCAAATATACATCATCGAAAAGGATCATGGGACTATGAGGTACTCCCCCCAGGACAAATGACATCTCTGACATCTCCAACAATGAGGTCAACCCACAGGAATCAATGAAATCTCTATCTGCCTGAACAAGCAGTGGAATCGAGCTGCAGGTCTTTGGGAATCACTCTCGCACTTGAAGAATCACTAATCTCTCCTATCCGTTTGAAACATATCAAATCACTCAAATTAATCAATCAAATCAATCAATGCTACTATTTTTTTCTCATCAATTATGAGGAAAAATTTATCAGTTATCTTACTATTTGTTTCTCATCAATCACGAGGAAAAATTTATCAGTTATCCTACTATTTGTTTCTCATCAATCATGATGACAAATTTATCAGTTGTCCTACTATTTGTTTCTCATCAATCATGAGGAAAAATTTATCAGTTATCTTACTATTTGTTTCTCATCAATCATGAGGAGAAATTTATCAGTTATCTTACTATTTGTTTCTCATCAATCATGAGGACAAATTTATCAGTTATCCTACTATTTGTTTTTCATCAATCATGAAAGAAAATTTATCAGTTATCCTACTATTTTTTTTATCAATCATGAAAGAAAATTTATCAAATCTTACTATTTGTTTTCTCATACATCATGAGGAAAAATTTATCAGTTATCCTATCAGACCTATCAGTCATCATCAGTTGAACATCAAAATTTCACCATCATAGGGCATAATCAAATTTCTTCATCCTCATATCAATCTTTCAATAGCAGATTCCCTCAAAACATCTTTATTGGCCGATGAATCAGACAACCAATCACTACACATTTTCAAAATCATCAAAAATTTCCAAAAAAATTAAAATTATGAAAAATTCAAAATTTTATCTGATTCATCATTCAAGGGGGCATGCAGGCATCAGTTTTCCAAAATTCACATCTAGAGAAAACTTTTTAATTCTTTGAAGCAATGCGTAAAACACATCACTTCAAAGAGGGGCAAAGTGTATACACCTAAAAATGGTCACATTATAATACGTTTGGTAATTAATTAAATAAAAGCTATTTAAATAATCTCTAATTCAATCTACATATAAATGAATTTAAATAATTTATTTATATTGTTCATTTTCTGCATTCTTCTATTTTAATTAAATAAGCTTTGTAACTTATTTAATTTAATCACTTTTTCATTCCTTCTTAATTAATTAAATAAGTTTCACAATTTATTTAATTCAATTATCACATTTCTTTATTAAATATTATTCTCTTTCCGAATCATAAAATCACTCTTAAATCTTCTAAATATTCTTCTTTTTCCAAATCATAAAATCATCTTTATATCTTCTAAAAAGCCATCTCACTTATAATTAAATATTTTAAATATTTAATTAGACACTTCTTATCCTCTTTTCACATATAATTAAATATTTTAATATATTTAATTAGAAGCTTCCAAATCCACATGTCACATGAAATTAAATAATTTTATTATTTAATTGTTGAATCATCTTCAACCACCAAAACTAATTCATAACTAAACTTGATAAATGGCAAGTTTCCTCTATTTTTGAGTGAAATGTTTTTGTGAGAAGGAAACATCTTCCTTCTTTTTCTCTAGCCTTCATCTTTCTCTCCAACTTCTCCATCTCTCACTATTCATCTTACCAGACTCATTGTCAACCGTTGATCTTTGCCAACTAAGCTTTTGCCTCCAAAAGTCTATAAATAAGACCTCTTAGCTCTTTGAAAATTGTGGAAGTGTTTGCATAGCATGAGAATTATATTTAAATAATCAAGCATTTAGCATCTTAATATCCTATATTTCATAATCATAGCACATCAACTTAGCTTTTATCATCTTAGCATAAGTAATCATGGTAGAATAGCTTTCATAATCTGTTCTTTATTTCATTATCACAGTTTCATTATCTCACATCATTTAGCATAAGAATGCATGCTGCATATCATCTCATTCTCTAGGTTGTCATTCTATTGAGCTATTGCTTATACAATCTGAGAGCAAGCAACTTAAAACGAATCCTTGGAGATAGAGGACAATGGGACAGTTTTGAAGAATCTGTTGGGTTTGAAGTTTGTTTAATTTTAAATTAGATTCTTTGATACAATGTTTCATTGGTGTGTTGTTTAACTTTTTTGTTGCTTCCACATATTTACACCACACACAAATCTATCAATGAACCTCGCCTATCATGAGATCAATCATCAAATCTATCAATGAACCTCGCCTATCATGAGGTTAATCATCAGTTTATCAATGAACCTCACCTATCATGAGGTCAATCATCAACCTATCATAAAATCTCACCTATCGTGAGGTCAATCATCAACATATCATTGAGCCTCACCTATCATGAGGTCAATCATCAATCTATTATTGCACCTTGCCTATCATGAGGTCAATTAATCAAATCAATTTCGATTATCATGAGATTTATCAATCAAACTATAATTATTCCTCGCCTTTCATGAGGTGAATTATCATCAATCAATCATCAAACATCGCCTATCATGAGGTTGATCATCATCTAACCTATTAGGATCATCAACTCAAAGGCTGACGTAATTGAAAATCATCAAAATCAAGGAGTTAATTAACAAATTTAATCATTCTGACTTCAATGCGCTAAAACAGATATTCAATGTGCCAGAGAAGTCAATGCACCATTCAAATCCATCAATGTGCCAAAATAGGCGGTCATTGCACTAAATTTGTTTATGCGCCATTTCAGGACATCAATGCACTATATCAGGCAACCCATGTGCTATAACATTCAATGTGCCATTTCAGTGATTGAACATGCTAATCTAGGTCACCTATGCACTGAAATGGTCTATGTGCTAATCTAGGAGGTTGATGCGCCACACCATCTATCCTATGGGTTGAAATGACCCATGTGCTAATTTAACCTATCAATGTGCTACAAAATCTAATCTATGCGCTAAAGCAGTCAATGCACTAGAACAACAGTTCTATGTACTACATCAGCCTATCAATGCGCTAACATAAATAAAACTGAATTCAAATGAAACAAATGCACAAAAATAAAAAAAACATAAATTATGAGGAGGTTCTTGGGGTACATACCAGAGGTCCGTACGCGGTCGGGCGGTTGTGTCATCACATGCACTTGAAATAGTGAGTGTGGTATGAAAATGACATTTTTCTCAAAATCACTCTCACTCTCAAATTTTCAAACTCACAATGCACAAATGAATTCTAAATCCATCTTTTTGACCTTTTATAGGTTAATTAAGAAGGATTTTGGTGGGGTTTATTTATTTACTTTTTCTAGGAGGCTTAATTCATTATATCATCACAGGGGAATTTTTCACGATATTTATTAGGAGATAAATCATTGCATCATCAAATTATCATCAAATCAGCACAAAAATCATAAAAATTTTGAAAATTTTGAAAAATCAAAAAAAAAAAATCATCGATTTATCTCCCGAGGGGGCATCATCACTTGAAACCTAAAAATCAATGTTTGGGGCATACTGATTTTTTTTTTCGTCAGTACTAGCAGCAGCAACAAAATTTTCTTTGAAGCAATGCGTAAAAACATCACTTCAAAGAGGGGCAAAATGGATACACCTAAAAATGGTCTGGATAAATCTGATTAATTAAATACATTTATTTGATTAATTAACCTTTATTTCATCTACTATTAAATAAATAGAAATATTTATTTAGATAGTTCATTTCTTTAATTCTTCTAATTATTCTCTCTTACTTAAATAATCAACTTCAATAGTTTGTATTATTTAATTATTTATTCCCTCTTAATTAAATAAACTAAATTATATAGTCTTATTTAATTATTTTTATCCCTCTTTTATTAAATAAACAATTTCAAATATTTGTATTATTTAATAATTGTTATTTCCTCTTTTCACTCATCATTATGGACCAACAAAATTAGATATTTCATATCTAATTAATTCAACTCAACCTTCACGGACAAATTTGGAGACAAATTACAGGCAAAATCCTTCATCTTCTTCCATTGATTCTTCCTATCCTCTAGTAAAATGTTTTCGTGGGGAGGAACAATTTCCATAATCTTCTCAAACTTCTTCATCCTTCACCATTGAATCTTTCAAATCAAATCCAGACCCTTACCTGTTGCCACATCATAAATATGCTGCCGGAAATCTATAAATACAACCTCTTTCTACAATA
>VDFB02270651.1:805016895-805065038 GCA_007258455.2 Sequoia sempervirens
TAGAATATATATATTATAAACATAGCAATTGTGGTAAACAAAATTGAAACAAAATATCTGTATACAATATATTTTCTGAAATGTAGATTATAAGACAACCACAAAAGAAGGTATTGACATAGTCGTCAATGGGCCTGATACTAGACCACCTTAATATGCAAAGTCAACCAAGGTTTAGTTCAAAATAATAAATAGATTTAGTTCAAATTTATAAATAGATGCAACACAATGAAAATGACATCCGCATCTACAACCCAAAAAACAACCAAGAGATAAGGCACTGTTTCAATTTGTCCATCCCAAACTCAGTTGAATGCTCCAAGGAAAGAATCTAGAGATGTGTTCTCGTCTCCTACTACTGCATTTAGAATTTCCATAAATTGATTCTCATTTTCATTTGTCAGTTGTGTGAAACTTACATTTGAAGGCGTTAGTGGTGAAGAAGTCTGGCCAACCGGACATTGAGTGTAGCTAACTTGAGATGAGTTGGGATTGAAACACACATTGCCTACAGAAAATAGAGGGATGCTATTATTGGTTATATCTCGAAAGTAACTATGGTTATCAGATAAGGGAGTTGCAGGATTGTTTAAGCATCGATCTCACATCAATTCTCTATGGGAAGCCTTGATCTCCCTTTCCTTCTTCTCTTGTTCTTTTTGTATCCTCTCTTGCTCCTTCTTCTGCTCTTTTTCCTTTCTTTGTAATTGTTTCAGCTGCTCTCTTTCCTTGCGCTCAATTTCCTTTTCAATTTTATTTTGTTCCTTCTACTCCAAGGCTAGAATCCATGTTGCCTTTTTTTCCTTAGTTTGTTGCCTCTTTTTGATTTTCAATTCTTCCAATTATTTTTTTCTTCATTCTTGCTCCATTATGAGAGTCATGTAACTGTCAGTAGTCAACAACTGAGACTGTCCGCTCACCCAAAGAGCACCACCAACAAACTTTATTTTTCTTCCATTCACTCTGTGACTTCGCAGCTTAAGGAAGTTACTGATCCAAGAACCACTTTTTGTTTCAATTGTTTCATTGAATTGGGAGTCAGTAAACTCCACCTGGTTTGGTGTACCCTGACTTTCATTGCTGCAATCTACATAATAGTGCATTGTTTGTTCTGGAGGTGTGGGTGTTGGAGATGGGAATGTGAAATCCCCCATGTCTTCTTATGTGGGCTGGGTGTCCATGTCCTCAAGTTGTTGCTCTACACCTTCATGCACTTGAATATCCATTGGAGTCTGCAATGTTTGTGAAAGTTCATCTATTGAAACATCAAGTCCCGACAGACTAAGGATGTTCTGCACTGCAGAAGCATTGTTAGTGTCAACAATGTCATGCATCTCATTGGGACACATGTCATTTACGAGAGCATCAAAATTTAGGGGCCATATCCCCATCCTTTTAAAGCCAACTTTTATGTTGGCTAGAGTCAAAGCTCTTCTCAATGCCTTGCTACCTAACTCTACTAATTCTACCCTTTTGATATCAATATTGGGGAATTTAGTGAGAAAATGTGCTCATTATGATTGGAAATATTGCTTGAATGGTGCAAACACACTAACATCCAAAGGTTGTAGTGCGTGAAAAGTATGAGCAAGCAGTGTAAGGAGGTCAATGCCTAACCCCCTTGCCCTTTGGATAGTTGACAATACAACATGACTTCCATGGCCATAAAAAATCAACAGGTTCGTATTAGTAGGTGAGACACCCTTAGGAATCGACACACAAAAATGTTCTAGCCACTCATAGAAAAGCTCCTTTGTCATCCAAGCATGTGCTTGGGTTTCCATAGTTGTGGGTGGTTCATAATTCACAATGTAATTCTCTATCTCTGTATTGCCCTTGAACAGATAGAAACCAAGTATGGTTTGGCCAAATGCATTAACACAACATAGAATTGTTATCCATTCTCTACTTTTTGGAATGATCTAGGAGAAATTCCTACTGCCTCGACATGCCAAGACCCTCATAGTTTCATTTCTACCAGCTTAAATGCCCATTTCATCACAATTCCAAATTCTGTCAGGACCATATGGGGTACTTTCATATGCTGCTATGAGCATTTTATAAAATTTAGCTACTATATTGGGTCAAAGGTTTACCTCCCTTTCTTTGTCAAGACCTTCAGCTATGCACAAGATCAATTCTAGATGGTGCCTCTTAAATCTAGTCCACCATGATTTTCTAGGTAGCCCCTCCATTAAAGGGTTGGGTCTAGTCTAGCATATCTGAGCAACCTCTTGCTTGAGATTAATAATCTCAAGCTCATGGCCAATATCTACCATATCTATGCACCACTTCATAATTAGACTCTCCTCTTCTGCCAGGACTATTGGTGGACCCTTCTTTGAAGTAGAGCTCAGGCTGCCTAACCAATTGCTAAGTGTTGTAGCTAGGATTTTCTGCTTCGCAACAGTAGCTCTCATCGACATCCCATTTGTTTCAACATCCTCCAGTGCCTTGTCCATGTCCTATGATGACCATTCCCTTTCCTTTGATGCTCTTTCTTGTTGGATTGGTGGTGCACCAACCTCCTGGACAACCTCAACAGGTCCTAGATTCGTGTTTACTTCTACAACCGATTGTTGCACATTGGGGATTGTTACAATGTCTTTCCTTGTATGAGACGATGTCTTTGTAGTCTTGGTTTTAGTTTTTAACCTCACTTTACCTTTAGATTGCACCTACATATGGTAAAAAGGATGTTTGGAGCACTTAAATAAAACAAAAAATTGAACAATGTTGAAGTCACAGTGATGCATGAATAGTTTGCATTTATTTAATATGCATCTTGACATTTTGAAATTCAATGATCTGGTTTTTATGAACATTTTGTAATGCAATTGTCTCGCTTTTGTAATGAAATTGTCTTTATTGTGCATGAACAATATGTTTTTATTGTCTTTATTTTGCTTGGTTTTTATGAACTGTTTGCAATGCAATTGTCTTTAATGTGCATGAACAGTTTGTTTTTATTCTTGATATATTCATGATGTCAGCTTATTCAATTTTATTATTTGAATTGAAGTGGCTTGGAGTATATCTTTTTGGTGAGACATGAACAAACATTGGTTAAACATTGTCAAAAGGAAATACAATGGTACAGGTGTAGTGAGGTAGAAAACCTCAACTAAAAGAGAAAGGGAGCTTTCTTGAGTGCAGAGCCAAACAATGAAACGTGAAGAGCCGAACATAAATATGTAAGAAAAAAATCATAGTAACAATCACATAAACAATTACATACATATTTATATACGAATATGTGTGTGTGTGTGTGTGTGTGTATAAGAGTGAATTTACACCCCATGTACAAATCCCATTTTTGCTTTTATCCACCTTAGAAAACCAATTTTAAAGGCTTAATTCCACCTATGCCCATTGCTTGCATCCCACTTGGTGCCTGATTTGAGCGTCAGTGGAGGCATTTCTATTGGGGATGCTTGCGCAACACACTTATGTCCCTAGAAGATTCCTACGGCTAAACCTGCAGAGTCGTTTCTCTTCTCATTGGAGATGAAGTTGTAATGGCCCCTTCGGCCGACCAACCCGAATATGGCCGTTTCTCTTCATTCCTTCTTCATATTCACTCTTTGAACATTCATTTTAGGCTTCTACAATCTAGACTCTTCAACTTCACACTCTTTGTATTCACTTCAAGCTTCAAGAAACATTATTGCATTCCATAGCAGCAAAGAAACACTCCATGTCGATAGAGCACATTTGGGACCACACCATTGCAACAGAGGCTTGAGTTCCTCTCATTTTTCTCCCCCAAGCAGCTTTGAGTGCTCTTGGTGGAGGTGGAGTACATGCTTCTTGGAGGATCACCTGGTGAACGAATTCCTTGGTGAGATTCTCCTTGCTCTCTTTGCCCTTATGTATTTTCTTTATAATACTAGAGAGTACTTCCTTTTCTTAATCATGTCATTCTAACCCTTTAGTTAGTTAGCTAGGTTGTTAGCTAGTTTTGTTGGTTTGACCTTTCCTTGTTTGTTGTCTAGACGTATAGATGCCAATGCACTTTTGAGACACTAGCGCGCCGAACTAACATCCAAAGACCATGCTTTCATCCTTGGATAGAGAGCTTTCTGAGGCGTAGTGTTAGACCTAAGAACTAGCTCGCCTAGCCCTTTTTTGTGTTTTGGGTCTATAGAGTAACTGAGAGGCCTCACGGTCCTTGTTAATTTCTCCTCCCATTTCCTAACGTTACACTTAGTTGGGGTAAGTTAGGGAAGCCTCTTGCATCTTGACCCTCCATGACCTGGGGTCTTGCATGCGGTGGTCCCCCTCACTTACATTTTTGGTGAACCTGACGTGAACCATTTTGGTTCTGCTCTTGCGATCCTGACAGTTCCTTTCCTTGTACTCTAGGAGTGTTTTAGGTGTGAGTGTTGTGAGGCTATCGCCTTGCAACCCATCCTACGACCCCTAGCTGGCATAGTTGGAGGGTTCCAAAGGAATTGCACGACGAAGCCTTAATTGGGTCACCGTCTTATCTATCAATCTTTAGGGACTCTGTGAAATCATTTTCTAGTGTGCATAATGGCCTCCTTCCTGCGTCAACCTATCCCCTCTGCGCATAGTGGTATTGGTATAACTTTCACTTCATAGGACCTACCAATGGGGTTTAAGAAGGAACCATCTCCTCTTTACATTCCTGCATGGATCAATGGAAACATCATAGTGGGTGTTCTCATTGATTGGACATCACAAGTGAACATAATAATAGAGGAGATTATGCTAATAAAATTTTTACACAAGGATGGATACAATGCTCCTGTGAGTTTCATCCGCACACATGACGGGCTTTCTGTGCCCCCTTTGGGTAGTATTGTCTTGTCGGTCTTAGATAGACCTAAGTCCATGAAACTACTGTTTGATATCATTCCTAGATCTAAACTCTTTAGGGTGAAATTTGGTATCCCTTGGTTAGTAGCAATGAATGTGGTACCCTCCATGCATAAATGTGTAAAGTTTATCCACAGAGGTTTTGTGCACGTAATCCATGACATCGGTTATAGACCATCGGTTGCACGTGTTAGCTACTCCTTGGATCACCCATGGCATGCATTTGTGGGTCCTCTTCCACCTAGGAAAATCCTTTTGCACAAAAAATATCAGAACTATAAGAAAGGGCATTTGAGGCAAAAAGTGGGATACCCTCCCTTGCCTTATGTTGTCTCACATAGGGCTTGCTTGAAAGCTGATAGTAATGCTGCTAAGGCACAAAAGAAGGAATAAGAGAAGCGGTCTCACGATCCTCCTTCTTCCTCTTCCGCTGGTCAGTCTGGCACTTCTTCTCGCTTTGTTGAGGTACCATCAGGTCTTTCTTCTCGTCTATAGGAGAACCCTATGGTTCCCTCTTGGCGAAAGCCTAAGCACCCCACTTTTGAACTTCCCGTTTTGCCAACGGAGCCTAGAACCGCTCGGTATGATAGGAAGAGGGTCTCTTAGAGAAAATCCTCATTGTATCGACCTCCACAGCCTCCTACTACTCCTGATCCTAAGGAAGTGAGTGGAAAGAGGCCCACTGCCGAGGCTCTTGACTCAACTTTTCCTATCACTCCTGAGCCTGTTCCCCTTGCTCCTATATAGGAGCCTATTCCTTTGCTGGAAACAATTGTAGTGGATGTTCCTATGGTTGAGTAGGAACCTCTTGCCCCTTCACAAACTTCGATCTCTAACTTCAAGAGTCGTAGAAACCACCTTGCACATGAATGAAAGCATCAGTGAAAGGCTCTCTTGGCTGAGCATGCCATTTCACAAAAGGAGGAAGAAATGATCACCCCTGCTTTAGGACCTCCTGCTTCTTTTTAGTTTGGCTCTGTACTGCTTCTGACTTCTGTTGTGAGTACGAATGCACCTAACCCTAAATGGGTACATGTGTTCATCGCTCCTTTGGTGGAGCTGCCTTTGGTGATTTCCATTCTCAATATCCAACCCTTCCCAAAGCCCATGGATATGATCAATACTTTAGTTGTATTTGTTGTGGTTCTTTCCTCCTCCTCCTTCGCGCCTCTAGCCTCATCCATGGGGAGTTCATATCCTCTGATGAAACAGGAGGTGGAGGATGGTCCCTCTAGGAATGAAGAACATAGGAGGACCCCACCTTCTCCACGTGGCAGTCCTGTGTTAACTTCTTCTATTCTAATAATAGAACCAGCCTTGACTTCCCTTGTGTTCATCATCGCTCCTGAGTCATTCGGTGAGGTTGGCAGTGAACCTTAGGCACAACCTATCCCATCCACTGAGGTTAGACACCACGCTCTTGTGGGGTGTATGTTTAATTTCATGGACGAGGTCCCATCCTTGTCAGCGATCTTTGTGAAATCGCTGACCTTGACTCTGGAAGAGCTCAGCAGAGAGGACCTCGAGGGGCCCTCTTCCTTAGCCCTTGTTGTGGGAGGGCCGGATGCTCCTCCTCTTAACATCCCACCATTGCAGGCGCGACCTTCTTCCCCTTATGAGGATTTAGATTGGGAAGTAGACGACCTCTTGGCCGATCAATGTTAGGAGGCCTCTTTTCTTGATCTTGTGTGTGTGTGTATGTTTCGTGATGTGTTCCCCCCTGCTTATATGTGCCTAGATGACCCTTGTCACCCTCGTTGGTGCTTTGCATCATCCCTAATTTAGCATTGGGGGAATTTAGGCTCCCCTTCCATGTTGACCCAATTTTTTATTTTTACTTTGTCTTCTTGTGCATTCCTCACATGGCCTGATATAATAGGGGATTGATGACAGTTCATTTATATACTAATATTATGCATACATATATATATTTATGAGCAATTATGACGTCGAAATATTAGGCTACCTCTATGTCCTTTATTTGTGTTTGTTCTTTTTTACTTTCTTTAGCTTTTTCTCTTCTTTGCTTGAGTTGTCCCTTTCATGTGTGACAATGCCTTTCTTTGACACTTTGACTTTCAGAAGATGCATTCGTTGCTAGCAAATCTTCTCTTGAAAGTCTCCATAAAATTTTCCTTAGAATCACATTCTCAACTTGGAACCCTAACGGAATGTGTTTCCTTGATCACAGGTTCGTAAAGAAAGGACTTGAGTACCTTCGAAGTGGGAAATTTTTTTATCTTCCCCTCGCATGGGGGCATATCCTTCCTTTTGAATTCCTTGATGAAGTGAACATCTTTCGAAAGGATTCCTTGATGACATATTGCTCTAAGAAGAACAGTTTCTTTCGAACTGCATGTCCCTTGAAGTGGACCCCCCTTTTTTTCATGGTGGGTTCCCAAGGGACCCTTCTTTGAAAGTCTCTATTTCGAATGGATTCCTTCATGTCTAGCCTAGGGGCAGCTTGACTAGACTTATTCCATTCACCTTTTCGCATCTAGCTTGGGGGCAGCTTGACTAGACCTTACCTTTCGAACAACATGTCCCTTGAGTGGACCCCTCTTTTTCACGTTAGGTTCCTGAGGGACCCCTTCGAAATTTTTACTTATTGACGATTTGCGTGATTGTCTGCTTATTTTCCTATGCAACCGCTTTTGACATGTTCTATTTGCAGGTAAATGTGTCGCCGCTTTTGACATGTTCTATATGTGGGTAGACGTGTCACCACTTTTGACATGTCCTATCTGTGGGTAGACGTGTTGCCACCTTTTGAAATGTTCGATCTATGGGTAGACATGTCGTTGCTTTTGACATGTTCTATCTGTGGGTAGACATGTTGCTGCCTTTTGACATGTTCTATCTATGAGTAGACATGTTGCCACTTTTTGACATGTTCTATTTACTGGTAGATATCTCACCACTTTTTGGCTCTGCAAAGTCCGCATTCTTCAGTTTCCTTCATGTGAGAGATCTTGGAGGACACCTTCCTTGCAGGTCTGTGGGCTTGTAAGGCACTTACTTCATGGGGCTTACTTCATGCGAGAGATTTTGGGGGTTGCCTCCTTGCAGGTCTACGGGCATGTAAGATGCTTTGTTTTCCTAACTTCATAGTTCTGAGCAGCTATGAAGTCCTTTTCTTTCCCTGCACCTTCAAATTCGCTAGATTGCGGTTTGCTTCCTCGACAGTTCAGGTATACATTTCTAACCTTAATCTTTCTTGATCTACTTTACTGAGCACTCATCAGTATTCGTGCTTGCTAAAGTGGGGGAAAAATGTATAAGAGTGAATTTGTACCCCATGTGCAAATCTGCTTTTTTCCCTTATCCACCTTAGAAAACCAAGTTCAAAGGCTTAATTCCACCTAAAACCATTGCTTGCATCCCACTTGGCACCTGTTTTGAGCATCAGTGGAGGCATTTCTATTGGGGATGCTCACATGGCATCCTTACGTCCCTGACACATTCTTGCAGCTGAACCTGCAAAGGCATTTCTCTTCTCATTGGAGATGAAGTTGTAACACCCCCTTCAGCCGGCTGACCTGAATATGGTCGTTTCTCTTCATTCCTTCTTCATGTTCACTCTTTGAACATTCATTTCAAGATTCTACAATACAAACTCTTTAACTTGACACTCTTTGCATTCACTTCAAGCTTCAAGCAACATTCTTGCATTCCATAGCAGCAAAGCAACACTACATCACATTGGTAGAGCACATTTGGGACCACACCATTGTAGCAGAGGCTTGAGTTCCTCTCATTTTTCTCCTCCAAGTAGCCTTGAGTGCTCTTGGTGGAGGTGGAGTATGTGCTTCTCAGAGGATTAGTTGGCGAACAAATTCCTTGGTGAGATTCTCCTTGCTCTCTTTGCCCTTGTGTATTTGCTTTATAATATTAGAGTACTTCATTTGCTTAATCACATCATTCTGGCCCTTTAGTTAATTAGTTGGGCTATTAGCTAGTTTTGTTGGTTTGACCTCACCTTTGCTGTTGTCTGGCCATATGGACACCAGTGCACTATTGAGACGCCAACGCATCACGTTGACATCCATAGATCACGTTTTTTTTTCCTCGGACAGAGAGCTCCCTGAGGCGTAGTGTTAGACCTAAGAACTGAATCGCCTAGCCCTTTTTTGTATTTTGGGTCTACAGAGTAACTGAGAGACCTCATGGTCCTCATTACTTTTGCCTTGCATTTCCTAATTTTACACTTAGTTGAGGTAAGTTAGGGAAGCCTCTGACATCTTGACCCTCTGTGACTTGGGGTCTTGTATGCGGTGGTCCCCCTCTCTTACAATATATATATATATATATATATATATATATAAATATATATATAATATATACGTATATAGATATATACATATTTTTGTATGTGTATGGAAATATGTCTATGTATTATTTTGTTCTTCCATGCACAATATATATATATATATATATATATATAGAAAAATACATGTATAGGAAGAGAATAATATAATTGCATGGTAGAATATCTTCATAATGAAATCAAGTGAATCCATTTTCATATGTGGGAATAAGAAACAAATATTAAAGGAAAATTGCAGAGTTAGTTTGTGCATTTTGGAAGAGAGGAATACAAGTGCATGGAAGACAACCCTGTAATTGTGAACTAGTGAAACCATAAAAATGTTTGGTAGTAACAATGAAATAAAAATTGCATTGCACAGATAGAAGTATTGTGAAAGGAAGAACATAATAATACGATTGCATGGAAAAATATATTCGAAAGGAAAACTAGTCATACCATATATATGTATGGAAATATGTCTATGCATTATTCTGTTCTTCCATGCACAGTATGTATATGCATGTATGGAAAGACAAATACATATATAAGAATAGAATAATATAATTGTATGGAAGAATAACATTGGAATGAAAAGAAGTGAGTCCATTTTCATATTTGGGAATAACAAACAAATAATAAAGAGAAATTGCAGAGTTAAAGTTTGTTCATTGTCAAAGAGAAAACCCTATAATTTTGTACCAGTGAAACCCTTTCCATGTTTGGTAGTAATAATGAAATGAAAAAATCATTTCACAGACATAACTATTATGCATGGAAGAATAGAATAATACATAAACATGCCAGAATATCTTGGAAATGAAAACCAGTCATACCATTTTCATATTTTAGAATAACATGAGAATATTATAAGCAAATTATGGAGTTAAAGTCTGTGCAGTGAGGAAGACACGAATGCAAGTGCATGTAAGAAACCCTCGAAATGATAAACATTAAAACCATATGAATATTTCCTAGTAACAAGAAAATATATTGTATCCATTTCCATATTTTGGAATAAAAAACAAATGTAAAAAGAAAATTGCGGATTTAAATTTTGTGTAATGATGAACACACAAAAAAAAGTGCATGGCTGAAAACCAGTCAAACTCTTTCCATATTTCATTGAACAAGTCTTTCCATATTTCATTGAACAAGTCTAATAGTAATGAAAAACCATTTTAAACCAGTCAAAACCATTTCATATTTTGTGTAAGTAAGAAAATATGAAAAGCACAATAAATGTTGTGCAATGAATAACACAAAATATTGAAATGCACAATGCAGGGTAAACGTCGTGCATGGATGAGTGTAGAGGAAAAGAAAACCAGTGAAAGCATGAACTTGAATTGAAATGACTTGACATTCATATAAAGTGTAAGTTGAAACCCTAGATATTGAGTTATAGGTCAATGTGACAAAAAATGACATCCCATTCAAAATATTTGCATTCACAAGCAGCTTGAATTTGTAGCAGTGGAATACTTGTAGCTTGTGAGGAAGTTGTTGCTGCTTCCTCTGAACTATCTTCATATTTCTGGATGAAATTGTTTAGCTGATAATGAAAGTGGGACTTGTTAAATGGAAATTTCAAAAGATTGAGTAATGCATTTTTGACTTTTAATTTCTCCTTAAATGTTCAATGCTACTTTGGTGTGGAGTCTTTAATTCTTGTCCTTTTAATTTCAAATTTGAATTCTTCATCGGATGCCTTCAATTGCTGAGTTTGTATGTATTAATGGCGTGCATTCCTTGTTTGCTTGACAAAAGATTTTGGTGGCTTTAACACCATTATTTTGGTGGTTACAGGTGGGAATAAAAAAGGAAGAGGAACCATTAGTAGAGAGGTTCGATTTGATAGATGGGACATGATGGAAAATTTCAAATTTTGCAAAATATGAAGTGCTCATTTTGAACCCTAAGGATTTTTTATTTTCATCTAAAACCTTTGCTATATTTGATATAGGGTTATTATATGGGGGTTTGGGGTTTTGTTCATTTTAGTTGCTTGTTACATTCAATTTTGTTGTTAACCGCTTGGTGCATGTATTTGGTCATATAAAACTTTCATGTCTATCAATGTCATCAAGTGACCGACCTCTCTTGCCTAGGTCTAAAATTCCTATCTTATAAGGTTAAATAAATGATCTTTTGATATTTACATCCTTTTTATTTCATGATTTAGAAGTCTTGACCCTATTATTATAATATCATCCTAAGGGATCCCCCTCATTAGAACAACTTAACTGCATGTGCTCAAAGTTTCCACTTGAGTCCTGATGGCCCTCATAACTATATTGCTCACCATTGATTTATTCATAGGTACATACTTTGAATTGGTGACAATCGATGGAATGGTGTTTTCTTTGACATCGCTCATCGCTAATGGATTTTGAGCCTTGGAATTTGTAATAGCGATGAACGATGCTTCTAGCCTTTTGTTCTTATCGTTCATCGCGGATGGTTATAAAATGATAAGCTTGGATCAACAATGAGTGATGAAGCGTATAAGGAAAATTTCTCTCAAGAAGACAAACTGGTCTCATGTACTTCGTCGATATAATTGAAAAGGAACAAATTAGGTTGGAGATACATGCTAATTGTTAGATCACATATGATTAATCAAGGTTAGAGAAGAACATGGAAGCATTTGAGATAGCATCACTATTTTCTAGGAGAAAATTGATAATGGTCGAAAGATGATGTTCATGGCCACCTTAGATGAAATTTTAATTGTTCTAAGATCAATGACCCAGATTCAAAGCCGAGCTGTTAAGTTACCAATTCGCTCGCACAAGGAGTTCTTAAATCATTAATTTTGCATGATCAATTTTTCTATTTAATATAGGTTGATCACTGTTCATTCTCACAATCTTTTTAGTCTACAGTATATGTGAGGCAAAGTGTGAAGTGGAGTAGGAGGCTATTGGTTTGTCTTGAGTTGAATTTTCTTGTCCTTAGTAGCTTGGTTTCGAACTAGGTTCTCCAATTTGGTTAGGAATTTCTTTGATAGGTTGGTTATAATTGTCTTGGTTGTAGGTGTATTTCCCTGTAGCTTTGTTTTGAATCATTAAATTCTACTTGTTTTAAAAATGGGGAAAATTGGTGCGACAATTCATCCTGTTAGAAGGTCTAGCCATCTCAATGTGTTTGAGTGTCATGAAGATATAACTGATAAGGAAGACCTGGCTTCCCCTGATATTTCAAAGGGTAAAAGGAGGGCTAGAGATCATAAGATGAAATCAATTGTGCAAAGTACTTACCATTTGAGAAATAGAACCCTTCTAGGAGAAGTGGTTGAGTTCAAAGGAAAGGAACTGGCACAGCCAATGAAGAAGACCAAGGAAAAAGAGAAAAGTCATAGGGCCTGTCTGGGCAAACACAATTCTCCTATTGTGCTTTCTGATACTCCTTTTGATGATGAGGCTGATACTGAATTAGACTATGGCCAATACCTCCGTTCTCTGGTGTTGTATGGGAGCTCCAATGATGAAATGGTGATGATCCCTCCAATTTCATCGAGGAAAAGGAGTAGTAGGGAATTCTCTGATGCCTATGACTCTAAATAGGGTCACTGCCTTGTTTTAGTTTTTGATAACACCATAGTCTTTACAAAGGAGGTATTTTTTTTCATATGTCCACAGTTTGTCTTTTTCTTTCCCATGCTAGTGTGGAAGTCCTCGAGAAGTTATGAATGGAATCTTTTTTTTTACAACAATGAATGTTGTGACAACAACCGCTAGTATTTGCACATGTTTTTTTCCTTTTGTCCTTCCCTATTCTCAAATGATATTAGAAATGAAAAAGAATTTTAGTTCTAAAATGTTGCTCTCCTATGTATTTTCTTCCAAGTTGTGAGTGAAGTGGTTAATTATGATTTCATTTGTCTTCTGTCATTTGCACCAAATGGATGAACTTGTTTTATGCATCGGTTCAATGAGTTGATTAAATGCTAACATGAGGTCATTAGTTTGTGAGAAAAGGATATAGGATTTAGTAAGGAAGTGATATTTTGAAACATAATGAGTTCTGATGTTACAAAGTGTCATTCCAATAGTCCATTAATTTATGAGGTTCAATCAAAATTGTATTACCGATTGATTACAAGTTATAACTCTTCTTCTCCCTAAGATGAGGCACTAATTGCTTTATTAGTTTATCTTATGGTTAGTTGAGCTAGTATTGAATTTGGCCTAGGATTCAAGATGAAGAATGATTCATAAAATACTCTAAACTACATCGCCCCAACTTTAAGTATATAAGTGCATTCCCTGAAATGAGTAACACTTCTATCTGAGGTCTACTAAGCCTTTGATAAGGTGAGTTTCCTTTGATAGTGCATCTGTGTGAAGAAATACTCTTGACTTAATGCCAGATATTTTGATTATGCATAGGATTACCCTCCTAGGTCTCACAGATCCCGAAGAGAAGAAGTGAAGTACTAATTACTTTACTTAGGTGTTGGCCAATCCTCAACCTTGCTGATAATTGAGTTGTGGTAAATTCATAGGGTAGGACTGAGATTAAGTTTGCTTCTTAAAAAATAACAAACAGAAATGGCGAATCCACTGGGGAACAGTTTGTATCTTTGATGAAAATTTGTTGAAGACCATTTGAAAGGTGTTAAAACAAAATGAACATCTGGTTCAGATATTGAAGAAGCTCCATATCTGCAATTTGATTTAAATTCAAAATACTGAGAAAGTGACTCTATTGGAAGAACTCAAAGAAAGATATCCTTGCTTCAAAGGTTTTCCTCTTGTTGAAGATGTGGCGACTTTTCTCTACAATTTATACACATGAAGGGCTACTGTTTGTTATTGTAACCTGAAAATGCTCTATTCGAAGTTGTAGAAACTGGAGTTGTGAAGGTATATGGTTCTCTACATATTTCATTTGCTAAACCTGTCATATTGAAATATAATTACTATTATGGAACTTAAAGTGTATTTCATAATATTCACAATTTTTCTAGTATGGATGGTTAAAATAAAGTTGTATATCTTAGGATTGTCTATCCATTTGCATTATCATATGTTTTAGGACCGAGTTACCATCATATTAGCAACTATCTTAGCGATCTTTCATATTTTCATGGTTATGATTGTGCACAACTAGTTAAAACCAGATTTGCATACATCCATGGATTACCAAAGAGAAATAACCATGCCATTAGAAACTTTGATGCATATTGTCAAGAAGCTTCATAAGTTTGAAAATCGTCAGATGGTTGATACCAAAAGGTGCATAAACCAAAGTATGAACAAGTGTAGGCTAAGGCTAGAATGGAAAGTTGTTTTTAAAAAGGGAATTAAAGAGATGAACAAAAGACACCTGATGGCTTTACAAGCCCAGTTGAGAGATAATCATATTGCACCTTTTATCAATTCTTTGGATCCATTTTATGACCAATTAGACTTGTCGTGGGTTGATTACAAGGTTAAAATTATGCCATGGATCTCGAGTCTATAAAAAAATGCCTAGATTTAATGGATACAATGTGTGTGAAGGAGATGCACATGTCCAAAGTTTTAATATTTTCATGGTTAAACATTCATTTAGAGATCAGGATATTTGGATGAGATTTTTTGTTAGATCTCTTGAAGCTAGAGCTAGGGACTAGTACTTAAGTCTTCTTGAGAAGTCCTTTTCCTATTGGGATAAACTAGTGGATGCTTATAGAGAAGAATTTGCAAAAAAACCTTCTAACCTTCTCACAAAGTTAAAGAAAATTAAAAAACAACCTTGTGAAGAGCCAAGCATTGCTTTTAGTCATAGATTTTTTGTTGTTCTTTCACTAATCCCTGAAAGTTTCAAACCTAGTACATTAGCTTGCATTCATTTGTACTTTGAAGCTTTTGAGGAGGGATCTAGTGCATTGTTAAAGGATTTTAAAATTTTGAATCTGTAGATGGCTTACACATGTTTAGATAATATGGAAAAAATGAGGAATGAATATGTGCAAAGATTGATGTCTTAAATTGTGGGTAAACATGCTGATGAAATTAGTCGTTGTATGTGTTAGATTTGGTTGTGAAACCACCCAAGATCAAAGTGATTGAAGGAAAGCAAGACAAGAACCCAGAGATGAACAAAACTCAACACTCTCCTAGCACTAAACTAGACTCACAATTTGAGCTAGTGTTCTCATTAGCATAGGGAGAGGTGAGGGCTTGTTTATATATAGAAAAATGGAGGCAAATAAAACCAAGAGGAATAATAACTCCCTTTACCCATAATAGGTGGGAGGTTTTACCTACTTGGTAAATTCCAAATACATGGTTATTCCAGCTTAGGTAAAGACATAAAATGGTTATGTGGAGGTAGAAAATAAGTCCAAAAGAGGGTGTGACATTCAACTACCCAAATGTGGGTGTGAATGACACATGTGATTGAAGGATTATGCCATGTGTCCTCATCTTAACCATTCTAATATAACCTAAGCAAGCTTAATAATGTGTGTAGGAAAAATAAATATTCCCTAACATAAGGAAAATAAAAAACCTACGCTAACACCCCCCCCTTAAGCATAGCTTAAGTGGGTGAACAGACACAAAGATGCAAATATGGGTCCCAACTACTAGGCCATGTTAGGTACTCATGTACAAAATACTCTCTCACAAATGGAGTAAAGGAGAAAACCCAATGGGACAAAACTCCTCCCAAAAAGAGAGAAAGAAAAGAAGTTTCCCAACACAAGAAGAATCCCGTGCAAGGAAGAAGTCCCCTCCAAAATAGAAAGGATAGGAAAGACCATGTAGCCTTCCCCAAAGTAGTCAACTATGCCAATGGCTGAAGCTCAAAAATGAATGTAGAACATGGTCCGCGATCGTTGAACAATGTTCCCCCCCTTAGGAAAAAAAAAAACCAAAGGTGTATAAAGAATGTCTTCCCATTCCTGAAATGAATATGAGTGAAGAAAGCTCAAAAAATATGAAGTCTCTCAAAACTGCTCATCTGTCTCCATGTCGATGCCGAAAGCTGCCACCACCAAATCAGGAATTCTAGGCCACACTGATGAAAATGACAATCCAAAACCTAGTAGATATGTATGTGAAACAAAATCCAAAGACTCAACTACCCCCTCTAAAGACAAAGATGCCTCCTCCAAATGCTACTCAAAAGTATCCACACTCATGTCAAAATGTGATGAATGATCATGTGGAGGATGAAAAAGAGGATCCAAAGGTTCCTCCATAACAACTGAAGAAGAATCATCTCCATCAAAGAGAAGATGAATATCATCAATGATGTCTCCCAAATCTGAAATATGAGACTCTATGAACAAACCTACAATGTCTGTCAAGTAGTCATCCCAAGTAACTATATCTGGAAGATGATGTCGATCCTGTTGCACTGAATCACAAGTAGCCATGAATGTAACAAAAGTATCCTCAGAAGCAATAGTAGATGGAGGAGAAGGAATGCAAGGTTTAATAACTGGATTTGATGTGAGAATAACAAGATTCAAATAGCCAAAATTCTCCTCAAAATCAAATGTCACACAAGGAGTGTGATCAACAACCAAAGGATCAAAACCATCATAAAGTGAAAAGTTTGAAAAGGTATACAACCAAGATTCATGATCAACTATCCCACTAGCAATTATTTCTTTGCTCTCCAAGTCTCTAATGATAACTGAGTATACAACCACCATGAGTGATCTGATAGATGGAAAGAAGATTGTTTGTCAAGTGAGGTACACACAAAACATCATTGAAGGTGCCATCCCCAATATCAATAGAACCCTTCCCAGTTACACTCATGTAAGTGTTGTTGCCCATCAAAATAGGTGGCATAACACAAGGCTCAAAAGAAGAGAACACAGATTGTGAAGAAGCCATATGATGAGAAGCTTCAAAATCTAGGAGCCATTTCCCTGATTCATGACTTGTAGAAGCACAAAGAGCTTTACCTTTATTTTTCTTAGACTCAGGAGCAAATCCTGCATGACCTTATCCTTACTAGATCCCGACTATTTGGAATGTGAAGAAGAACTAGACTCAAACATTATAGAAGGTAGATCAATGTTGTTCTTCTTAAGAAGATGTTTCAGTTCATCAATATCCTTCTTATAACAAGAATGTTCTTCATGCCCAATCCTCTTGCAATATGAACAAGTAGACTTCTCCTTCTTAGATAATTCCTCCCTAGAAGAGGATTTGTGTTGTGCTTGATCTTTTTGTGGATTTTTCTTAGATTTCTTTTCTTTCTTGTCAGATTGTCCCGACTCTTTTTGTCCCTTAAGTTGACTAGCCAACAAGGCCTGAGTCTGTGATGGCTTTATGAGACCCATAGAAAGAAGCTTCTATTGTTCATGCATTAACATCTCAGAAAAAAGATGCAAATTAAGGCATAGTATATTCATATCCCATAGTCAATCTATGAGTATGAAAGCTAGAAAGAAAAGCTACAAATTCAGGACCAAGTTTATTTAGTGTATTATAGATTAACTGAATGTCCTTTTTATCAATACCACAAGCTTTACATTGTGCTCTCAAGTCATTGACCTTAGTAATATAATCCTGGATGTTGCCAAAATTCTTTGGATCAAGGCTCATCAATTCATTTTCAATTTGATAACCTTTGACTTCATCTGTTGTACCATACAAAGATTTTAACTTTTCCCAAGTATCATGTGAATTGGTACAAGATTCAATCTAAAACATAAGATCAAGGGAAACAAAACTACGAAGACATCCAAGAGCTTTTGTATGTTCAAGCATCCATTTTATCTTTTTCTTATCATCTTTAGGTTCAACTACCCTGTTTTTAACACATGGAGTATACCCAAGTTGCATTAAGGAATTCCATGCATGTTGATGCCATGTTGCATAATTATAAGGTGTTAGCAAAGGAACCTTAGAATGATCCATGTGTGAAGGAAAAGAAGAGCACACGTGAATAGATAAAAAACACACACACACAAAGAGAGACCCCCTCTTTTTCACTCAATAAAGAATCCCCCCCAACAAAAATGATTTGGAACTTTATAAATCAGTGCATTTACAATGCTGGAGTTATTTTCCAAAGTTTTACAAATGTCTAAAATAGACCCAAATATTGAAAGTACAGTCAAATTTTAGAATGAGAACCTCAAAATAGCATCAATGTGTAGTGATAAAAAATATTCACTTTAAAAAAAAGAATCACCTCGATCCAAGGTCGTATGTGAAAGTTATATCCACTTGAAGTTCAAAAAAATGAAGACTGTCCTTCAGATCAGATGAGAAAACTGAATTTCTGGAAAACTGGAATCACTTGAACAAAAATCAATCACAGCACTGTAAAGAGCGTGAAATTTTACCCCAAATAAAAAAAAAAATTGCGTTGAAAAACGCCTCCGTATGACCGAGAACGAGCCCTCTAAAGTTCAGGTGCAAAATTGAAAACTTCAATGGTGAAGGCGTCCAAAATTTGAAAAAAATCCACCTCCGCCAAATTTGGAAAAATTCTACTAAACTTATAGGAATTGCCAAGTTTATCTGTAGCCAGATAAATCTGGAACTCTACCAAATATAGATGACCTCCAGCTAAATGTAGAGATCTATCAAAATTAGAGAATTGCCAAAATTCTTGCTAGAAGGTTCGATTCTAGCACGAAGGCCAAAAGAGAGTATAGGAGGAGCAGGTACAACCGGCTTGCACTACGGATGGGTGCAACATTTAAAATTTTTGAATTTTTTTGAGTTTTAAAACTTTTGAAAAATTTAATAAAGGAAGTGAAGGGTTTGAACCCCTGCCACATGGGCGCAACCTCAAGGGAGGCGCAGGGACCAATGTGGTACCCTATAGGTACGTATAGGCAAGGCCCTTGCCCTGGTACGTGATGATAGGTACGCAAGGCTTGTTGGCCTTGTACAATAATAATTTTTTTCTTTTGAATATCAAAAAAATGATTTTTCTTTTTTATTTTCAATAAATTTTTTTCAAACTTTTTTTTTCACCAAATTTTTTGAATAAAAATATAATAATTTTTATGAAGAAATAAATAATTATTTTCTCAAAAAATGAGTTGTACCGTGTGTAGGTCAGGCCATACAATGCTTCTTGTAAAAAAGTTTTGCCTCAAATTTGACTTTCTCCAAAATTGACGAATTAATAGTCAATCTTTAGGTTTTGATGCCTTCTGAGCACTATGGCGAGGTCCATTTGGGTTGAAAATGCTCTGATTTGATGGCTACCTTCTAGAACCTCTTCAAAAAACCTCTATCTTCAACCCTTCATATATCTCGCATCCGATGTCCGATTTGGACTAAACAAAAGCCTAATCTGACTTTTTCGGCTGCTCTAAACTCAATGGTGAGCTCAAAATGTCTCCAGGAAGCTCCAAAATACCTACAACAAGATGCAATAGAAAGGAACCCACCAATAAATTGAGATTTCTATCAAGCATTTTTGCTTCTCCAGACCATCATCGGATGCAAGAGAAGAGCATACTTTGCTTTCAAGAATGGATTGAAAAAGCTGCTAACCTACAACTCACAACCAACTCTGATACCATGTTAGATTTGGTTGTGAAACCACCCAAGATCAAAGTGACTGAAGGAAAGCAAGATAAGAACCTAGAGATGAACAAAACTCATCACTCTCGTAGCACTAAACTAGACTCAAAATTTGAGCTAGTGTTCTCATTAGCATAGGGAGAGGTGAGGGCTTGTTTATATAGAAAAATAGAGGCAAATAAAACCAAGAGGAATAATAACTCCCTTTACCCATAATAGGTGGGAGGTTTTACCTACTTGGTAAATGCCAAATACATGGTTATGCCAACTCAGGTAAAGACAAAAAATGGTTATGGGGAGGTGGCAAATAAGTCCAAAAGAGGGTGTGACATTCAACTACCCGAATGTGGGTGTGAATGACATGTGATTGAAGGATTATGCCACATGTCCTCATCTTAACCATTCTAATATAACCTAAGCAAGCTTAATAATGTGTGTAGGAAAAATAAATATTCCCTAACATAAGGAAAATAAAAAACGTACACTAACAGTATGGATATAAATAATCAAATGTCTCCAGTTTTAGACACAAACAAGTGCATGCTTGAGAAAGAAGAAGTTGAGAGTGTTGCAATGTCTACCATTGTTGTTCATAATAGAGAAAATATTCATCTCTATGCTCAAAAATATGTGAATGACCAACTTAATGATGAAACCCAGTCCAATGTTGAAGTGAAAGAATATGTAGATTGTTGTCATGACAGGCTGAAAATAAGGAAAAATGAACAAATGGATATCCTATCTTCTAAGATGGGTTGTGATTATGATTTTGAAAAGGTTGTTGGCAATTCAATCTCCTATGATTGGGAAAACCTAGTTTGTGATCAGTCCATTGAGTTTTTTGATTGTGATATCATGATATACCCTAATTTACAACTTGGTAATACATGCAGTTCTAGTGGAAGTCAAGAAGAAAAAGTGGTTGAAAGAATGAAACAAAATAATGAACTATTAAGTAGTGAAAAAATTTCAAATCTATTGACCACTAAATATCAAAAGTATAAACATATAAGAAACCTTGAATTGTTGTGTGTTGTTCATATAGAATTTGATAGCGATGATAGCCTTTATTATACAAAATATGATTCATGGGTATTTGATCTTCTTTCAAGTAATGAACCAGTTGGTCAACATGGTAATTATGTGGGTAATGACAAACAATTATTATCTGATTTTAATGATGCATTGTATGATGAACATGAAAGTGTGCAAGTTGATGCAAGTTCAAAAATTTGTTTTGATGAGTTAGATTTAGTAGATGACCAAGAAATTAGTGTATCTGATAAGCCAAATTTTGAAAATTTTAATGCAAATTTGGATAAATATTTGTTTCTTGTTTTAGATGAGCCTAGATATGAATATTTTCATATGGATATGGAGGCTGATTTCAAAGATTTTTTTTTTCTCTTTGAACCAAAATTGCTCACTTTTGAACAAGATATGAGTGCTAAAGATGTTAGCATGTTATGTTCAAAAGGTATTAAAGTGAGTAAGGATGAGGATAGGGGAGAGATTCTTGATGCTTCTCTACACTAGCATGTTGAGGCACATAACTAGTGTGTGCCAAAGTATGAGTGTATTTCTTCATATACACTTGGAGATGGTTTGCATGATGTGCATAATCTTTTGATTAGTTCTTATAACTAATTCACCTTTGACATGCACACTAATAATCAGATTGAGCTTGATAGTACCAACCATGTGGCATAATATGAGTGCCATTTTTTTCAGCTGGATGAAGTTTTCTTACAATGCGTTGATGGGAAAAACATTAAAGAGGGTTTTTTTCAACTTGACAATGTTTTAAATGATAAATGTTGTGAGTTGTTGCCACATGAAAGTCAATGTTTTAAGGGTATGCCTGATTCTCAAATGCATGATAGTTGTGAATTTGTTGATAATATTGTATGTGCTGAGCTATTGAGAAGCACTAGCATGTTTCGTCAGGCATATTGTAGTGATGTCTTAGATTGGATTCTGTGAGGTGTGATGAGAACTTTGTCTATGACAGAGGTAAGAAGAGACTTAAAATTTTTGGTGGCCTTGGGTGATCAAATATGGTTTAACATGTCAAATCAAGAGAAATTGGGGAAGAGGTGACCTCTTGATTCTGTTGCCCAATGAAGTAGGCACCAGGTCTGCTTCTCCAGAGGATCTGAATTCTCGCTCTTTTCACTAAGGAACATACATCCCCAGAAAGAGCCACTGATGGCACTTTCAAATTTTGCAAAATATGAAGTGCTCATTTTGAACCCTAAGGATTTTTATCTTCATCTAAAAACTTTGTTACATTTGATATAGGGTTCATATATGTGGGTTTAGGGTTTTGTTCATTTTAGTTTCTTGTTACATTCTATTTTGTTGTTAACTGCACGGTGCCTATATCCAGTCATATAAAACTTTCATGTCTATTAATTTCGTCAAGTGACTGACCTCTCTTGCATAGGTTTTAAATTCCCATCTTATAAGGTTAAATAAAGGATCTTTTGGCCTTTACATCCTTTGCATTTCATGATTTAGAAGTCTCAATCCTACTATTCTAATATCATCCTAAGGGATCCCCCTCATTAGAACAACTTAAGTGCACGTGCTCAAAGTTTCCACTTGAGTCTTGATGGCCCTCATAACTATATCACTCATCATTGATTTATTCATAGGTATATACTTTGAATTGGCGACAAGTGATAGAACATTTTTTTCTTTGACATCGCTCATCACTAATGGCTTTTGAGCCTTCAAATTTGTAATAGCGATGAGTGATGTTTCTAGCCTTTTGTTCTTATCGTTCATCGTGAATGGTCATAAAATGATTAGCTTGGATTAGTGATGAGTGATGAAGCGTATAAGGAAATTTCCTCTCAAGAAGATAGACTGGTCTCATGTACTTCGCCGATATAAATGAAAAGGCACAGATTAGGTTGGTGATACATACTAATTGTCAGATCACATATGATTAATCAAGGTTAGAGAAGAACATGACAACATTTGAGATAAAATTGTTATTTTCTAGGAGAAAGTTGATAATGATTGAAAAATGATGCTCATGGCCACCTTAGATGAAATTTTAATTGTTGTAAGATCAACGGCCCAGATTCAAAGTTGAGCTATTAAGTTTCCAATTCGCTCGCGCAAGGAGTTCTTGAATCATTAATTCTGCATGCTCAAATTTTCTATTTAATGCAGGTTGATCACTGTTCATTCTCACCATCTTTTCAGTCTGTAGTATATGTGAGGCAAAGTGTGAAGTGGAGTAGGAGGCTGTTGGTTTGTCTTGAGTTGAATTTTCTTGTCCTTAGTAGCTTGGTTTCGAACTAGGTTCTCCAATTTGGTTAGGAATTTCTTTGATAGGTTGGTTAGAATTGTCTGGGTTGTAGGTGTATTTCCCTGTAGCTTTGTTCTGAATCTTTAAATTTTTCTTTTTTTTAAATGGGGAAAATTGGTGCAACAATTTAGTCTATTAGAAGGTCTAGCCATCTCAATGTGTTTGAGTGTCATGAAGATATAACTAGGTAGGAAGCCCTAGCTTCCTCTGAGATTTCAAAGGGTAAAAGGAGGGCTAGAGGTCATAAGAAGAAATCAATTGTGTAGAGTACTTACCATTTGCGAAATAGAACCCTTCCGGGAGAAGTGGTTGAGTTCAAAGGAAAGGAATTGGTGTAGCTAGTGAAGAAGGCTAGGAAAAAAGAGAAAAGTCATAGGGCCTACCTGGGCAAACACAATTCTCCTATTGTGCTTTTTGATACTCCTTCTGATGATGAGGCTGATACTAACTTAGAATATGGCCAATACCTCCATTCTCTGGTGCCGTATGGGAGCTCTGACAATGACATGGTGATGATGCTTCCAATTTCATCAAGGACAGGGAGCGGTCAGGCATTCTTTGATGCTGACGACTCTAAATAGGGTCACCACCTTGTTTTAGTTTTTGATGACACCATGGTCTTTGCATAGGAGGTATTTGTTTTCATATGTCCATGGTTTGTGTTTTGCTTTCCCATGTTGATGTGGAATTCCTCCAAAAGATATGAATGGAATCTTTTTTGTTTCAACAATGAACACTGTGACAATGACCACTGGTATCTTGCACATGTTTTTTGCCTTTTGTCCTCCCCTGTTCTCAAATTATTGCCTATGAAATTTCCTGGGGAGTTCTTCAAGGAGCCAGTTAGAATTAGGTTTTTGAAATGAACTAAAATGAAAGTGAAATTGTAATTCAGTTGGGTGCTTGTTGCTCCCTTATTTTTAAAAAGGGGATTTCATGGCTGAAAAAAGAGAGTTTAGAATTTTGAGTCTAGGAGAAGTCACAGTGGATACTATGCTCTGAATAGCAGAATAGAATGTAAATAAATAATTTAGTAGACATATCATAAGAAAATCTAAGGTGAAGTTCATACTGTATACAGATCTTAGATATGGTTTTACAAAGAAATATAAGAAATCAAAGAAGAATTTTAGTTCTAAAATGTTGCTCTCTTATGTATTTTCTTCCAAGTTATGAGTGAAGTGGTTAATTATGATTTCATTTGTCTTCTGTCACTTGCACCAAATGGATGAACTTGTTTTATGCTTCAGTTCAATGACTTGATTAAATGCTAAAATGAGGTAATTAGTTTGTGAGAAAAGGATATAGGATTTAGTAAGGAAGTGATATTTTGAAACACAATGAGTTAGATGTTACAAAGTGGCATTCTAATAGTCCATTAATTTCTGAGGTTCAATCAGAATTTTATTACTGATTGATTACAATTTATAACTCTTCTTCTCCCTAAGATGAGGCACTTATTGTTTTATTAGTTTATATTATGGTCAGTTGAGCTAGTATTGAATTTGGCCTAGGATTCAAGATGAAGAATGATTCATAAAATACTCTAAAATACATCACCCCAAATTTAAGTATATAAGTGCATTCCTTGAAATGAGTAACACTTCTATCTGAGGTCTGCCGAGCCTTTGATAAGGTGAGTTTCTTGTGATAGTGCATCTGTGTGAAGAAATACTCTTGACCTAATGTGAGATATTTTTAGTATGCATAGGATTACCCTCCTAGGTCTCACAGAGCTCGAAAAGAAGAAGTGAAGTACTAATTACTTTACTTAGGTGTTGGCCAATCCTCAACCTTGTTGATAATTGAGTTGTGGAAAATTCATAGGATAGGACTGAGATTGAGTTTGGTTCTTAAAAAATAACCAACATGACACATATGAATGATTGTTACTTGTCTGAGTGTTGTGTTGGTGGGCAAGTGGGATGGGGGTTCGACTGGATTGGATTTGGTGATGGGACATTCTTGGGTCATATTTCTACTCATGACATCCCAAGTGCCAAAAAGGTGGATGCAATGAAATGCAAGTGGTGACATTATAGGGGAGCTTAGGTTATACTAATTTTATATTTTGTGCTTTTTTTTTTGAGTCGAGGGCCCTGTAACAAGCAATATGGCTTGTATGTTTGTGGTGTCAGATGTGCTTTGAATATTCTCTAACATGTAATAATAGGAATATCTATTTGTGTATGGGACACATATTCTTTGATTATAATACAATTTTGACAGTACAATGATACGTGTACCTTTGTTGACTCTGTGGGTGAAAACTATTTTGCATTTGCATATTAAGGTAGTCTACTATGGGGCCCACGTGGGATTACTTCCATCCCCACTATAGGCTCCCGCCCTACTTTGGGCCCCTCTCCCCTAATAGCCAGCAACAAAACAACTGTAAGTAGGGATTAATGTCTACTATTTTTGGTTTTCTGCACTCAGAAGTCTCTATCATTGCCTCATTACAAATGTCACCAGCTCTAGGCATAATTGATGGCTTATAGTGTTAAGTTTACATAGCCTATGGAGAAAAGGATGGTTTACATTGTTTAGTCACTTGCTTTAACTGTTTCAGGACAGCATAACCCGTGTCTCTTGAGAAAACTTATGTCTTTCATAGTCAAAGAAGTTGACCAAGCATTTGTAAGTTACTATATCTATTGCACTAATGTTTTTTGTATTACTTATTCATCTACTTATAATATTTAATGAAAGTAGAGTCTTTGTCTCCTATAAGGGTTTATGTCCGTTGTACTTGAACTAAAAAGCAAGCTTCCTGTAAGTTCCTCTATTGTTTACACTATCATTTTATACTTCTTTGCATCTTTAAATTTTATGAGTTCCTGGATATCATTTCTAGAACAAAAGTAATACTTTGCTCAATAGAATTAAAACTTCAAACCCAAAAAATATTTAAATTATGAACTATTCACATCTTCATCGAATAAATTGAAATGCAACTAAGTATTTAACTCGACAACAAACGCTGACCCATAAAGAATAGCAAAGAATAGAAATTTACACACAAACTACAAACAACACATAGATACAATGATTTTATACCTAGATATTTTCCAATTACTTGGACCTAATTTTCATTCTTTAATAAATTCAAGTGTAGTTGCAATGCATGACTGCGCACAATATAAATTAACCATAAAATGCAGAGATGCAAAAAGTAATAAAATAACACTGTAAAAGATATAGGAACTTACAAACGCTTCATTTCTGAATTCCAAAATCAGTGAAGAACTTAGCACGATAGTGTGCTTGTCATGATTAAGAATGAAAGTGATATATCCTCGACATGCATGCACTATAGCTGCAATTGAATTTATTTGAAAAAAATGAAAAAATAGGTCTAAGTAATTGGAAAATTTATGGATGTAAAATGATTAAGTTTGTGTATGTTGAAAGCATCTATGTCTATTGTATTGGGAGCAAAAGATGAGGTGTTTGTTTAAGGTCGTATGTCTTTCACAATTTTGTTTTGTAGTTTTCTACACATTTTTCTTAAGCAACAGACAAATGAAAAAGTCAAAGCATAAAATATAGAGTAACTTACAAATTCCACCTTTCTCGATTCCAATACCGTAGATAAAAACCCTCCCAACAGACACAAATTTCAACCCCATCATTTATAACCTAAGCAAGTGAATATCTTCATTTTATACTTAATTTCTACTCCATGCACTTTCCTCATGGACCATCATTCAATACCAAGGCCATTCAACTCTCATTAATGTCAATATATATAGGAACTCATAAAGACCTTGTTTTTCCAATTTTAAAATCACACACATAGAGCCTCTAAAAAGGCATCAATTTCATCCTTATTGGATGAACCGAGCAACCCAACAGGAAAATGAAAAAATAAAAGCATAAAAGATAGACTAACTTACATAAGCCACCTTTCTTGCTTCCATCACAATAGATGAAAACCCTAAATCCACTCACAAATAGCAAACAATAGGAATTAACTCATGAAAAGAAAAGATGCAAAAAGCATGACATGGCATTGCAAAAGATATAACAACTTACAAATGCTTCATTCTTAAATACCAGAAGGGTAGACATAAACCTTCTCAAAATGACACTGATTTCACTCTCATCAAACAATCTGACCTGTTTAATAAACAACTCCAAAATGAAAGTGTAAAAGGTATACAAGCTTACAAATGTTACCTTTGTTGCTTCCAACATGGTAGACGTAAACTCTCTCAACAGACAAAAATATCTACCTCATCAAACAATCCGAGCATATGAACAAACAAGGAAGGAAAAGACTACATCTCAGTCTATGGAATTGCAAATAGTAAATGCAAATCTAATGCTTTAAATGCCATGCATTCCTAGTTAGGGTATGTGCGAGGACACAACTATACCAAAATATGAGAACACTTACATGCAATATTTCCAATGGACATTTTTGCTGTTATAATGATTAAATATATCACAAAATGATTATGCTAGGATGGAATGTGTTGGTTAATGTTAGAAATGTTCCACGATTTCTACTCTTTTTTGAGTACCCTTACAATCTAAACTCACAAAAACAATAGCTAATGGCACAAACAAAATGCAAGAAGGAAAGAAAATATTTTCTATTATCACTAAAATGAAAATGAAATTACAACATTATATTTGCCATCACATGGGCTTTCTGATAACATAAATCTGCAAATCTATAAATCAGAGCCACCATCTACTCTGCTCTACCTCCCCTCTATAGTCCCCCTTTACATCCATTATTTGGAAGGTGTAACCACCCTAGAATCTTTTGGAAAGTGTAACCACCCTAGAATCTTTTGGAAAGTGTAACTTCCTCAGGAAGATATTTTGAAATTTTATTAATTCTGGTATTACAACTGCGCAGGGTCATAACTTTTGATTCGACCGTCAAATTTTCTATTATAATACCTTTTCAAAAAGTTCTCGAGAAATATTGTGCCTAAAAGTAGGGCCTAATGGTGATCCGCTTTCGTTTTCCACAAATTTTTAGGCCCATCTGGAGCCTCTAAGTGCTTCAAAATTGACCCCAAAGATTTTTCTAGGATTTTTGAAAATTAAAATTTTAATATCTCTGAAATGAAAAATGGTATTGAAGTGATTTCGTTGCCATTGGCTTCAATTTACCATTTTGGAGGTTTATGTAAGATTTTGTGTCCAACTATGCATAAATGCAAACTTACAAAAATAGTAACCCTACCAAATTTAGCCCTTATTGATGCAAGATTGCTCTTACACCCTAGATGCTCCTGCATCATATAATGTGCCAATTTTTTTTATGTCAATAGATTGTAATGAAACTCTCATAAATGGATTTTGTTATAAACTTCAATGACTTGTAGTGTTTATTCATTTCCTTGCACTAGCTCTCAGAACAGGGAAACTTGAAAAAAAGTTGTTGCACTGTCATTTGTGTGTTGTTTACTCATTTGCTCAGATTGTTTGATGAGGAAAACATCTTTGTCTGTTCATAGGATCTATGTCTTCCAAATTTGAAGGAAAGAAAGACTTGATTGTAGGTTCATATCTCTACGAAATCCATGTCGTTGAGAAGGTTTATACATATGATATTCAAAGCCAAAAAAAAAGTGATTTGTAAGTTCCCATATCTTGTTCATGCTTATTTTTTGCATAGTTTATTCATTTGCTCAGAAAACTTAATCAACATGAAAATTATTTCTACTGCCAACTTGATAATTTATATCATGTTCAAAACAAGAAACAAGCCACTTGTAAATTTTAACATAATTGACATTGTTGTGCTCTACTTTTTCTTTTGTTTTCCCTCTTTCACTGCCTTTACGAGTCACTATCTCTTGAGTTGTAGAATAAACAACATAATTCATCAATGCTTGCTTCTTTGATGCCGACAACTAATAGAGCATATGATGGACTCAAGCACACTCCCCATCAATGCATTTAGGTATCAAGCTCCTGTCCTTTTCGCCCCCTTAGAAGCACTCAAAAGAATATTTGTAACAATTTTTCCATTTTGACTCTTTTGTATATTAAAGAATTTCTCTTTCTAATATTTACATGTTTTATGCTTTCAACAATTGCTTCAAGCCTAACCTAATTGCTACTTTTAATCTCTCCATGCAGTTACCTATACCAGTGGAGTTTGATAAGGAGGCTCAGTTGGTGGTGGTTGATATCCATGTAGCTATAATTACAATGAAATTATCATTTCCACATACATACAACTGACTGATTCTATGTACATTTAAAGCTATTTGAATTCCCATAAATTATATATTAGATTATTCATTGTAATCTATCAAATATCATATTTCTCATACACACTACTTAGTCGGGCATATTTATCATGGTTTTGATACAAATACTTTTTGTTCATACAAAGTTCATTTGACTTCATTTTCATTCTGACCAGTGGTATTTTTCTCTTGCTTTTCTTATTCTCCTGATTTTTTTTAATAATAATAATTATTGTACAGGGCTTTCCCATTGGAAATATTGGATGGGTTTGTTGATATACTTGTCTCTTAGCATGCACTCTTCCTTGGTATGCAGTCCAGCATTGCGTTTTGCTACACTCATTTATATTTTATCTTATTTCTTTCCTTGGGCATTTTACATTTTGTTTTCATAAAGACTTGACATGATAATGTGCTACTCATTATTAAGAATGGAACTAATATTTCCCCCACACACATGCAATGCAATTGCACTTAAATGAAAATGGAAATTACCTAGGTCTAAGTAATTGGAAAATATCTGGACCTACAAATGATTAAATCTATGTCTATTGTAGTGCGAGTCTGAAACGAGGCATTTCTAATAGTTCTATAAGAATACTTTAAATTTTGAAAAAAAATTACAATTACCTAAATTTATATTTACTTTTCAAGCATAGTCTACATACAATTTGGCATTAGTTAAATTATATTTGCAATAGTGAACTTGCAAATGTTCAAAATAGTTGAGCACATTAAATTTACTTTACTTTTAAAAAATAAAGAATTAATAAAAAGTTAAGTATAAATATAATAGTTAAGTTATAAAATTTTGAAAACCCAATTATTTTCAAGAAAAAATTATTCTCCCTTCCAAAGCATAAGCATTACTCACAAAAAATATCTAAATTAGATTACATGTTACATAAATAAGTTAAAATTCAAAAAAAACATTGATTAATTATAAGTTACAAATAGAGAACCCAAACAACAGGAATTTTAATCCACAAAACTAATACTGATTCCTTCATCTATGATAAATAATAAAAAAATTAAATAGAAAAATTAGAAAAAATGAATGAAACAAACCAAATTATTTATATTTACTACAAAACTATTTAGTGGCTATCAAGCATTGGGATTCAATCAAATTAAATGTACACCAAAAGAAACTAGATTTAATTATTTTTCATTAGTCAACTAAGATAGTTAACATAATACAAACTAACCAGTATTAGTAGTGTTGTATATTTTTTGATGCATATTCAAACTTTAATTGAATACTTAAAAACATAAGCATTTATTTCATTATACTAATTGGTCCAATTATTATTGTGATAATAAATAAATTTAGATATGAGTATCTAATAATAACTAGGTTTATTGAGTTTAATTATATAGGAGTATGGAATCATCATATGCTCCTACCTCGCTCTTCTGAATCTTGGACTCTGGTCTAAAATGAATTGACTTTTATTCTATTTTGGAAAAGATTCTTAATTAATGTTTTCTACTTCTTACTTTGAAAACTGATAGGCAATAGTTAATTTATTTTAAAAATCCATATTAAAGTTAGTATCTATTTTCTAAAAAAATAGTATTACAAATTTGCAAATAATTTTTTCAAATGTTTAGAACAATTTGTTAGACTAATAAAGTCATCATGTAATTAATTAATTAATCATTAATTAATTGGGTCACTTTATGCTTTATTACACTTAAGCTAAACTTGGAAGTGTTTATTTCATTGTTTTGTTTAATTAATTAGTTGGTTTTTGTATGATTAAAGCCTCTAATATTAGAACATGTTGTCTCATTCATTCCTATGAGGACACTTGTCATGTCCTAGGTAATCTAACCCTAATCTAGGGTTAGCTTTCATCCTTTTCATAAGGATCGATTCATTGTAATTGGTTTTTTCAATTCTCTATGGCAGCATATTCAATGTGATAGTTACATTCACATAATGCAAATTGGTGTTTTCATCATATCTGAGTTGTTGGGCAATCATATATTGCTTATTTCTTTATAGTGTGATAGGCTTATCATTGCAAGTGATTCATGGAGCTGTGGGAGTACATACATCTACTCTAACATGGTATTAGAGCACTAGATTTGTAGCCACTTTGTCCACCCTTTTCGAAGAAACCAACTCATGCATTAATATCCATGATCCGTGGTCAAATTTTGAGAATTCCATTGAATTCAAAGTTGCTCGAACAATCAGGTTTGTCTTTCATTTTGTCGAAAAAGGCCTCTGTTTGTCATATTTGTGAGGGTTTGAAGTTTATGAGGGTTTCTAGATCTAGAGCATACTTGCAATTTTGGAGTGTTTTGAGCCCAAACAGACCTCACCATCATGTTCAAAGCGCCTGAAAACCCCAAAATCGACTGTCAAATCGTCAAAATTAGACATAATGACTCTAGGCAGCAATTTTTTTCATTTTTGGGTTGTATGGCTGGGTACGACACACTATCCAAGAAAAAATTTAAAAAATAGTATTAATGACGCTGCCATAAGTAAATTGCTAGCAGTTAATGCTAGTGGCTAGTTTAACCACCAGGTTTTCCCCCAAACCGTTTTGGAGCAGTTTTGGTATTTTGGCCATAACTTTTGCATATGAACTCAGATTTTTGAAAATGAAATATCGCTGGAAAGCTAGTTTCGAGCCTGATCCAGTGGTGTAGGTGTTTTTTTTTCTTATTTTTTGTTATGTTGTATTTTTTTCCAGTTAAAGTCAGAACATCATTTTCGCGCTTTCGGGGGCATATCTTTTGCATACGGTCTCCATTTTTTTTTTAAAAAAAGGCATTGGAAAGCTGGTTCAGTGCTCTACATAGTGATTAGACTTATTTTTCCATATTTTTCCCCAGATATATTTTATTAATATTTTGATGTTTACACAATTTGCTTAATTAGTTAGTCATTTTGGCACTTGGGAATGCTCTGTTTGTGTCATTTGGATCTATTTCACATGATTTTCATGCAGTAAAGTTGATTTTCTTAGATTTTTTCATTTGAAGAGTAATCATGGGTTTTTCTACCATCCTTAAGTTGCAATCCTGGAACGGGATAATTATGAGTCATGGGCAAAGGGAATACTTACACATTGTAGGTGGCTTAATATTTTGCCTCATTTATATGACCTCATACCCGAACCAAACACGCCAAAGAGAAAATTAGCTTGGGATATCATTAGAGATCATTTAGTAGGACTTATATGTTCTAGTTTATATTTTGACACTATGTGTGATGTATTGGACATTGATTGTCCCCACACACTTTGGACTCATCTTTGGGAGATCCACGGAGACCCCAATCTCTCTCCATACCTAGAGGATCTTGCTTCAAATTGTATCTTACCCATGGCTACTACATATTGTATACCCATTGATGATGCTACATTAGAGGACCTAGAGTATCTAGTAGGTCTTGCACATTTTGATGGATTAGAGGCTTGTCTCCTAGTTCCTACTCTTTAGACTAAGATTACACATGCATCATCCATTGTTCTTGATGACATCAGTATCACAACATTGACCCCTATGGATTAAGTTCAACATCATGACCATCTTGGTCATCCATTTTCTGCTACATCATGGGATTCTTATCTTTCAGAAACATCATTTTTTGTTGAGTCTCACACTATAGATCTTGAGGATTATATTGAGGACATACATTTCCTCTATCTTGATAGTCAGATTATCATTATACGCCCACCATTATTAGTGCATTCAGAGATTGTATTTCAAAAGTCTTCACATCATTTTGGATTTGGCATCATTTGTTTTAGTTTAGATAGAGATTCTTCAACATCCTCTCATGGCACACATCTTGAGACATATTGGTTCATCACTCTTCATAGGGTTTCTTCGACATCGGGTGAAGCCACAATAGTGGTTTACAATTCAAGTGAGGAAGGAAAACTCACAAAAAATGACCCCAAGGAAAAAAATGTGATTTTGGGGGTTCGTACAAACCTATTGGTTTGAGCGAACCAATAATGGGTTCACTCGAATGAGGGTTTGAGCGAATCCCTTTGAATTTTGGCCGCCAAAAACAAGGAAAAAATGCATTGCAGGTTTGAGTGAACCCTTCAAGGGGTTCACTTGAACTAGGGTTCAACCAAAGCCTAGTTTGGGAAAATCCTTTTGGGTTCGCTAAAACCCTAGGGGTTCATACAACCCCCTTATCCCTCCTCATCCCCGAGACACAAAAAACAACCTAATTTTTATGCTTTGAAGCTCAGCTTTGAACATGAAAATGGAGTCTTCACAATCCCAACTAGAATCGTGCGTCCTCAGAACAAGCTATCATGAATATAATTTTAATATTTTGACTTTACTATGCACTTCATTTTAAGTTTTACTTTCATGTTTTTCTTCATCAAAAATGAAGATCTTTGTTTTGCACATGTGGAAAAATAGAAGATTATCAAAAAATAAATTTTGAAAAATATGAGTACACTAGATATTGAAGTCCTTGATCCAACAAAACAAATTTTAATTTCAATATATTAAAAAATTTACGCTATAATGCATCACACTATGTCTGAATTATAATTGGTTTGACTTCTAAACTTGATTAAAGAAAAAATATTCAATAAAAAACTATCTATCCAAGTGGAAGCACTAGATATCAGAGTTACAAATCTAAATTTGAAAGAATTAGAATTTTATCCTTCATGGAAAAAAAGTTATGTTATATGGTGTGCGTCACTTTTTAAAAATGTTGTTTTATGAAAAAAAAACTAGTTTTCATGGGAGATGGAAAATAAGTGCAATTTGATTCCAAAAATTTTGAAAAACAATATTTTTAGAATCTACAGACAAAATGTGATGAGACTCTAGTTTGCATCATCTTCAAATTCCTCACGGTTTAGCTACTATAGGTGCCTGAATGTGAAGATTTAGTTAAAACTAATAATTTCAGTGTCCAGTTTGGCCAAAAATTGTAAACCACTATTGTGGGATCACCCCATCGTCCTTTGGATCCATTTCTTCCCAAGGGGAGGAATGTTATTTGCCACTTGAGGATCTCTTTCTGGATTCTACATCAGGTATCCACCATTGGACAAGAGTTTCTTCATTGTGGGGGGACCTTCTAGTCTCTTTCTATCTCTCCTATGGAGACCATTGTATATGTACTTATGTGATAGAAGTTGTCTTTGGGGGGTATCATGTAATCCACCTTCTATCTTTCTTCTTTTAGTGCATTACATTATTTTCTTTTCTCTCTTTTGGAGGGGAGTTTTATTCCCATGTGGTTTTCTCCCTTTCTCCAGTTATGAGAGTTTCATTTATGTACATGGGTACCTCATCAGCCATTAGGGCGAGACCCATTCATGCATCCATTCAAGTATTTCTTTATCATAGTGTAGTTTTCTCACTAGTTCATCTTAAGGGGGGGTATTAGAGTAATAAAGTCATCACCTAATTAATTAATTAATCATTAATTAATTGGGCCACTTTATGTTTTATTACACTTAAGCTAAACTTAGGAGTGCTTTTATTTCATTATTTTCTTTAATTAATTAGTTGATTTTTGCATGATTAAAGCCTCTAATATTAGAACATGTTGTCTCATTCATTCCTATGAGGACACTTTCATGTTCTAATCTAACCCTAATCTAGGGTTAGCTTTCATCATTTCATAAGGATTGATTCATTGTAATTGGTTTTTTCAATTCTCTACAGCAACATATTCAATGCGACAAGTTGTTCACATAATGCAAATTGGTGTTTTCATCAGATCTGAGTTGTTGGGAAATCATATCTTGCTTATTTCTTCATAGTGTGATAGGTTTACCATTGTAGGTGATTCATGGAGCTGTGGGAGTACATACATCTACTCTAACACAATTTACTAGTCAAATTTATATAGTTCACGCTTAACTTGAAGACAAATAAGTATTTACTTAAGACATATTTCCAAAAATGATTCTTCAAGTGTTTTCAATTTGGCTATTTGTAAAATAAATAGTATGTTTACTATGGTTAGATAAGGAAATAATTATGAATAGGTAATTTTCAATTATATACATAACTACCATCTATAAATGAACTGTACATGTATACGCATCTAAACATGCATATGTTCAATAGATCATCTTTGTATCTCACTATGTTTTAAGATCATTAATTGTTTATTAACTACATAGTTAAATATGACTAATCAAGACATAGAGCAAGTACAAAATGAATCATGCATCTAACCCCAACATCTCCCTACTCAATATCTACATTGAAAAGACAAATTCAAAATGACCAATCGGGCTTCAAGAATTGAAAAGACGCATAGACGAGACCTATAATAACAAAAGTTATATCTGATCATTGGCTTATGTTATGTACAAACTGATTATGACATTCTCGTTTTCATGTCAATACTATAATAGGTTATGTGTCTTCCCCTGCTCCTTGATCAAATGTTCTCAACATTTTCTTTTGTCATTGATATGCCCAACTACCTGTTACTCCATTTGTCTATTGTCTCCTATTTCTTGATGTATATATGTATCTACATATGTATGCATGCATGTATATATATGTATGTATATGTATGTACAAGTATATTCTCTACATATGCAAATATATAAATACATGTGCTATGATTGACATCCTACATAACAAACTGGTACCTCCTACACATCCTTACATATCATACATGATGTAATAGAAATAAAAAACCGTGGAAGTTTTAACTTTCCCAACTACTTCAAAGAATAAATAATGGCCATGTCTTAAAATGTTTAAAGATCATATTTTTTTTGACATGCACAAGCTTAAACATGACTAATAAAGGCATAAAGCTTACAATAATTATAAAAAATCAATCAAGACTTACAAAATGAAATATGGATAGCCTAAATCTAGACCAATAAAATTTACATTTTTCCATTCCTCTATGTTTTGAACAAAGTTATAATAAGCATCTTCTTTCTACCCCCACCTTACATTGCATTATGTAATAGTTTTTATTCCCATTAATATGTCCAATTACCTCCCATGCAATTTCTCTATTCTAATATATTTGTTTGAAATCCAACAATGTCTTTTCTCTATAAATCTATTTATGTATCTGCACATGTATGTCTATATATGTATCTCAATACAGATGTATGTATATAATGTCTTAAGAATATATAAACATCTACCTATGTATTTAACTATATTGGTCTATATATATATATACTTTCCTATGTACATATGTGTCTAAAGATATAAATTTATACAGATACATATGCAATAACATGTGCATGTGATACATAGATATCTATGCATATGTATGAATACACATACAAAAATATACATACTAGCACTTGCACCAAAGGGGGTGCAAGGGTTACGCCGATAGAGAAATATATAGAAGTAAACATGGAAAGTGTAGTTTAAAATATATACAATCTTATTAACAACATGATCTCAATATTAACACAATAATATACATCGGTGCACACAAAAATAAATTAAGAATGTCCTTTCATAATATTGTAAACAACGATTCTACAATACCCTAAAAGAAAGATCTGCTAAATTTTGGGCTAAATTTATGGAATGCAATATTGTATTTGTGCTTGCCTAAAATCTGTTACACTCTATGTTGAGGTCGTGCCAAATATAAGAGCATTCCTTCCAATGTTGTCTTTGATTATTTTCTTTTCTATTTGATTTGATTCAATTCTTGGATTGAAATGGGAGAGAGGAAATGTAGGCACTACTGCAATGAAGAAAAAATTGAATCATAAGACTCTTCTCTCTACAAACGATTTTGTTGGATCTCCCTTGAAGCAGAGGAGTGTATGCACAGTCTAGAAGATGCAAAGGAAGAGCAGATGTGATGAAGAGTCTCGAGGAAGAGATGATTGACTCCTGAACTAGTAACATTGTGAAAAGCTTTGCACAAAGAACCAATGTTTGTTCTTGGACAACTTTATTGTGTCGATGATCAGGATGGGCCAACTCTCTTACCAATCCTCTTTGGGTGTGGTGTCATGATCTCATCTGAGTTAAGCTCTATAATTGTGGCTCTGTAGTTCTAATGGATAGGATTTGTGCTTTAAGTGGATGTTTATTGGATCAACCATTGCAGTTATAGCTTTAATGTGTGGCCTATTTTTCAATGAATGGTTTATTTTGGTTGCTTTGTTTAAAACACGTAGTGGGAAATGATATTGGGTGGTTATTAGATTGAAATATGTATGTTTGTTATACAAATGTTTCTCTTTCTTTGTAGTCAGTTTTGCTTTGGCTGGTTTATTCAAAGTGGGAATTGACATTCAAAGTGGGAATTGACACTGCATGTATGTTGGTCAGAGTCTGATAGTTTTTGGGCAGTTTTAATTTCAATTTAGATGGATTTATATTTACTTGCTCATCTTTAATGAAAACTAAAATTGGGCCCAATTGTTCTCGTCTAGGTGGTTTAAATTTACTGAGGCTAGGGGGAGTTACAACACCTTATAAAATTTAAATAAAACTTTGAAATCGGAATTTTATTGGTTTGTGCTCTCCAAGTCTAATAATATTGATGGTTTATGTTTCTATGTCAATGATTTTACATTGGCTAGTTTGTTTATGGTGGGAACAAAAATTGGGTGTTCATTGGCTTGAGCTTTGTGGTTTATTAATTATATAGGGGGTTTCCATCTCTGTATCATTGGTTTTACTTTGGTTACTTTGTATATACTGGGAAACTAAATTTGATTATATATGGGATTGAGGTTTGTAGTTTTAATTATATGGGTGGCTTTTGTTTCTATGTAGATGGTCTTACTTTGGCTAGTTTGTTTAGAACAAAAACTGAAATTGAGTGTATTGTGAAAATTGAATTTGGATGTCTAGTTTAATTAAGTCCTGAAACTTTCTTATATGGTGGTTTTATTTTGCAAGCAGAGAATGTAGAGATTCTAGAAGGCCTAACAATTCTACACATTTGAGAGTTTTGTTGAAAGCTGGAATGGCATTTCCAAACGTGAACTACATCCAAAATTTTCAAATTATTTTCTCTACCTAACTGAACCAGCAGGTGACCATAAATGGCATTACTAATTAAGATGAATGACATATGCGCTTCTTCTTTTCAGCCTTGCCATGACTGATAGATTTCCCCCATTAGTGTTGATTGAGCAAGGTAGTCGTCTCTCTTTGAGCTGGAAGATTTAGGGAGCGCTCTCCAGTTGGATTGCCCAAGGGAGGAATCCTCTTATGTTGGATTGATCGAGAGGAGAGTCCTTCCTTGAAAACTCAAAACCTAAAAGTAGCTCAAACATCTACTTTCTGGGTGTTGGGTTGGTCGAGCAGGGAGTCTTCTCCCGTTCAATTTAAAACCCAAAAGGTAGCTCATGCAGCTACTTTCGCGGTGTTCTAGGTAGAGAAGAAGTTAGGGATAGGGTTCGTATTGATATTTGTTGGCGTTGTGGAGACGAATTTAGGCTGATCTTTGTGTAATTTGGGCTACTCAGTCTTAAAATTACAAGTGATAAGTCTAGAGCTACCAATACAGTGACGGTGATGATAATTTGATGATTCTAGGTTCTAGTTGTGCAATCAACCAGGAAAACGGTCATCGGTGACAAAAGTAAAAGGGCAGAATATGGATAGGATCTTTAACCCATAGAAACACTAAGAGGTAAACATGCCTGAACTTATTGCATAGGCCGCAAGTTTCATCAGTGCAAACACTTTTCTTTCACTCAAAACAAAAATTGAACTCAACGCCTCTGAAACGCTTGCAAACCATTATACATAGAACAAAACCACTATACTCCAATACAATATTGCACGAGTAGTCAAAATATGGGGGAGATACACCCGTCCAATTGCTTCAACTCCTTCAACCATGGTCTCTCTTTTTAGATGGTTTCTATTTAGACCCAACAACACAACAAAAATCCACACGTTAGGTTTATGATAAATTGGGCCCAATGGATCAAATCACTTATTAATGAATGCATGAAAAGCAGCTCAAATGTAGCAAAGGAAACCCAAACACAAGTTGTACATGGAGAAGGAAAGAAGTAATGAAGTAGAAAAGAAAAGAAGAAAAAGTACTTGAATAAAATGAAATGGTAAGTTGTGGCAGAGGTGCTTTTGAATTTGGAAGTGGTGAGTAGATATGCTGCTCCAGCTGAGAAAGGATCTCTTCCTAGGCTTTGCCTTTGATTGTTCATAAGCCTAACACCACAAGAGTGAGTATGATTAAGAAGTTGTTTGGGTATATATACACTTACAAGAATGACTGTGTGAAAAACTTGTAAATTGGGGTTTATCTTAGTATTCCTTTTATTTTTTACTTTGACAATTTAATTTAAACTTCAACCTTATTAAATCTCTATTTGAAAAATTTAAAATATTAATTCAATATAAGAGGACAATAAGTATGAAGGTTATTATTAAATAAATGTTTTGCGTCTATGGCTATCCATTTTATGAGTATAAATAGTTTAATTATAATTAATTATGTGTAGATGATGTTTACAAAGATGAAGCATTTCGGTCTCTCTATAGTTCATTTATCTTTGTACTCATCTAACTCAAGGATGCTTAACCATAAAGTTTTACCTAAGATTAGGTCAATTTAGTGTTACTATCCTAATAAGTGTTGTATGACTCAAATGACATTTCTATTATTTTGTATGCAGATTATAATATCATATTCAAAAAAATATGGGTGAAAAAAATCACACCCTACAGTCCATGCAAAGAAAAGTCTTAAACAACATATCCAAAAAGAATAATTGACATAAGTGACTTGAGGACTCCATTAATTTAAACCAGAAAATGCTCGGTTTTTATTAGGTTAAGAGGCCCCGAGCTTTTGATTTTAGTGGAGCCTAGTAAGAATATGATTGGGTTTTTTGGTAAGAGTGAAAAAAGTGCCCATCACCCACATTATTTGTATGGTTTATTGATTTTCCAGTTACTGGAAAGGACTTGAGTTGATGTGGGTGCTCTTATTGATATTTTGGAAGACTAAACTGTCCAAAACCCTATTTTCAAGCTGCGTAATATGTGCTTAGGAATTGATTAGCCACTTAGATATTTGTGGTTGTTAATGTGGACTGTGTATAAGGGCATATTGTATTGAAATTGGTGGACTGCTCTACCTCAGAAATTTTGTGCCTTGTACCATTGGGAATGTGAATTGTTTTGAATGTGTTTGATCCATATTAGTAAGGCTCTGAGCTATTAACTATTTTTCTAAAGTAAAGTCTAGTGTTAAATTTAATGATCAGATTGTATGAACAGAAAATTAATTCAAAATCAGACACAGTACACAGCAGATACCCTGGGAAAACCCTCCACTTGAGGGAGAAAAACCCAGCAACAATATAGCTCTTATATATTGAATTTCAACAAGGAAGTCTCCTTTTACAATGAGCCAATATGGAGGCCAAATGTGCACACCAAAGAAGAATGTAACACAATCAACACAGAATAATAAATCGCTGATACAAGATACAGCCTCAAGAGATATCGAACTGCCTTGAAGAACTCGCACTTGAACAATAAGCAATCTGGAACTAATAACACAATCTTCTGCTCTTGAACTGAACTCGACTATGAAGAATAAAGACTGAAATGAATGAATCTTGAAGTGGACAAATCAATGAGTATATATACAACAGATTAGAAGAGATGCACCTCTTCTAATTATCATGTCGACCTCTAACCAAAAGTCGTCACTTTTAAATGCAAGAAGTCGGCATTAATAAATTATGTTTTCTTCAAGGAAGTCGGCCATAATAAACAATCATAATCTTAACAAATGGAGTCGGCCTCAAGTAAATTTCATCTTCTCAAGAATACGTGCCTCTTCATTAATTCGCCATATATAAATTAGATAGTCGAAGACTATCATCTAATTTATTCAAGTATGATAATGTATATCGGTTGGAAGTCAGGACCGACGCTGGTATGAACATCAACATATAGTGTTTTTGTTTCCAAAAGAGTGACTTCATTGCCAGCCAGAAACATAATTGCTTGAGCCTGTAAATAACATCCACATTTGCTTACATTCTATAAGTACAAGAACTGTTGTTTTGTTAAAATGAAAATAAACATACGACAGAATATACAAATTAAATAAGGCTAATTTCTACCTCATCTAATTACATGATATCTTTTTTGGTACATAATCTCAAAAATAAAACTTTAGAAGATGGGAAAAACAATTGTACTGTATACCCTGCTAACCCTCTATCCTTCAAAGCTTGTTTTCTCTTTGAAACAGTCTCTAAGTGTTACAATCAGTGATACTCAATATCATTATGAATGGGATGACCTCAAGTAGTAAAACTAAATCGAGTTTCAAAATCATGATAAACGGTGATTCCACCAAAGCAAAAAACAATACCTTCCTAGTAACTCAAGTGGACGAAACACTACTTAACAATGGGAGATTATAGAAAATAAACACCCTAACATTTAGTTGTAAGAAATATTTTTATAAGACACTGTAACATCTGCTATAGAAATCTTGGTTCATGCTTACATATAAATCACTGTAAATTCCCCCCTGAAAAGGGTTAGACAATTTTTTCTTAAAGCATGAATTTTTGTGAGGGTTGATTACGATTAAATTATCTTCTAACAAATGAAATAAACTGTCAAATACCACTTTTTTAATGCTATAATCAGAATTAGGAAAACATTGTTTGTTGTGGAAATATGAAGATATAAAAACAGCTAGAAAAACCCTCAAACTAAAAAAACAAAAGATAAAAGCATACCATTAGACTCAATGAAAACTTATAATTATTTTCTCCTCAGATGTCTCTTCAGTTCCACATTGACATTCAATAATTGGAAAGATTTATTAAAAGTATCAAATTTGGCCATCATCATAGGAACACTTGTTTCAATTAATTTCCAATGTACCATAAATGGCAGAGGATTATAATATATCTATAATTTTGAATATTTGTGGTGTTCACCCACCAAAATGAATGATTAAGACAATCCAAAGATGCAGCTAATAAAGCAAATATTTTGTACAACACTTCTAAACAATTGCTTAACAAAAAAAATTGAAGAAAAACTAAACAAAGCATAAATTTGATTGTTGTGGAGATTGAAGCTGGCTTTTGATCTGTCAAGCCCACAAGTTTATCTAGACAAACCAAGAGTCTTGACATGAGTGGAACCCTAATCCTTGAGAAACCCTAAACCCAAAAATAATTTAAAACTTCCCTATGCATTTCTTTTATTATATGAGAAGAGGTCTACTAATTTGGTATTGTGCTTATCGTGCATGTCTCTTTCATAGTTTATATGCTGCAGAAAGTGAAAAGATTTTTTAGGATTCAAATTTTGAAGCATCATTTCAAGTGGTGGTAGTTAGATAAGCCATTATATTTATTGATGGCATTGATGCCCTTTTTTCCTCATCGCAACTCCAGGTATGGACAATGACCTTTGATTTCATACTTAAATGAAGTAGATTGGCTGGTTCAATGTGCTCTTTTTAAGAACTACTTTGAAATGACACATAATTATGAGTTTGATTTTGAACTAAATTGGAAATTTCGGTACCTTGACTTTGAAAATCATTTTTGCACACCTTCTAAACAAAAATAAAAAGCCCAAATTATTTAATCAACAATGAAAACTCAATATGTATGAAATTATAAAATTAAAGTCAAGACATATATAGGGGTCAAATGGTTCACCCCAGGATCTGCAAAGTTGACATCAAAGAAGATTAAGTTACCTTGGGATTGAGGTGCTAGCACAGGCTCCAAGAATAGTCATGAAAGAATGTTGTCCTGTTAAGGGCATTCCTTGAAATTGCTTTGCCATGAGAGAAATGGGGATGTTGCTTGATGCCCATTGAAGAATGTAGAATTCATGAATTAGAGATAGCAATACAATAGTTTTAATAGGTAAACATTTGGCCCTCCTGAAATTTATAACCTCGAGTAGCCTGATCAACCATTGCTTGATCTGAATACATAACATAAGAGCTACTGCAAGGTCAACTCAGGAACTTGTTATGCCCAAAATGATATTTTCCAGACTCTATAGCACTCCATGCAGCAAAAAATATTAAAGATTGAAGGTTTGTAAGGGTTGCAAATAAAGTCAAAAAGTTAAAACCCTAAATGGTGTTTACTTAGGAATAATAATATATAGCCTAGCCAACATGAAAGATCTTGCCATGATGCAAGTTATAGATCTAACCTAAATATGCAGCTCGTAAGCCACATACCAAATGGCTAACTGTGAACATAAGTGAAAATGATCAAATTTACTCATGAAACAGTGAAAGATCTAATCATTGTCAAATATAGAGAATTTTACTTTTTATGAACAACTCACCCATGGCATGTATGTAGACTTCAACATGACATATATTTAAATATTTCTTCCCAAAACACAAATCTGCAGATATTGATTGAGATGCATCCAAGGAGGTCGTGGGAAAGAAGAGTAGTCGACAAAATTTGTAGACCGGTTGTGGACACCAAATTTCCTGCCTGGCTTGGATTGCAAGTGCTGATCCTGTGTGAATTTTTCTTTCCTTTCCAAAGCATATGTATTGTTGTTCTTGGGTTTGAAGGAGAGAGACAGAGGAGCATAGAAACTGAAATAGAGAGAAGAAATAATAGTAATAAAACACAAAGATGAACAAAAAATGATTTATATTTCAAAATTACAGTGATTAAACCTTCAAACATAGACATAGAGCTGCTGCTCTTTGATTACCAGAAAAAATAGAATGGCCTGTTCGTTGGCTGCTCAAAACTACACTTCAACAATATTGACTATTTTTTTCTATTTCAAAGCATACATAAAAAAATTGTCTTTCATACAACTTATATGGCTAGAAAATAATAGCTAGAAAACAAAACACTTACTTTTAATTCTGTTGTATGTGAAAATCTAGCGAAGGAGATTAGGCATATAAATTATCATTTTAGTTTGTCCTGCAACAGAGAGTTGGAAGCATAACTGAAATAGGATTGAACTGGAGAAATCAAATCTCACATGCATGAGCAAATTGAGTAGATATGGAGACAACAGAGAGAATGAACGAATACAAATGGTTTTATTCATTCTATAATTACTGGGTATGCTCAAGATGGTCCTCTTGATGAGATTATTCAAAGAAATGAATCAACAAAAAATAGTCGTCAAGTCCTTGAACTGCTTCATAGCTATCTGCGACCCGTTTGACAGGTTGCCTTTGTAAATCATGCTGAACCCTCCTCCTCCAATAACGTTGGACACCGAGGAGTTCCCCCTGGCGGACTTATTCTGCTTGAGCCTAAAAATCACGAACCCCTTTCTAGCATCGACACTTTCCCTCAGCAGCTGGTGCTACCGCCACAGCTTGATCCGCCACATCCCCAGACACGCCTCTTTTGGTTTCAGAATGCTCGGTCTTGTGCATCGGACACACTCGGTTGTCCAGTCACCGGGCCGCGGTCAGTGCCAATTCTGACAAATTGATCGCAGCCATCAGGCAATACAGGGCATCGAGCCCCAAATCCTGAAATGAATTCACAACCTCCCTTCACCGCCTTCCCCCCCGACGTACATCATTAGAAAGAGCACGCACTTCGATTTTTTGACCTCGGGTCTTGTTTGTTCAACTGGTTGATCGCCAAAGCCATGGACTGTGTGCACTTGTTTCAGTTGTATATACCGCTTTACCACCCATTGCAGTTCCTCCGCATGCCCTTGTTCTCCACCGCTCCTTCAAATGCCTTCAGGCTGTCGATTCCATTGCAGGACTCTGAACTGGTGATCAAGTCCTCTTTTTGACCTCCTAAATGAAAATATTGGTTGCCAATTAATGATCACCGACTTAAAAACCGATTTGATTTGAAAATCCAAATTTGATTTGATTTGATCGCTGACTGTAAACCACCATAGTTTAACGGCAATCCAATAATAGTTTGATGGCGTGAGACAGGTTTCAGGTTGAAACCTCACACCATATATAGCCTATCGGCTAATTATAACAATCCAGTAATCATGATAAATTCAACACTATGATTTTCAAGTGATAACTTTGGTTTCTAACCACTGGGATATTTTACATCACTACATTTGTTTCAAAATAGCTATCCTGAAAACTCCGCTACTTAAAACTTTCTTTCCAAAACTACATCGTCAAATATGACGCCACATCAGCATGCTTTCTGTCAAACCACTCTTACAACTACTCGACACTATATAAATGACTACCACCGCAACCATCGTAACAACCTCAAATATGGGAAACAACATTTTTGCTTCCTTGCAGGGATTTCAGAGCTCTTGTTTTCTAAATGTAAGCGTGAGTCTATATATATAAAAAATAATCAATACCTAATTTTTTTAATAATTTGAGAAAAACTTAGAGAAACAGAGATAATAAATATTCGATCTGCCTTTGCTCTGTATTTTGTCAAACCAATTCTTGGAAAATTTTGGAATGGCGGGTCAAAATTACTTGAAATTGAAATTAATGGCAGAGTTTGGTAGTATAACGCGACCATGCTAGCATTCACTTACATTCGATTTTATGGAGGCTTTCAAATATTAAAATGATCCACCCACTGGAATACAAAATTTTATAGTTTTTGAAATTAGAGAGATTCACATTAAATTTCATAAAAACTTTCTGTAGACTGCAAATACATTCTGCTTCCAATGAACAAATATGCAATGGTCAAACTCTGGAGTCCGAAAGTATGTCCACGCCACTAATATCGGATGGTGGCTGAGGGTGCTCCACTTCATGAAGCCAAGAACATCGTTTCCTATAACGGCATGATAAGTTGGCTGATTTAGAAAGCTTTAATTAGGACTGCATGACTGTAATAGATTGAAAGCATTACAAATTTGACCATGTTCAAGAAAACAAACATTGAGAGGAATGTAAAAAGCTGTACCAGACTTGAGAAGTATATCTCTGTTCTGCTTCTTGGCCAAAGACTTTCCTCGCCTGTGAAGATTCCTGCCTGGAGTTCGTAGCTGGATTAGGGAATTACACCTTGATGACCAGAAGCATACTGAAGTGGATGACTGGACACAATTCCTGGGCTATGATTATAAGTAGGTATATTCATGTTAGGATGGACAGGTCATCCAGGGACCAGGACCTTCCCAGAGGCAGAGTTCTTGTGCTTATCAAGCCACAACTAAAACATTGCTTATTATCATGTCCAACGACACCTGCATTAAAAGGGTTTCTCTTTTGCTTGGCTCCAAATCCATCTTCCCTTGAACCTGCCACACCATTATGCACTTCATCTTCTTGCATCTCTGAATACTTATTATTTTTTTAGACTGCAGAAATTGATCGGATCTTTGTTCGATGACAATCTGAAATCCCATGCTCCATAGAAATTTTGGTGGATTTTAAACCCTTATCACCTAAATTCTGAATTGGCGCTGCGAGAGAACTGATTGTGTCTCTTCCTTTGATATGCTCTGTGCAGTTCAGTAGCCCAGGTAAGTCATCCAAGGCAATGGAGCCAATATCCCCAAGTTCATCCTCCCTCTTGTTCTAAACAATCTTACCATCAGCACTACCTTCTACTGTTAATTTTGTATCGCCGGCCCAGCAACAAATTGACATTTTATACGGACTAGCACTTTCAAATCCTGAAATGGTAGATATGCTCATTGTTTCTGCATCTTGAGGTTTGATATCAAAGGTGGAAGTATTCTTATCTGCATCTTTCTAAACATTTGCATCAAAGATTGCTCTCTGAGCCAAGAAAACGGTGTTGAGTCTGGAACATCCAAACACTGTCCACTGCCGTGCTTCTCCCAAATGTTCAGCAAAAGACCTGAATCAAGCTTCATAATAGCTCGCTTCAATGAAAATCTGAAATTCCATGCTCCATAGAACTGCTGGTGGAATTTAAGCATTTATCACCTGTATTCTAAATTGGCATTGTGAAAGAACTGTTCTGACTTCTGTGTCTGTAACTTCATGTCCTCTCTGCAGTTTACTAGTCCAGGCAAGTCATTCAAGGCAATGAAGCCAATATCCACCAGTTCATCCTTCCTCTTGTTCTGAACAATCTTTCTATCAACTGTACTTTCTACTGTCAATTCTGTATTGCCAAGCAAGTAATAGTTAACATTTTATTAGGGCTAACACTTTCAAATGCTGAAATAGTAGATATGCCTATTGTTTAGTTTTATACTAAAAGTGGAAGCATTCTTATTAGCATCTTTCTTACCATTCAAATCAATTCTGAAAATGCCATGAATTTTGTCCTCACCCCAGAAAAATTGCTTTCTAATCCACACAATGTTAAGTCTGGAAAAACAAGATGCTGTCACTGCCATGCCCCTGCTAAGTATTAAACAAAGGCCTGTTTAATTTTTCAAGAATCCTTTCCTCAGGAGATTGTACAATACTTGCCAATTTACAAGCTCCATAAAAGTTTGTCGCACGACATAGAATTGCCTGAAATGTGTATAATTGACATACAGGAAAACTTTTCCAGAGAGTGTAGAATCTAACATGAAGAACAATATCTACAACATACCAAAACACAATGAATACAGAATACTCCCAACAAATTGAGATACTACGATGAAAAAAACACTACAGAGCATGATATTTGCAAACAAAGTTCCTTATTTCTTTAAACCTTGACTTTTAACCCTGTATTTGTATATTTTCCACTTTAAAGAAAATAGAAGACTATTCCAAAAGACAACCTCATTTAATTTCGTAACAATCTGAGACATTAATTGAGTGTCTTAAACTAGAATAATATAAGGTCGATGCAGAAAGTGAGAAGGATAACATACCTTTTCTCATGCTCCTGCCTAAGATCATTATTTAGACCTTCAACAGTCCAGAATTAAAAATTGTTGTACTTCTTTATTTTCAACAAGAGGAAACTGCATTTGTTGAGAGCCAAAACATGCTCTAAATATCCAACATGATATTGTAGACTAGCAATTGAAACCTGGGCAGAATACATAAAGATAGCTTTATCAGATTT
>VDFB02270651.1:805065138-805137638 GCA_007258455.2 Sequoia sempervirens
TACCTAATTTTTTTAATAATTTGAGAAAAACTTAGAGAAACAGAGATAATAAATATTCGATCTGCCTTTGCTCTGTATTTTGTCAAACCAATTCTTGGAAAATTTTGGAATGGCGGGTCAAAATTACTTGAAATTGAAATTAATGGCAGAGTTTGGTAGTATAACGCGACCATGCTAGCATTCACTTACATTCGATTTTATGAAGGCTTTCAAATATTAAAATGATCCACCCACTGGAATACAAAATTTTATAGTTTTTGAAATTAGAGAGATTCACATTAAATTTCATAAAAACTTTCTGTAGACTGCAAATACATTCTGCTTCCAATGAACAAATATGCAATGGTCAAACTCTGGAGTCCGAAAGTATGTCCACGCCACTAATATCGGATGGTGGCTGAGGGTGCTCCACTTCATGAAGCCAAGAACATCGTTTCCTATAACGGCATGATAAGTTGGCTGATTTAGAAAGCTTTAATTAGGACTGCATGACTGTAATAGATTGAAAGCATTACAAATTTGACCATGTTCAAGAAAACAAACATTGAGAGGAATGTAAAAAGCTGTACCAGACTTGAGAAGTATCTCTGTTCTGCTTCTTGGCCAAAGACTTTCCTCGCCTGTGAAGATTCCTGCCTGGAGTTCGTAGCTGGATTAGGGAATTACCATCTTGATGACCAGAAGCATACTGAAGTGGATGACTGGACACAATTCCTGGGCCATGATTATAAGTAGGTATATTCATGTTAGGATGGACAGGTCATCCAAGGACCAGGACCTTCCCAGAGGCAGAGTTCTTGTGCTTATCAAGCCACAACTAAAACATTGCTTATTATCATGTCCAACGACACCAGCATTGAAAGGGTTTCTCTTTTGCTTGGCTCCAAATCCATCTTCCCTTGAACCTGCCACACCATTATGCACTTCATCTTCTTGCATCTCTGAACACTTATTATTTTTTTAGACTGCAGAAATTGATCGGATCTTTGTTCGATGACAATCTGAAATCCTATGCTCCATAGAAATTTTGGTGGATTTTAAACCCTTATCACCTAAATTCTGAATTGGCGCTGCGAGAGAACTGATTGTGTCTCTTCCTTTGATATGCTCTTTGCAGTTCAGTAGCCCAGGTAAGTCATCCAAGGCAATGGAGCCAATATCCCCAAGTTCATCCTCCCTCTTGTTCTAAACAATCTTACCATCAGCACTACCTTCTACTGTTAATTTTGTATCGCCGGCCCAGCAACAAATTGACATTTTATACGGACTAGCACTTTCAAATCCTGAAATGGTAGATATACTCATTGTTTCTGCATCTTGAGGTTTGATATCAAAGGTGGAAGTATTCTTATCTGCATCTTTCTAAACATTTGCATCAAAGATTGCTCTCTGAGCCAAGAAAACGGTGTTGGGTCTGGAACATCCAAACACTGTCCACTGCCGTGCTTCTCCCAAATATTCAGCAAAAGACCTGAATCAAGCTTCATAATAGCTCGCTTCAATGAAAATCTGAAATTCCATGCTCCATAGAACTGCTGGTGGAATTTAAGCATTTATCACCTGTATTCTAAATTGGCATTGTGAAAGAATTGTTCTGACTTCTGTGTCTGTAACTTCATGTCCTCTCTGCAGTTTACTAGTCCAGGTAAGTCATTCAAGGCAATGAAGCCAATATCCACCAGTTCATCCTTCCTCTTGTTCTGAACAATCTTTCTATCAACAGTTCTTTCTACTGTCAATTCTGTATTGCCAAGCAAGTAATAGTTAACATTTTATTAGGGCTAACACTTTCAAATGCTGAAATAGTAGATATGCCTATTCTTTAGTTTTATACTAAAAGTGGAAGCATTCTTATTAGCATCTTTCTTACAATTCAAATCAATTCTGAAAATGCCATGAATTTTGTCCTCGCCCCAGAAAAATTGCTTTCTAATCCACACAATGTTAAGTCTGGGAAAACAAGACGCTGTCACTGCCATGCCCCTGCTAAGTATTCAACAAAGGCCTGTTTAATTTTTCAAGAATCCTTTCCTCAGGAGATTGTACAATACTTGCCAATTTACAAGCTCGATAAAAGTTTGTCGCACCACATAGAATTGCCCTGAAATGTGTATAATTGACATACAGGAAAACTTTTCCAAAGAGTGTAGAATCTAACAAGAAGAACGATACCTACAACATACCAAAATCACAATGAATACAGAATGCTCCCAACAAATTGAAAATACTACGATTGTCCATGAGAAAAAAACACTACAGAGCATGATATTTGCAAACAAAGTTCCTTATTTATTTAAACCTTGACTTTTAACCCTGTATTTGTATATTTTCCACTTTAAAGAAAATAGAAGACTATTCCAAAAGACAACCTCATTTAATTTCGTAACAATCTGAGACATTAATTGAGTGTCTTAAACTAGAATAATATAAGGTCGATGCAGAAAGTGAGAAGGATAACATACCTTTTCTCATGCTCCTGCCTAAGATCATTATTTAGACCTTCAACAGTCCAGAATTAAAAAATGTTGGTACTTCTTTATTTTCAACAAGAGGAAACTGCATTTGTTGAGAGCCAAAACATGCTCTAAATATCCAACATGATATTGTAGACTAGCAATTGAAACCTGGGCAGAATACATAAAGATAGCTTTATCAGATTTGTACAAACTAGTTTTAAGCTATTTAAAAAAAAAAAAATTGTGACTGAATTGAGAAATCATTAAATAAAGAAAATTTGTGAATTGAACTTACTCTTGGACAACTGGCATTTATGGTATGTTGAATATACAGGTGTGTAGGAGATGAAGATCAGAAAATATCTTATCTTGTACCATGCAATTTTTCTCTCAATGTCCGAAAAAGATAGTCAATGATGCCTGCCATCCATAATTCTGAGGCATTTTGCACTCCAAGTTTTGCTGAAACACAACACCCAAATCAGAACTGAAAACCCAAATGCATTGCCCATTCCTAATCCCACTTCCCACCATGTATCTTCCTCCAGAATTTCTTTTTTTTTTTTCCTTCATCATTGGGAGAAGCACGATGAATTCTTGAGCATGACACATTGATTTGTAGGCCACATAGATCTGAATTGTTGGAAAATGATGAAGAATCAAATGTCATCAATTGTCCTCCTTGTGGTATCATTCCTGATAGGTTATTATGAGACACATCAAAGTAGCTCAAATATGTGAGATGTTGCAACTCAATAGGAAGCATCCCAGACAATTCATTTTTGGAGAGATCAAGTGATTGTAGTTGTACCATGCTTCCCAAGGATTTTGGAATCTTACCTCTGAAATAATTTCTTGAAACATTGAGAATTATCAATCCTTTGAGGGATCCAATATCCCAAGGTATTTTACCAGATAAATTGTTGTCTGATAGATCAAGACATTTTACTAATCTCAAAATTCTATTATAGTTCATATCTTGTCCTTTGTTCCTAATGGTTATGCTATCTATATATGTCCTACCAATATTTGTACTATTCAATTCAAGAATTTATGTGTTTTCTGTCTCATTTTTCATTGCACTCAAGTTCATAAAGCCATTTGGAATAATGCCTGAAATTTTGTTGCTTGACATATCCAATATCTGAAGATTGTGTAAGTTTGATAATTCTATGGGTATCTTTCCAACAAACTTGTTGGATTTTAGTATTAGGATGCGAAGACTTTTCAAGCTTTCAATCCAAGTAGGAATGCCCCCATGAATATTGTTATTCCTTAGATCTAGGATTTCCAAAGAGCTGCAATTTACAAGTGATGATGGTATGTTCCCTTTTAGCCCATTGAGACCTAATTTCAATGTTTCTAGAGAAGTCATCTTCCCAAATATATTTGGAATTGTGCCCTTGAAATTATTATTTTCTAGACCTAGCATTGACAACTCGAAGCATTGGTCTAAACTCTGGGGAATCTTACCACTAAGCCTGTTATTTGATAAGTCTAAAACATGCAAATTACTTGATTCATAGATAGAATGTGGTATGCGCCCATCAAATAGATTTTTTGAAAGATCCAAGAAGCTCACATTATGTAGAGAAAGGGGAATATTTCCTCGTAACTTATTATTACTCAAGTCAATAACCAAATTGTATTTAGAACTATGTTCAAATACAAGCAGCTTGGTAGGTAAATTACCTACAAATTGGTTATAAGAGAGGTTGACAAAATAAAGGGGCATAGAATCCCATATCCAATCATGAATATTTCCACTGAGTGAGTTTTGAGCCAAACCTAGAAAGCCTAAGGAGTATTGAGTTGAAATGAAATTTGGAAAATCCCCTTGTATATTACAAGATTCCAAACCTATGGCTTCAAGTTGAAACTTGGGAATAAAAGGGGCATTCACTTTTACAGTCAACATATTCCCTGAAAGATACAATTCTTGAATATTGGGGATTTGATCAAAAAGAGAAAGTGTGTAAGTTCCACTTAATTGGTTGAAGCTAAGATCAAAAACTATGAGTTTGGTGAGGTTAACCAAGCAGGTTGGGATTGTACCATTCAAAGAGTTAAAACTTAGGTAAAGATATGTGAGTTTTGACAACTTACACAAAGATGTTGGGATGGTACCATTCAAAGAGTTAGAAAGTAGGTAAAGATTAGTAAGCTTTGACAATTTACCCAAAGATATTGGGATGGTACCACTCAAAGAGTTATGATTGAGGTCAAGATATGCGAGCTTTGACAACTTACCCAAAAATGTTGGGATGGTGCCACTCAAAGAGTTAGAACACAGATCAAGATATATGAGCTTCGATAGCTTACCCAAAGATGTTGGGATGTTGCCACTCATAGAGTTAAAACCCAGATCAAGATATGTGAGCTTTGACAACTTACCCAAAATTGTTGGAATGGTGCCATTCAAAGAGTTAAATTTCAGATCAAGATATGTGAGCTTTGACAACTTACCCAAAGATGTTGGGATGGTGCCACTCAAAAAATTAGAATGGAGGCCAAGGTATGTGAGCTTTGACATCTTACCCAAAGATTTTGGAATAGTACCATTCAATGAGTTAAAACACAGATCAAGATATATTAAGCTGGACATGTTACCAGTCTCTCTTGGAATCTGACCAATAAAGTTAGAATGGTACAAGCTTAAATACCTCAAATTGCCGAGCTTGTAAAACTGTGAAGGGATGGCAAGAGAAGGGAAGAAGGCATTCTCACTCAAGTTCAAGCGCTCCAGATGCCGTAGTTGGAATAGTTCCCCACGAAGTTCCCTCCACGACATTAATGGCCATGGCATGATGAATTCATGAGGATTCCACGAGGCATTGAGGGAGTGAAGACTAAGATCTAAGGAAATGACGTGGGCAGTGATTGGGTGGCAGCTGACTCCTACCCACGCACAACAGTTAAATCCCTTCCACGATTGCAGTTTGTAATGAGAGGAATTGAAGTTAAGACCCTTTTTGAAACCTAACAAGGAATTTCTTTCATCTGCATAACATGCAGACGAGCAGGGCATCACTACTAATAACAGTAACAGCAAGACCCATATCATCACCATCTTCAGAGCAGATTGCACTAGCAGTTCTCTGTTCCTCCAAACTACTTGCTTTCTTCTGTGAAAATAATAGAAACTAAAGCTGATTTATAATTTTATTTTTCTGCGTTGGTGAAAGTGGGGAGAAATCTCCTCCATTCGATTTTCTACGAACTTGTGGTGTTCACTAAGGTTACATAAATTTACATACTTGTTCAAAGTCTGCTGGATAAGGCTTTACATCCAATTAAATGTTGTCTTTATCATCCATCTAACCCTTAAGATGGGTTTTATTGTATGTCAATCAATACATTCGGTGTTTATGAGAAGGTATCATTATAGTGAAAAAAATAGTTAAAGTGGGTATCTGATAGTTGTGACTTCGTCTAAATGATACACATAATTTTTTAAAGTAAATATTTATTTCGTAAAAGATAAAAGTTTTATTTAAGATAATGATAATATTTTTTTTAATATGTTTTATTTAATTATAGATATTGTGATTTCTTTCAGTTAATTATACAATTTATTTTACTTTATAAATATTTGAGAAATTCGTGATGTTCATTAAAGTTAAAAAAAATTCACACTTGTTCAAAGTCTATTGGATAAAGACTCTTTCCTACCATTTATTTTATAGCTTTCCCGATTTTCCTTCCAACAAAATTTATACAATCTTTTTCTACAATCGTTCTCATAGAATATTATTCAATCATTTTAATGCGGAGACAATATTTGCACCCACACAAATGTCATGTCCTTATCATCCATCTAACTATTTAAAGATGGATTTTATTACAAGTAATTGACACATAGGGTGGTATCATTTTTTCTATTTATGTGAAGGTGTCATGATAGTGAAAAATTTAATATAAGTGGCCCTGTTATAGTTGTGACTTTAGTCTAAATGTTATATAGAATTTTTTTAAGTAAATATCTATCTTGTAGAAGTATAAGGAGGCTTTTTTTGAGCTAATGATGGCATCTTTATTAATATGTTTTATTTAATCATCTTAGATGTTGTGGTTTCTTCCATGTAATTATGCAACTTGTTTCATTTTACAAAAAATGAGAAATTTGTGGTCACTAAAGTTGCGTAAATTTCTACACTTGTTCAAAGTTTGTTGGATAAAGACTAGTTCCTATCGTTTGTTTTATGGATTTGCTAGTTTTTCTTCCCTCAAAATTAATACAATTTTTTTGTAAGACTCGTTCATAGAGAATATTGTTTAATCATTTTAATGAGAAAGAAATATTTGCACCCAAGGGAATGGTGTGTCCTTATCATCCATCTTTCTATTAAGATAGATTTTACCACAGGTCAATGGACACATAGGGTGGTATTACTTTTGATGTTTATGAGAAGGTACCATAATAGTGAAAACTTGAATAAAAGCGGGCCTACTATAGTTGTGACTTCTAAATGTTATATATAATTTTTTAAAGTAAATATCTATCCTATAGAAGTGTGAAGAACTCTTTTTTTTTAAAGATAATGATAGCATCTTTTTTAATATGCTTTATTTAATCATCTTAGATGTTTTGGTTTCTCCATGTAATTATGCAACCTACTTCATTTTACAAAAAAATAAGAAATTTGTGGCGCTCACTAAAGTTACGTAAATCTCCTGGACACTTGTTCAAAATTTGTTGGATAAAGACTAGTTCCTACCATTTGTTTTATGGCTTTGTTAGTTTTTCTTCCCACAAAATTAATACACATTTTTTTATGACTCATTCGCATCTAAAATAGTGTTCAATCATTTTAATAGGGAGGAAATTTTTTACCCAAGTGAATATTGAATGTCCTTATTATCCATCTAACTATTAAGATGGTTTTTATTACAAGTCAATAGACACATAGGGTGGTATCACTTTTGTTGTTTATGAGAAGGTACAATGATAGTGAAAAATTTAATAAAAGAGAACCTACTATAGTTGTGACTTTACTCTAAATGTTATACATAATATTTTAAAGTAAATTTCTATCTTGTAGAAGTGTGAAGAGACTTTTTTTAAGATAATGATAACATCTTTGTCAATGTGTCTTAATTAATCATCTTAGATGTTGTGGTTTCTTCCATGTGATTATGCAACTTACTTCACTTTACAAATATCTGAGTTATTTGTAGTGTTCACTAAAGTTATGCAAATTTTTGACATGTTCATAGTCTATTGGATAAAGACTAGTTACTACCATTTATTATATGGCTTTACTAGTTTTTCCTCCCACGAAATTAATACAATATTTTTCTATGACTTGTTCATAGATAATATTGCTCAATAGTTTAAATGAGGAAACATTTGCACCCAAGCAAATGTCATGTCCTGATTATCCATTTAACTATTAAGATGGATTTTATTACAAGTTAATCGACACATAAGGTGGTATCATTTTTGTTGTTTATGAGAAGGTGATATGATCATGAAAAAATTAATAAAAGTAGGCCTAGTATAGTTGTGAAGTGTGAAGAAGCTTTTTTTAAGATAATGATAGCATATTTATTAATGTGTTTTATTTAATTATGTAACTTATTTCACTTTACAAAAAAATGAGAAATCTTTGGTGTTCAATAAAGTAAAATAAAATTTCACTCTTGTTTTCTAAACTCTATTGGATAGTGGGCCTCTTATAGTTGTGACTTAGTCTAAATGTTAAACATAATTTTTCTAAGTAAATATCTATCTTGTAGAAGTGTGAAAGATAGAAGCTTTATTTAAGATAATGATAACATTTTGGTTAATATGTTTTATTTAATCATCTTAGATATTGTGGTTTCTTCCAAGTAGTTATACAACTTACTTCACTTAACAAATAGTTGAGAAATTCATGATGTTCATTAAAGCTGCAAAAGAACTGATACTTGTTCAAAGCCTATTGGATAAAGACTCTTTCCTGCCATTTGTTTTATTGATTTTCCACTTTTTCTTCCCACAAAATAAATAAAATATTTTTATACAATTCATTCTCATAGAATATTATTTAGTCATTTTAATGGGGAGACAATATTTACACCCAACCAAATGCCATGTCCTTATCATCCATCTAACTATTAAGTTGGATTTTATTACAAGTAAATTGACACATATGGTGGTATCATTTTTTCTATTTATGAGAAGGTGTCATGATAGTGAAAATTTTAATATAAGCGGCCCTGCTATAATTGTGACTTTAGTCTAAAAGTTATATAGAATTTTTTAAAGTAAATCTATCTTGTAGAAGTATTAGGAGGCTTTATTTAAGCTAATGGCGATATCTTTATTAATATGCTTTATTTAATAATCTTAGTTGTTGTGGTTTCTTCCATGTAATTATGCAACTTGTTTCACTTTACAAAAAAATGAGAAATTTGTGTTAAATAAAGTTGCATAAATTTCCACACTTGTTCAAAGTTTGTTGGACAAAGACTAGTTCCTACTGTTTGTTTTATGGCTTTGCTAGTTTTTCTTCCCACAAAATTAATACAATTTTTTTCTAGGACTCATTCATAGAGAATATTGTTCAATCATTTTAACGAGGATGAAATATTTGTACCCAAGCAAATGGTGTGTCCTTATTATCCATCTAACTATTAACATTGATTTTACCACAAGTCAATGGACACATAGCCTGTGGTATCACTTTTGATGCTTATGAGATGGTACCATAATAGTGAAAATTTTAATAAAAGTGGGCCTGCTATACTTGTGACTTCTAAATGTTATATATAATTTTTAAAAATAAATATCTATCCTATAGGAGTGTGAAGAATTTTTTTTTTAAAGATAATGATAGCATCTTTTTTAATATTTTTTATTTAATCATCTTAGATGTTGTGGTTTCTTCCATGTAATTATGCAACCTACTTCATTTTACAAAAAAAGGAGAAATTTGTGGTGTTCACTAAAGTTACATAAATTTCCACACTTGTTCAAAATTTGTTGGATAAATACTAGTTCCTATCATTTGTTTTATGGTTTTTCTAGTTTTTCTTCCCACAAAAATAATACTATTTTTTTTCTATGGTTCATTTTCATCTAAAATGGTGTTCAATCATTTTAATAGGGAGGACAAATTTCACCCAAGAGAATGTCATGTCCTCATTATCCATCTAACTATTAATATGGATTTTATTACAAGTCAATAGACACATAGGGTGGTATCACTTTTTTTGTTTATGAGAAGGTATAGTGATAGTGAAAATTTTAATAAAAGAGATTCTAAGTATATAGTTGTGACTTTAGTCTAAATTTTATACATGATTTTTTAAAGTAAATATCTATCGTATAGAAGTGTGAAGATAATTCTTTTTAAGAGAATGATAGCATCTTTGTTAATGTGTTTTATTTAATCATATTAGATGTTGTGGTTTCTTCCATGTAATTATGCAACTTACTTCACTTTCCAAATATCTGAGATATTTGTAGTGTTCACTAAAGTTATGAAAATTTTTAGACATGTTCAAAGTCTATTGGATAAAGACTAGTTCCTACCATTTGTTTTATGGTTTTACTAGTTTTTCTTCCCATGAAATTAATACAATCTTTTTCTATGAATTGTTCATAGATAATATTGTTCAATCACTTTAATGGAGAGGAAATATTTGTGCCCAAGCAAATGCCATGTCCTTATTATCCATCTAACTATTAAGATGAATTTTATTACAAGTCAATTGACACATAAGGTGGTATCATTTTTGTTGTTTGTGAGAAGGTGCCATGATAGTGAAAGTTTTAATGAAACATACATGCTATAGTTGTGAAGTGTGAGGAGGATTTTTTTAAGATAATGATAGCATATTTGTTAATGTGTTTTATTTAATTATGCAACTTACTCCACTTTACAAAAAAATGAGAAATTTTTGGTTTTCAATAAAGTTAAATAAATTTCCACTCTTGTTCAAAGTCTATTGGATAATGGGCCTCTTATAGTTGTGACTTAGTCTAAATGTTATTAAACATAATTTTTTTAAGTAAATATCTATCTCGTAGAAGTGTGAAAGATAGAAGCTTTATTTAAGATAATGATAACATTTTGGTTAATATGTTTTATTTAATCGTCTTAGATATTATGGTTTTTTGTAGGCAATTATACAACTTACTGCACTTTACAAATAGTTGAGAAATTCATGATGTTTATTAATGTTACAAAAAACTGACACTTGTTCAAATTCTATTGGATAAAGACTCTTTCCTACCGTTTGTTTTATAGCTTTGATAGTTTCCTTCCCACAAAATTAATAAAATATTTTTCTACAATTCGTTCTTATAGAATATTATTTAGTCATTTTAATGGGGAGGCAATTTATTTACACCCAAGCAAATGTCATGTCCTTATCACCCATCTAACTATTAAGTTGGATTTTATTACTTGAGTAAATTGGCATGGAGGTGGTATCATTTTTTCTATTTATAAGAAGGTGGCATGATAGTTAAAATTTTAATATAAGGGGCCCTACTACAGTTGTGACTTTAGTCTAAATGTTATATAGAAAATATTTAAGTAAATCTATCTTGTAGAAGCATTAGGAGGCTTTTTTTTAAGCTAATGTTGATATCTAGTTATTAATATGCTTTATTTAATCATCTTAGATGTTGTGGTTTATTTCATGTAATTATGCAACTTTTTTTACTTTACAAAAAATGAGAAATTTGTGTCCGCTAAAGTTTCATAAATTTCCACACTTGTTCAAAGTTTGTTGCATAAAGACTAGTTCCTATTGTTTGTTTTATGACTTTGCTAGCTTTTCTTCCCACAAAATTAAAACAATTTTTTTTAGGACTTGTTCACAGAGAATATTGATCAATCATTTTAATGGAGAGGAAATATTTGTACCCAAGTGAATGGTGTGTCTTTATCATCCATCTATCTATTAGGATCAATTTTACCACAAGTCAATGGACATGTAGGGTGGTATCACTTTTGATGTTTATAAGAAGGTACCATAATAGTGAAAACTTTAATAAAAGCGAGCCTGCTATAGTTGTGACTTCTAAATGTTATATCTAATTTTTTAAAGTAAATATATATCCTATAGAAGTGTGAAGAACTTTTTTATTTTAAAGATAATGATAGCATCTCTTTTTTATATTTTTTATTGAATCATCTTAAATTTTGTGGTTTCTTCCATGTAATTATGCAACCTACTTCATTTTACAAAAAAATGAGAAATTTGTGGTGTTCACTAAAGTTACATAAATTTCTACACTTGTTCAAAATTTGTTGGATAAATACTAGTTCCTAGAATTTATTTTATGCTTTTGCTAGTTTTTCTTCCCACAAAATTAATACAATTTTTTTCTATGATTCGTTTACATCTAAAATAGTGTTTAATCATTTTAATAGGGAGGACAAATTTCACCCAAGCAAATATCATGTCCTTATTATCCATCTAACTATTAAGATGGATTTTATTACAAGTCAATAAACACATAGGGTGGTATCACTTTTGTTGTTTATGAGAAGGTACAATGATAGTGAAAATTTTAATAAAAGAGAGCCTACTATAGTTGTGACTTTAGTCTAAATGTTATACATAATTTTTGTAAGTAAATATCTATCTTGTAGAAGTGTGAAGAGACATTTCTTTAAGATAATGATAGCATCTTTGGTAATGTGATTTATTTAATCATATTAGATGTTGTGGTTTCTTCCATGTAAATATGCAACTTACTTCACTTTACAAATATCTAAGATATTTGTAGTGTTCATTAAAATTATGTAAATTTTCATACATGTTCATAGTCTATTGGATAAAGACTAGTTCCTACCATTTGTTTTATGGTTTTACTAGTTTTTCTTCCCACGAAATTAATACAATCTTTTTCTATGAATTGTTCATAGATAATATTGTTCAATCACTTTAATGGAGAGGAAATATTTGCACCCAAGAAAACTCCATGTCCTTATTATCCATCTAACTATTAAGATGTATTTTATTACAAGTCAATCGACACATAAGGTGGTGTCATTTTTGTTGTTTATGAGAAGGTGCTATGATAGTGAAAATTTAATAAAAGTAGGTTTGCTATAGTTGTGAACTGTGAAGAGGCTTTTTTTAAGATAATGCCAACATATTTGTTAATGTGTTTTATTTAATTATGCAACTTACTTCACTTTACAAAAAATGAGAATTTTTCGATGTTCAATAAAGTTAAATAAATTTCCACTCTTGTTCAAAGTCTATTGGATAAGGACTAATTCTTCCATTTGTTTTACAACTTTTCTAGTTTTTCTACAACTCATTTGTAAAGAATATTGTTCAATCATTTCAATGGGGAGGAAATATTTGCTCCCAAGTGAATGTCATGTCCTTATCATCCATCTGACTATTAAGATGGATTTTATTGCATGTCAATCAACACATAGCCTGGTGCTCTAATCTTTTATTTATGAGAAGGTACCACAATAGTGAAAAATTTAATAAAAGTGGGCCTCCTATAATTGTGAATTTAGTTTAAATGCTATACTAATTTTTTAAAAGTAAATATCTATCCTATAGAAGTGTGAAGAGGATTTTCTTAAGCTGATGATAGCATCTTTGTTCATATGCTTTATTTAATAATTTTAGATGTGGTTTCTATTAACACTTGCAACTTTGGAAAATTTGTGGTGCATGATGATTCTCAGATTGGTGACAAAATCTTGTTTCCAAGCCCCATGGCAACAAGATTGCCTAAAAATTATAGCATTAAAATCTCCTAATCTAACTTATCTAGACTTTCATGAAGAATCCTTTAGTAGAAAGTTTCTATAGCTCACCAAGAGTACAATGACTCAGTTTTGCAGAAATCAGAGAAGTTTTGAGGCATATTTTAATGTGTCAACGAATCCAGGTGAGTTTGAAAGGTCCCTTAAAATGTTTTAAATTTCATAGTTATGGTGACAAACCAACTTCTCATTTACCTTCTTTAGCATCTAGATCCATTTTCATGGTCATTGGAGAAGTTCTAGGTCCCAAACTGATATTTTTATTAAATTTCCTGTTAACAGAGGAAGTATCAAAATCTTATATGATATGAAAAATTCAAGATAGGCCAATGAGTTAAGTAATTTATTATGATCCTTGGAGAAATTCTATGACCTTTGGATGCCATTTGTGCTTGTGGTGATAATTTCATGGTTTGGCTTGTTGGGTAATTAAACTACCAATGCTACTATGTGTTAAATTTGGAAATTTTAAATGCCCATATTTTGAGGAGAAGATATATTGTTTTCAAATGTTTTGAATGTATTATTGACAATTAGGCACATGAATTATAAAATATTTAATCAATTTTTTGTTAATTTTTTTTTTTAATATATTGAAACAATGCAAAAAAAATTACATAGAGATAGGAAATCAATAGGCTATCAAACATAAAATTAGTTACAATAAAACCATCAATCCTATAAAACCAAAAACAAGTTGGGGGTACAAGAAAGAGACCCCATACACCAAAAATACATTAACTTATAATTTGAATTATACCATACATTGAAGCTATTTGGATCACAAGGTGCCCTTTTTATGTAACTATAACAATTGAAAATTTATCTTATCCAAGTGATTTTTAGTATTCACATTCTTTTTTTAAACCCCTACAATTGAGACCACAAAAGGATAATTTGGAAAATAATATCACAATAAAAATTTAATATTTTCCCTTCCTAATGAATATTACGCTTTGAAAAATTGATAAACAACTACTTTTCCATATGTTAAGAAAAATAACACGTCTCATTGAATCAACCACACATTATTTTGAAGGTTGAAGCCCACAATAGCTTCTTTCCAGTTTAAAGTATGCTAAAAAATATCAAGAAGGAATTTGAAAATAACATTCCACTTTCTTTTAGCCCTTGAATAGTCCCACGAAATATGCTTGAGACTTTCACTATGCTGGAAAAAAGGTCATTTAGTTGGTTGCGGGTATGTGCAGGATCATGATGGGCCCAAAAGTGGCAATATTATGGGTATTTGTAGGGTATGTGGCTAACGACTTTTTTTTAACCCAAAATTGATGAAACGAAAAGAGTTTTAGAGGAGATTCTCAGCTTTCCACCAATATAAATTATTCTTTAATTTGAATTTAATAAATAATTATTATTCATTTTCTATTAGAATTATGACTAAAGTCTGATCGATAGGTGATTGAAAATATCTATAACTTTCAACGGTATCACATTTTTGAATCCAAAATATGCATCACATTCTATGCTTCACATACTATAGGATTAAAAATAAAAATAAATTTCATGATTTTTGACCAAATTAAGGTGGTCGACATACAAGTTTTATATTTTTAAAAGTTCTAATAAAAATTCATAATTAATTATTTACTTGGAAAAAATTACAAAAATATGCATCACATCCAGACATGAGTCCTCTACTTATATATAAAATATTATAAAAAATATTATCATTTTATTATGGTTAGGGTGGTCGTGAGACACCTACTTCTTATTTTTCCCGAAATTTAAGTACTATTGCATTGAAATTTCAAATTTTCACCAAATAGATTTTATTTATTTTCAAATAAAACTAGTAGTTTTGAAACTACATTCAATTTTCTACAGATTCTATTGTTACATATTTTTGAAATAATATAGATAACTTATTCAAAATTTTACGTCAAGTTGCCTAACACTGATTTTTCTGATTTTTTTGCCACTTAAGGGCTTGTTTTTTCCATGATGATCTTGCACATACCCTTGCACCATAATATCTTTCAATCTATCACCAATAGGTAATTTGAAGTGTAAAATTTTCCATGCCAAAATTTGATCATTAGTTTTAGCTTTTAATCTCCATATTTGGGCACTCAATCTTCTCCATGTCTTTTTTCTAAGCTTACATTTCCATTTCTAATTTAATCTAGAATTTAACGATAATGAAGGTAAAAAGCTTAGAAATGTGTTTTTAAAGGAAAGCAACCAAATTGAAACCTGAATAGTCCTTGAGGAAAAATTACATTGAATGGGTGTGCATAGTTTTATAACTAGGTCCATAGGAACCAAAGCTTTTAGAAAAACAACAAAGCCTTGAAACTTATTGTTTAGGAAAAAGTTATTCTTAATTATTTTCCAATTACTCCATTCGATATCGTTAAAATTTGAGAGATCCCCAAACTAACAAATCCCTTTATTGAAGAGAGCATATGCATATCTTGGAAATGCAACAAGGGGTTGAACTTGGTATTGAACCATTCTATTCAAACAAATCGAGGATGAACCAAAATTGAAACCATGTTATAAGCAAGAAATTTTATAATTAAGACATTTACAAACTTGTTTCCAAGCCTTCCATATTGTTAGAAGATAAAATTGTTGGAAAATGGTTAGTGTTCCCCTTGAGATTTGTGACATGGACTAATTGCCTCCCGTGGATTTGTTAACTTTGGCAGTCATATCGGGCATTAACAGGCTAATATTTTGGTGCAACGATAACTGTGGGACCAACAATTGGTATCAGAGCCAAAGGTGTCAGGTTGAAATCCCCTCAGTTTACGCTGAGGGGGAGATTATTGGCATGGACTAACTGCTTCCTGTGGATCCGTTAACTCTGGCAGTTGTATTGTGCATTAACAAGTCAATCTTTTGGTGCAACGACAATTGTGGGGCCAACAAAAATGAAGCTTTTGGGAGCCATCAAAATTTTATCTAACCAAAAAACTACCTACCATTTCATTCTAACAATAGATTTTTCAGTTCGATACTAAAACAAAATCTTCTATGGTTCATCACCATTAACCACTCCAACAATCCATTTAGCTGAAAAACTCTTCATGTTCTTGGGTTGAAGAGACCTAGCCCCCCTTTAGCTTTAGTTTGTATACAATGCAACCAAGAGGTATCCTTAAAGTTGGTGTCACCATTTTAATTAGCCCATAGAAAATATCAGATAATTTTGTTTTTCTTCATAACCTTTTTTGAAGGAATCCAACAAGAGGAATAGTACACATGTGAAGCCAAAAACATGTAATTCACAACTTGTATTTTTCCTACTAAAGACAAAAATTTATTCCCACAAGTGTAGAGCTTATTCCTCAACTTATTCAAAACCCTATTCCGCATATCAAAAAGTGAAACTCCCAACCCAAATGGAATGACCAAGTAGCGAAAAATCTAACCATGTTTAATTTGTTTCCACTCTTTCAATATTGAGTGAGGGATAGGATATTTTTTCATCATGAGAAATTCAATTTTATGAGAAGCAAACTTAGAACCAGACATGACACAATAAAGTTCAAGTACCTCCATCACATTCTCAATCTACTCTTTTGAGTTTTGTAGAAAAAGTATGCTATCATCAACAAAGTGTGATTTAAGAACAACAACATTGTTAGGCAAATGAATACTTCTTATCAAGTTCATTTGGTTATACTTTTGTAATAGATACCCAAGAGCATCAATATAAAGGATATAAAGAAAAGGTGATAAAGGTCAACCTTGCCTAATTGAACATTGCAAATGAAAGGTGTAGACACTAAAAAATTCCCTAATTGATATCATACACTTAAAATAGATTTACTAACATCATTTCCTCTTTAAGACATCCTCTTTTCGCTTAATTAATTTAAATAGCCAAGCTGTTTAATTAATTGTATCATTTTCATCGATTAACCTAATTAATTTAATCGAGTTAATTCATCCCTTTCATGCTAACACTTCATCTCATTAAATTAAATAAATCAAAACATTTAATTTAATTCCCTAAGTCATCTTATTTAATTAAATAACCCTAAGTTATTTAATTAAATATCATTTCATCTCTCCCCCATTCATTAAATCATTTAATTTAATGAATATCACCTTAATTCCTCTAAGTCCCCTAAATTGCATGATTAAATCTTGTTTAATTAGCAATTAATCTAACTTTCCTCTATGCAAAGGGAATATTCCCATGGAATATTCCTTATCCCCTTTTTTGCACAATTAAAAATTTGTTTTAATTTGCAAATTTTCTTTTTCCCTCACCCAAAGGAATATTCTTATTCCTCCATCATTTGAAAAAGGGATATTTTAACTTGGCTTCTTAAGCAAGTTTTAACCTTCAACCTATTGAACAAGTCACCCTTAACTTGTGTGAGTAGGTCAAAAGTGTGTTTTTTTGTGGCAAGTGTGAACCCTTGATTAAAATCTCATCACGCATTCTCATCCATTGATGAGAATCCATTATCCATGCCTCTCATCTCCTTCATCTTGGACCATTGATTAACCTTTTTGATCTCAACTCTTCATTCCTCAACTACTTTCCTATAAATATGTTACTATTTGGAGACAAATGGATCCATCTTTTTTAGAGAAAACTTATGTTGTTGAAACTCATCCATCCATCTTTCAATTGAATACTTATGCTGTTGAATTCACTTACATTCACACTCTCACTTTACTCACTTTTAGCTTATTTTAGTTAACTTTTAATTGCATCATAGCTTAGAGCATCCATTAATGGCTTCCATGTATCCATCTTAGATTTTTTATAAATTAGGGTTTTCATCTTTTAGCTTAGAATTAGTTTATATTAGCTTAGAAATAGCATGGTCAATGCATTTTTAGCATAAAATAATGGTAACTCAGCTTGCATCATGTTCATTTTTAGCATAAACTAGGTTTCAATACATCAATCACAGTGGTTTCATCAATTATCTTCCATAGAATCGATTGAAACAGGCTCACTGATCACAAGATTGGGATAGGTTCATCATTTCACATCAACACGAAACCAATTCCAGAACACGATAAGTTTAAAATGGGTTAGAAATTAGGAATTTAACTGTTTTCTTAAGTTTGTAGCTTTCAATTTCAGTAAAATGCTTAGTTTAGATTTCCAATTTGAATTTGATCTTGTTCAAGTAGATGTAGGTATGTTTGGAAAAATTATGCTTCAATTCATCATAAATCAAGTGTAATCGACCCTCACTGACATTTCCTCATCTCACATTCTGGTGCTAGAAGGATGCAAAACTGTTAACTTAACACTCTTTTAGCTCGAATTTTGTTTGTTTGTTGTTTTGCAGGTTACAGTGACACTCAAAATACTAGTGATGCCTTTTGAAGAGCGTTTCCATATAGCAATGCCACTACAATTTGAAATCTTGATGTCGAATTAATGCACTAGTGCTAATTTAAATATGGCAACACATATTTAATTTGGAGGTATCAAAAAGTTCAAACGATGATGCCTAAACTTCACCAGAGCGACAATGACCAATTTCAAACCCGATGCTATCGTGCTCATTGTTCTTGCTATAAATTGATGCCTATTTTCACTAGAGCGATGCCCATACTTTAAACTGCGATGCTACCATGTTCAGTGATGTCCAACTAGGGTAAGAAATTTCATTCTTATTTTTTCAACATGTGATTTAATTTCTTGGATTTATCTGACCACTGATGTATGCCTGACTGTGTTCTGGTTATTAGACTAACATGGTTTTGTAGGTTTAAAGACATGGAGTGAGAGTAAAGAAATATTTTCTATCTTAAAAATTCTATAATTGTAACAAGCATTTGACACTTTGGGGAAATTATAACCCAGCTTAATGCTTTCTAGTTTTTGCCTTAGGAAACACACTAAATTTCAATTGGGTTTAAAAAGAATGCTCAAAGTTGGATAAAATTGAACCTTCACATCATCATTTTTCTTTGGGCTTAAAATTGAACAAGAAAAACACATATTTAAGCTTGGTGCTCTAAAAAGAACTCATCATGCTTTGAGGCTTAAAACAAACTTGTGCTTTCATTGTCTTGTATTATTTTTACAACTCATGTCATTTGAATGCGTATGAACTTCTATCATGCTTCACGATGATCTTGAGAATAAAAAACATTCTAGTGACATTGGTTGTCTAAAAAATTACCCACACATTTCAATTTTTTGTTTAAAATTGAACAATCATGCTAGTGTGAGAAAGAGAAATTGTGTGTGTTCCCTCCTTGTGTTTTATGCGAACTAGGTGGTCGAACTACAAGGGTACTCCCTCACTTCTGTTACCTTTAGAGGGGTTTTCCTAAGAACAAATCGAAGGTGACTCCAACTAGTTTTTCACTTGGGCCAGTATATAAATGGATAAGACTAAACTATCGAGTCCTCATGGTATGTAGGGCTTAGCTTTACGGTGTCTTTCAGAATGGGTTACTACTATAAAAAGTATAAGAGCCCCTAGTAGGATTGACTAAAGCCTTTAGTGGCTTGCTCGATGCTCACAAGGTGCCATGTCCCCAATTATCCAAACTAAGAACCAATTTGTTTAGAAGCAAAAATCCTAAAATATTCATTGGTGCAAGAATGGTCATTTTGAAGTCGCCCCACATTTGTACTGTTCAATTTTAGAAATAGAAAAATTCCTTTTAATCTCTATATTTTAAGGATTTTGAGATTTGGTGGTCTTTAGAAATGTGTGTCATGGAGGGGAGCCAATGTCACCAAATCTCCAACTGTTTGCATTGTCTAGTGTTTGGATAAATCCTAGTGGGGACTCAAAAAATATGGCCATTTCTATCCTAGGATTGTAAATGATTGTGAGCCAGTTTAACACCTTGCTTGGTTTCAAAACGATACAAAAATAAACATTCACTATCATCCACAAAATTTCAAACACTTTGGCTCAAATATGGACTTCTTGAGTTAGCCTTGATATTACTGCTTGTCCTAAGGATTTATCCTTAGTGATTTCTAAATATCTTGACATTAATCTCAAACCCATATTTTCCCAAAGACAACGTAGGCAATTATGGCTTTAATCTCATAATTTTCATGAAATGGACATTGTGAAAGTTATGATGTTTTTGACATAAACATCTAGTTTGGAAACATAATCAAGACAAGTGTTTGTTGTAAAATCAATTCACGTAAGCAAAGATAAATTGAAAAATGAACCCCACATGACTATTTGGAGACTGATCACTCCCATTGAACAAAATTCGATCTTCCAGGTGCTATAATTCATCCAAACTTTGAACTCATTAACAGTGAACAAACTGATCTCATTAGTAGTTTGAGAATCTTCTCTTTTGAAATAAAGGAAACAAATACATAGTGGAGAAACACAACAACCATTTTAGACGAAGACTTGAGGAATAAGTTGATATTGAGGCTGGAAGGCCCATATTACCATGACCTTCATGGCAATAAATGTCTTCCTTTCTTCCATAAACTTAAACTATTTGTAAATGATCCCTAGGGTAAGGTCTACAAATCCTCATTTTAGACTTAGACATCTTACTACAAAAGCTCTCAAGAAACACCTTTTAGTGCTTCATAGAAATAGAGATAGGTTGGTAGAAAATTTTTATAGAAACACTTCAAGGTATAGTCCTGAATCATATGCATTCTTTTGGAGTCAAAAAATTGATCTTTTTACATGATACCAAACTAGAACAAGGTATTTGTGTCCCCATCGAACCTAACACGCAAGAAACAACTCATGGTCTTGGTTATTTTCCTTTGATAGAAATCACCAAGCCTTCACTCAACATCAATACTATCACACAAGATTCTTCTAAGCCAACCTTAATTGTAAAGAATCCTGAACTAATTAACGCTAGTGGTCTTGACAGTTATCCTTTGCAACAAATGAAAAAAAAACAAAGAAATATTCACTTAATGTCAATGTCATCTCGCAAAACACTAATGATTCGAGTTCGTTAGATTTTACATCCTCCTGTAAAGGAGAGAAAAAAATCTCAACATCTAAAGAGTCTTGTGTAGGTATGACATCTTGTACATCTAAGCAAGAGTTATCTTTGTTGCAAACTATAGGAGCACCTTCTACCATTGATCAAGTGGGTATCTTGTCGAGACTCCTCCAAGATCACTTGATATCTCTCCCTCTAAGAACTCAAAAGAAACTCTATTACAAGACTTAATTTTGTGCATATCATCAAGTTCATGGTCATTCCACTAATGCATGTAAGGCTTTGAGTAGTAAAAGCTAACATCTTAAGGAGTTTGGTACTCTCCCTTATGTGGGGGCACCCAATTCCTCTAATTGATATTGCTTTTCACTCTACCATGCATCTTGTCAATCATTTCGGCTCACCCTTGTCCTGCACTAAGTGGGGGCAAGGGGTTAGGTAGCCTTGTCCCTGTATGTCACTTGTTGTTGCTCCTTTTGGCTAGCCATTAACCTTTCATGAACATAAAGAGTAAGCTTGGAACATGGATAACATGCCTGAATTTGGCTCGTATGTGACATACTACCTTTTTCATGACGTATCTTATAGGAAACATATGACTTGGCATAGGGCCTTCTGAGTAAGCTCTCATGTTTTCTTCTTCTACTTTAAATAAATTTCTCATAGTAATGGTGTTAGAAACTACTTTAAAGTTGGGGAATACATTGATACTCATATTTCATTGTTCAATTTTATTTTTTCTTGCAATTTCCTCTCTTGGAAGCATTAAATACAATGTATGCCCCTAAGATGAGACCATTTGCACTTGTCCTCTCTTGGAAACATTAGGCACAATGTTCCATAAGATGATACCTTGCACGAACAAATAAAAAACCCCTTTAACAAAATCTTTACATGGCATTCAAAAGAATTTACAAAAAAATTTCATTGTGGCGCCTTATTAAAGTTATCAAGAGGTATAACTTTGGTATGGTTTGAGCGTGAGGCCCGATTCAAGGCATGAATTTCCACATAGCCACTTCCATGCATGTGAGCTCATACCAACCATGAGTGTATGTTTCTCATCTTTTAGGACTTCTCACTCGGTGGATGGCCAAGAGTTCCGTCACCTCAGAGTGAGTATGCATTTTTTGAAAAAACAACCTAGATATGATCCACATCGTGTTGGAAAAATGATCGAAGCTTCTTCAACCTTTTTATTTTTGCTCTTCTCTTCCTTCTAGCTCTTGCCATTACATGATCACATATCTTGTTTTGCTATAAATCATTCACCTTGTGTGTGTACTTTTGTGCTTATGTTAGTTTGACTTAAGATCTTCGATCCTAGGGGCTTGTATACCTCCTTCATCTTTGTTATCTGAAACCATCTACATTGGTACAATTAGACCCCTCTTGAATGTCTACTTTAGTGCGAGTTTGAAACAAGTTCATCCTCTCACTAAAGTGGGGGATAAATGTATCATAGAAAAAAGTATTTCTTGCTTGATATGGGAATAATTAATGATAAATTGGACTTAATGATGCCTTGATCTACTATTGTGAGGTGTTTTACACATCCACATTATGTCTTGGGCCCTTGCAAATTGAATAAAATGCATGTCTTGTAAAGGTGTTGTAAAGTGTTGTAAATGACTTTCATGCTTTTCTAGACTTTTATTAAGCATTTAAGTCTAATGGACCTAGTTTTCCCCTAATTCAATGTTATAAAAATTACTTAATTGCATTCTCACATTAATCTAGGCTTTTAAATTAAACCTAATCTTAATCTAGTGTTGTAATGTGTTTTACACATTCACATTGGATGTTGTGCCTTTCTAGGCTATGTGGAACTCATTTTAATGTTGTAAAGTATATTTAATCACACTTTCACATTGAAATTTGTGTCCCTAGCCCTAATTAACCTTTACATCATCATTAATAGGCCCCTATGACCCCATATTATGCATCTCAAGGCTTATTTTGATCAAAGACCCGATGAAATCAACATAAAAACTAAAATTCTTCATTCCCTGACATCCCAACTAGAAAAGAGCCCCTATGGGACTAGGTCACCCATCTGGGTGAATAAGTCCCATCCAAATGGGACTAAATCACCTAGCTTGGCGAATTAGTCCCATTTGGGCTATTTTCGAGGTTTGAGTGGGAAAAATTGGGTTTTAAGTTTAATTTTCTTCCATGTTAGCCTTGGGGATTAAATTACCAAGAATTTTAGGTGGATTGCCTATATAAACAAGATTTTAAACTCTAATTCATAATTCATTCATCATTCATTATCTCTCTCAATTCAAGCAAGCTAGGGTTTTAACATTCTAAGTCATCAAGATAGATTTTTAAGGCATTTAAGGGAAGATTCTGCATGCATTGTTGCAAAAATTCAAGATATATCATCATGATTTAGGTACTTTGAATCCTTGGGGATCATTGAAGAATAGGTTGCAAACTTGTTGGATTTATTTCCCTATTGGCAAGGTCAAAATATCCACAAAAAGTCACTTTTAGGCCCAAATTTGGCAGTTTCAGAACCAGACACTTGGAGGAATAGAAAGTGCAGACTGAGAGCTTCCATTTCCACTTATGGGTTTTCAAAAAAGCCAAAGTGGACTAAGTCACCATCAATGGCGACTTAGTCCCAGTGTACATGTTTTTTAGAAATTTCTAGAGATCTAGATACCATTTGGCTGAAATGGGCTCCAATGCATTTTTCTAGATCTGGGACTAAGTGGCATATGAGTCCCAGTAGATGAATTTTTTAGAATCAGTAGCATTTCCAATCTCCATTCCAACCTCCACAAGTCTCCAGGTGCACACTTCCAGTCTTACAGTTTTATATTTTGTTTCATGATCATTTCTAGGTCATTTAATTTATGTTTGCATACTACAATGTGTTTTCAAACACTTTACATTTCTTTGGTTTTCATTCATTAGTCAATATATTTTATCAGTTTTCAACATTTAGTTCATTCTTCTTTGATAGATTTCAATCATATTTACATTATTCTTGAGTGAGCCATCAAGGTTTTTGGGATTCCTCTCTCCTTTTAGGTGCAAAACCCTAGAAGTGTAAGAGAGTCCCCTATTCCAAAAATCTATGGTTCACTAGGGAATAAATTATTGAACATCAAGCCTTTGAAAATGTAGCTCCTATCTCCCCAATATTTGTAGCATATAATTTAACACAAGCAATCACAACTCCATCGCTAGGGCTAAACCAAACCTACATTCCTAGTCTTACAACTAACCTTGCTAAAGATTTTGGTCACACCTCACCATTTGAAAGTAGTACACTTGTGGGTATCCTTGAAACTAATCCTTGATCTCCAACAACCACTTGGACACCTACTTTTGGTGCTCCTATTCTTGATGCTCCAAAACAGCTACACACACCGTTTGAACTCCATTATTCCACAACCACTTTGACATTTTAGGGACACCCTTCTTCATCCACACCTATGAGTACCACAAGTGTTCCCACCATCACACAAAGCATTATAGACCAAGTATTTCAAAACAACACACAAGGGAATGCCAATACTATATTACAGAACCAACCCTTAACACAAATAGGGACATCTTTATCCAACCCTCCGGTGGGTTCATCCATGCCATCTACCATTTCCACCCCATCCACTATCAATCCACCTCAAAAAAATCCCTTGGTTACTACAAGTTCTATCAATCCAGAAATTACCTTGATCACAAATCCCTTGTTTACATCCTTTGCACAAGGCAATCCTCAAAACATAGGACAAGGGAATCTTTTCAATCAATGGACTCAAGGTCATAGTGTGTCATTTCCATTGCAAAATTTAATGACAACATCATCTTTTCCCAAATTCCCCTTTACTATGTCAAATAAATTAGGACCTCAAACATACATTCCTCCACCTCATTCTACCATCTTACAAGGAATGTTAAATCAAGGGAACCCTCCACCTCTCACTATCAATCAATTACCCACTCAAAACATCAATATCTATAATCCTTCATAGATATCTCAACAACCATCTGATCCCACATTAAAAGCACATTCCTTAGCTTTACAATAAGCACAACAAGCCTATGAACAATCCATCCAACAACAACAACAAAAAAAGGTAGCATTAGCACAACAACAACATCAAGCGCAACAAGCAACCTTTAGCACAACAACAACATCAAGCACAACAAGCAACTTTATTAGCACACCAACAACAAGAGGCCCAACAACAAGCTTTAGTGGTATAGCAACAACAACAAGCTCAACAAAAAACTTTACTAGCTCAATATTATTCCCAACAACATCAACAAGGGTCCTATTATCCTCACTTGAACATCATTAATCCAAATGCATTAGGAACATATCCATCATTTTAATAGAATATCAAACTATCATACACCCCATACAACTCATCAATCATCCCACCATATGTTCCTCCACCCAAGCCGCAAGATGATCTAGCATCACAATTGAAAGTACTCTCACAAGAAATGTAGGACCTTTGCATGGGCAAGACAAAGAAACCTCATACACATAACTTGTGTCCTTACCCATTTGACAAAAACATAGGAATGATACTATTCCCTCCTCATTTTGAAATCCCCAAATTTGACAAATATAAAGGGAAGGGAAGTCTTGTGGACCATATCAAATAATTTAACATCATGTGCACGAAGGTGGCTTACAATGATTCATATCTAATGTTCCTCTTCCCTCAAATTTTAATAGGTCATGCTATGGATTGGTTTTCTCATTTTCCTCCTAGTATCAAAATTTTTCAAGAAATCACCGATAAATTCATGAATCACTACTCCTTCAATCTTGACATGGATGTTAGTCTAGAAGAATTATACACTCTTAGAAAAATCAAGGAGAAACTTTTACTAATTTCTTACAATGATGGAGACAAAGAGCTAGTAAAAGAAAGTGGCCTCTTCTCGACGAACAAGTGGGAATCATCATATCTAATTTGGATCCAAATCTATCATTCCACTTGAAAATGCAGTTCATTACATCATATGACGAGCTTGTCCCTAGAGCCCTTAACATCAAAAGGGCTTTAATCTCACAAGGAAATGCTCAAGCTTACAAATACAACCATCCTTCAACTAGTTTGAATGAGAAACCTCATGTCTGGGCAAAGAACAAAAATGTGATAATTGATGGTGTAGTAGATGCTAAGCTAGTCCTAAGTGCTCCTAGACCTAATAATAATCAAGTTGCTAACATCTAGCCAAGGTTGCAACAAACAACACCTCCTCAAAACAATCAGATCAATAACACCAACATGCAACATAGGCAAACCGCTACCAAGAATAACTATCCCAAATGCAAGTACACATAGTTATCAGAACCCATCAAAACAATCATGAAGAAATTGGTAGAGTCAAATCTAATAACACTTCCCAACTTTGAAAACTACCAAGAACCACAAGAGAAGCCATCCTAGTACAATGAGTGTGATCTTTGTGAATTTCATAAAATCAAAGGACACAAATAGAAAATTGCATGAAACTTAAGAACATCATCCAAGATCTCATAGAAAATGATACCATATCTGTTGAGGTACTAGTTGGGAATCAAAATCTTAATATATACAAGAACCCTATGCCAGATCATAACAAAGCAAACAAGAACAAAAAAGCTAAGGATTACACCAATGTGCAACATACCTATTCCAATGTAGTTGCCTCCTATGACAACATTATCACTTTTTTCACCATCAAAGGAGCTAGTATAGAATGTGGAGTCACCACACAATGTGGAAAAATAACCGTTCAAGGAATCCCATATCAATCTAGGACATAGCCTACTTTACCCACATCTAATCCTAGCAATTATAATATTCTAGATCAGCTTAAGCAGACCCCCACACATATATCAATCTTAGAACTCTTAAGGTTATCCCCCGCACATAGGGAAATATTAGAAAAAGCATTTTTTCATTCATCTATTCCTGAGAACATTTATATCGATTAGTTTCAAGCTATGGTGGGGTAGATCGTACACCATCTTCTTATCTTTTCTGAGAAAGACCTGCCATCACAACCATCTCATAATCATGCTTTACACCTTGAGGTTGTCATTCATAAAAATAAGGTCAAAAGAGTCTTAGTAGATGGAGGTGCTAGTTTGAACATTTGTACCTTGCATTTGATAAAAAATATAGGGTATTCAAAAGATACTATTGAGAAGACAAAAAGCACCACCATCAGAGCATATGACGACTAAGAATGGGTATCACAAGGAATCATTGCACTTCAAATCCAAGTGGGACCTCTTATTGCAGAAACTACATGCCAAGTTCTTGATCTTGATCTTCCCTATAACATACTGCTTGGTCGACTCTAGATCCATGCTGTAAAAGTTGTAGCCTCAACCTATCATCAGTGTGTGAAGTTTCCTTTTGAAGGCAGAGAAATCACTATCCATGGAGATCCTAATCCTTTATACTACTACCAAAGTCTTGAAGCCAAGTTCTATAATACCCCCCAAATACCGAAAGATGATGAAGGGCCTACATGACCAAGCTCATTTTTTAACCCATCATCCCTAGCCTCTACCTTAGAAACAAAAATGCCTATTGTGCAGAGTATACCCGACATCAAAGTAGTGATCCAGGATGATGGTTGTGGAAACTACAAACTATTGAAAGAATCCTTTGTCTTAGGATAGTTACCTATTTCTCCTTAGCCACATGGGAAACCCACATGTAGCACCAAAGAACCTGAAACAATCAATATGGAAGCTACTAGTTTCACCAAGTGGGGAGATTTGAATCAAGAAGATGCCAATGAGGAAGATATCTCTAAACTTCTCTATCAAGATGAACAACCTATTCTTGTTCTTCCCATGGAAGATGACAAAAAAGGCTTACAACTAATGAAGAGCATGGGGTATAACAAGAATGAGAAGCTAGTACAAAAAAACATTGGTTTACTAGAACCCATCGTTCCTAAGAAATGAATAAAGAATCTTGGCATGGGTTATACTACTAGCAAGGTCACACTTATAGGCAAAGGTATTTCTACTAAACGAGTTGGGGCTTCCTCTTGGTCACCTACATCATGTGATACAAGCTTAGATGAATTTCCCCTTGATGTTGTTGATTTATTTGAGAACAACACCCTCTTTATGATATCCATAACATCCTTTGTCTCAATAACCAACCAACTAAAATACACCTAGTATACCCAGAACTCATTGACATGGACCAACAAGGACCACCGATTTTAGATTTATTCAAAAATGATGAAGCGATATCAGAATTCATGGGACTTTGTGACAACTTATCATGGGCAAATCACAAAGTAGGCTTTGACATAGATCTTGACATAGGGGCATACTATGGGGAGATGATTGAATCATTCAGTTGCAAAATAAATGAAATGCATCTAACATGCAGATCCTTGAGTGAAAACCACCCAGTGGCACTCTCTGATCCTAAAATAGTAAAAAAAAGACACATCTAATGGAAAAAACCTTTCTAAGGTGCCCAAGGATGAGGGATTCAATCTCCCCCTTAGTGCAATGCATCCAGAGAAGGCAGTAGTACTAGTAGAAAAATTCACTCCAGTCAATGTGGGAAAAGAGAAATCACCTAAGATTACTTTCTATGTCGAATCCTTATTAGCTAAAGAACAAAAGAACCTATCAACATTCCTCAAAGAACAAAGAGCCAACTTTGGATGGTCATTCACAAATATGCCAGGCCTGGATCTACAAGTGGTTGTGCATCACTTAGCAGTCTATCTTGAAGCCAAACTAATTAAGAAAAAAATAAGGAAGATGTATCCCTAGATTGCACTCTTGGTCAAACTAGAATTACAAAAGATTCTTGACGTTGGATTCATTTGACCAATAGACTATCTTGAGTGGGTTTCAAACCTGGTACCAGTCTCAAAAACCACTAGGGGCATTAGAATCTGTATTGATTTCAGAGATTTGAACAAGGCATGTCCAAAGGATGATTTCCCTCTTCCCAAAATTTATCTCATTGTGGATTTAATAGCTAGGCATGAAATGTTGTCACTCATGGATGGTTTTTCAGGCTATAATCAAATCATAATCATCAAGGAAGATCAACACAAAATTGCATTCACTTGTCCATGGGGAGCCTATTGCTGGAATGTGATGCCATTCGGGTTAAAGAATGTAAGAGCAACCTACCAAAGAGCAATGACCCTCATCTTTCATGACATGATCGAAAAAAAGTTGAAGTTTACATGGATGATATTTTGGAAAAATCAAAAAAGAGAAGTGAGAACATACAATTCTTAGGACCTATGTTTGATAGGCTTGAAGAATACAAGGTATGAATATATCCAAAAAATCATGTGTTCGGGGTCACATCAGGGAAACTTCTTGGCTTTATTATTTGAAAAAGAGGGATAGAAATTGACCCAACAAAGGTAGAATCCATATTAGATATGGAACCACCACAAACATTAAAATAGATGAGAGGATTACAAGGAAGACTTCAGTCCATCAGAAGGTTCATAGCCCAGCTATTAGATAAAACTCACTCCCTTTCGCATCTTCTCCATAAAGGGATAACCTACAAGTGGGATGACAAGTGTGATAAAGCTTTCCAATAGATCAAAGATTATTTACTAATACCTTGAGCGCTCATGTCGCCAATACCGAATGGGCCACTAATCCTATATATCTCAGCAACACTAGCAGCACTAGGAGCCCTTTTAGTATAACATGATGAAAAAGGAAAGGAAAGAACCATATACTATATCAGGAGAACCTTGGTGGGCTATGAGATGAACTATTCACCCATTGGGAAGGCATCCCTAGCAGTAGTTTTTTCTTCACAAAAGTTTAGGAACTACATGTTGTCACATCAAATCAAACTCATTGCAAAGATTGATCCATTGAAATATTTGTATCCAAAGAAACTCTCATAGGACGAATGGATAAATGGGTGATGATCTTAACAAAGTTCAACATAGAGTATGTGGAATGTAAGGAAATCAAAGGAAAAGTGATCATAGACCAAATTGCAGAAGCACCCATCTATGTTGAGAATCCCTTAATATATGAGTTCCTTGATGAATTAGTGTTCCTTATCAACCTCACAACTTAGTGGAAGATGTAATTTGATGGATTATTCACCCAATACGGATTTGTAGTAGCCATTATTTTCATCACCCCCAAGGTGACTATATCCCAAAGTCATATAGGCTATCATTTCCTTGTACTAACAACATTGCTGAGTATGAAGCCCTAATCACAGGTCTAAGGATAGCAGTTTAGTGGCAGATCCAAGAGATGAAAGTATATGGAAACTCACAATTAGTTATCAACCAAGTTAATGACCACTATCAAGCTAAGGATGATAAGCTTAGTCCTTACAAGAAGATGGTGGAGAATCTCAAAAACCTTTTTATAGACATAACTTTTGAGTAGATTCCTCACATGAACAATAGAGTAGCAGACGCTGTGGCAACAATTGGATCACTACTAGACATGCCAAACAACATCCTCCAATGTGAATTCTTGGTAGAACAACTTCTCGTACCAAATTTTGAAATCCCTGAATTTGAATCACGTGTGTCATTGTTGGTCTTGGATCCTCATGGTACCATGACATCTTTACTTACCTTAATAGAGGAACTCTCACATCTAATATCAACCAAACCTTAAAAAGACCTTTGTTAAAAAGGTATCCCAATTGGTGATCCTAGGTGATACCCTTTACCATCAAAGCATCAAAGGGACATTACTACAATGTATTAACTAAGAGGAAGCCTTAACTGCACTTTAACAAAAGTATGTGATGGCATATGTGGGTCCCATTCTAGCAGTATGCCATTAGCTAAGAAACTATTGAGGATGAGGTACTATTGGCCAACCATGGAAAAATAAGCTCATTAGTATGTGTGGAAATGCATCCAGTGTCAATAGCATGGGTATCTAATTCATGCTCCAACTCAAGAATTGCAACCGATGATCACACCATGGCCTTTTTCGCAGTGGGGATTTGACCTCATAGGCAAAATTACTCCAACCTCATCCAATGGCCACAGATTTATCATAACCGCCATTGAGTACTTTACTAAGTGGGTAGAAGTCATTCCTATGACCTACATAATAGGGAAATAGATTTCCAAATTTATCTTGAATTACCTAATTTTCCATTATGGTGTTCCACAAGTTCTTATCTCAAACAATGGAACCCCTTTTAAAAATTAGGATGTAAAAGAGTTGTGCCAAAGATTCAATATACAACACCAATTCTCTACACCGTACTATCCCTAAGGAAATGGTCAAGAAAAAGCTATGAACAAAACTATCCTAAAAATATTGAAGAATATAGTTAATGAAGCTGGTCGTGACTAGCATCTGTAGCTAAATCCTGCTCTTTGGGCTTATCGAACTAGTACTTGCATGCCTATAGGTGCAACCCCTTTCTCCCTAGTCTATGGATCAAAATCCATGTTTCCTATTGAGGTTTATCTCCTATCATTGCAAGTATCACTATAGATCTTGATAACTAAGGAAGAATACATAGTGTCTCAATTGAATGAGCTGGAATTCCTAGATGAACGTCGTCTTTGGTGCAAGAGCACCAAGTTAGTTTTGGTCATTTGACACAATTAGGTGTTTAGGCTTGAGTTTGTGTGTTTTGGAATATTTTTGATGTAATAAGGTCGAATGGAAACCATCTTTGATGTATTTGAGTCATGTAGGGTCTAGGTGTTCAATTTTGTAAATGTTGTCAAAATATTGCAAAAGTTGCTTTACAACTTTGCAATTTTTCTTTATAGGGAATATGAATGCTCATCTATTTAAAATTTGGTTGGAGACCATTTGGTTTCAGTTGGTATGTGTTTATAAGGCTTCACAAACTTTGAGGCAACTCTTCTGATGTGATTTTGGAGGACAAGCAATTGAATAAACTATGTTTTCTACATATTTTATGTGTTTTCCTATAAGTTTTGATTCTGTACGGCTTCGTATAGTTGATTTGAGATATGAGATTCATGTGATAGGATAATATGGTGAATCTAATTTTATTTGGATGTGGTGTGATTGAATTTCATTGAAAATAAGTCAGTTTGAAGAGTTTCTTTGAAAACCACCTGTAACACCTTTAGTTTAAGGGTTTGTGAACAAAATCATGGTTAGCAACCCACATCATTGAATCTTGGCCAAACTTGGTGGAATGGAGGGATTTTGTTTGATTTTAGTGTTTTTTTGTTTTTTAGAGCAGGGGATGGAGTTTGGGGTGCTTTTGTCCAAGCCCTAGCCTAATATCTTCATGTGTTAAGCTTAGGTAGGTTAGAGATATTGCAGAACAACAATTTGAAGGTGAAATTTGGTGATGAAATATATATATTGGGACCCTATGTGACATGTTAGAACTATTGGTGTGAATTTTTGATGTTTGGATTTTGAATTTCTTAGAGGTGCTTTGGAAAAGTGGCCTAATTTGGCCTTGGAGCAGCGTAGTAGGTCTAGTTTGACGAATTTGTTCCAAAAAAACCTAAGTCTCAAATGAAATATGTTATAGAAGAGCCTAATGGGTGTCTGATATGGTCAAGGGTTTGTGGAAAAATGACCTTCTCTAAAAGATATGTTTGAAGAACTAGGTTTGGAGACCTGGAAGAAAAATTGGGAAATTATGTGTTAAGCCACCATATTTGAAGAAGTTGATAAATTGTGTTGTTAGAACCTACTCCTTCCTGCTCTGAATCAGGTGGTATCAGAGCATAGGTTCTGATTTTGAAGTGGGAAAGTGAATAAAAATTGGCATAAGCAAGATGCCTCCAAAGAATAATCCAACAGCCAAAGAAGTTAGAGAACTAAAGGAACAATATGCAAAGGAGGTGAGACTTTATAAGGATTCTCATGAAGCCACCCTTGCTAGAATAGCAGCCCTGGAGAAGAATCAAAGAAGATGAATAGTCAGTGGTGAACAAAATGATAAGGAGGATGAGGGTGAGAGTGAGAACCCTTCAGTAGCAGTTCAAGATGAAGAGGAAATGGATCTTGAAGAAGCGAGAATGGTTAGGATGCTAAAGGAAAACAAGATGGATAATACTCTAAAGGTGAAAGTTGAAGTACCTATGTACGGTGGAAAGATTGACAATGAAGAATTTTTGGGTTGGATAGATGCTTTGGATAATTTCTTTGAATTCAAGGAGGTACAAGATGATAAGAAGGTGAAATTTGCAAAAACCAAGTTGAAGGTCCTTTCCATAACATGGTGGAACTATGTTCAAGAAGAAAGAGTAAAGAAGGGAAAAACAAAGATAAGTTCATGGGATATAATGGTGGTGAGCAAAAGAACACTTTTTTCCTACAGATTATGCAATAAAAACCTTTAGGAAGATGCAAAATTTAAAGAAAATGGAGTTAGATGTGATGGAATATATTGAGGAATTCCATAAGCTAAGTATTAGAGCAGGACATACAAAAGATGAGGTATAAAAGGTGGCAAGGTATTTAAATGGCCTTAGACTCAATGTTCTAGATGAAATTGGTCTCACAACACCTAGGATAGTTGAGGAGTGCTTCCAATTGGCTGTCAAGGTAGAGGAAAAAATAAAAAGAAGACAAGAGCAACAAGGAAGAGGTAGGGGGAATAATTTTATAGGTAGAGGCAACTTTGGTGCAAAATGGTGGTCACAAAAGCAACAAGGTGAATCAAGCAACCACCAAGAGCAAAGTGGTGAGTCAAGTGGTAGAGGTAACTTCAGAGGAAGAAGATTTAGTGATAGAGGAAGGTTTAGTGGACAAGGGAGAGGGTCAAACACCTTCTCTGGTAGATTGCAACCAATTTGGGCATCCAACATGGAAGTACCTAGACAAACAAGCATCAAGTTCCCATGGAGGTGAGCGAAGGACTCAAATTGTGCATGAAGAAGACAATGAAAGTGTTAATTCACCATCTCAACATGATTCCCCTGAGATAGGTAAGTTTTTGATGATGAGAAGGACACTCATTAAGGTGCCAATAGTCAAAGAGACTCCACAAATGAAATCCTTGTTTAGGACCACATGCAAGTCACATGGAAAGGTATGCAAAGTAGTGGTTACAAATTCAGGTTCTTATTGATAACTTGGTTTCCTTAGAAATGGTTGAAAAGTTAAACATGAAAAATATGCCACACCCCACACCATAAAAAGTGTCATGGTTGAATAAGGGCCAACAGGTTTTAGTCAATGAGCAGACATGTGTAGAGTTTAATATTGAGGGGTATAAAGACAAAATCCTTTGTGACATTATCCCCATGGATATTTGTCACTTGTTGCTAGGAAGGCCCTGGTAGTATGACAAATAGGCCAAGCATGATGGTAAAAAAAAAATTTATGTAATAGATAAAGCTGGAGTTTCATTTACATTGACACCCCTATAAGATAAAGAGCTTGATAAACAAGTTGGGTCTAGTGTTATGGTAGTTGGGAAGAAAGATTTTTTGAAAACAATGAAGGAAGAAGGTGGTTAGGGATTTACCTTAGTAATCAGACCTAAATCTAAATCTATTTTAGCAGAAAGTAAGGATGAGGGTATACCTAGTGAAGTTTGAGCCTTGTTAGATAAGTACAAAGACATTGCAGTTGATGAGTTGCCCATTTCTTTTCCTCCCATGAGAGATGTCAGCCATCATATAGACTTGATCCCTGGTGCAAATTTTCCAAACAAGGCTGCATATAGGATGACCCCTAAACAAAATGAAGAAATAAGAAGGCAAGTTCAAGAATTGTTGGATAAAGGTCTAATAAGGGAAAGTTTTAGCCCTTGTGCTATCCCTATAGTTTTAGCACCTAAAAAGGATGGGGATTGGAGAATGTGTGCTAACTCAAGGGCAATAAAAAAAATCACCATCAGATATAGATTTCCAATACCTAGAATGGAGGATCTAATGGATTGTTTGGGAGGTGAATGCTATTTCTCAAAGATTGACTTAAAAAGTGGGTATCATTAGATTAGGATAAGGGAAGGAGATGAATGGAAAATAAATTTTAAAACTAATGAAGGTTTGTATGAGTGGATGGTGATGCCCTTTGGACTGCCAAATGCTCCAAGCACATTTATGAAGTTAATGAATGAGGTTTTGAAGCCTTTCATTGGAAAATTTGTTGTTATATATCTAGATGACATACTTGTGTTTAGCAAGACAAAGGAAGAGCACTTGCAACATCTTGATATGGTTTGGTAGAAATTGAATGAGGAAAAGTTGATGATAAATCTCAAAAAGTGTGAAATTATGAAAGATAGTATATCTTGGTTTTGTGATCTCCAAGGGTTCATTGAAGATGGATCCCACCAAAGTAGAGGAAATACTTAGTTGGCCAAATCCAAAGTCAGTAGGGGAGGTAAGAAGCTTTCATGGGCTTGCAAGTTTCTATAGGAAATTGATCAAGAATTTGTCATATCTGCTCACCCATTATTGACACCATTAAAGGAGATAAAAGGAAGAAATTTCAGTGGAATGATGAGGCAAAAAGAAGCTTTAAATATCTAATAAACAAAGTGGCACAACAACCTATCCTTGCTTTACCTGATTTCAACAAGGTTTTCACTATAGAGTGTGATGCAAGTGGCTTTGCAATTGGTGTAGTATTAAGTCAAGAAGGTAGACCCTTAAGAAGTGGAGACACTACCTTTTTCCCAAAGAGTTCATTGTTTTCATCGACAACCATGCCTTGCAATTTCTAAACAGTCAAGATAGCTGAGTCAGAGACATATAAAGTGGGTAGAGTATTTGTAGAGCTATACCTTCACCATTAAACACAAAAGGCCAAACCAACAAGCTAGATTATACTCTAATCTAGAGGTTAATGTTGGTGCATGAAATACAACTTCAAAGTGTGGGGATAGAAGCCTTGAAAGATATGTATGCTGAGGATGAAGAATTCAAAGAGGTATATTCTATTTGTGCTTAGTTTAAAGATTATTTTCATAAGTATTCTTATTTTTTGTTGCAAGATGGCTTATTGTTTAAAGGTGTTCAATTAAGTATACCAAGGTTCTCTATAAGAAAAAATTTGATAAAGGAGAAACATTGTGGAAGTTTAGGACATTTTGGGGTTGAAAAAAAAATGGATTAGGTAAGAAGGTTCTACTTTTAGCCAAAAATGCAAGTAGATGTCAGATTGTTTGTAGAAAATTTTACAATCTACCAAAGAGCCAAGGGTTCTACTTCTAATACAAGACTTTATCAGCCCTTACCAATACCTAATAGACCATGGGAGAGTCTAAGCATGGATTTTGTATTAGGTTTTCCAAGAGCTCAAAGGGGTTATGATAGTGTGTTTGTTGTGGTTGATAGATTCAATAAGATGGCTCACTTTATTCCATGCAAATGTACAAATGATGCTTCTCATATTGTAGGGTTATTATTTAAAGAAATAGTGAGAATTCGTGGTCTTCCATTAACAATTATATCTGATAGGGATTCAAAGTTTATTGGTCACTTTTGGAGGACCCTTTGGAGGAAGCTTGGAACTAAATTGACCTTTAGTACTTCCCATCATCCAAAAACATATGGGTAGACTAAAGTGGTCAATAGATCACTTGGAAACCTTTTGAGATGCCTCACAAAAGAGCATGGACAACAATGGGACTTGGTTCTTCCACAGGCTGAATATGCTTACAATGATTCCATCAATAAAAGCATTCGGAAAATCCATTTTGAAGTGGTGTATGGTCTAAAACCAAGAGTTGTATTTGAGCTTAGATATTTGACAAGGATGGAGAAGAGAAGTGCTGAGGGAGAAGCATTTGCAAAAGCTAAGAGAGAGATCCACCAACAAGTTAAAGAAAATTTGCAGAAAAGTGTTGACAAGTATAAGAAGCATGTTGATTTGAAGGGGGATGTGCAATTCAAGGTGGGAGACTTGGCACATGTAAAGAAGGAAAGGTTGCCAAAATGAAAATATACCAAGTTGCTAATGAAGAAAATTGGGCCTTGCAAAGTGGTCCATAAGTTTGGAGCTAATGCCTATGAGATAGAACTCCCTCCTAGAGTTGCTATCTCTTGTATCTTTAATGTTGTTGACTTATACCATTTCAAGGGATTTTTGGATGTAGGTACACGTGTTGATGCTGATGTTGTTGATGAAGATTGGGTCAAATACCTACCTCCTACTGAACCATTGAAGCTTGAAGCCATTTTAGACACAAAAGAGGTGAAAAGAACAAGACATAAAGTTTACAATGAATATCTTGTGAAGTGGCAAGGCTTACCCCCTAAAGATGCAACATGGATGTTAGAAGAAGATATTGAAAAGCATGGAACATCAGTGTAGGAGTTGAACTCAGGTGGAACTTGAGATTCTTTTCTCTCAAGGTGTATGGTGTAGGAGCACCAAGTTTGTTTTGGTCGTTTAATGCAATTAAGTGTTTAGGATTGAGTTTGTGTGTTTCAGAATATTTTTGATGTAATAAGGTCAAATGGAGAGCATATTTGATGTATTTGAGTCATGTAGGGTCTAGGTGTTGAGTTTTGTAAATGTTGTCAAAATATTGCAAAAAGTTGCTTTGCAAATTTTGCTTTATAGGGAATATAAACAGTCATCTATTTGGAAGTTTGTTGGAGACTGTTGGGTTTGATGGAACATTAATTTTCTTGTTCCATTTTTAAACCCTTGTTACCTTTAGGAGGGCTTAGGATTCATTTTTCTTAAGCACTTGAATGTTCTATTTTGTTGTTTACCCCCTATTGTCTGCTATCAATCATTGTTTTTAAAATTTTGCATCTATCATTATTGTCTAGCAACCACTTCTCAAATCCTAGGTCTAGGAATTTTTAGTCTTTATACGAAAAATTTAAAGACCTATTTGGCCTTTTATATCCTTTTTATTATTATGGATTAGGCATCCTTAAGTCCTTTCTATTGTATCATCCAAGAGAGTCCCCTCCATTAAAACAACTTATGAGAACGCGCCTAAAGGTTTTCACTTAAGTTCAATCGGCCTTTTGTCTTTATCACTCATCACTAATAACTTTTGAAATGTATGTTTTGAATCAGGGACGAGCGATGAGGTAATACCTCTTTAATATCACTCATTGTGAATAACTGCTAGAAATTTTAATTTAAATGTGCAATGAGCGAGGTTCTTAGTATTATTGAAGGATCGCAAGTATCGTGGATGGAATTTGATCCATCACTATTGTAATAGCGTTGAGTGATGCCTTCCAACCTTATGATATTTTTTCATCACCTATCATAAATATGTTATGAAATGATTTTTCAAATCAATGATGAGTGAGGAGATGAATTTCCATTGCATCACTTCTCACAGATTTATTTTGAGCACTAAGTTCTTGATTAGCGATGTGCGATATGTAATGACATTATGATAATATCTCATCACCAATTGCTTGCAAATCTTATGAGGATTGGGAATGAGCGATTGTCTAATATTTTATCATTTATCACAGATCCATTTCAAAGCCTTAGTTTTTATTAGATATGGGTGATAAAAGTTCATTATTCTCAAAAATGTTTCTTTCGCTAATATGGGTACATCTTATTTGCGATATGTTTTGTGCCATTGATTTTTCATGTAGGTGCATGTGTTCAAATATGATGATTTCACTATATTTCCTGTCACTGATAGGAGCCAAGGTGCAAAGTTGGATTAGCGAGGAGTGATGACAATAAACGTGATCAGGGAAGGGGATGCATATCCAAGGGATGAGATTTCATCACATAAAACACTTGCATCGTTGATAGAGTTGGGTGAGAATGAAGTAAATCAACGACAAGCAACAACCACTACATGAAGAGACAATGTGGTGAAATCTTGAGGACTTTGTATAAAGAAAAGGGGAAGGTGACAAGATGGATTAATAACCATTGATATAGTTTTAAAACTGAAGGATCAACAATTAGGGTTTAAACCTGAATGACTAATTGTCAGTTTGTTCGCCCGAGCTTATTATCAAGTATTAATGGTGGATCACCTCTCTCTCTTGGCTGTAGTAGAAAGTAGATATTTGGTTGATCGTGCATTTGAATTCATTGGCTAGTGGAAGGGGTACCAGAAGCTGAAGAAATTGCGGGGCAAGCTCCAGAAGCTACCAGTAACCAGAGTGGCATAATTTTCACCCAGGTAAGAAAAACTGATACTTCCTTCTAATTGAAGTAGTGAGGTGAATGCCTTAGAGAGATGATAGGAAATTGGGGGAATTGTCTATTTTTTCATTACTGGTAATTTCAAATTGGTGATTGAGAACTACAAATTTTTTGAAGAAAAGTGTCTTGTTCAATAGTAGAGTTTTGTCCTATCATAATTGTGAAGGGTTTCACTTGGTTGTAAGAAATTGTAAACCCTAGTTTCATTTGCATTACAAACATGAGTGACCTAGAGCCTAGTGAATCTAGTGTTTGACCAAAAAGGAGACAAAAACATAAGAGGGTTAAAAGACTTAAAACTTAGGATGCTTCAGCTGAAGTTAATTGTAAGCTAGTGGTAGTGTCCAATCCTTCACCAAGTACTCCTGCAATGTCCACTAGGTCCAGAAGTGCAAAGAAAGAAACATAAAAATTTATGCAAGAGGACTCTAGAGGTGTCAAATAAGGAGGGTCAAGAATTGGTAAAAGTCCCATAGGTCAAGTTTCCATGACCACTTGGTTGATTGATAGTGTTGGAAAAATTGGTGAAAAACCCCAACCCCAGAGTGGATAGCAATTTTTTTGGTATGCTTTCAATAGGTGACATTCTAGCAAGCCCACATGTTATTTATGGGGTTTGGACCTTGGAAAGTTGGTGGTCCCAAATGTGTTTGTAAAATTTTATTAAATGATAGAACTAGCAAGACACTATAACCCTACTGACAGGACAATCGAAAGTGAAAATGGTGATCTAATTCTAGAGGTGACGAAGGATAAGATGATAGATGTATTTGGGTTAAATCCTAATTATAATACAAATTTTAGACATTTTGAATTGTATGTTAGATATGAGAGGATAAAATTTGCATATAAAGAAGCATTGCTTGTGCGACATAGAAGGAGCGGGGAGAGATTCACTACTAAGGATGTTGAGCCTTTTGAGTGTGAGGAGTTTGAAGATTATTTCAAAAACACTTATTATTGCTTAAATCAAGTATTGGCTCGGGACTTTGAGGTTAGGATAACTCCTGATTTATTGGTGATGGTGATGGATATACAAAGTCATAATCGAAACACTGGTTTTGATTATGCTAACTTTGTTGCTGAATAGATGCATGAGGATTTTCTCAATCTAAAAAAGGAGGTGCTCCCTTCAAATGTGTTTTCCCCATTACTCTTTGTTGATGCATATGCTCTTATGGGAAGGTGACTATGAATGGAAAATGAAATTAAATTTGAAGCTCAAGGACAGTGACAATAATGTTCTACCTATACAAATGTGGACATATATCTAGGATCAGGATTGCTCCAATTCCAATTACATCTTGTTTGCTAATGTTGTAAGATATGGTATCTTAGAGTCATTGGGTGTAGCACCTATGTTCAGAATTTATCCAGAGATTAGAAATATTATGCATCCAAAGGATGTACCGAGTTCTAAGGCCACACATAATTGGGAAGATTGGTTTCTACATTCTAAATATACTTTGATTAGGGCCTATGGAGCTAAGGTGGCACCTCATTTTCTACCCTTGTATGTTTTAGACATATTGGATTTCATGGATCTCATGTGGAAAATTTATGTCATGGATTATGAAATGTTTAGAAAGGGCATAAAAGGAATTGTGATACATCCCCAATGTTCTTTTGCTTACTTCATAGTCACTGACCCTGAGTGGTATGAAAGGCTTGACATTATGGTAAATAATCTCAGAATGCCTGTTGGTGAGATTAGAGTTTTTGATCCAGAGGGGTTTGTGGAAGGAAGAAGAAAACAAAAAACCTTAGGTATCATACGTCATGAATTGTTATATTGGGATGATGTACTAAGAAATATGATAAGTAATGAGGTTGTCATGATTAGGAAAAGAGAATGGGTAGATATAATGAACATTGAGGAAAAAATTATGAAAAGGAATGCCTTTTACATGAGTCCATATAGTGTAATTGAAAACCCCTTGGAAAGAGCCTTCATTATGTTAAGGGACTATCAGTTTGGTGAGTTTAAGGTAAAGGTAAAGGAGGCTGGTGACAAAGCACAGGTTCTCCTAGAACAACAACAAGAAGCTATGGATATCCTAGAACAACCTGTAGACGTTCAAGAAGTCAAGGAAGAACAAATGGAAGAACATGTGCTAGGAAATAAGGAAGTGGATCAAAATTTTCCTCCTCCCCATATTGAAGAAACTCATAGTTTAGATGTTCCTCCTAATAGGATTGTCAAATGGAAATATGATAGAGAAAATGATGATGATCCTAGGATTAGGGAGTGTGATGAATTTTGGGCTGATGATAAATTTGTGTAGACCAAGGAATTTTAGGAGTTTATGATTCAACATTGGAGTAAGGAGATAAAAGAGAGACTTGAATCAACTCAAGCTAATGTTGAACCTTCTCATCAGGAGGAAGCTGAGAAAGCAGAGGAAGAGGAAATTAGGGCTAAAATTTCAGCTATTACTCCCACTAAGGCTCGAAAGATTGTCAAGGATAGTGGAATCATGTTGTTACCAAGATGCACTATCACTGCTGCCATAGCATGTGATGCAGTTAGGAGAGATCCTCAGACTTTGATATCTGAATACCAATTTGAGGATAAAGTATTTGGTTCTGGATATAGTCCAAAGTTGCATACTCTTGCAATTTGGTCTATGGCATAGGTCTAATACTAGTAAACATGAGGTTACTAGGCTTATTGAAGAAGTTATTGGTTCACTAGTGGTCAAAAGAGCTACTGACATAATTCCTATCTAGACAACTGAGTTAACTACACATGCTACAATGCTTAGTGTGGATACTACACATATTTCTCAAAAGAAATATGAATCTTTGGTTAAAGAGTATAATAAGGCCTTGAATGAGCTGAATAAAATGAGAGCCAATATTCAGGCTACTCAAAAGACAATAACTTAGCCATCTTCTTCCTCTTCTTCATTTGATATGTCTACACAAGATAGGGAGACATTGGCCCTAAGAATTGATGATTTGAAAGGTAAGTTGACCGTTGATAAGGAAAATGTTACATAGGACAAACTTGAAACAGACAAGGTGGAAAATGAAATTTTTGAGGATGTTCAAAAGTATAGGGTGACCAAGTTGGTCCATAAGGATGATGATGTTTGGGCCACTTATAAGAATATTCATGAGGAAAATATAAAGTATTTGGAAGTATAGGAGGCCTCTAGGAATGAATGGAATAATTGGATTACTAGGGTGAATGCTTTGAAAGAAATGAGGCCCAAAATGAATGAAGATCCCAAGGCACCCACCAATATTCCTAAAAATTTGCAAATCATTGACTCAATAAATGAAATAACTAATTTCCATGGGAAGTTAGGTATACAGCTCTAGAGCAAGTTGAAGATATTCAAAGAGATGGAGGAATGTGGTATGCCTCAAATATTGAGTCCAAAAGGTAAATTATATCCATTTGACACCTGGAAGAAAGATTTGGGATGGATGCTTGGAGCAGCTATGATGACTTTTTCTATTACTGATTACATCTTACTCAATTCAAATATTGACACAATGGTGGAAATTGAATCAAAGATGGTCATATTTGTTAAGGAAGCCAAGATTTTAATTGATACCAGGCACTCTCAGTACATTACTAAGGTGCAGGATTTATTGAATGTAAAATGGCCCACTGAGGAGGAATACAAAACTTGGTTGGAGAAATACATAGAATGAATCTATGTAAGGATTAGTGAGTGAGAAGAATAATGGACAAGAGAAGAATAATACATAGCCCGAATACAATACAGATTAGGCTTTTGGTATAACATGGTAGAATATTATTCTCTTTTTAAATTCAAATGAATAACACGTGGTGCTAATGTGGATGAATGAATTTTAACCTTTTTTTGCTTTTCTTGCCTTGCTTCATAAGTTTTGTTGTTTTGATTCTCCCACGGTTGGCATTTTGAACACATGGGGAATATCTTGAAACTATTGTAACAAACCAATGATTTTTTTTGGAGGTGGGACCCATTTTCTATAGAGTTGAGGTCAAATTTTCCTCATGTTTATTTGCTCCACCTGAAGACTCAAGTATAACTGAAAATGGAATATTGTTACAAGCAGTCCAATGAAATCATGACATGTGTGCTATTTGGCCTAAAGCTTGTTTTCTCCTTCATCTCTACAAGAAGGAATTCAGAGCTAGAAGCACGAGAGTTGAATTTTTTTTAAGTTAATATTGTTAAGTTGTCAAGATAATATGAAGCAATTTTTAGAGTTTTTGTCCTAAGTTTCTTTTGAAGTTCATACTTATGCATATAAATATGATAATGATATAGCATTTATAATACAAATTAATATCAATTTCATGGCTATTGTCTCTCCTCGTATGTGTATTATGCGTTATGAGTGAAAGTAATCAAGGATTTCTTTCATTTTTCTCTATCATTTCCTGATGGATGTTTAGTTTCACGCTTGCTTGTTGATTCAATGAATTAATGTAATTGCTTGTGTGAGATTAATGACTTATCAGAACTAGGTACTAGGATATTTGTAAGTAGTAATAATCATGAATGTCATAGAAAAAAATTGTAATGCAAGATTTCTTGAGGTTATAGGTGCTATTGTCTAAATTGTTATTAGGTCACATTGAATGATATTGACTCTGTGCTTGGGATAAAGGCACTGGTTCATGCAGAGTATTTGTGGTTCATTTTCAGTGTTGATTCATTAGCTACTGAATATTTAAATCATAAAATCTCAAGGGGATACTATTATTGTTGTTTTGTGTTAAAATTCCTTTTTCTCATGCTCAATATATATGACCTTGATAAATAAGCTGCCAACTTATTTGATGCATATTATTGAATGGTTCTATGAGAGATATTTGTTATTGGAAATGTATTTGATTTTAATTGTGTAAGGTGTTTAAGTATACATTGTGGGATCACCCTCTCGAGTTTCACAGATCCCAAAGAGTAGGAATAGAAGTTTTGCAACCTCTATTCATTCATTGGCCAATCCCTTTAGAAGTACTGATAATTGGAAATGGAAAAATCCATAGGTATTTTTGGAGACTAGTTTGGTTCTTAAAAAATAACCAATAGGGTTTTAGTTGGTATATGTTTTTAAGGCCTCAAAAACTTTGAGGCAACACTTCTGATATGATTTTGGAGGACAAGAAATTGAATAAACTCTATTTTTTGCATATTTTTTGTGTTTTCCATGAAGTTTTGATTATTTATTGCTCCATACAGTTGATTTGAGATCCGAGATTCATGTGAAAGGCTAATACAATGAATCTAATTTGATTTGGATGTGGTGCAATTGAATTTCATTGAGAAACAAGTTGGTTTGAAGAGTTTCTTTGAAAACTACCTGTAAAACCCTTGGTTTAAGGGTTTGTGAAAAAAATCATGGTTAGCAGCCCATTCCACTATTGAATCTTGGAAAAACTCAGTGTAATGAAGGGATTTGGTTTTATTTTAGTGTTTTTGTTGTTGTTTAGAGTAGGGGATGGATTTTGGGGTGTTTTTTTCCAAGCCCTAGCTTAACATCTTCATGTGTTAGGCTTAGGTAGGTTAGGGATATATTGTAGGAGAACAATTTGAAGGTGAACTTTCATGATGAAATTTGTATATTGGGACCCTATGTGACATGCTAGAACTACTAGTGTGAATTTTTGGTGTTTGGAGTTTGAATTTCTTAGAGGTGCTTTGGAAAAGTGGCCTAATTTAACCTTGGAGTAGCGTAGCAGGTCTAGTTTCATGAATTTATTCCAAAACAACCTAAGTCTCAAATGAGATATGTTATAGAAGAGCCTAATGAGTGTCTGAGATGGTTAAGGGTTTTTGGAGAAACAAACTTCTCTAAAAGATATGTTTGAAGAACTAGGTTTGGAGACCTAGAAGAAAAATTGGGAAATTATGAGTTAAGCTACCATAGTTAGGGATTGATATTTAAAGAAGTTGATAAATTGTGTTGTTAGAAATTGCTCTCCCATTCTTTGCACCAGTCTTGATGCCCTTAATCACTTGCAAGTATATCAAAATTGACCGAAACAAAGCTATAACAAGAGAATCAAATGTCGGTCGTTCCAAATTAGAGATCTAGTCTTAAAGCTGAATTAGAAGAATCTTCCAGATCAAGACAACAAAGGAAATTTTGAGCCTAACTGGTTAGGTCCCTTTTTCATCACAATAAGCTATAGATCAGGAGCATATTAATTGTCAACCCCTAAAGGTAAACCCTTGCAGGAACCAACCAACAACTTGCTTCTAAAAATTTTTTATGCCTAATCTTGAAGGGTATAAATTAAAAAATATAAAAAAATCATAAAATGATCAAATATCCCAAAAAAATGAGGAAAAGGATTGACAATAGTAAGGAAAAAATCATCCTCTAGTTAAACCCACTTCGGTGGCACTTTGGGAAAGTACCTTGGTGAAAACCTAGCTAACAAGGGCCTTGTGTAAATAAAGCATCTCCATCTATTCTTTGTCTCTTTTGTCCTATCATTCTTTGCATCACCATTTATCCATCATCCATGTCCTTATCATGGATTGGCATTGTGAGGTATCATGAATCCTTTAGAACTACTTGGCATATTCCAAAGGTTAGTTTGTCTTTCCTTTATCGAACTAGTCTAAACATGTCACATTGGGGAAATTTTGTTATGAGTCACAATCGGGTTCTTGTATATCTTGATGTCATTGGACATTTTATTAGAAAACACCAAAAAGAATTCATAAAATATTATCTAGAAAATCCAAAAAAATTTGCAAAATCATGTATAGGTAAAATCCAAAAACATTCACAAAATTGTAAAGGAAGAATCCAAAACGTCTAGAAAACATCAAAAAACACTAAAAAGGTCAAACATTGAAAATCCAAAAAATAGAGTCCTCTTGTTGAACTACGTCGTCTCTGAGCTTTAACATAGGCAAGACTATCTTTGATGTTCCCCTGAGACACCCTATGTCAATCCTTTAGGAGTTTGTCATAATAAACTAACGTTGTCTTCATCTTGTAAATAGGTCGGGTCAATCGAACTACATGGTCTCTACGAGTATAACATAGGCAAGGCTTATCTTTAATCAACCCTCGAGGCCCCTAGGATAGGTATTTTAGGTTAGGTTCTTGGTCAAAACTCATAAATTCTTAGAAAACCTATAAACATTTGTAAAACCCTTGAAAATACCTAAACATTGGTAAAGTCTTCAAAAATCCCAAAACATCGAAATATCTCAGAAAACACAAAAATATTTGAAAATTGAAAATCCAAAAACAATAGAAAACATTCAAAAGACCTAAAAAGCCTCAAAATATTCAAAAACCCTAAATAGCCTTAGAAAATATGAAAATCCTAAACATTCACATAAACTTTGAAAAAAGCCCAAAAACAGCCTCAAAACATTTTCAAAATACCAAAAACATTGAAATATTCTAGAAAATTAAAAACCCATCCATCCCATCTCGCTTTCACCCATAATAAATTGATCATCACCTTAAATCTTTGGCAAAAAAATTAGAAAGCAAGTATAGTAAGTTGTAAAGTGCGAACCTAATTGTCAAAATCTAAAGTCTAATTCATAGGTAAATACACCAGTGAAGTTTGTATCAACAACTCATCTTAGCATCATCATCCTAACATCAAACAACCTATGATCAACATGTCCTAGGATGTATCCTTCCTAGGATGGACATTAGTATTAGACATTGCCTTAGCTAATCTTAAACTAGGCAAGATATATAGATAACATTGACTATTTTTTTATGATATTTTCTTATGATTTATCTTATTGACCTATTATGAGGGCCTCTCGATGATGTCTATCTAAAATTATTTAGAGAGAAAGGAATGGGGCATCAATCATTATATTTTTTGTTGTTGTCTTGTGGATAATCTTGTAAAATAACCTTGGTGCATATTTGCTTAGTTGTGTGTAAGGAAGTTGTTTGGAGTACATTGTTGACTATTGCGTATTCTTTGGTCTAATATATTCTAAGCTTCTAACTTACATTCCAATGAGGTTTTTGTATGCCAAGGTGTGAACAAGAACTATCCTATCTATTTTTTGATTGAAATTCCATTACACTAGATACAACATCATCTTGGTTATCAATACCTTGATGCATCATGTCTATGTGCTATATAAAACAAAAAGGAACAGTAAAAAATCGCAATCCTGAAGTATGAGCAACTCATCCTATATTTCATCCTATATTTTGCATTGTCTTGTCACCATCTCTAATAAAGTCTTGTTGGATCAAGGACTTGTTGGATATTTTGAAGCAGTCATCATCATTGAAACGACCCTTCATTCTTCATTCTTCTATCCTCTCTCTGCGTTAACCTGGTATCATGAAAGTCAACAAAAAATCAATGCATCCAACCTGCATCGACAAACCCTCAACATACACGCATCTCATAATCATAAAAAATCTATCAACATAATCACTGCATATCACATCATATATTTTGCATAATCATTTGAGTAATTTGAAGCATCTCAAATCATTGCATATAATAAGCATTTTCATCCATACATCCATATGCATACATCGTCATCATAAAATGAATAGAAAAAATATAAAAAGAAATGCATCCACATCATTTGCATCCATAACATCTGCATATCATAATCATACATCCATATCATATCAAGATAATGAAAAAGAACATAACATTGCATCTATCCATATCATGATCAAATATAAGCATCATATCTATCCATACATGAAATAAAGTGAACACATCACATCATAAATCATTTGTATCTGTATCATATATATATATATATATCAAAAAAAGAATGTCATGGTACAAAATCTGAATAAGTGTATGAACATCAATCAAAAGTAAAATATCCATAAGGCTATCCAAAAGGATCCCATGAATGTATATCTATGATAAAGAATGGGGAAAAATAAAAAGGTGTCTATACATAATAGCTAGCCCTGATGACTCCTACCCTCTCTAGCCTGCCTCTCAAGCTGATCCTTTGCTCATGGCTGTGTGTCACTACGCTGTGAAAAATCTAGCTATCTCAGTGCCGCTGGTACATCACGATGATAATGCTGTCAGTAATATGCAACCTCTGTAATGGCCTCTTTATACAGCCACACTGACATTGTCCGACCATGGGTGGCCACCATCATCACCTCAATTTGTTGATGCCTAGCAACCTCCTAGTCTCTCTTTCTTATCACAACCTATACTCATAACACCTGATCTCTCTTAGTTGTGATTGAAACCACCTGTTGCCAAGCCTAGCCTCGCTCAGTAGTAATAACCAAAATATGTTGGTGAGCTTGATCCTACTCACTAGTCAAAGTCTATACGTACTACTACAACTATTATATCTATGCATCCCAAGCATCTTGTGGTGGTGGTCCTAGCTGAGGCTGTACCTATAGCTGTAACTATAGTTGTACCTATCGAAGTTACTGTATAATCGGTGGGCCCATGGAACTTGACCATCCTATCCATCCTGGCCACCCTATCCTTTGTCTCTCCCTGCTCCTCTACCTCTTGGTCTCCCTCTAGGAGGAACACCCACTAGATCTATCAATCGTTGAGGAGGGATGAACCAGACATCATATACATGCATAGTTTGAGCTACCACCTATCCCTGATTGTATGCCCAATTATGAGCCACCAATTGTCTAAAGCTCTCTACTACCTCGAGAGCTGGGATAGTCAATCCCCATGTGGGAACCTCTCATGTTGATCTTGCAAAAATGGCCCTATAGGCATCATCAGGTTTGTATTGGACCTCTTCGAACTACTGGGCTACCTTGTCTGGAGGATATCTCTCAATACTATGGTTCTATCGAACCTGCATGTATTGGATCTTCCTGGCAAAGTATAACTGTTGAATATCATTGAACCATGGTGGCATCTATAGCCATGGGCACTAGTAGAAAACTACCATATCATCTGTCACCCATCTCCAATATGGGAGCCCAATCTATCTAGTTTGCATTAAGGTGATGGCACCATTGTATCTCCAAATGACGGGATCATCTAGCTCCATGTCTACCATCTGAACAATGGCCCACAACACAACAATGTGCTCCCATGCCAAATATGTAGCAGAGTCACCCCTTCACCAAAGGCTCTCCCATCACAATAAACAAAATCATGCAAATCATGATACAAGGAGGTTAGCATCACGAGCCCCAATGCAAAGAGTTTCCTCCTATATAGCATCTAATGCCACACCAAGCCCCATCCTGGGATGAATCCTCTGCTACGTCTGTCTAGGGAAACCAAACTTGAAATGATGGCTACAACAATCAATCTGAAGGTCGACACATCACCTTTGTATGACTTGAGGTCAATCTGTGATGTAACCAAAGTGATTTGATCCATCTATATGACCTCAAGGTAGGCATCAAACCCAACATTAGTGTCATAAATCAAATGATCTCCATGTATGGGAAAACATAGTATACACCAAACATACTCCAAATTCACCATCGCCTCGCCTTTAGGAAGGTGGAAAGATGAGGTCTCACTGTGCCATCTCTTGCACAGAGCAATCATCATCGCTAAGTGTGTCTGAATCACAAGTGCATATGCGACATACCAGAGGTTGATCTCTCCTAGGTGCTCCTAGCGCAACTCTAATAAATCATTTGGTCTCTCCAAAATGGTTGGCCTGTGCTCCTATGAAATCAACAATGGAAAGACCTACATCCACAAAGCACACAACATCAGGAAATCATCAAAATTTGACTCAATTTGAATTTTATAGCTCATAAGTCAAAATAGCGTCACTATCCTCAATAGCATCACTATATTCAAATTTCAAATTGCAACACCCAAAGCATTTAAAATTAAAATCAAAACATGTGTCACCAAATAAGTTGGTGTCATGATTTAACCTTTGGCAAACCCTAACCCTAATTTCTAAATTGGAAAATGCATCGCCATATAACCATGCATCACCATTTAAAATTAGGAAACCTAATTTGAAATCACGAATATTGTTACCATTTAAATATGTGTCACTATAATTCATTTGGGCGTTGTCGATTACAATCTGGGCATCACTATATAGCAATGCCACCAAAGATTAAACGTCAAAGTGTAATAAATGCATCAAAAATTCAAATTTCAAATCAAGTTTGGAGTTACATATCGGTGGTCCTGCACGTGGAGGCCACTGGAACTCTTGAACTCGGTTAGAGATATGCTTGGGAAGCTCTCGACATGCCATTTTGTCATAGGGTTAGAGCTAAAAAAAAGGCAAGAATCTCTTAAGTGTGAATGCATAAATAAATTGAAAGTGACCCTTCTTGGCTTATTTAAGCCAAAAAGTTAGGGTTTTTTGCCCTAATTTAACCTTGAAGATATAGGTTTATTATTATTTTCACCAATTTTTCTAATCTGGACCTAATTTTGCATCATTTTTTGCATTTTTAGCATAATTCTTGCATCTCAGAGCCTTTCTGGACCCTTGGAGTAGCTTTTAAACCTTTGTCAAGAAATCAATCCAAAATTTGAAATTTTCAACTGATTTCTCGAGGGGGCAGGGAGTTAGATTTATCCTTCCATTCGGGCATCTAAAAAATTAGAAATTTTTTATTTTTTGATTTAAGTAGCAATTTTGATTTGAAAATCGTTATTCTTTGAACCGAAGCAACATGTACCTCACTTCAAAGAGGGGAGAAATGTTGACACTGAAAAATGCCCTAATCAATATCATACACTTAAAACATATTTACTAACATCATTTCCTCTTTAACACATCCTCTTTTTGCTTAATTAATTTAAATAGCCAATCTATTTAGTTAATTGCATCATTTTCATCCATTAACCTAATTAATTTAATCGGGTTAATCCTTTTCGCAATAGCTTTAGTAATAATTTTATATGAGGTGTTAAGCAAAGTGATAGGATGCCATCCAAAAATAGTATCCTCATTTTTATCTTTTAGAAGCAACTTAATAATCCCTTTATTAATATTGGGTTTGAAAGAACCATGCTCCAAAGCCTCTATGTAAACAAGATAGAAGTCATCTTTAGTATGTTGCCACATGGTTTGATAAAAATCCACTGAAAGCCCATCAAACCTAGGATGTTTGTTAGGAGACATTGAGAAAAAACATGTTCAAGGTCTTCCATAGACAACTCTCTATATGAAAATTGACTATATTAATTATTATTGACCTTTTTAGGAATTAGATCTTTGATCATATCTTCCAAGAGGTTGAGTGTTAAGCCAATGGATTCTTTAAAAATATTCTCATAAAATTCCTTAAACAAACTCTTAACCTCCAAGTTAGTATGAACTAGCCCTAAATCATCCTAAATGGATTTGATATAATTCTTATTATGTTTGTAATTTAGAAATTTGAAAAAGTAGTTAAAGCCTCTATTTCCCTCCTTAACACAATGTAATGTGGCCCTTATTTTAACTCCTTGACCCCTGTACATATCAATTTTTCAAAGATGGATTTCTAAAGATGCTATGGTAGTTTGTAACTTAATATTATTTAGATTAGAATTAAGTAATTTTTTGTTGTGTTCAAGTTTCCTTTACAAATATTTCTCCTTCTATTTTTTCTGCTAAGCTAATGAAGACACTGGAAATGGATGTTTCACTTCCTTGTTCACACCAAAAGTGGAATGAAGGAAGAGGGATCTGATTTCACAATGCTCACATTCAAGAACAAACCCTTAGGATTCCAATGCAAAGGATATTGAAATCTGTCAAAGGGGATTGTCCTAAAGGCTGAAAACTGATAAAAGAGATTAACTACCAAATGCAAACTTAGAAAATGCAAGATGTTTGAAAACACATTGTGATATGCAAAAAGACCTAAAAAATGACTTAGAAATCGAAATAAAGAAAAAGAGAAAGCTATAAAATAGAGAATGTGCACCTAGAAATGTGTTGAAGAGTAGAAACAACTCTGAATTTCTAGAATTACTACTTTTTAGGCCTGGTTGGACTCATTCGCGATTCCAGGCGAATTAGTCCTAGTTCTGGAAAATTACACTAGAGCCTTTTTTAGCCAAATGGGTATCCAAATCCATAAAAACATCTACAAAATAGGTATGGTGGGACTCAATCAACACTAATGGAAAATGAGTCCACTTTGACTTTTCTGAAAACTCAAAAGTGGAATTTGTAGCTCCCAGTCTGCTCTTTTTGCTCCTCCAGGTGTTCAGATCTAAAACCTTGATTTTCTGGGTTATAAGTGACTTTTTGTGAAGATTTTGACCTTTCCAATAGGGAGATGACTCCAACAACTTTGTAACCTATTCTTCAATCCTCTCCAAGCCTTCAAAGCTCCTAGATCTACAATCACACAAAGAAAGAGAGAGAAAATGTTGATTATTAAGGAATAGGGGTATGCCTTGGTCAAACCCCATTTAGGTAATTAAAACCCAATGATGAAATAAGATGAAGCATGAACATGAAATAATGCAATTAGAAACTTTCCATGATGATGGATCTTGAAGTTTTGTAACAATTGATGAAGACTTGAAATGCTTAACTATTGTTTGCTTGACTTGACAACATGGATGAATGGACAATGGATGGATGAAATAATGATTTGGAAGCTTGTTTATATAGACAAGGCATTCAAATGGCTGTTGCTTTGATCCCCAAGGCCAACAATGAAGGAATTTGAACTTAAAACCCAATTTTTCCCACTCAAACCTTGAAAATAGCCCAAATGAGGCTCATTCGCCATCCTAGGTGAATGAGTCCCACCTTGATGGGAATCATTCACCCAAAGTGGCGAATGGGTCCCACAAGGGCTCTTTTTCCAGCTAGGATGTCAAGGAATGAAGAATTTCAGATCTTTAAAGATTCATCTATATCTTCCAAATGATTATGATTTTTTCCATAATATTTTTCTAAGTAGGAGGATCACATAAGGAATCTACAATCCAAATTTTAACATTTATCTTTTGACCATCAATATTCAATGGGTTAGTATAATTTTAGGTTTTTCATAATGTTTCTCTACATGTAGAAATCATGGAATTTATTTATTTATTTATATTTCTAGAAATCTCACCAAAATTCATTTGGGTTCTATTATTTGCATTTTTGGTTTTGAGGTTGACAATATTATGAAATGGTCTAATATGGTAGAATGGTGATCTATTGAAAGTATTTTTTCCCTTAAAACCCTATTTTTAATTAGGTGTCCTACTTTTGATAGAATTGGTGATGCATTAGAGTAGTGGAACCAATATAAAAGAGGCTATATAGTGACATGAAAAAATATAAATCATAGTTTTCAATACTCTTAAAAGGTGAAGCTAAACATCAATATGCGTCATTGCATACTAACACCTCTTCATTGACGAATTAGAATAATCTTTCTTAGATGGAACCAAAATACATAATAGAAGAATGAGAGGATCAAGAGGAGTATATTGAGAAGAAAATGAATAATAGATAAAGGGTACAAGTGTATGCACTTTAGCTTCAAGGAAGGAAGACTCGATCCTTCAATCCCACAGATGTATTCAAAAGGAAAAATCTATAATTTTTGTAAACCCCAAAAAGAAGTATATAACTTTATCAACATGGGATTTTCCATGCAACTACAACTACAAGAAAAATAAAATCAAGGATATTCAATTATTTGAAGACTTAAACATCTCTATGGATAATGTGTTCTCATTCATTTTTTTTTATGTTTTGGATATGAATGGATTGGATACAATTCTCAAATATTGTTTATAACATTTGGGAACAATAAACATTATTCTTTAAAAGAGGTTTATATGAATTTTTGGTTTCAAAGAAAAGCATTAAAATTGTAGGATATTACACATAATGGAAACTGAAGCAAATTCAATGTAAAGTGAGTTCAAGAATCTATTGATTATTGCACTAAACTGTAAGATGATAAATAAGAGGATAAAGATCTAAAGGAAAAAAGGAAAATATTATTTCCCATCATGAGCCATTAGAATTGTAACATAATTGCATACCCTTGTAATTTCATATTATGTTTTGGGATTATTTTAGTGACCATTCCCCTAACATGTTTTAGGGGTCATTTTAACCTTGGCGTTGGCCCTTTTCCTTCACTATTACCATTTTTTTATTATCACATTTTGATTATTCTCACTAACTAAAGATCATGTGTTAAATTTTGAGTGATTTCTCTAGGATGCGAGTGTGGCACATGGATTTCCATGAAATGTTCTAGCATCCTACAAGTTTTCAAAACCTTAAATGTTACTTTCTATCCAACTACTTGTTATTGCCTACTATAACACCATCTATCCAAAAAAATACTCCTACATTTAAATCTAACCCTTAAACTTCCAAAGAACCCTTTTGAAAACCTATATTTTATTTTTCTTCCTCTCCATGAACAACAAGAACCATCTCTTGGCTCTGATTGGTTGAACATACCTCCATTATTGAAGCTTTTTGAAGTTGCATGCTACCAAATTTTCATTGACATATGCATTCACTCACTTGTCTCTTCTACATCATGTTAGTAATATTATTGCAATATTTATTTTTATTCTTGCTTAAATATTAAGTTATAATCCTTCTTTCCCATTTTCTTCTACATTTGTTTTAGAAAATGTCTTGTTGAGTACCACCACCATTTATCCAATATCATACACATTGTATTTTTATCAATCCTTGTAGACCTAAGAATTGATATTCATAGCTTTATTTCAACATTGTGTTCTTAATCCTAAATGTACTTAGGCTAAGTTCACACACTAAATCTTCATTTTTTATATGACTACTTGTGGAGGTTGAAAGACCAAATTAGCCCAACTTGACCCTTCTTGGCAAGCTCCTAAGAATTCCCTAACCATTTTTCTCATTCTAGCTATAGGTATTTGGAAGACTACAACCATATGGAGGTTTTGTTATCTCTTCCTTTTCCCTTGTCATTCATATTTATCATTTCAAAGTACATAGATTAAATTAAACTTCTAGCAATTATGTGTATCCTAGAATCACCTAATTTTATGTTTATGTTGTCTTTATTTCTTATTGTGCTAGTGAGTTCAAAAGCTAGTTAGTTTTTTATATAATTTTTATCTTCTTAAGATGATAGTACAATATTGGGACAATATTGTATAATAAGGACTACAACATATTTCACTAACATATACACATCATAATAACATCTTGAGTAGTGAGCTCCATCCTTTGGTAACAAGTTCCTTTCTTTCTACTATTTATAATTTTGAATTTAGTTTGTTGATTTGTATGTCAGTTTGAACCTATAAATTAGTATTTTACAACCCAAATCAAATTTAATGTTATATATACGTTTAAAAGTATCACTTTCTCTACATTACAATAATAAGTGGAAAAATGGGTGAAGAATCAAAGAAAGTTCTTGCAAAAGAAAAGGGTGCAATATATAGGAATTCACATTATTCTAAGATGAAATAATCATGGAGGAAAACATCATGGATGAATGATACCACATGGAATAAATATGCTAATCACTATGCATCTACATGGAGTTAAAGGAGAAATTACAACAATAAAAACCATCATAGAAGTAATGGCTCTTCATAAAAGAAAAGGATGACATATTATGATGAAGAATGAAATCAGATGGGTGTGCTAAAGCATGTATGAAGGATAGGATCTAGTTACCATAAAAATAAATCATTATGAAGATCACTTATGGATGGTTGGGTGATAAGACATGGCATCCTATTTGTAATGACTTGTAGTAGTCTTACTATTTGGGTTTTTTCTCATGTTTCAAAGATGAAACATGTCAAGGAGAGATGACATATTATGTAGCTAGGGATATAATATTATAATGTATATATGTACTATTTAGTTAAATTCATTTATAAATGAATAAGTTTTATCATGTTAGATAATGAAATATTTAACAGTTTAACTGATGGAGGAATTTCAAACAAGTGCAATAGAGGCATCTTTAGGAATTTTTTTTTTTTAAAATAGTTGCAATGGAGGAATCTTCAAGTAAGATAGATTAGGAGAATTTTGATTCCCTTGTAAGAAGAACAATGAAAAATTGTTTGAAACACTCCCTCTAATAAGAGTACACTCACCTCTTTTCAATTGATGATCATTATTCACAAAAGGCAACATGAATACCATGGCCTTAGATGTATAGCTAACCGAAAAGGAAGATGAGAGGGTAATAAATTGGTGCTATGTGGCCATGTTAATATTACATGGGTTGAGGGCCTCTTATTATTGTAACTAGGTGTAGTATCAAAAATTGCATACCCTTACAATTTCACCTACACTTTTATATCCACTGTAGTGCCCACTCCCCTAGTGTTTGTGTAGGCTCATCTTAGCCCTTGCATCAACATTTTCCCATCCCAAGATGATCAAAACCCTTTTTCAACAACTACCTTTATTCATCAGTTTTGCGTTAACCTTGTGTTTTCTTTGTCTCCCATCAATTTTTAGAATAATTTGTCTGGACACTAGCATCCTGCACAAACATCTGTATTCCACACTAGCATCCCCAAGAATTTTAACATTCAAGGAGCCATTTTTCAAGTGTCTTTCCACTTGTCACCTACCTTGGTTGGTGGAAACAACTCAAGATCCTTGTAACGGCTCATGAACCTTCTTTTCCCTCCTCTTCTCTCTTTTAAATCTATCTTTTCACCTCTCTTGATCCCTCTTGGACTTTCTCTCTTATTCTCTCTTTCTCTCTTGGTCCCTCTTGGGAATTTGTCTCTTCTCTTTCTCTTTCTCTCAAGCTTGCACAACTCTCTATAACTTGCTACAACACTCTCAAGTTCTCACGTCACTCTTTGCAACTCTCTTGGCTTTCACAACTCTCTCTTTCTTTCTATATCTCTTTGGCTTCCACAAGCCTTGTAGGTATATCTACTTGTCTTATGTCTTTGATCTCATCTTGGGATTTATCACATCCCTTGCCTATACATTTTATTATATTTTCTATTTATCTTTCTATCTATTTTTTTATCTGGATGTTCATGTATGTGGAAACACCGAAATGGAGGTTTGACGGTTGCAAGCCCCTAAATGGCCCCAACATTTTCTCTTGATCTTATGTGTGCAGGTGTTGGAGACATTTCTTTGTTGGAGGTTTCATTCCTTGGGTTGTTTTGAGCACTTTATTTCTCCTCATGGTTATCATCTACATTCCATTTAGTTTACTTTATTTTAGTTCTATTATCTTTTATTATCTTCCCATGTTTCAAGAGTTTTTAGCGGTCAAAAGTAGTCATTTTTTTTTTTTGGTGACATTCTCAGTTTTTGGCTTGTAAGAGATGTCAACGTGTTGTTGAAATGCGTTTGATCCACCCTATATTCCTTGGGCTGCTTTCATCCTTGGCTACGAGATTGTCAATCTATCCAGAAGACCTATGTGACCTACTTTTTCTATTTCTGGAACTCTCATCTTTTTATCCTATCACCTAAGCTTTATCCCTTGAAGTAGTTGAAGACCATTTGCTCCTTGTAAACTCTATTTGTTCTAAGATTTGAGGGTAGAAAATATCCTCCTCTACACTAGAGAATAGTGTAGAATTATTGTTTAACTAAATAATTGATAGTGTGTGGTTAATGATTTAATAGCTATTTAATGCATGGTATATAGATAACATAATTGACTCTTGTTAGCAGGTTAGATAGTCCAACAATGATCATTAAAAAAAATGGGAGGTCCCCACACAACCACCTAAATAATACAAGCTTAGAATGTGCTATATAAGAGTGGCCAAGTTTAAGAGACCACATCTAATAAACATCTCTCATGACACATACAGTGCAAAAGATAACTTGCCACAACATGAAACTCACAAAAATTTAAGATAAATATAATACAAGAACATAAACATTATTATTAAATAATTTTTAATGGATACATCAAGATCAACAACCTACATATATAGAATTTTTTCTTCACCATGATGACAAGATTTATAAATTTGTAGGTGAAATAGTTTGATCGAAATGGGCACTTAGATCTCTAGTTGGTGAGATATTTTCATAGCTCACTGTACAACTTTCTTTTCATTGCCGCCCATAAAATGTGGAAGTTGCTGTGAGAAATGTAAGATATTTTAAGTTGAGATATTTAAACATGTGATTTTTATTTATTGTAGAGGAAGTGTTCATTATCTTCTGTGATGTATACATTACCTAGGGGAGAAGTCCCAGTTACTACCACCCATTGAATTATCACCACCTCCATGCTCACTCCAGCTCCCAAAAGAAAATTCACTTTGATCCATTAAGAAACTTTATTTTATCAACTAAAAAATTGAAACAACACCGATGGCTACTCATAACACAATGTGTAATTGACCAATCATAATAGACAACTAAACATGCATTTGCATTTATAAAAAAAGTCAACTTGCACATAAAAAGGCTCAAAAATACAATTAATTTAAAACTTTTATTGTTACAAATACCCCCACTTGCAAATTTTCATCCCTCATTACATATTATCTTAACAACTACACATGCACACTTAATGGTGCTTTACATGACATAATCACAATCTCCTATTAACTCTATGGGATTTGAAATGCATAATCTTCCACACACTCCCTGATAGATACATGTATTTACTTCATTTCTTGTAGGTACCTGGACAATTAAATACTGGTGTAAGGCTCCCCAAATAAACATCAAATCCAAATATAATGCAGAATTTAGTCATATCATCTTTAAAAACCTACATAACTGGTAGTTACAAATTCAAATGATAAAACAAATTCAAATATGAATCACAACCAAATTGAATGCGTTAAATTTTTAGATTCAAATTCCTAAATAAGAGGGGGAAAGCAGCCAACGTCATTCACAATTGGGTATGTGCAGGATCATGATGGGCCAAAAAGTGGCGATATGATGGGTATGTGTAGGGTATGTGGCTTACGACTTTTTTTACCCAAAATTGATGAAATGAAAAGGGTTTTTATTAAAGGAGATTCTCAGCTTTCCACCAATATAAATTATGCTTTAATTTGAATTTAATAAATAATTATTATTCATTTTCTATTTGAATTACGACTAAAGTCCTGATTAATAGGCTGATTGAAAAACATCTATAGCTTTCAAACGATATCACATTTTTTGAATATGAAACATGCGTCACATTATATGCTTCACATACTATAGGATTAAAAAAAAATTGAATTTCATGAAGTTTCGACCAAGTTAAGGTCAATAAGTTTTATATTTTTTAAAAGTTGTAATAAAAATTCATAATTAATTATTTTCTTGGAAAAAAAAAAAAATATGTATCACATCGAGATGAGTCCTCTACTTATATCTAAAATCTTATAAAAACTATTATCATTTTATTGTGGTTAGGGTGGTTAGACAGACACCTACTTCTTATTTTTCCTTGAAATTTAAGTAAGTTATTGCATTGAAATTTCAAATTTTCACCAAATAGATTTTTTTAAAATAAATCTAGTAGTTTAGAAACTAAATTCAATTTGCTACAAATTCTATTCTTACATATTTTTGAAATAATATAGATTACTTATTCAAATTTTTACATCAAGTTGCCTAACTCTTATTTTTCTAAATTTTTTGCCACTTAAGAACTTGTTTTTTCCGTGATGATCATGCACATACCCAATTACTATTTGTGAATAATTTTTCTTTGCAAAATTTGAAGCATCGACAGACATCCTCTGCACATTCCTCCAATATCCTAAGTTTCAGGTTGGTACTTTATACATTATACTTATAGTTATTTTCATGAAATGTGCATTTAACATTTATATTTATGTAGTGTCTTTTTACTTTGCTTTATAAGTAAATGAAAGGTCTTTTTTGGTGATGGGTTTCTCCTTACAAACCCCATTTACAAATTCAATAATTTGTGTGTGCATTTTCTATTTTTTTTCATTTATTAGGGTTTATCTTCATTTATTTGTGCATATACGTGTATTTATATTTGTCTATTTTTGGCCATTTCTTATGGTTTGGTCATTTCTCATGGTTTATTTATGTGTATATACATGTGTATATATATATTTGTGCATATATATATGTATATGTATATATATATGTGTATATATGTGTATTATGTGTTTAAAAACATATACATATGTAGATATATAAAAATATACATACATACAGATACTTACATACAAATACATATATACATGTATATATATACGTATATACATACACAAACACAAATATATATACGTATATAATTCTGTTTTTTAAAATACGTTTCATTTGGATGTCCAATACAACATACTAGCATTTGTTTACTGTAGAATGTTTTTTCTATTTTTCTACTTCCATTGCACATACAGAAGGCCAGTATACATATACTTGTCATTTTATATTCTATGTCTCTTGTTCATTCAACAAATTGATATATATGTATGTATCCTTTGCCTATCCTTTCAAAACACAAACAATGGTACTAGTTAATCATTTTCTTCTGCATCTTATTGAATTTGTAAATGAATGTGTACAATAGTAGTTTTATATATATATATATATATATATATATATATATATATATATAACACAACTTATTGAATTTGTAAATGAATGTGTATAATGATATAACACAACTTATTGAATTTGCAAATGAATGTGTACAGTGTTATATATATATATATAAAACATTGTACACATTCATTTACAATTCTGTGTCTCTTATCTCTTGTTCATTGAGTAGATCAATATATATATGTGTGTATCCTTTCAAAATGAAAACAATGGTATTGGTTAATCATTTTCTTCTGTATCTTATTGAATTTGTAAATGGATGTGTATAATGATATATAACACAACTTATTGAACTTGCAAATGAAACTATACAATGTTATATATGTAACATTGTACACATTCATTTACAAATTCAATAAGTTGTGTGTTTGAATTTGTAAATGAATTTGTACAATGTTTTACATATAACATTGTACACATTCATTTACAAATTCAATAAGCTGTGTGTTTGAATTTGTAAATGAATGCGTACAATGTTTCAATAAGCTGTGAGTTTGAATTTGTAAATGAATGTGTACTGATGTTATATATATATATATATATATATATGACATTGTACACATTCATTTACAAATTCTGTGTTTCTTGTCTCTTGTTAATTGAGTAGATTGATATATATGTGTGTATCCTTTGCCTATCCTTTCAAAATGCAAACAATGGTACTGGTTAATCATTTTCTTTTGCATCTTTTAGGACCCATGAAGGGTTTATTCACTGATTGAAAAATTATTACTGCTTGTTTATGAAATAAATCATTCATCTTCAATGCCTTTTCGCCATGTGTTTTTTGACTTTGTCGGGTCATGGTGGTTGGTTTTTCCCACGAGTTTTTTTATAGTTAAATGAATATTTCCTACTCTCCATTTATTATACACCATATATGTTAAAACCCTTCCTTTGTTTTTTCTAAATTTATGTGCTTAAGGAATTAATCTCATAAAATCCTTTCCTAGAATATTCAACATCTATCTAAAAATGCACTTTTGTATTCCTGTGAGTGAGGAATTATTATTATGAAACCCTTGGTTACTTTTTTTTCCACATTTTTGAAAACCCAAGTCTATAATCAATCTACCTTTGTTAAAATTAATATCCTATCGTTGTTGAATACAACACAACTTCTTTCATTTTTTGTACAATGGGCTTTGTACATTCTACTTATAGTTATTTTCATGACTTGGTTACTTTTTTATGCATATTTCTGAAAACCCAAGTCTCTAATCATTCTACCTCTGCTGAAATTTATATCCTATCCCTCTTGAATACAAAATAACTTCTTTCATTTACTATACATATGTGTCTATACATATAATTACACAAATGTATGTATACATTTAAATTTTTTGTACATATATATTGATATATACAGACATATATCTACGTATGTTTATATATATATATGTATGTATATATATATGTATGTATATGTATATGTACAAATATATGTATACATGTAATTGTGTAATTATATGTATACATAGATACATGTATACATATATCTATACAAATACACATAAATACATCTATATGTACGTATATATATTTAAACCCAAATAAAATGATGGAAAAGAATGGGATCTACCCAAAAAAAATTACTCATATGCATTAATCAGACCCCAAATAAATTTTAATTGGGGTGTAATGTGTTTGTTGTCTGGTGCTAATGTTTGGCGATTAATGTGTAGGTGTGATTTCTAATGGGCACCAAAATAATTTTAAAAGGTGCTAACATGAATTAGACCCATTGACTTTTGAGCGGATTTGAATGATAAAATAGTTTTAATTGCATGCTAATAGTGACACAATTAGCACCCTTTTCTGTTTTGCAATGTATATCAATGATTTTCTATGTAATTATATGTATACATACATATACATACATATATATATGTATATGTGTGTATACATATAATTACACAGATAAATGTATACTTATATAATTTTTTGTACATACATATGTTTGTTGATGTCTGCTCTCCACAGTGTGAGGTAACGACAAACATCATTCTCCTTTCATAATGCAAACAATGGTACTCCTAGGTTTGTTGGTAGTTTCAATAATGATTTCAACTTCTTTTTACCGCTTTCAACATTTTTTTCTACCATTTTATGGCTTACAATGTATAGGATCACTAATAATCATGGCATTAGGGTAGAAGATGAAAAGATCGAGTGGGAGGTTCTTAATTAGAGTACCTCATGGAGTGATGTTCAATGTTCTAGATGTTCTTGATGAAGAGCCAACAGTCAACATCAACGAGGATGTTATTTCTAAAAATGTAGAACAGACAAATGAAAATGATGGTTTTGAACCTATTGTTCATAATATTGAGGTAGAAATGGAACCACCACCTGATGATCATGTGACAACCCCATATCTATGCATGGAAAGTTGGACTATGCATCAAATGGAAAAATCCATTGCAGATGTTGAGGACAATCAAATGTCAATCAGAGGTTCAACAATCAAGTGAGGAATCTCACCTAGCAGTTTGAGGGAATGACTCAATGGTGTGACATCCACAAAAAGGAAGGGGCCATGAACAATCCTATTTGATGAAGAAGAAGGTGAAATTGTGCAGTGGTGTAAAGACATGGCTAATATTGGCCATGGCCTTCAAGTCTCACAACTTAAGTCAACGGTGGCCCAAATGGTTAGAGTGAGGCCTAACCCATTCACAAATGAGATACTAAGGAGGTCATGGTGGGTTGGATTTTTTCAAAGGCATCTCGATCTGACAATTCAAACACTCAAAGGATTGGAAAAAAATCGAGCTATAATGCTACGCCTTGAAATAGTTTCTTCATTCTATGACAACTTGGAGGAGTTGTACAAAAAACAAAATTATGGGCCCAACAAAATATGGAACTACAATGAAACAAGTGTCTAGGTTGGAAAAAATTGTGCAATGAGAGTTATTGCAAAAACAAGGACCAAATGTGTTCCACAATTAATTTCTAAAAGAAGAGAATGGGTCATTGTTCTAGATTGCGTTAGTGTAGCAGGTCAAGCTATACTTGGTTACTATTTGTTCAAGTCCAAAAGGAACAGTAGAAACTATATTGTTAACTATGATCCAAGGGCATGCATGGAAATCCAAGAGAATGCTTAGATGACCAAATAATTATTTGTAGAATGGTTAAAACACTTTGCAAGAAATGTCCCAGAAGGGGTGTCACCAACAAATAGAAAATTTCTCATCTTTGATGGTCATAGCAGCGTGCCGTAGAAAAAAGGGACCTATTGCTTGACATGGGAATAATTCATGATAAAATGAACTTAATGAGGCCTTTATTTGGTGTTCTGAGGAATTTTATGTATCCACACTAGGCCTTGGACCCTTACAAATTGAATAACATGCTTCTAATGATGCCTTGTAAAGGTGTTGTAAAGTCTTGTAAAGGAATTTCATGCTTTTCTAGACTTAATGAAACCATTCCTCCCTAATTCAACATTATAAAATGTATTTAAATGAATTATCACATCAATCTAGAAAGTTTTTGAATTAAACTTAATGATAATCTAGTGTTGTAATGTGTCTCGCACATTCACATTGGTTCTTGTGCTTTCCTAGGCTACGTGGGCCTCATTTTAGTGTTGTAAAGTGTATTAAATCACACTTTCACATTGAATTCTATGTGCCAAGCCCTAATTAACCTTTACATCATCACTAATAGGCCCCTATTAACCCATATTGTGCATCCTGAGGCTTAAATTGATCAAATACCTAACAAAGTTGCAATTTAAACCTTAGTTCCTTGTCCCTTGGCATCTTAGCTATCAAAATGGCCCCCTGTGGGACCCATTCACAATGCATGGTGAATCAGTCCCATCCAGGTGGGACCCATTCATCATGGGTGGTGAATGAGTCCCATTTGGCTCATTTTCACCTTTGAGTGGGAAAAAAGTGAAATTTAAGTTTATTATTTCTTCATGTTGGCATGTGATGAGGTATTAATGGGTAAAATAGGTGAATTTCCTATAAATATAACTTTCTAAAACATAATTTACATCTCTCAACTCATTTTACAATTCATTCACCATTCATCTTCTCAAGCAACTTAGGGTTTAATCATTACAAGTCATTCAAGATCAATTTTCAGACATTGAAGGCTACATCCTTCATGCTTTGCTGCAAAATTTCAAGATCAAACATCATGGAAAGGTAATCAAATCCATTATTGCATGTTTCATTCTATTCTTACATAATTTTGGTTTAATTACCTAAAAGGGGTTTGACCAAGGCAAACCCCTATGCCTTAACATTCAACATCTCTCTTGTCTTGTTTGTTTGCAGATTTAGGACTCTTGGAATCTTGGAAATCATTGAAGATAAAGTTACAAGGTTTATAAAGTCTTATCTTCATTCAAAAATTCAAAATATCAACAAAAATCCATTTTCAGAATCGTAAATCAAAGTTTCATAAGTGGACACCTATAGGAAGTCAAAGTGTAGATTAGAAGCTTCATATTCCACTTTTGAAAATCCAAAAATTCAAAAGTGGACTCATTCACCATGAGTGGTGAGTGAGTCCCACTCCAGGGTCAATTTTGAGTTTTTTGCATTTTAAAGTACCCTTTTGTCAGAAATAGGTTCTGACACAATTTTGTAGAACTGGGACTAATTCGCCCAGAATGGTGAATGAATCCCACTAGGCCTAAAAATCAAAATCAGAAGCATTTAAAATGTCATTTAAAATCTCCATCCACATTCCAAGTGCACACTTTTAGTTTGGTTCAATTCTGTTTAGTTTTACATTCGTTTCTAGGTGATTTTTTATTACACAATGTGTTTTCAAACATTTCATATTTCACTAGTTTTGCATGTTTAATCAATCAATTTCAGTACTTAGCAACATTTAGATAAAATTTTTTAGTCATAATTTAATCATACAATCTTCTATTTGAGTGAACCTAGCTATATCTTTTGGCCCTACTTTCTCCTTTTAGGTGAAAAACCCTAGAATTGCTAGAAAGGACTAGTGTGCCAAAAATCTATGGTTCAAGCAGCCATGTGGCATTCAAAACGATCGAAGAAGAAAATTCTATGGGAATATATTTTCTCACACTTCCAGCACATTGCAGCCCCTTGATGTTAGTGTATTCTCACCATTCAAAAACTATTTCAAACAACATAGGAGTATATGGCTCTCTACACATCCCCAACTTGACATTGAAAGGGAAGAGTTGGCAACACTTTCCAACAAAGCTTTTGCACAAGCTTTGAATCCTAATAAAAATGCAAGTGGTTTTAGAAGAATGAGAATTTGGCCATTAGATCAACATGCACTTGACTTGGATTTGGGGCCAAGCCAAGCTTTCAAGGTTGAAGATGAAGTAACCACATTGGGAGTAGAAACACAGGGTGATACAACTGATGATGAGGCATAGTTCATGGTAGCAAAGAATTTTTTAGGATAGTAGGTTGGAATGAGGAACATATTAGATAGTTTTTGGAAATATTTTCTACAAACAATCCCCCAATTCCAACAAATGAAGAAGGATATTGCATAGAAAACATTGAGGCAGTGGAAATTGAAGAAGAACCAATAGTTCAAACATGTAATCAAGCAGCTAAAAATGAAGAGTCTCAATTTGCCATCTAAATTTCAAGATGCAGCTTTAAACCTAGGGGTGCATCTGGATTTCACTCAAGGGGATGAATGGTTTTCCATGTGATCACCACCACATGTTGATCCTGAAGAGGTCATCCATTACTTCACAACTGGGAGAAATTGGGAGCCTGAAAATGATGAAGCAGATGGAGTGGAAGGTAATGACTCAAGTGACGAAGAAGCTAACTATGTGCCATGCACACAAGTCAATGACCAACAACCAACAAGTAAGATAAGCACTTTTTTACAACTCCCAATGCAAAGGGTGCACTAATCATATAATAGAGGTCGCAATGGGGTGTTACGCCTAAGTAGGAAATCTCAAATTTTGACATTGGATGATTTTTTCAATTTGCTATATAAACAAGAGGCATAAACATGAAGAAACCAAGAATTGTAGCAAAGGAAACGGGAGAAAATGGCTAAAAATAAGGTAGAAAGAGAAGCAATCCTAGCACAAAGGGAGGCAAAGAAATTGGAGCATGCTGCAAAAGAACAAAAAATTGCAAAGGAGAAGCTGAGGAAAAAACATCAAAAGGAGTTTGAATGGGAGCAAGCAAAGATTGCTTGATAGATGAAGGAAAACCAAAAGCAGGTGGAAAGAGCATAAATAAACAAAAGTAAGAGTACTACAACTTCTCTTCCAACTCAACATCCAGTTTTAAGGGACATGATTAACATTTTGTCTCTATCCTTTGCTGCTCTTAGTAGCCTACAAAATGGGTCTTTTGAAGGCCACTCTCAACAATTACAGCTTAGTCTAGAGGAAAATCAACCATTGCTTGCTTGTATAGCAAGTTCCATACAAAACAATCTATAGTCCTTAACATCTTCTCTAGTTGAAGCGGAGTCAGTTGATCCCCAAGGACACACCACTTCTTAATCAGACCTATGGATGTCTAATTAGGATTTTTTGTTGTGAACTTTTTGGCCTCGATGTGTGCTAGTGTGTTTTTCATAAAACTGAATGCTAGTCTATTGTATTGGACAACCAAAGGATACTAGTTTGTTGTATTGGATAGCCAAAGGATACTAGTGTGTATTTTTGTAAAATTAAATGCTAGTTTGTTGTGAAAATTTCTACTTCGATGTGTGCTAGTTTTTTTTTGTAAAACTGAACACTCCTTGTCTTCTTTCCAACTTTGTCTTAATCATGTTTATGTTGTAATAAATTTGATTTTAGCCTAGGCATGTTTTGGGAGATGTCTAAGTTAATGATTTATGCTTTTTGTGATTTGAAATTGGTTTTGTGTTGGTTGTATTCATCTATCATTTTGTTGGATATGTGTTTTTTGTATTCATCTAACTAACATTGTTGAAAATTTAAATGTACATTAAGAAATGCATGTAATTGAAATTCAAAAAAATTATGTACATATATATATACACACACACACACAACTATGTATATGCATACATATACACATATATGTATACATACATAAATATATATGTATATGTATGCATATACATAGTTGTGTGTGTGTGTGTGCATATGTATATATACACACACAACTAAGTATATATGCATTCATATATATATAACTATACATCTATATGTAGCATATCTCTAAATTGCAAGTGTAAGTATAAGTGGAAATCAATTGGTGATCCCACAAAGTTGGTTTACAATTTCTAGGAGATTCTGATTTTTGTTGAAATCACATATTTTTAGAAAATATAATGATTTAACCCTTAAAAAGTTCCATTTAAAAACAATTTAAGAGGGTTTGATAAAACTACCTTAGATCAAACCCGCTTGGATAGAACCCCACTAGTTTTAAACCATACCTACAATGGAGTCTCCTTTACACCTATCAAAATGCTGATAAAAAAAACACTTTTGATTTACCTTTTGGGGGATCAAATGAATTCATTTAAAATTTATTTTTGTATGTATTCCTTATTATAAGCTTTCCAAAAGGTATAATTTTAAATAAATTTAATTTAATTATTATATTTATTTTTTACTTCTTGTCAATGTAGGTTTTTCATCGAAAATCAAGCTCTATGTTTTGCACATGTGGAAAAATAGCAGATTATCAAAAAAAAAAAATGAAAAATACGAGTGCACTAGATATTGAAGTCCTTGATCCAATAATAAAAAAATTGAATTTCCATACATACAAGAAAATTTATGCATTATATGATTGTGCTATGTCTGAATTGTAATTGGTTTGATTTCAAAAATTGATTAAAGAAAAATAATTCTATAAAAAACTATTTAACCAAGTGTTAGCACTAGATATCAGAGTTACAAATCTAAATTTGAAAGAATTATAATTGTATCCTTCATGGAAAAAAATTTATGCATTATATGGTGAACGCCACTTTTTAAAAATGTTGTTTTATGAAAAAATCTAGTTTTCAAGGGAGATGGAAAAAGAAGTGCAGTCTGATTCCAAATATTTTGAAAAAAAAAATATTTAGAATCTACAAAAAAAATTTCACGAAACTCTAGTTTGCATCATCTTCAAATTCCTCACGGTTTAGCCACTATAGGTGCTTGAAAGTAAAGATTTAGTTAAAAAAAAATATTTTAGTGTCCAATTTGGCCAAAAATTGTAAACCACTATTGTGGGATCACCCAAAATCATTAGTGGTATATTTATCTCTTGTAATGCTCTTCACAAAATTGATTTAATTAGTGTCCAATTTGGCCAAAAATTGTAAACCACTATTGTGGGATCACCCAAAATCATTAGTGGTATATTTATCTCTTGTAATGCTCTTCACAAAATTGATTTAATTATTGTCACAAATTCCTTTTAGATCTATACATGTACTCTGTAATGCCCCGCCTTGGTTACAGTTATAACAAAGTGTGAAGAGTATATTTAACCACATAATTTTTTTTTAAGTTAATTAATTACACAATTGCTATAAAGTTTCCAAGACAGTGTTACATAAACATATTAATTAAACTCAACACATTATCATAATTCAAGTACAAAACTAACGTCACGAACGTTCCATTTTATATAACTTAATATAATCAAATATCCAACTGAACAAATCACAAAATGAGAGATTTCAACAAATCTCAATACAACAATAAGATGGTACAATGAATACACTCTTATATAAGAGGTGAGTTTACAAGTAGAAAGTGATCACCACACAACTAATGCCCATATCCTCGAACATGCTTCGCATCCATAGTCACAATCTAAGAGGTAACTGGAACTTGCTGCAAGCATAGGATCATCTGCATGAAAATATAAGGAAGATAGAGCATAGTTTCCTCCCGACCACGTGAAACCCGAAGGTCCACTCCCTCCGTGCTAGGAGATATTTGACAGGTTCACAAACAAAGTAGACAGAACATTACATTTGCGGGGTTTACAAATTCACATAACGACATTACGATTACAAATTCAAACAGATACAATCCAAGTAACAAATCTCATCAAAGTAGAAAACTAAACACAAGAAACACCGTCATGGTATAGACTAAGAGTGTCATCACATTGTCGGGATAGGTTACCCTGGTGAACCTTCCTAGACTACCGGCCCTCTCTCCAAGAGTTACCCTGGTAGCCTCTACCGATTCCCGGCCCCTATGCAGACTAATGTGGAGTCGTTACATCTTTCGAGAGGACAAGATGGCGACTTGCCATTCCAGGCCTTCTCAACCTTTTCTCAACCTAAACGAGCGTTAAGGAGTAGGCGAGGCAAACATTTATTTGAATTAGTGTTTAGATCTACCCAACCCCTAATATATTAGTTAGGTTATCACTTGATTATCACACCTACGTTAGGTTACCCAGACAATCACTATAGGATTTCGGCCCCTAACGCAAGCCACTCTTTCTATAACATGACTCAACATAAAATTCTAGGGGTAGCTATCAAGCGTAGAAGTACGATACCACAGAGGTTTAAATCTTTCACTTGAGATAAAACAAATTCTCTAAGATGTCTCTTTTGACAATACCAACAAAAAGTGTAAAGCTATACCCCAAATTAAAGATCATCATAATTGAACAATATAATTAATAGGTAATACACCTATCAATACTATTTTCATTACCCTAGTCTCTAAGAAAAACAAACTCAATTACATTACATGTTCATTCTTAACTTATGATATGTACATTTCTCATCAAATACATTTATTAAAATCTTCAAGAATAAGAGTTCAAAAATAACAATTTATTGACATTGTAGAATGTCTTACAATTTTCTATTATAACTATTATTATTATTCAATACAAATAATAAGAGCTCCTCTATTTTAAATCACTTATTTGATACGATACAATTTATTAAATAAATAAAGTATCTCTAGCGGTCAAAGAATCATATTTTTAAATCAACTCTATAAAAAATCTAATAACTAACATGTAACTAACATTTAATGGTAAAAAGATTTAAATAACATAAGAAATAAAGTATTGTTTGTCAATAATTATAACCATTCTCAACTATTAGAACAAGAAGTTTACTGTTTTTTTTTTATAAATGATAAGTAGTTAACTGTAAATAAGCATAAGTCACACCATGCACAAGATCTAGTAAAATATTAATTAGACTATAGAGATAACATATACTGGTATGTCTCAGAAGACAAAACTTAATATCAACTAATTACGCTTTCTACAACCAATAGACAATAAAAAGGATAATATATCATACGCCATGCATATAATAAATAGTAGTTATCAGGAGAGATAACATACGCAAGTCAGGTATGTAAAACCAGAAAATGAGAATAAAGACCAGCGCTGAATAAGCATATCTATTGACAAGATTGTAAAAGAAAACGGTTATAAAATTAATAAATCATAAGTTCTTTAGGGCATTATCTGATCCTTAAGTAAAATCTCAAAGATACGCACTTCAGAATCAATAGAAAATATACAAATAGAAATAGTAAGATCTGTAAATAAGAGCTCCATAAGACATAGCGACATAATTGAAGTTATAAAACAGATTGCTACTGCCTGTGCGCAGATCCAAAGAAATATATTATGGTAGAAGAGATGAGTCAAGAATATAACAGAATATATAATTAAATGGAGGCTGTGCACAACTCAGATAAGGAGATCGGTGGTACAAATTTCATAAATCTCTCCATCCAAATAAGAAATTCGATATCAAAAAATATATAAATCAAAATATAGGGATTAATAAGAGACTACGCTCAAATATAAAGTATAGATCTTAATAAAATTTAATGATATAAATCTAAAAATTAGATACTCGCCTACAAAAATTTAAATGTCACTCAAGCTTTTAGCCAACGAAGGAATTTCTGACGACTGGTGATAATATTTAACGTAAATATATATATATAAAGAGGCCCATTCCATGTAGGAAAAGTACGGCTGTATATATATATATATATGTATAGGTGCAGACTTGGAAATAAGGAATGGTTTCAAACACACTTGATTTTTTTTTAAAGATAGTAAATATGAACTTAACCACATAAGGGAATAATAAATTTAGGATACAAATTACACGCATGGCGATTCTACTGACAAAAAGATTACAATTTTCTATTTGATGAAAGCTATAGATAAAAGAGGCAATCTAAATCAACCTAGAGCTTCTTTCCCCTAAATCTGAGTTGCATGTTTTACCAAACATCAACTTTAAAATATTACCTAGATTTTATCCCTAATACAGAATTGGAAAATTTTAGTTAAGTTTACAGATTTACAGAAGAAATCAAGTACCGAATTTAGTTCTAAAATAAATATACTAAAATTATGTTTTCTTGAATTCTTTACATCATGATTTAAATATGTTTTCAGAAAATTTTGTTTATCTAATCTAACATTTTCTCTGTTTTATATACAGGTTGATTAACCATTAATTTTCCATAGGATTACTTAACGAAATTTACAGAAACTTAAAAAAAAGAAAGATGAAAACCTGGTAATCTTTGAAAATCGGGCTGAAACAAGTTCTGAAACTTCTCCTGAAATATTGCCCTCCTCCTCTTTTAAAGAAATATCCTTTGTAAGTTACGCTTGTATCCCATAAAACTGGTAGTCTGGTAGTTGAAGCTCCTTAATACAACATTATATCGCCTAGTGGATTCGCCTTTCAAGTATGCTCAAACTCCTTTATGCTTGCCCTGTAGAGTTGCTTCTCTTTTTTTTTATGTGTAGTTTAGGATTTTTTACTTCCCACGAAGCTTTTGAATGATTATGTAGCTTTTTTCTTTGTGCAGAGCCTACTTCGAGGAAAATCCCGTCCTTTCTCTATACAGAATCGTGTCATGTATTCTAGGCGGGTTGGAACTGGTAATAATGCATAAAACAAGGGG
>VDFB02270651.1:805142638-805182739 GCA_007258455.2 Sequoia sempervirens
TACATATACATGTATATATATATATATGTATGATATGTATATATATATATATACATACATATGTATATGTATGTATATGTATGTATATACATATACATACATATACATATGTATATATATATATGTATATACACACAAACACACATGTGTATACATACATATATAATTTATTTGCATCATAATAAGAATCAAGAGTACCATTGTTTGCATTTTGAAAGGAGAATGATGTTTGTTGTTACCTTACACCATAGATGCACAACTTATTGAATTTGTAAATGAATGTGTACAATGTGGGAAAAAAACCAGCACCATGACCTGACAAAATAAAAAAACACATGGCAAAAAGGTATTGAAGAGGACTGATTTGTTTCATAAGGAAGCAATAATAATTTTTGAATTAGCGAATAAACCCTTCATGGGTCCTGAAAGATGCAGAAGAAAATGATTAACCAGTACCATTACTTGCATTTTGAAAGGATAGGCAAAGGATACACACATATATATCAATCTACTCAATTAACAAGAGACAAGAGGCACAAAATTTGTAAATGAATGTGTATAATGTTATATATATATATATATATATATATATATATATATATATATATATATATATATATATATATCATTATACACATTCATTTACAAATTCAATAATATGCAAAAGAAAATGATTAACAGTACCATTGTTTGCATTTTGAAAGGATAGGCAAAGGATACAGACATATATATCGATTTGTTGAATGAACTTGAGACAAGAGACACTGAATTTGTTAAATGAATGTTTAAGAGAGAAAAAATTGAGTATGTACAGATCTAAAAGAAATTCGTGACAGTAATTAAATCAATTTTTTGAAGAGCATTACAAGAGATAAACACAACACTAATGATTTTGGGTGATCCCACAATAGTGGTTTACAATTTTTGGCCAAACTAGACACTAAAATATTTTTTTTAGCTAAATCTTCACTTTCAAGCACCTATAACGGCTAAACTGCGAGGAATTTGCCATGTTCCCAAAATTATGATTTTTTTAATTATTTGATATTGCATAATTATAATTGTCCAAGATGATAATACAATTATGAATATTATGATATAATATTATCATAAGATATTATTAGTATATGTAGCAATATCAAAGTATATAAAATATGATATAATAAATATTAAAGCATATAAAATATAAATATAAAATAATATTATATTAGACAATTATTAAATATTTCCTATAAGTCAATATTATAAATATGTAAAATAATAATAATAATAATAATACATTATTACCAAATATAACACCATAGCTAGTAGATTAAACTAACGATTTAATATTAGCCTTCATTGATTAAAATAAGAATATGTAAATGAAAAGTCATGATTTCTTTAAGTGATCCCTCAACGCATATAAGAAAAGCATTAACCAACGACTCTGAGGGATATGGGGGAAACATTCAAAAAACTAAAAAGGGTAACTTTGTATTTGGTAAATAGTCGCACGGGAAGAGTTGGTTGTTAGGAGACAAACAGGTAGTAAGGCATGGAGACGAGATCCCCTTCTCAGGACGAACTGAGTAGTGAAGAAAGCACGGTCAGTCAGAAATATTGGCACTGCAAGAAAAGGGAGCGCACGGTTTGTACGCCCTCTGAATGGTGACCAATGTCTTCCTTATCATTCCATTATCAGACAGGAAGAAGGGTTAATGGAGCCCGACCAAGCAAGCAATACACGTTGAGAAGAGACATCGATGGAGGGAAACTGAATAAAGGAAAGAGATGGTAAGAGGGCAACGGCTATCCAGCCCCTAGAATGCACCGAGCATGGATGCCTCACATACCATCATAACTAGAGTTCTTTGTTTCTCAACAACTTTACTCACCCTTAGACTCTAGTTCACTGTAGCATGATTTCCAATACACAAAACTGCAGTTCATCATGAAAAAATCAGCACTTCGTTGTCCCTCAACCGGTTAACTCATAGTTCTTCCGATGCAAGGTACAAGAATGTGCAGGTAGCAGCATGAACAAACACGCGCCGCACTAAGCAAGCCAATCTGAATTAATGGATGGATTTATTTTATATAATTTCTTGCAAAGTCAAATGCAATGCTTACAGTTCCTGCGAATTAAGAGAATTTTACAGAGTTGCATTTTTACTGAACTGGAAGTTTAAATTTCCATTCAGAAACAGATTATAGTGATGCACGAAAGCAAAGGCATGAAAAGTTTAATGAAATATTTTCTCGCTTGATATGGACTCTTAACAGTAATTAACATAGATGTGCATCAAAGATCACAAGAATCAACTCAATGGATCATTGTAATGAGCTCATAAAAATTGGCAACCTAAGATCGATACATAAGTTTATATATTAAAAATGTACAATAAAAAGAGGGATTTAAGTATTGAATGCTTAGCGTATTTGAAACCTTAATGTTGCTTTAATAATGACTTTCTCTGTTCACCTCCCAACAATTAAATTTACAAAAAATAATGCACCCTTAAGCTAAAAGAGATATACAAACTTAAAAGAAAACATACACAAAAAATAAAGCAAATTATATATATGAAAAAAAAGGTGAGATGTAGTGTGCCAAGAACAATTTATTGGTTCAACAATAAAGGGAGCTATGGGTGTAAAAATCTTTATGGAAATCTTTATGACTGGGTTTTCATACCTGAAAGATAAAAAGTGTTATTTGAGTCTCAATTTATAAAGGAATCTCCCAAATTTTTTATATTTTTTGTATCTTATTACACCAATTTTCCCACGTCTTTTGTATCCAACTGTAGACATGTATATATATTCACATTTCACCAACATTGCACTATCATCATATCCCAAAATAAATCACCATTAAAATTAAATACACATTTATTTCTCCTTTCATTGAAATGAGAAAACAACAAAGAAGTTTCCCAATGAGAGATCGTCAGCCTCTCTCAACCGTAAGCACATAGGTTGCTATTAATATTTTAAGAGGGTTGAACCTAAACTGAAATTTAACATTTAACTATAAATTAAATGAGAGAGAGAGACTTGAATTTCAAGACAAGTATATTTTCAATAAGAACATTCTTACACAAAAGGAAACACAACCCACATAAACTTATAAATATTTCAACACCATTTTCACATTTTTCTCATACACAACATTCACACATTGTTGTGGGGAACTTTTTAGTCAGCTAGTGAAGGTTCATTGAAATTTCTATTATACTATCGTACCATCTTTTAATAACTTTGGATTTGAAGGACTTTTCCAAATGGATTATCAACTAGTGATACCATCCTTTCCGTTGTAGACAATGAAATGACCAATTCAAGGTTTATGAGATCATCACATCTACTATATTCACTTAACACTCTTGTTGGTGATTTTTTATGGGTCGTGTCTCTTGCTTGGAAGCTCTAACTAGTGATACTTATGATAGTTGTGTTTTAGCCCCCTATTTTATGCCTATTCGGCCTGTTAACTGTGACTCAAAAGTCAATTCTCCATTGTTAGTTTTGGTCTATTCCTATACAATGTACCATTTTTTCATATCAGCTATGTAAAGAACTTTAAACTCAGAATCATCGTGGAGGTTCTAAGTTCTGTGCTAACTAGATTATATATATATATATATATATATATATATATATATATATAAACAAATGTCTTTAACTACCAAACTTAATTGATCAAGCATCTTCCATCTAGTTTACGAGTGCTCACTTTATAACTTCTCCATTTAGCATAGTGGTATCAACTTGGTGTCACCACTTCTATGCTTACATGTGGGAGTAGTAAGCTCCCAAGATTAGGGTCACTACTAGATGCAGACCTATGCCTCGAGAGTTCACTCACGATGACCTTGCCTATGTATCGTCTATGTGGAATCAGATGCTTTGTAGTTCGTCCACCAATGTTAAAGGGAGTTCATTATCTCATCTTGTATAAGATCTTTGATTTCACCTTTTAACCATGACTATTCATTATGCACAAGCTATCAACTTAGCCAATTGTAATAGAATGACAATATTTTCCCATCAATTGTTGGTTCCATACCAAACATAACCAAGCATTAGTGTATAAACACACCCAATTGTGCGTAGGGATCATATCACTTCATAATCCCAAGATCATACACAATGACTATCTCGAGCATACATCACATATGCACAATGTGACTACCTCATACACACATAAGTACAACAATGACTAGCTCATACACACATCCAAAGTACAAGATCATGATTGAATCATACCCACATCACAAGTACAACCATGCCTGACTCATATGCACATAACAAGTATGATTGTGATTGGCTAATATGTGCATCAAGTATAACTATGACTAGGAAACTTGCATACATCACATATATCTAGTGGAACAATCCACACAAAACATCAGATGTTCAAATAAAGAACAACTAGTGAGGTTAAAATGGATGCAACATGCTACATGTGGCATCCCACTACCTAATTCATAATCATATAATCTTGTTATAACAACAATCAAACATCTCATACCACTTGATGTCATCATTAGCAAGGGCACTAGTATAACAATGTGCACAAAATCTAGTCCATTTATACAAGTACACATGGAGTGACTAACACCCACTCTTTTAATGCATCTTAGATAGAAAAGCGATGTTGGTGCATTACATACTACACCATGGATCCTATCATTTTCCTTGATCTTCTCCAATAAGCATGATGATGGAAATAATTCCATAATACTTACAATCATCAATGGGTAAAGAGTAAGTAAAATAAAACACATCACAAGTAACACACACATTCCTCTAATACACCAATGCCTATGCAAAACTCTTGAGATGAGTAGATCTTGTTAGTCATCAATTGTAGGTCGCTAACCTTGAGGTTCACATGCCACTGGCGGAAACCAACTAACCCTCTAGTGTAGCACTAGGAACCATTGTCACATCCTTTCGATCAAGGAGTAGGAACATAAAAGAAAAATAAAATAAAGAAAAATTAAAATAACTTTTGAAAAAAAAAGAGATAATAAAGAAATTCACATTAGTTGAGCATGGCACAAGAGAGGGAAGGGGGTTGTCCATACCATTAATAATGCATGGTCACCTTTTCAGAGATATCCTCCACATCACTCTCTTGGGAAAAAAGCATGGCATATAATAGGTCTTTCATGATGATAAAGAATTAGGACTCTTATCTTTTCCACAAGAGGAAGATTACACCAATGAGTATGTTGTTTCTACAACTTGTCTGAGAATTGTATTTACCTTTTATCATGAACAAGATATATACTATCTATAGATGAACATATCATTCTTACGTGTTATTAAATCCTTGGTACAATGAATTAGTTTCCTGAAATAGAAGAAAGCAAGCAAGTGAATCAACACATATAAAATAAAGATAAACATAAGGATTTAACTTGGATAATCTTGTTATATAATAAGGGCCTAGAAGAATGAATACAAACATACATACATACATATACATACTTCCTTTCCTTCACTATCATTTGACCAATCATGTTGCGTTGTCTAAGTTTTAAAATGTATTGTAGCTTTTGCTAGCATCCTTTCAATTCTCTATAGCCTATCTTGATAATAATTAATTACTTATTCAATACGTTTCATGGCTGCCCTCTATTTTTACAATCATCTTTGACCTCAAGAACTCACTTGGATCACTCTTGGCAATGCTCCAATGCATTTTCATTGTCTATGAATTATTTTAAATAGTGTTCTTTTATACTTAGAGGGATTTCCCTTATTATTGCTAAGCACTATTAACTATTGGGAATATTAAATATTTATCTATTTAAAAATTAGAGTTTGGGTAAAAATTAGAACTCATACAAGTAAATAAAAAAAATTAGGAGTGACATTAGAGTTAAACAAGGCTACTATTGACATTTCATGCCCCCTTATAGCCCATTAGTAATAACCAATATGATAGATCTTACCTAGGCCATATCACATGTTTTTATGCATTTCAAAGATGGTACGATAGTATAATAGAAATTTCAATGAACCTTCACTAGCTGACTAAAAAGTTCCCCACAACAATGTGTGAATGTTGTGTATGAGAAAAATGTGAAAATGGTGTTGAAATATTTATAAGTTTATGTGGGTTGTGTTTCCTTTTGTGTAAGAATGTTCTTATTGAAAATATACTTGTCTTGAAATTCAAGTCTCTCTCTCTCATTTAATTTATAGTTAAATGTTAAATTTCAGTTTAGGTTCAACCCTCTTAAAATATTAATAGAAACCTATGTGCTTACGGTTGAGAGAGGCTGATGATCTCTCATTGGGAAACTTCTTTGTTGTTTTCTCATTTCAATGAAAGGAGAAATAAATGTGTATATAATTTTAATGGTGATTTATTTTGGGATATGATGATAGTGCAATGTTGGTGAAATGTGAATATATATACATGTCTACAGTTGGATACAAAAGACGTGGGAAAATTGGTGTAATTAGATACAAGAAATATAATTTTTTTGGGAGATTCCTTTATAAATTGAGACTCAAATAACACTTTTTATCTTTCAGGTATGAAAACCCAGTCATAAAGATTTCCATAAAGATTTGTACACCCATAGCTCCCTTTATTGTTGAACCAATAAATTGTTCTTGGCACACTACATCTCACTTTTTTTTTTATATATATAATTTGCTTTATTTTTTGTGTATGTTTTCTTTTAAGTTTGTATATCTCTTTTAGCTTAAGGGTGCATTATTTTTTGTAAATTTAATTGTTGGGAGGTGAACAGAGCAAGTCATTATTAAAGCAACATTAAGGTTTCAAATACACTAAGCATTCAATACTTAAATCCCTCTTTTTATTGTACATTTTTAATATATAAACTTATGTATCGATCTTAGGTTGCCAATTTTTATGAGCTCGTTACAATGATCCATTGAGTTGATTCGTGTGATCTTTGATGCACATCTATGCTAATTACTATTAAGAGTCCATATCAAGCGAGAAAATATTTCATTAAACTTTTCATGCCTTTGCTTTTGTGCATCACTATAATCTGTTTCTGAACGAAAATTTAAACTTCCAGTTCAGTAAAAATGCAGCTCTATAAAATTCTCTTAATTCGCAGGAACTGTAAGCGTTGCATTTGACTTCGCAAGAAAGTATATAAAATAAATCCGTCCATTAATTCAGATTGGCTTGCTTAGTGCGGCACGTGTTTGTTCATGTTGCTACCGTGCACATTCTTGTACCTTGCATCGGAAGAACTATGAGTTAACCGGTTGAGGGACAATGAAGTGCTGATTTTTTCATGATGAACTGCAGTTTTGTGTATTGGAAATCATGCTACAGTGAACTAGAGTCTAAGGGCGAATAAAGTTGTTGAGAAACAAAGAACTCTAGTTATGATGGTATGTGAGGCATCCATGCTCGGTGCATTCTAGGGGCTGGAAAGTCGTTGCCTGGTAAGAGCCTCCACATACCAAGGCAGAAGGTAAGTAATTTCGGTATTAAATAGATGACTATAAAGACTCATCATTTAGGGTGAATGAACAATAATAAATCAGTGGATTAAGGAGTTAGTAAAGAGTGGATTTAAGACGAATGTTTGATATATGGATATATATAAAATAAATATAATGTGTTCACTATATATAGTTCATACATTGTTAAATATATTATGGTAAATGTTAATATATATAATAAATATAGTATGGTTGTTGTATATATATTGTAATTAGTAAATTTGGTAAATAAATTATTGAATGCCATTTATATTGAGATACAAATAAATATATTTAAGTATGTTATGATTTGAATATATTAGGATGGATAGGTATAAGGAGTTGGAATGACATTAACAATTGATAAGTATATATTTAAATATATACATATATATTAAGATTTGTAGATACATCATAGATGGTGGACACATACAATATATACATATAGTATATATATAATATATATCATTTATGATTATCCAATAATGATGTTGGCAGCAATTATTGAACCTTATAGGTAATAATGACTCTATTTGTTCGCTATGATGATAAGTGTTATAATAGAATTCTATCTATGGGATCTCAAAAGGAGTAAAATCTACCCTAATGTGCTTATGAAATATATTATAGAAGAATTACTCATAGTGAAGGAAATGAATAATCCTTTGATAGGATTTAAACATTTATATCATCTTTGATCTTATTAGATGTTATCATTGAAACTTACTGATCTTTAATGTTTCTAATGTCCCTTTGAGAAACACTTGAATGCAAGATTCGGGCTTAAGTGCTTCCACCAGAAAGGGGACATTACAGAATTTGAAGATGATGCAAACTAGAGTTTCATGAAATTTTGTTTGTAGATTCTAAATATATTTTTTTCAAAAATTTTGGAATTAGTTTGCACTTCTTTTTTCATCTCCCTCGAAAACTAGTTTTTTTTAGAAAACAGTATTTCTAAAAAGTGATGCTCACCGTATAACACATAACTATTTTTCCATGAAGGATAAAATTGCAATTCTTTCGAATTTAAAGATTTGTAACTCTGATATCTAGTGCTTCCACTTGGTGAGATAGTTTTTTATTGAATATTTTTTCTTTAATCAAGTTTCAAATTCAAACCAATTACAATTCAGACATAGCGCGACCGTATAACACGTAACTTTTTTTGTATGTATCGAAATTCAATTTTTTTTATTGGATCAAGGACTTCAATATCTGGTCCACTCATATTTTTCAAAAAAAAATTTGATAATCTGCTATTTTTCCACATGTGCAGAATAGAGAGCTTGATTTTCGATGAAAAACCTATGCTTAATAAAACTAAAAAAATAAATACATAATAAAACCAAACATATTGAAATTATATTTGTTGGATAGCTCATTCTGAGGAATACCTAATTCCAGTTGGGTTTGTGAGGTCTCCACCATTTTCGTATTCAACCCGAGCTTCGAAGTGCACAAATTTAGATTTTTTTTGTGACTCAGGGGGAGAATGAGGGATTTAAGGGGGATTCATACAAACCCCTAGGGGTTCGAGCTAACCATTCCATCAAACTAGGGTTTGCTTCAACCCTAGTTCGAGGGAACCACCCTTCCATAATGTATTTTGTTTGGTTTTTGGGAAGGAAAGAATTAAATGGGTTTGTTTGAACTAGTAGGTTCATATGAACCCCTAAAATCAGTTTTTTTTGCCATGGGGTCATTTTTTGTGAGTTTTCCTTCCTCACTTGAATTGTAAACCACTTTTGTGGGTTTACCTTTCTATGAAGATCAAAAAATGAATAAGAAGTAGAAATTTTGTATGGTAAGGAGCAACAATTTATACTATGAAGAGCAAATTAGTAAACTAAACTATGATATATTGGTGTATGAAGACCTCCAAGGTTTGCTTGCACCTAATCATCAAGAAGACATTGCCTTGCCTTCACCCTGAACCTAACAATCTTCTAGGCTCTGCCCTGATTTGGTTCACCAACTGAACCTTGCTATAACTCTGTTCAAGAGTCTCCACCTTGTGCTTTAACCTCAGAGGATTCAACACTTTTTAATTTTGCTGTCTCCTTCTCAAACACCACTTGAAACTACAATCTTTTACACTACACCTAGAAGAGTCTAGATGCCCACTTGATCAAATTGTTAGAACTGCTTGCAAGGGAAATGAAGTTGCTGTCTCCATGATTTTTACAATCAAACTGAACCATTTTTCTTGGTGTCCAATCCTCAACTTACCTGATTCCATGAATTTGTCTTTTGGAGAGGCTAATCCTTGTAGCCCTTACCAGTCCGTTTTTGGCATTTTTCTCTCAAACTTGCCACACAACCTAATGATTAAATCACATTTCCAGACACCCTTTTCAGACTTTTAAATCTTCCAAATATTTTCAGGTCACTAGTTGTTCCATACAGTGCCTTCCAAAACTCTTGGAGAGGAGGCCTAATTGCCCTATCTTCTAGGGTTCTAACTCTCCTTCCTTCAAATCTACCTCACATGGATTAGTTGAGGTCTCAATCTCCCTAAATTGCTTATTTATGACAAAAATGCACCCTAATCCGTACTAAGACCGTACGGTACTCCTTCCCCTGCCAAATTCTTTAATTTTTGCTCCCAAATCCCTAACCATGCATACCTAGCTTGCCTAGGGTTTGGGTATAAAATTTTCTATTCCAGGCTCTATATTTCCTACTACCACATACTTACAAATGTTTGAATCCATTCCCATATTTCACCAGCTTCAGGGGAACCCCGTGGTCAGTGACTATGGGGGAGTCATTTCAACTTTGCTGCTCAAAACAATAATTCCTAACCTCTAAACGCTAACCTAAAGCTTCTATTCAAAGACTCTACACTCAATAACCTAAACACAAGATGATTTTTGCTCTATCCTATCTAATGAGGGTGAATACCGTGCTAAATGGACAAAAACAGCGCCCACAAAATCACTGACTTTTTGGAAAACACGGGCTGACACAGGAAATGTAATTATGAGACACAGGAAATGTAATTATATATGCTTTCTTGCTGCCTAAAACTTAAATATAATAAATGCAATCTTACTCCATGGACTATATACGAGGAAAAGATACTATTAAATGCTAAGGAAACTATGTTTCAATGTCCTACCCAATGCATTAACACATAAATATCACAGATCTGGAAACACACTGTGTTTTCTGTAAAACATAGAAAATACAGAAAATACAGAAAATTCAAACTGTTTTTAATTCTTTCACCACAAAAACTTTTTTACAATGTTCTCTCTGATCTTTCTCGAGCCCCACACTCTACATTGATGCCTTTACCACCTTTCAAGGGCAGTTAACCATGCATTATCCCTGATTTCAAGGGATTCCCAACGCAAGATAGGTTGCATGTATTTCCACAAACTTTGCCATGCAATTTTTACAAACATTTTGTAACTTACCAACACGTTATGGTCCTGAAGTTAAGGATCTCAACCTCCTTACTCCGAACCATCAACTCCATAACTGTGTTTTGGCATCTTTTAACATAGACCATGTGTTTAAAACACATTAACTTCCCTATATACAACATAGGCTATCTAAAACTAATAAAGCCAAAATTTAAAAGCATGATTAAACTAGAATGACAACTATGCTAATAATTTAACTCAACACACCTACACAAGACCTTCTAAGGTCCAATTCAAACATACCAAAATCCTTGACTTGGCTAAAGTCAAAACAAGCCAAAATTGTGCACAAACTTGGTGGAGGTCAGCCTAGGTGCTCCTGCACCATATATATATATAACATTATACACATTCATTTACAATTGTTAAATGAATGTTTAAGAGAGAAAAAATTAAGGAGTATGTACAGATCTAAAAGGAATTCATATGACATAATTAAATCATTTTTGTGAAGAGCATTACAAGAGATAAACATACCACTAATGATTCTATGAAAAGCAAAAAATGAATAAGAAGCAACAATTTTGTATGGGAAGGAGCAAAAATTTATATTATGAAGAGCACATTAGGAAACTAAACTATGATATACATATATATATTGATAATGGCACAGCCCGAGACTTAGAAAATAACCCACAAACAAGAGAAATTTTTTTATTCAAAAAAATGGAGCTTCTTACATGCAGAGGATCTCAAATCCCCAAGTTCTACAACACATGCAAGTTATAGACAGCTACAGAATAACCCTTTCACAATATGCAAGCTTGTCATGCAGAGGATCTCAAATCCCCAAGTTCTACAACACATGCAAGTTACAAACAACTATAGAATAACCCTTTCGCAATATGCGAGCTTGTCCCCAAAAAGTTTCCCAAAAATTAGAAACCCGCCCATAAATAGAGCTCCTCTTTAGTTTGGAGCCAAATCAACATTCAAATTTGAGCTTAGGCGGTTTAGCGCTGAAAAATTACAACTTGAAGTTCAAATTTCAAAAGAACATTTGCAATTGTATCTTCTAGAAAGTGCGCCAACTTCTCGGGGCCATAACTTTTGATCCGGGGCTCCGATTCGTAAACCGTTTGAACCGTTGGAAAGGTATCAAAGTCAATAATGCGATCAAAATTTCCATGCCAATTTTGGAAAATTTCAGGGCTGTTCTAGGAACTCTAAGTGCCTCAAATCCAACTCAGAAGATTTTCAGGTGCAAATTTGGAAAACTAAAACTGCAATATCTTTCAACCTAGGAATAGAAAATAAAAACCATAAATTAGGAATTTCATTATGACGAAAAGGGTATCCAAAAATGTAAAAACATCTAAAAACTGAGAAGCTTGAAATTTAACTATTTTTGGGTGATGCAAGATTGCCCTTACACCACTGGATGCTCCTGTATCAGACACCTAGGGTAATTTGAGAAGTGACCCCATCACATCTCAGATGGTGGAGGAAAACCCAAACGGTTAACCTCTACCTTAGGCAACTAGGATGAATCTTCAATAGGCCTTCCTTTCCATTTCACCAGATATTCTTCATACTGCCTGTTCCTGGTACTCTTTCCCACATGACTATCCAGGATTTCTTCAATATCCTCCTTTTCTGAAGTAGGTGATGGAATCCCACACAGTTCCATTGTTGGTACTTTCTCTGCGCCACCTTCATGATACTCTGTCAAATCTAAAATGTTGAACACTAGGGAAATATTGAATCTATCCAACAACTCTACCTCATATGCATTCCCTGAATCATGCCTCTTCAAAATTTTATAGGGACCGAACTTCTTCATCTTCAATTTGTTACATGTTCCCACTGAAACTTTTCTTTCCTCAAGTGGACCATCACTTCATCACCAATCTGAAACTCCTTATACCTCCTCTTCTGATCTGCCTTAGCCTTATACTGCATATTCATCTTGTTAATATGTTCTCTTACCTTCTCATGTATATCCTTGATGTGTTCTACAAAATCTTCGGGCTTCAGCACTTATTTTCTTCTCTTGGTCCATCTTCCTCAATTCTGGAGTTGTTTTGGGGCTACCTCCATACACAATCTGGAATGGTGATCTACCAGTGCTTCTGTTGACAGAATTGTTGTAAGAAAATTCTGCTGGGGTAAGATCAAGTCCAATCCCTTGGGTTTATCTCCTACCAAACATCTCGAGGTTATCCAGACTCCATTAACAACCTCTGTCTTCCCATCTATTTGTGGATGGTGTGGAGAACTGAACTTCAACTCTTGTCTTCAGCTTCTTCCACAAGGTTCTCCAAAAGTACCCCACAAATTTGGTGTCACGATATGAAACAATACTCTTTGGCAGACCATGTAGCCTCACGACTTTGAAGAACAAGTCAGCAATGTGGACTGCATCATGGGTTTTCTGACATGGAATGAAATGTGCCATCTTCGAAAACCTATCAACCACCACAAAGACTGAATCATTCCCTCGTTGTGTCCTTGGAAAACCAAGAACAAAGTCCATACTTATATCCTGCCACGGCCTCTTTGGTACAGGTAAGGGCTAATATAAGCCTGTATTCTAGCTCACTCCTTTAGCCATCTGACATACCCTATAGCTTTGTACAAACTTCTTCACATCCTATAACAATTGAGGCCAATAATAATGCTCACTGATAATGGCAATAGTCTTATCCCAACCAAAATGTCCTGCCATTCCTCCACTATGCTTCTCCTTTATCAGGTTCTCCCTCATGGAACTCCTCAAGATACACAATTGACTTCCCTTAAATAACATGTCATCCTGGATTATGAAATCCAGCCACCTTGTCCTGTCAACTGTAATAGGTCCCTTGCAAGCTTTCCAAGCCTCTACAAAATTAGGATCTTCTGCATACAGTGTCTTGAGTTCATTGAACCCAACCACTTCAATCTGCATCTTTGTCATCAATGTATGCCTCCTACTTAAGGAATTTGCAACCCTATTTGACTTCCCACTCTTATGTTTCAAAAAAAAGGTATAACTCTGCAAAAAACTTTACCCATTTCATATGCCTCCTCGATTTAATTTTCCCTAACTATTTAGGTACCTGCAAGGCCTCCATGATCACTATATAGAACAAATTCCTTCAAAATAAATAATGTCTCCATTTCTTTAATGCTTGAACTATTGCATAAAATTCCTGATCATATACAAATACTTTCTCTTGGCATCATTTAACTTTTCACTGAAATAGGCAATGGGCTTACCTTTCTTGGATCAACACTGCTCCAATGGCACAACCACTGGCATCACAATCCACCTGAAACACCTTGTTGAAATCTGGGAGGGCTAGAACAGGTTGCTTTGTCACCTTCTGCTTCAATAGTTCAAAACCTTTTGCCGCTCCAGTGCTCCACTTGAGTTCTTTTCTATCCCTTCTCATTGTTTCAGTCAGGGGTCCACAAATACTACTGAAGTTTCTAATGAACTTTCTATAAAAACTAGCCAAACCATAGAAAGATATCACCTCGGTAGCAGTTCTTGGGGTAGGCCATTCCAGAATAGCCTCCACCTTCTCTGGGTCCATCTTGAGACCTTTTGCTGAGACAAAACCCCAAGTACACTAACTCCCTCTTCACAAAACTGCACTTCTTCAGATTAATCAATAGTTTCTCTTCTCTTAAATTCTCAAAGGCTCTCCGAATATGCATCAGATGCTCATCCAACATCTTACTGAAAATAAAAATATCATCTAAATACACAATAACAAAACTTCCCAGAAATTCTTTTAGTACCTCGTTCATGAGCCACATGAATGTGCTCAGTGCATTGGTTAGCCCAAAAGGCATGAATAACCACTCATACAGGACCTCTTTGGTATTGAAGGCAGTCTTCCATTCATCTCCCTCTCTAATCCGGATCTGGTGATATCCACTCTTCAGATCAATCTTTGTGAAATGTTGAGCTCCACTCAAACAGTCCATCAGGTCATCCATCCTTGGCAGGGGAAATGTATTATTGATTGTTATCTTGTTTATGGCTCAGGAATCTGTACACATCCTCCACTCCCCATCCTTCTTTGGTGCTAGTACTGCAGTTACTGCACATGGACTCAATCTCTCCTGTATCAATCCCTTTCTCAACAACTCTTGAACTTGTCTGTTCAACTCCTCATTTTCTGCTGGATTCATTCTATGAGCTCCCTTAGTTGGAAAACTGGCTCCAAGAATCAAGTCAATCTTATGATTGATCTTCTTTATTGGTGGTAAACCCTCAGGTACATTATCAGAAACAATATCCTGAAACTCATCCAACATCCCAGAAACTTCTTCTGAAACCTTCTCACTATCCTCCTTACTCACTCTAGGAATCAATGCATAACACACATGCTCATTCTTCATACCTTCTAAATTTTTTCTTCCATCTACATAACAAATTCTAGCACTACTGCATACCTTTTTTTTCGGTCTCCTTCAGGGGTTTCAACTTGTGACGAACCCCATCCTTTGTTAAGGAATAAGTGTTTGCATGGCCATCATGCATAGCTCACCTATCGAACTGCCATGGCCTCCCCAACAACATGTGACATACATCCATGGGGATGATATCACATAGTACCTCATCATGGTAGCTCCCAATCTTGAACTTTACTAGGTATTGCTCATTGACCAAAACTTTGTGGTCTTTCTGCAACTAGGCAATCTGATAAGGATGCGGGTGCCTTTCCCTCTTTGGCTTCAACTATGTGACCATCTCCTCTAACACCAGATTATCGGTGCTCCCACCGTCAATAATGACATCACAACATTTTCCTTCACACTTGCACCTTGTGCGAAACAGATTCTTCCTCTATTCTGGTTCCTTTTCCTCAGTCACCAGGGCTCTTCTAATCATGAGGGCTTCTCCCCTTTCAACATCATCTGAATGTTCAGATTGGGCCTCCTCATCTGCATGTGCAACCCTTCCATGACCTTCCGGCCTTTTGTCTGCCCTTCCTTGTTGTGGACATTCATAGGCTCGATGCCCTTCTTCACCACACTGGAAACATGTTCCTTTGAAACCACCTCTTCCAGATCCTTGTCCATATCTTCCTTGTCCTCTACCTCTTTGATCACCATTGTTTTGATCATGAGGGTGGTAGGAGTTGTCATTCCTTTGGCTTTGGCTGGTACCCACATCTTAACTTTTTGTTTCATCATCATTTCAACTTCCTGAAGGTCTTCCATTGCCCCTTCCACTTTGACCTCCTCATCCTTTTTGCTTGCCATCAAATCTTTTATTCAACTTCTCTTCCACCTTTAGAGCAAACTGATACACCTCCTCAATGGTGGTCATTCTGACTAAGCTTAACTCCTCCTGAATGCTTGGTCATAACCCATTAAGACATCAGGCTACCTTCTCCTTATTGGCCTCTGTGTGACCCATTCTGATGATTATCTTGTGAAAATCTTCAGTATATTCTTTCACAGATATGCTTCCTTGCTTCAACCCTTGTAATTTCTTCAATAGATCTAACTCGTAGTCCACTGGTATGAACTACTTGTTTAGTTTCTCTACCATGTGATCCCATCTAGTGATCTTTCCTTTTCCTCTTCGATTTCTTTCCAACTGAACCTCTTTCCACCAAATACTGGCATGGCCCTTCAACTTCATTTTCGCAAACTTAACCTAATCTGGGTCCTCTATTCCCTCATACTCAAAATATTCTTGTAGCTCGTTGATCCAGTCGATCAACTCTTCCGGGTTCAAACTTCCAGAATAATTGGGGACTTCTGCTCTGGGTCTTTTCCCGATCTTCGAAATGGCCCTTATTAGCTGCATTTGGTCTTGATCAATTGCTTCTTCTTCCTCTTCTACATCTGAACCTTCTTCCTCTCCTTCATCCTCACTTTCCTCCTTCGGGTTTAACCCTCTTCTCAATTGCTCTTATAATGCATCAATCTGTCTCTGGAGGGTTGCCAATGCATCTCTTCCACCAGCATTTCTGCCAACTCGACCACCTCTGGCACCACCACGCCTACCAAGCATCACTCTTGGAGGCATCTTTCTTGACCTCGACCCACAACCATGGTCCTGGTATGAACTGCCTCACAATCGACGATCTTTCCACACGCTCAAGAAAACCAGCTCTGATACCACTTGATGAGGGCGCAACCCGAGACTTAGAAAATAACCCACAAACAAGAGAAATTTTATTATTCAAAAAAATGCAGCTTCTTACATGTAGAGGATCTCAAATCCCCAAGTTCTACAACACATGCAAGTTACAGACAGCTACAGAATAACCCTTTCGCAATATGTGAGCTTGTCATGCAGAGGATCTCAAATCCCCAAGTTCTACAACACATACAAGTTACAGACAACTACAGAATAACCCTTTCACAATATGCGAGCTTGTCCCCAAAAAGTTGCCCAAAAATTAGAAACCCGCCCATAAATAGAGCTCGTCTTTAGTTTGGAGCCAAAACAACATTCAAATTTGAGCTTAGGTGGTTTGGCACCAAAAAATTACAACTTGAAGTTCAAATTTCAAAAGAACATTTGCAGTTGTATCTTCTAGAAAGTGCGCCAACTTCCCGAGGCCATAACTTTTGATCCAGGGCTCCGATTCGCGAACCGTTTGAACCTTTGGAAAGGTCTCAAAGTCAATAAAATTCTCAAAATATGCTACGCCAATTTTGGCAAGTTTTGGGGCCGTTATGGGAACTCTAAGTGCCTCAAATCCAACTCGAAAGATTTTCAGGTGCAAATCTGGAAAACTAAAACTGCAATATCTTTCAACCCAGGAACAAAAAATAAAAAATTGTAAATTGTGAATTTCATTATGATGAAAAGGGTATCCAAAAATGTAAAAACATCTAAAAACTGAGAAACTTGAAATTTAACTATTTTTGGGTGATGCAAGATTGCTCATACACCACTGGATGCTCCTCCATCATATATGTATATATGTATGAATGTATGTATATTGATAGAGAAAATAACCTAGGAAACCATCTATAGAAAATATCTTCATGAGATAGAGAGGAGCACGTGCTACTTCACCAAATAAGAGTGAATAAAAATTGAGATGAATATATTACACAATGTACAACCTTTTAAAGGAATGAAAATGCATAGACGGGTGTGAACCTTCCAGGAGTAACTAAATGCAAATTAAATGCAAAAAAATAATCTAAGCCTAAGTAAACTTAAGCAAGTCAATATAATTTACTCTAACACCCCCCCTTAAGTGCAACTTAGGGAGAATAAAGATGCGAAATGTAGTATGGGTCCCGGCTACACAACCATGTTAGGTACCCATTTACAATGCAAAAAATAAATCTCTCGCAAATGAAGAAAAGGATAAAAATCCTGTGGGAAAAAACCCCTCTCCAAAAGAGAGAAAACAAAAACAAAAGAGATGATGCATGTATGGAGTACTCATTCATACCCCCAAAGTACTACATACATCATGTATATACAATGAACAACTCTCCCATAAGAGGGAAAGAGGGAGACTATATAGCCCCCCCACAATGTATAATCACCTACAAAAATGGTAAGTGCCTAAAGACAAAACATGATCGAAGGTGATCCCACAATAGTGGTTTACAATATTTGGCTAAACTGGACACTAAATTTATTATTTTTAACTAAATCTTCACATTCAGGCACCTATAGCAGCTAAACCGTGAGGAATTTGAGATGATGTAAACTAGAGTCTCGTCACATTTTTTCTATAGATTCTAAATATATTTTTTTCAAAAATTTTGGAATTAGATTGTACTTCTTTTTCCATCTCCCATGAAAACTGGCTTTTTTCAGAAAACAACATTTTAAAAAAGTGAAGCACACTGTATAATGCATGACTTTTTTTCCATGAAGGATAAAATTCTAATTCTTTCGAATTTAGATTTGTAACTCCGATATCTAGTGCTTCCACTTGGTTAGATAGTTTTTTATTGAATATTTTTTCCTTAATCAAGTTTTGAAGTCAAACCAATTACAATTCAAACATAGCGCGACTCTATAACGTGTAAATTTTTTTGTATATATCGAAATTCAATTTTATTTTTGTTGGATCAAGGACTTCAATATCTGGTGCACTCATATTTTTCAATTTTTTTTTTTGATAGTCTACTATTTTTCCACACGTGCAGAACAAAAACCTTCATTTTTGATGAAAAACCTATGTTTAATAAATCTAAATAAACAAATACATAATAAAACCAAAACATATTAAATTTATATTCGTTGGATAGCTCATTCTAAGGACTACCTGAATCCAATTGGGTTTGTGAAGATTCCTCCATTTTCATCCTCAACCCGAGCTTTGAAGTGCCAAAATTTAGGTTTTTTTTGTGTCTCAAGGGGGATGAGGGATAAGGGGGGTTCGTATGAACCCCTAGGGGTTCACTCAAACCAGGGTTCATTCGAACCCTGGTTCATTCGAATCCCTTCAAAGGGGTTCACTCGAACCCCTTTGCTATGCATTTTTTTTGGTTTTTTGGCAGTCAAAATTCAAAAGGGTTCCGTCGAATCCTAGTTCAGGCAAACCTCTAATGGGTTCACTCAAACCTATAGGTTCGTACGAACCCCCAAAATTGCTTTTTTTGCTTTGGAGTCATTTTTGTGAGCTTTCCTTCCTCACTTGAATTGTAAACCACTATTGTGGCTTCACCCTCTAGTGTCAACAAACAACTTGTCTCCCTTTCAGAAGAAAAAAAACCAAATACAAATGTAGGTATGCTTCCCAAAGAAGCATGAAAGATGATGTCTCTGAAATCTGCTCATGTGTTTCCAAGACCTTGGAAAATGATGCCATGAACCAATCAGGAATATGCCCAATCACAATAGAAGACAAAAAAGGTACCAGCGGAAACTGATCCTGAACACTCTCCAAAGACTGAAATGGGGTGACAATAGTAGTACCACAACTATCCTCAAATAGGAGGGATATACCCTCAAATGTGTCCTCCAAATATGAAATATGAGATTCTACGAACAAGCAACCAATGTCCAACAAATACAAATCCCAATCAGGAAGACAATGGGATACTAGGGGTGATGAATCACCAAATGTGTGCAATGAATCATCAACACAAAATGAATGATCCTATAGAACATGAATGATAGGATCCTCAATCAATGACTCTACACAATAAATCACTAAAGGAAAAGGTACATCAATTGTATTTGATGGAGAAGAAGGATCATCTGAAGAACCCTCATCATCTTCATCTGAAGATTCAAAGTATTCCAACACTTCAAACTCATGCATAGTAGAACGATCATAGGGTATCCTATCTGAAAAATGAAGAGGCACAAGACAATCTAAAATAGGATCATCTAGGAATGGCTAAATATCAGGATCTACATGTATCTCCCAAATTTTAATCCAAAGAGTATATGGACACTCAAAATGATCAACAACATCTAAAGTGGTATCATCATTATGCATTGTAATAACTCCTAGGACATGATCCCTTTTGCAATTCCAGGAAATTTTTTTACTATTAGTGCCAAGAAAGGGAACAATATTATATACGTATGGAAAAAGATGAAGCCATCTCAAGTGCTTCAATATACCATCTCTCCATTGTGTATAATTCCCCCCTTCCAACATAATCATAGTAGGATACAAAGAAAACCCCATAACAACTATGACAAATCTCCAAAAATACAAAGACAATAACCTTCAACAACAAATAGAAACTCCAAAATACTCAAATGAAGTGAGACCAATATCAAAATTCAATGGAATAAAAGTACCACCAAACATAAAAATATGAGAGAAAATCCTCAACCACTGCAAAGGTGACGAAAATACGTTTTTGTTGATATGTGGTTTGTAAAAATCAGCCTTCATTTGTAAAAGATATGAAAAAATGAAAAAAAGGCTTATAGAGGCACTTTCGACATCTTCAGGAACTCTCAATCACACCATATGACCAACACAAGCATCCTTAGTAGTAAAACAAAAATGGCCCAACCAATTAGGCTTCGCCAAGCCACCAATAAATCAAGTATGGCAAAAACATCAAGCCCCAATCACCACATGTAGGAGAGAAATGCCACCATGAGACTTTCTCACACTATGTTAAGGGCCATAGTGCAATAAGAAGACTAAAGGAGGTCTCCACACTCCCAATGTGGGACAAAAGATCCCAAAAATTGCAACTTCAAGGAAACTTGGGCCCACTTCACTGTGCAGAAACCCTAAATATTTGAAGCAAACTTTATGAAATATAATTTTTTTTAAAAATGATGGCCAATCAAATGCCATCAAAGAAATGTATCTAGTAATTGGAAATTACAACAAATCGGCCTCACAGAGCTGAAAAACCAATAGGCCTCCAATCGATCTCCATTCAACAACTTGCAGTAGCCTAGATAGAATTCGATTTGCAAATCTTATAGAAAGTTTAGATGTTTGTAAATTACCCTTTTCTATACAAAATGAGCAAGTGTTTATTGTATGCAAGCTCAAGATAAAGATTTTTTCCTAGCATATTATCCACCAGTTTTAGGTGTAATACTTAAGAAGTGTGAGAATGTCTTTCATAGTCATACAAAATATATATAACTAACATTGTACACATTCATTTACAAATTGAATAAATTGTGTGTTTATATATACATATATAAAAATACACGCACACACACACACATATATAGACACACACATATATATATTGTATATATATATAGACACATATATGGACAATATATATATATATACACATACAGACATATATATATATATATAAATGAGTGTGTTTGTGTGTGTATATATATACAAAGACGAACAATCATATATAGATGTATATACATATATAATGAAAATGAAAGCTGAGAGATAACCAAAAATATTAAATGAACACATAGATTTTGGAATTTGTAAATGGGGTTTGTAAGGAAAAACCCATCACCAAAAAGACCTTCATTTACTTATAAGGTAAAGTTGAAAGACAACACATAAATATAAATGTTAAATGCACAACTAATGAAAATAACTATAATTAGAATATGCAAAGCACATTTTACAATAAATGAAAGAAGTTGTGTTGTATTCAATAGCGATAGGATATTAATTTTAACAAAGGTAGATTGATTATAGACTTGGGGTTTTAGAAATGTGCATAAAAAAGTAACCATGGATTTCATAATAATATTTCTCACTCACAAGAATATAAAAGTGAATTTTCAAATAGATGTCGAATATTCTAGGCAAGGGTTTCATGAGATTAATTCCTTAAGCACACAAATTTGGAAAAAACCAAGAAAGGGTTTTCACATATGTGGCATATTTTTTCAAAAATGTGCACAAATAAGTAACCAGGGGTTTCATAATAATAATTCCTCACTCACAAGAATAAAGAAGTGCATTTTCATTTAGATGCCGAATATTCTAGGCAAGGGTTTCATGAGATTAATTTGTAAGAACATGTATTTGGAAAAAAACAAAGCAAGGGTTTTCACAAAAATGACGTATAATAAATGGGCTTGCCGATTTATGCCCATATTCACATGGGTTTTTTTTATAAAAAGGTTGATGCAAACCAAAATATCATTTTTTGCAGACATGTGGTCAAACCCACGAAATTCCTCTATCATTTTTGCAAAAAAAATCATGAAATAATCAACTTTACGAGGCTGTGAGTGCCCACTAAAATGGGGAGAGGAAATCATTTAACCCCAAAAAAACCCATGTGTAAAACACCAGGACCATGACTTGACAAAATCAAATAGCACATGGAAAAAAGGTGTGTAAGAATGATTTATTTCATAAACAAGTAGTAATAATTTTTCAATCATCGAATAAACCCTTCACGGGTCATGAAAGATGCAGAAGAAAATGATTAACCAGTACCATTTTTTGCATATTCAAAGGAGAATGGTGTTTTTTGTTACCTCAATGCGTGCGAACCAACAGGAGTTGTGGAGATCCATCGCTGTTTGCAGAAGCTTCCATTATCAAGAAACTTCTAGAGAGCGCACAATAAAATGAGGGAAAAGAATGGGATACCCAAAAAAATAACATTAGTCAGATGTATTAATTGGACTCCAAATGAAGTTTAACTGAGGTGTAATGTGTTTGGTGTCTGGTGCTAATGTTAGACGATGAATGTGTAGGAGTGACTTTTAATGGGTGCCAAAATTATTTTATAAGGTGCTAACGTGAATTAGACCCATTGAATTTTGAGCGGATTTGAATGATAAAATATTTTTAATTAAATGTTAATAGTGACAAATTTAGGTGTTTTTTTTTTTTTAATTCGGTGGTTATAGCAGGCGGATACTGGGATGTTAGGTGGTGACGAGTAGACGACACCTCTAAAAGGTGAATTTTTGACCCCCACGCACATATCCAATGCTCTCACACTCAACCAAATTTTCCACAAGCCAAAACGTTAGCTATGAGCACTTAACTCATGAATGAAAAAAACCCATAATTTTATTTTTTATTCGACGTATGGTTTGAATTCTATGGTTGCGTGAAGTTAGCCCTAGCGGATATTGGGTCTTCTCCCCTATCGAACTTTGCTTCTTCCATTTATTTTTTTGTCGGGCAGGAAAATATATAGTTAGTAAGTTTTGACCATGCTATCTATTTGCTGGCAGTTATCTTTTTGGACTGCAGTTTAATTTTATTGTGTTGTCATTATCAATACAATTAAAAAGGATAAGCTCTACTTTTTTTAATAGTGTTAATCATAACTTGAATGCTTACTTTTCATAATGCTTAAATGAAAACTACCTTACAATATTGTTATATTGATTGACTATGAAATTATCTAATTTTGTATATTATTTAAATTTGGATGTAAGTAAATTATGTATCTAGAAATTTGGTGGGGTTTTAATTTTCTATATAATATTTATTTGTATTTTTAAATTAATTTATGATATGAAGTTTTTACAATTCATATTGTAATTCTACATTGTTTCTAGATTCGATTGTGTAGAAAGTTTTTATCATCAACGTTTTAGATCACACTCTATGATCCATCATCAAAAGTGTTATCCCAAATGTTGATACTAAAAACTTTCCACATAATCCAATTTCATAAACAATTCTAATTTAAATTAATTGTATGTGCAAAGCTTTGCCAACAAAACTTTCTACACAATCGAATTCAGAAGCAATACTAATTGAAATTAATTATATGTGCAAAGCTTTGACAACAATCTATGCTATTGTATAGGAGGACGTACATGATCTTGAAACTTCCATGAAACCATACATGTCCTGTTAACGGAGCTCCTCTAGTGAAATTTTGCTGATGATTTGGATCCTACGCCAATTGTTAGAATTCACAGTAGAGAAATAATCCCAATGCTCAAAATTTGCCATTTATGAACAGTAAAATCCCATTTTATCAATATATTGGACTAATGTTCTTTTTAACTATTGATGGTATGTGGCAATTGTTCTGAAGGTGGTCTTCTATAATAAATCATCTGAATTACCATTATCTCTGCATATGAACCTGGAAAATAATTTTTTACTAGATGAGGAATTCTCGTTTCTTCCTATGGTGGTCTATGACAAAGTTCCAACTGAAAGCCCCAATATAAATCCTCTTTTTTCTTCCATCCTTGTGTATGTCAGCTCATGTTTAGCCTTAAAAGACTCATTTGGTGAGACATCCAGGTCCAGATCCCTATCATTTGGAGCAAAATTTTCAAATTACATTTTCTCATAGCCTTCCCAAATTATTTCTATAAATAACAAGGACAATGCTACAACAACAAACATATACCTTTTACTGCAAGTCTAATGCAAAAGCATTCTTGGTTCTTGACAATCTTGCATCAACCAAAAATGTTTTCTTTCAGTTTTCTATTCTTGTTTGTTCTTTCTTAGTTCATGTTGGTGGATTCGTCATCTTTTCTTACCAGACCTTATGGATCTTTCTGTACATTGTTGACATGTTCATTTTCCTCGTTCCAAGATTTGAGTGTGATTGGATCTTTTCCCGAAAAGTTATCACTTCTAGATTTAGTGGTAGTTTCTTGAACCGACACCAAAATAGTTTCCAAGCCTAACAACTAATTTGATCATTCGTGGATCGTCCCTATGACTTGTGGATCTCGACAGTGTAATCTTAAATGTTCCATGGAGTGTCCCCAACCTTCACTATAGGTCCACACTTCATTTTATGCACCTATTGATGGATTTATTCAAATTTTAGGCCAACCTATTCATGCGCATGTTACATTTTCTTTCCATGGAGAATGTGATGATCTTTGGCCAACGCAGATGTTTCCAGAGTTGCAGATATGATATAAAGCTTGTAATCGATTGTTGGAAGAGGGAGGCGAAGTAGAATTCAATCCAGAAGAATAATATAGATTTGATTGTAATATTCAGCTCGCATATAGGAGCATGTTAGAATGTTGTATTTTTGAGCATGTTTTATTAGGCCTATGAGTTGAATTTGTAAGCTCGAATATTGTCGTCCAATTGTAAGTGAGATTTCTATTAATAAGAATATTTGCATCTAAATTTCCTCCATATTTCATTGTGTTACTCTTGCTACATAGTCCAAATTCTTCTTAGGAGAAGTGAGGACCCTCCTACCATGGCTACGCTAGATTGGTATCCGAGTGAGATTCAATCTGTGCGAGGTCATTAGAATTCATAGAGTCCTGTTGAAGATTTGACTTGTAGGTGCAAAGGACTTGTGTAAAGATGGTAGGAAGAAGAAATGTTAGAGGGAATGGAGTGCATGGAAATGCAAACCAAGCTATGATGGAGATGCTAAGAGGAATTGTTGCTAGATTAGATGCAGTTGAAACAGCCCAGAGGAGAGGTTGACCAGTTGATGATGTGAGTGATGAAGAGGTAGAAGTTCAGGATGAAAGAGGAAGAGAAGAGAAAATTGGCCTAGATCAGGGAGAAGAGAGGTTCATAAGAGCCCTAAAACTAGAGTGAATACCAAACCACATTTCAATCCACTAGATTATAATGGTAAGTTGGATTCAGAAGAATTGCTTGATTGAATTACAAAGATGGAGGGTGGGTGCATGAAGTTGGCCGCACTTTTGTGGCCAAATGGGAAAAAAAATTGTAAAGACATAACACGCTCATGTTATAATGCGAGCGCGTTATGTGATTTTAAAAGAAAAAGAAAAGTCAAATGTGTATCATTTGCTCTTTATTGTTTCTCAGCTCTGCCTATGGCCAAAAATCCTCACTTTTGTGTTTGCATTCTAGGAGGAAGTATTTCTGCAAATTTCATCAAGAACAGTTGGATTTTGTTTGCAAATATGGCACCACGATGACAAAGAGATGTGGGAGGTAAGTATTGTTTGTTATTTGTTTTGAATTTGTTAGTTTGAAATTGATTTTGTTTTTTTTAGGTTAGATTTGATTATTTTTTAAAAATTTGTAGGAAATCCTACAAATCCTCAACAAGAAGAGGAGGTAAATCCTCAATAGCAAAATCCTCAACAAAATCAACCTCCCCCACCATCTCTCTCAATTCCCTCCTGGCACTCAAGAAAATTTGAGGAGTGAAATTGAGAACAATAGAAAACAACTTGAGATCTTATCAAGAGGTTGAGTGATCCAAATGCTTCAACCACGAAAGAATGCTTCTAGCAAATTCATTGAAAGACATGTTAAAAATGTAGATGCAATCACCCAACAAATATCCGGATGGAAAGATAGGAGTGCATGCCGGGCATATTATGCAGACAAATTATCATATAAACAAGTAAAAGATTTAAAAATTACTAAAGGTGATTTGTGCTCTCTATTCACTGACCCTAAAACAAATCAAAATCTTACCCTCAATGCAAAGAGGTTTCTTATTCATTGGTGGCACCACCAAGAGATTAAGAACCATTTTTATGAAAGATGGTATATGGTCTTTGATTACCCACCATGCAATAATTGTGAAGTCCCCCAATATTTTATTAGGAAACTATACAGTGAATCTGTATTGAACGAAATCCTCAATTATTTTGATATGAGGGAGTTCCAGGGGAGAGGTGGGGGGTCAGCTCAGGATAGGCCCGGTGCACAACTTGATCCTACGCGGAAAGGGATACGACCTCTTGCTAGGCCGCCTCATGAGCAGATTGTGATGCTTGTCATTGCGAAGGAGAGTGCCGACATAGAGACACTGTAGGTGATCACAACTTTGACCCGGAGTGTCATCCATCACACTAGCCCTATTGTACAACACCATTGAAGGGAGTCTTTAGGTGGTTGCCTTCGAACCCATGTGTGTCAATCTTGCGGGGTGACTTGTTCATATGACCCTACCGGTACTCAAGAGGGTGCTACGCATGATCCATATGCTACTACGCAGCCTGATTCGTATGCATCTACGAGGATGGAGAGGACGGCTGACATTTTGCATGATGCATATGGCATTGACACTCAGGTAAAATTCAGCATGTTCATTGAATTTAATTTATTAAATTTTGATTGTGAAATGCAAGATTAACTAATTTAGTTTTACTATTTTAATAAAATTGCAGGGTCACAGTGTAGAGACTGGATACACTAGTCATCCACCTACTTATTTTTGCAGTATACCTATCCGTGGGGTATGTAAAGTTAGTAAATAATTATAAATTTATTACATGTGTTAATTTAGCATTTTTTTACGAATGGTATTTTAATATGTGATTTTGGATGTTGAATAGGGTACTATTGGAGATTTGAAGGAAACACCTCCGAGTGCCAGTAGATTTGATCAAATGTTCACGGAGGTAATATAGAATTTAAAGAGAACTTAAGTAATGAATTCTAAGTTTAATAGATTTGTGTAGTTTATATTCATATTGTTGGTTATGTTGCATTACACATCATTCAAACTCAAAGCATTACTTCAAATTCCGATAACTAATAATTAAGTATATGCATTTAATACTTGTACTCAAATTTTTTTTCATTAGATCTCATACATTATAAGTCATCACATGGATGGCTATTGTAACTTTTTTGTGATTGAATAATTTGTTGTTTTATTTTCAGATATTGGTGATAGAAACACCGCCAAACATTATGAGGGCAATGGATATTGGTGTTTCCTCTGCTATACAATCCTCAATGGCTCTGATAGGGGAGGTATGAGGCAAATTACTAAATTTCAATTTACATTCATTGTTATAGATGAACTAGTTCTAGTGAAAAATCAAACCATTATTGATTCATAGTTTAATTCCTATTTGGATGGTTTATATAGGGCTTAGAGCACACTGAGCATCAGCGATACAAATATTTCCATTGAGGGAGAGTGATCATTGAGATGGCTATTATAGTGATTATTTTTATTAAATATATTGAATTTTTTATAATGTAATTTCTATATATTAATGTCTTCTTATTGTAATAGTTGAAACTTCATTAGGAGCTAAACACTAGGAAGAGGAGTAGGAGCACTCCTCGAGCACAACAGAAACGGGTGACAAAATTATCACCATCAGATTACCCAGCAAAGGGAAAGAAATTTGTATTTGAACCAGAGCATGGAGAGAAATGAATTTTGAATGTGCATAGAGCCCTTTAGTGTATGCCTACATGGAAATTTTGTACATATTTTTTGTTGGATATATTTGACATTGTATGCCTATATGGCTATTTTGTAACTATATTTTATACTTATATCGACATATATTGATGTATGCGTACATGGCTATTTCTTAATACAAAATCTTTTTTATCGATGGTGTCCATATTTGCAAATTATAAATTCATGGTTCAATAGATATGAGTTACATGTATTCAAGTGTATACTTTACAACTTACATTACATATACTTTTTTGACTTACATGTGAACATCGAAAAGTGTGAAAATTTATGTGTTTGGAAGTCAAATGTAAGCCAATTTTGTAATTCTCAGTTCTTGCATACTTGATCTTATGGACTTATATTCCTTCCTAGCACATATTGTGAATATTTCTCATTTGGTGCAGAAGACAGATTCCTCATTTTTGAACCATTCATAGCAAAGAGATTCACAATAAGACTTTAGCATTGGAACACTACTCCATACTTCTCTTGTCTAGACCATAAAGGATTTAAAATTCTTAATTTGATGCAATGATAGTCGTGAGATGATAATTTATATAACCATGCCTATTTTAAAACTTCGCATCTAATAATGCATCAACAAGAACTTAAGAAGTGTTGCATAAGAGTGTTAGGTTTGATAGGCCTTCTCTTCCTAAGGGAGGAGAGCCTGCATCTTGAATTTTGAACAAAATTTTAAGAAGCAAACATTTTACCTAAAAGCTTCAAACCTAGATGACATATTTGGCTAAGTCTATCTTGAAAATTATCAATGCACGTTCAATCTCTAAAGGAGATTCTCCCAGAAAAGAAAACTTTACCCTTTTTCCCAAGGAAAGAAATTGCAACAAGTTGCATGTGATTTATCTTATTTCTTTCTCACAGTTCTTGGTCAATCATTCATGGCTCAAGATAGTTCCGTTCCAAGGCAAGGACACCCAAAAACTCACTAAGATACTTCTACGATTTGCAAGAAAAAGGTTTTGGCTCTTTCACAATGTAAATAATTATGTAACAGTATTTTCTTGTTTGCCTTCCACATAGAAAAATGTTCACAGTTTTTAGATTGATCAATGATCAATAATGGCTAATTGTAAACACTTGACATTTTTATGTTTGAACTTTAATTTATAATTTTGTATCATGACATTCGAGTAGATCACTAATATTTTAATATTTCACTATGAAAGTGGTGAATTATTTTGCTATGTTATTTGACTATTAATATGGTGGTGTATCTTGAACTTGATTCACTGCTGCAAATGTATATATTTCGATTTTTTATATGTTTTGTATTACCGAGACAAAATGAACCCAACCCCAAAAAAAAATTTTCCCCGAATCGGTGAACTAGGTTCTCGAACCCGATCCTGAACCCAAAACCGAACCAATAACTTAGTAAAAAATAGATTTTTGTAGTTTATATTCATAACATTGATTACATTGCATTGCACATCTTTCAAACTGAAAGCATTGCTTCACATTTCATAACTAATAACTAGATGCTGATAGATGACAAAATTTCAATTACAATATAGTTTTTACAAAGTCAACCTAAGCAGTTATGCAATTAATTCACATTGCATAACTAATAACTAGGAGCAGTTTCCAATTGCATTTGGTTTTCATGGCATTCTATGAGACCACATTTCTTTGAGGCATTTTTTCAAACAGTTCACTACCTTGTCTATACTAACACATTTTTCATACATGTCTACCAAAGCATTTTGTCAAATAGTTCAAGTGTTACCTTGTTGCTATGGTTGAAATCCTAAAACAGGTGCTTTCGAACAAGCTATGGATGCTTGGAAAAAATATATCAAAAGCATAATAGTAAGCAATATCATAGACAAGGCAGTGAACTATTTGAAAAAATGCCTCAAAGAAATGTGGTCTCAATGGTGATGGAATGCCATGACAATCCACAACAATTTGATTGTCATGGCATTCATCATGCCATTCCATCACCATGAGACCACATTTCTTTGAGGCATTTTTTCAAAGAGTTCACTGCCTTGTCTATGCTAACACATTCTTCATACATGTCTATCAAAGCATTTTATCAAATAGTCCATTGCCTTGCTGCTATGGCTAAAAGCCTAAAACAGGTGCTTTCGAACAAGCTATGGATTCTTAGAAAAAATCTATCATAGCATAATAGTAAGCAATAGCATAGACAAGGGAATGAACTATTTGAAAAAAATGCCTCAAAAATAATAGTCTATGATGATGAAACCATGAAAAGAAAATTTTGTGGATTGTCATAACATTCCATGTAATTCATTTCTTTGAGAAATTTTTTCAAGCAGGTTGCTGCCTTCTCATGCTACTACATTTATCATACATGTTTACCAAAGCATTTTTTATCAAACAATTAGCTTCCTTGTTGGTATGGTTGAAAGCCTAAAATAGGTGCTTCCAAAAAAGCTACATGGATGCTTGGAAAAAATCTATCAAAGCATACTAATAAGCAATAGCATAGAAAAGGTAGCAAACTATTTGAAAAAAGCCTCAAAGAAATGTGGTCTCAGTAATTTGATGGAATGCCATGGTAATCCACAAAAAATTGTAATCATTGGCATTTTGTCATACGCATTCCATCACCATGAGACCTCATTTTCTTTCGGGCATTTTTTTCAAAGAGTTCTTCACTTGTCTATGCTAACACGACCCCTTCATACATGTCTATCAAAGCATTTAGCCAAAGCGAGTTCATTGCCTTCTTGCTATGGCTAAAGCCTAAAATAAGGTGCTTTCAGACAAGCTATGGATGCTTAGAAAAATCTATCATAGCATAATGGTAAGCAATAGCATAGACAAAGGGGAATGAGCTGTTTGAAAAATGCCTGAAATGTGGTCTCATGGTGGTGGAATGCTGACAAGCAAATTGTTATTAGTTGTCATGGCGTTCCATCGATACCATGAGACCACATTTGAGCATTTTCAACAGTTGATACCTTCTCTATGCTACTACATTTATCATACATGTTTGCAAAGCATTTTATCAAATGGTTCACTTCCTTGTTGCTATGGCTAAAAAGCCTAAAATAGGTGCTTCCATAAAAGCTATGGATGCAAAGTGGAAAAAAATCTATCAAAGCATACTAATAAGCAATAGCATAGAAGCTGTTTGAAAAAAGCCTCAAAATGTGGTCTCAATGGTGATGGAATGCCATGAAAATCCATACCAATTTGCTTTTCTGGCATTCATCATGCCCATTCCCATCACCATGAGACCTCACATTTCTTTTGAGAGCTTGACCCCTCAAAAGGTTCCTGTCTTGTATGCTAACACATTTTCATACATGTCTATCAAAGCATTTAGCCAAACAGTTCATTGCTATGGCTAAAACCTAAAAATAGGTGCTTTCGAACAAGCTATGGATGCTTAGAAAAAATATATCATAGCATAATAGTAAGCAATAGCATAGACAAGGGAATGAACTATTTGAAAAAAATGCCTCAAAGAAATGTGGTCTCATGGTGGTGGAATGCCATGATGGTTCAGGAGCACCCAAGCTCCTTGAGGATCATTTGGAGAGTGAGGAGATGGCAAGGGTCTTGAAGGCCTATAAACCTTTCCAGAGCATCAATTATATCATTTTGAAGCCTATAATGGCATTTGGCATGGATGAGTGTAACTAGAAGATCAAAAGTCCTAAGGGTCCTGATAACGACCATAGGACCAAATTGAATTGTAAATGGAACAATGATGTTCTAGATGTTTAAATAGGTATATGATTTTTTAATTACGTTAAATAAGGTTGAATGATGATATTTAATAGTTTTGGAAGCTTTATAGTTAATAGGAGTTAATAAATTGCAATGTTGGAAATTCAAATTTTTGAAATCCAACTTTGGGTAGAAAAGTGAGTTTTAGGAGTTTTAATCACAATAATGTAATAAAATCATTTCTAATCAGTTGGTACAGTTGTAGGATGAGTCTATAAGCCTATAGAAAGCATTTGTATGGAGGGTTGGCTGATATTGCAAGTGTTGTACAAACATCTCTAGAAAATCAATAAAAACTTTAATCTTTTTGCATTTTCTTGATTTTTTTTGATGAATCTCTAATTCCTTTTGGTTTCATGCTCATTTGTATGGTTTAATAACTTGTATTTACATGTATTTAACCTTTTGAATGACCTGAATGACATTGGGAATCAATTTCTTGTGTTATATTGCTGACTGTCCTCAAAAAGTATAGATTTTTCACTAGTTTTGAGAGTCTTCATGAATAAATGATCCATTTCATGGGAGAGTGTGACTGAAAACTTGTGAAATGGATCATATATAACTTGTAGTATACATATCTAACAAGTTATTGTGTAGGAAAGAGTGATTCTTGGGTGTACACCGAGTTTTAGCAAGGAAAAGGGCATGAAAATGGTGCCTAAAGTGTAGCAGCAGGAGATTTACCTTAATAAGGGGTATATTTCTGAGTTTAAGGTGTTTAGATATGTTGATTTATTGGTCAAAATTTGAAGAGAAGGTTTTGGAAGTGTTGGGAAAGCTAATTTTCAAGAGGCCCTAGTTTTGGAGCAATTTATTGAGGGTTTTGTGATTTAGGGTGTTGAGGGTGTCAAAGAAGACTAACACCTTTAAAATATTTGGTTTGGGAACATTTTAAAACATTGTTGAAAGTTTCATAGTCAGGGGATAAGTTTAGAGAGGGGTTGCTTTGAAAAAGTGGGCTAATTAGGCCTTAAATTTGAGGAAACAACAGATTTTGGTAGGTTTGATCCAAAACAAGTGCCATAAAGGATTTTATATGTTGTGTATAATCATGAATCACATCTGAATCAGTCATTATATTGAGGATTCCTTTGGGGAAGTTGAGTGAAAAGTCAAAAAACCATCGCTAGAAGCCTAGTCAAGGTGCAAAAAGTGAGTTTTGTCTAAGATAGAGGTTTGGGGATTTGAACCATTCAAGACAAGTTTTTTTGAGTTCCTTTAGATCACTCCAAGGGTTTGGGTCCATTAGGAAAGCATCTAAGTTATAAGTGCACTATTGTGGCTTGTCTCCATCAGGGTGCCTGTAAGAGTGTTTGAGATTGCATCATTGTAATCCTTGAAACTTTGAGTTTTGACTAAAGTACCATCCCCTCTGCATCACATGACAAGAAAATTGTTGTGGATTTTCATGGAATTCCATCACCATGAGACCACATTTCTTTGAGGCATTTTTTCAAACAGTTCGTTGCCTTCTCTATGCTACTACATTTATCATACATGTTTACCAAAGCATTCTATCAAATAGCCTTGTTGCTATGGCTAAAAGCCTAAAATAGGTGCTTCCAAAAAAGATATGGATGCTTGGAAAAAATCTATCAAAGCATACTAATAAGCAATAGCATAGAAAAGGCAGCAAACTGTTTGAAAAAAAGCCTCAAAGAAATGTGGTCTCAATGGTGATGGAATGCCATGACAATCCACAACAATTTTCTTGTCATGGCATTCGTCATGCCATTCCATCACCATGAGACCACATTTCTTTTAGGCATTTTTTCAAAGAGTTCACTACCTTGTCTATGCTCTTATGAATAGAATTTATTGAAATTCGAGTTGCTCTTATAATTTCTACGTCATAGGTGGTCATGGTAAGGTTAAATTCAAATGAATAACTTGAAATTTCCTCATCAAGCTTCACACACACTTTTGTAATGGCTTAAAATCATAATTGATATTTGTAAAGATCATCAAAATAAGGATGTTGCATTTCTTTTCTACTTGAGATTCTCCTAGATGGCTCATAAATCTGCATTTTATGCAAGGGGACACCAATCAATGTTTGCCTGGTTACATATAGATACACAAAGTAAAATAAGATGATAGCACTGGCATCAACCAAATTGACGTGGATACAAGTATAAATTAATAATAATCGTTGTGCATATACTTAAAAATTAATCCAATGAACCATCTGGGTCTACTCTACTCTTTATTGTGTCAAGTATTGCCTCATGGTCAGACTCATAGACCTTCCACAAGGTCTTGTTCAAAGGTCTACCCCCATATTTGCTCAAATGAACATTGGATGCCACAACAAGGTTTGAGTAATGAAGAATATTATGATGCGTGTCAAATTCCTCAAACAACCAATGTTTAACACTCTTATGTCGGTACCTTCTCAGCCACATTCCAGTAACAACAACTGAGCCTATAGGGTATTCAATGTTTTCTCCATCTATAATTGGGGCTTCCAATTTCTTTTTTTCCTCAACACAATGATACAAGTAATAGTATGTACCCTCTTTGTTGTCTTCATCTACAATAACTGCATAAACATGCCCTGCATTTATATGTGCGGCATATCTCTTGAAATTAGTCAACATTATGAATACAGTACAAAGTAAGATAACAATATGTAATTTCAAATACTAAGCAAGTAGATATATTACCTGGTTGAACTAGATCTGATACATTGTCAAAGTCGACCGATGATTCCATTCATGTTAGTTCCAATGCCATCAGAGGGCGATACGTGTGAAGTGGGCTAAGATAACTTGTCAACCATTTGTCAACCCACTCCCCTAACTCACAATCACTCCAGGCTTGCATTGTAAATGAAGAACAAAAGCATACCATCTTATGTGTATCGATACTCCATGAACCTGCATTTGAGCTAAGGAAAGAGTGCAACTCACTCGATCCTGTCAGTGTACAACAATCCTCATATGGTGAAATGTTAGTATCATCCATCAACCAAAAAAATCTACGAACTGAAGGCGTACCTTCATTACCTAGACCCATCGAACCATTACACCACTCGACGATTGATCTTGAATCTGTCAACTGTGCACTTTTCATGCTAACTTTATACTTTAACTCTTCTCGTGCTAATGCTCTTTTCATGCATGCTCCTACACCATCATGCTTCCCCTTTCCATGTCCGGCCTCACAAAAGTTCCACATATGTTGAACACGTGTAGTGAGATGCATGTTGCACAACCAGTAGAACATGCACACATTCTTGAACTGTGTTGCATAGTTATCTGACCATATTATATGCCGATCATATGATATGCCCCTCTAAGCCAAATGATTGTAGAACATCTGGAAGCAACCTTGCATGAACTCTGGAGAATGCGTGCGATTATCACTAATGTAAAAGTGATACTCCCTCAATACCTTCCTTTCGTCCTCTATACTTTCAGCTGAATGTATGAATGCTATGTGCACAAATATCGAAACCTGTGTGGAGTTGTAATACTGTGACTGCACCTCACACTATCAACCACTGATACTATGCTACCAAGTGGAAAGGTGTCCTTGCATAGCTTGAATTATGTGTCCATCCATTGGGCTCTATGGGTATGCCTTGCATACTCATACACTAGATTCTCACGAAACATGGACATGAACTGATACACTGGAATCTTTTGAATAACCAACTCACACCTTTTTGCTTCAGACCCATCTTTTGTAGCATATGCCACTATTTTATACTTCCCAAACTCTACTAGTTTTTATCCGCCTCATATGTGCTTTCCATATGTTGACATACTAGCATTCGTTGCAAGCCACCACAATGCTCACATGAACCATCCAAGCATGTTGTCTTATAGAATGTTGAAATCCTCTATTTCATAAATTTTTTGATAAGAACTTTCTTGAAGATTTTGGTGGGGCTTCTATGCCACAATCCTGCAAAACATCATTAGTATGCAAATGTAAACATATAGAACGATAAACATCATAATGGTTAGAGAATTCAATATGTAGTTTATAGCAACAAGTAGTGCATGTATGATTTATCTTGACATAAAAAGGTTTAATCATTTCAAAAAATCTTTAAGAAATACTAATTTGAGGATAATAATTTTGAAATTTACAAAAAAATTGGGTTTGAGTCATATCCAAAAAATGCTTTGGATGTGGCTCACAGTTTCGACTACAGATTCTCCTTCTTAGGACATCCCTTTGATTCGGAGATGGCCTTGTATTATTCTTCCAATAGTCTTCAATTAGTGTTCTCAATGCTTCAACAACTTTTTTATCTTTGTGTGGCAGTCTCCCTGAGAATGCCCATAATTCATTTGAATTGGTGCCCTCAATTCTTTGTCGCCTTTGAACAACTTTTGATAAAAAATTTCTACTAATTCCCATTTGTTCACTTGTCTTTTTAATGAGGTGAGATCTCTTTGTTTGATATCTTACCAAAGTCGATGTAATGACACGTCAGGTGACATTACTATCCTTTGAGCGTGAGGTCTTACCCACACTGTCATAAGCATCCATTAGATTCTTCACAATAGTGTTTTCACTTGATGCATTCGATGTTCTCAACCCAAGAGTCTTCATGATGTTTCTATACTTTGAAAGCCCCACATCATTTGAACAAATAGTTGACATCTTACTGATCTCATTTTAGCCTTTCAAAGAACATTTGCCAAATCTTATCGAATATCTTCTACAAGTGCATTATGGAATCTTACCTTCCATGTGCTGCAAAATATCCTCATCAATATTAATCAAAACTTTGAAACTCTCGCAAAATTCACAGGTGGTGTTCTCTTGGGTACATACATCTCAACATTAGCAATTTCATCAATATTTAATTGAGGTGGGCTAGATTGTGTACCTTGATTGAGGTTGGAATAGGCAACCTTTAGCAGAGGTTCAACGTGGCATACCTTCTTCGTCAAATCTAAGTGATGATGTAATCTCAACTTGAGATGTGTTGGATGGTGTCCAACCATATTCACTTACGATAGATGATGTCCCTCCATATTAAGCTTATGTAGTGAGTGTCCCTTCACTTATTCACTTGCGGTAGAGGTGTGTCTCCAACTTTCACGGTATGTGCATCTCCCCTAGCATGACTCTTTCACATTCGTGCCCTTTGTGCTGCCAATTTCTTTTCTCTTTTTGATAGTTGAGGTTCCTCTTCAATTGGCTTGTTTTCATCAATCGTTCCCAATTTCTACTTTTCACGATATTCCCTCATCCATTTTTTCTCTTTATCTCTGATGGCTTGGAGCTGATCATCTGTTAGTTTTTTCCTTTTAACAATTTGTTTCTTTGGCATGACGAATAATTTTACCTATGCAAAAAGTGCTAAGTTGTCAAATTAACTAATTGAAATCTTTGGAAGCATAACTCAATGAAAGCTTTGGAAGCATACACAAAGAAAGTCAATGAAAGTTGGTTTGTATAACTGTTTGAAAAAATAACTCAATGATAGCTTTGGAAGCATACACAAATAAAGTCAATTGTTAAATTTAACAAAATGCCTCAAAGATATGTGGTTTAAAAATGTAATAGGAAAGTGTATCGAATTGTGTGATTTAAAATGTCCATTGACAATGTAAGGTTGTAACATGACAAACTGGTGCAGAAGCACCTAGGTCATGAAATTCCTTCAAAAGGCTAATTTGTTCAATTTGTAATGTTCAAGTAAATATGATGAGTGAAGGTCATTAAATGATCAATTTCAATGTATTTGCACCATGAAATAGGTCACTAGGTGATATTATTGAAAAGTTGCTTTTTCTAACATAAGTTGTCAATTATTGTAAAAATGTAAAATTGCACAAAAGCAAGAAGGTGAAGAGTCTTTTTTCCTAATAATTGTAAAAATGTAAAATTGAAAGTTGTAGGAATTGTAATTCAAATAATCAATCTAATTTGAACTTAGTTTTCTAAGTCTTGGTCTGTGGTTTCCTTAGAATTGTTTAGAGAGTCTAAAAAGTGATTCTTAGCCATTCCACCGATGTAGGGCTAGTAGGTCGGTGGAATGGATCATATTTATTGTCTTTTCAATGTGAAGATGTGTGTGGCAGGGGTAAATAGAAATAAGAAGTCAGGATATTGTTGCATGAACAAAATTCTAAATTTTATCATTCAAAAAATGGTGTTTTCAAGTAGGGTTTGAGGAAACATGTAGAGGAGCTTATAAATGATTTCAAAATAATTTGCAGACATAATGAAGCATGTTTCAATTGTTGGGCGGAGTAGTGGAGGTTTTGCAAATGTTTCATTAAAGAAACCCTCATGGTTGGTGTGCTTTCACCCTATAATCAAATGTTTACTAATTTTGTGTATTGATGGGTGTTTCCCATCTTGAAACTTGTTTATTTGTGAGTTTCTACACATGGCCTAAGATTGTTTGTAGGTTTGGTGGATTAGTGAGTAGTTCTATGATGACTTGCTTTGATAAATTGACCTATTTAAGGGCTTTTACCAGTAGACAACATGTTGGTTCTACTCTGTTTTGTGAAATAAGTGTATAAAATTTTATAGTATGTTGAAAAGGATCACAATAGGCCTGAGAATTTGTATTGCGATAGTTTAAATGCATTATGATAGAAAAGGGATCACCTGATTAGATGGAATGTTGGCCTCTTAGAGATATTTGGCATTGTTTGCTAAAAACAGAGAATATGTAGAAACAATGAAAGGAATGTTGTTAAGTGCTTGGGAGCTGTCTCATTTGTGATGCCACAGTTGTGTCTATGCTTAGTAATGTTTTGAAGGTAGATTATGAAAGATTTGATGATTTGGGCATATGTTTCCAATATATGGCAATGGTTTCTTGAATGCAAAGTAGTCATAGTGTGTCTATACTGATATATTGGAATATTACAATCAAAACATGATGAAATTGGTATCTTAAAGGTTTGATGACAATGTTAAACTAATGCTACTTGTTGTTGTTACAAATGGTGTTTAAGTGAAGATAGGATGATGGATGTGTTGATTTGAGAAAAGATATCTTAAATGACTAGGATGATGTTTGATTGCAGGTCTAAGGAACAGAGGTGTTTGATTGTTTTTGCCTTGAAGGGGTAAGTTGAGTTGATGAGTGATTGTTGTATTGTTTATGACAAGAAAAAAGTTGAAAGTTGATTCTGAAAAATGGTTTGCTATATGGAGATGGTGAATTGGCTACTGATAGCCTTATAACTTGAAATGAAATAAATGGATTTTGGTTGAATGAAAAGTAGTTTTGGATGAATTTGACAAATTTTGTATAAATTGATCTTTTACTCTTTAGTGATTTGGGAAGGAAGTTCCCTAAAGAAATGATGTTGTTGAGTGGCTTGGCAATCTGATATTGCATCACAAACAAACAATTTGATCAACATGGAATAAGCTAAACAACAAAAATGAAAGCAAGCCATAATAGAATGAAAGAAAATTTACAAAGATTTCACATACCTAAAAAAGAAAAGTTTCAAATAGAGGAGTTCTACCCAATTATGCAGCCTTTGCTTCTTCCTTCCTCAAACTCCTCAAAAAATTGACTTCTTCAAAAGCTTGTTCCCCTCCAAATTTCAATTGTATATCAATTATCACTATAATTCAAACTTGAATTGATATTATATGCCTCTCAACGTGAAAAATTTGCTATTTCATGCAAAGGTGATGGAAAGAACATTAAAAAGGTGATGGAATCTCAAAATCATGTATGCACACTTCAGTCAATCACCAAAAAGCAACTTTTTGTCGGAGCACACACAAAACCAGAAGAATATGTAGAATATAGGCCTACATCACGGGTATATTGTGATTTTTTACCATTTTTAGTGATAACTTGAGCGTGTTATTTAATCCTAAATGAACATATCTCTACTGGTTAATAACGCGCTCACATTATGATAAATTTTGTTTTTTTAAGCTTTAGATGGTACATTTATAGGGTACATGATTAAGGGTACTAGGGAGAGAGCTAGAGGGAGTGAGAGAGATACCTAAGAGAGGGAGATACTTGAGATAGAGAGAGAGAGAGGAAGGGAGT
>VDFB02270651.1:805182839-805218908 GCA_007258455.2 Sequoia sempervirens
TAATCATCAGGTTTTCCCCACACATCTCCAAGGGAAGTATCATCCATCAGCTCCCAACTAGTGAGAGTACCATTTTCTTTTTAAAGATCATTCTTCTCAACAAGTGGCTAAGAATGAATTTCATAAATCATGAGCTATAGACGAGGGACCTTGCTTGTGTCATGACAACCATCTCCTTCATGTCTTTTAGATTTAAATAAGTAAAAAATGTTAATATAATAATCACAAATAAACTTTTAAATGTAATAGAATTATTAGGAGCCATAAAAACAATAAATTAACAACTCTATGCTAATATTAAATAAATTGATATTTAAATTTTTTAAATAAATAAAAAATGTAATTGATTGAATAGATATTACTTTCTGATGCAATATAATGATGGTTTTTTAGTCTATGGCATGAATTTTCTTATTGAACATAATGCAAACACATCATAATGTTCTTGTGTTATATGACATAAGCACATTATAATTGACTTGCATTATATATTACAAATTTACATTTATTCCAAAATTTTCACTTCCACATATTAGGCTTGACTATCCAAGCTTGAGGGTTGAATATGTAATGTCTCATTTTCCATTAACTTATGTTTGTAGACCAAAGGCCCATTTCTTATTTCTAGGGTCTCCCTTGCTCAAATTTTGTATATGCGTTCTCCCTCACCATCCCTCATGTACCCATCATTTTCCTAAGTGTGTGTAAGTTGTCAAAGTTTCAAATTTTTCCATCCCATCATCCCTTTTACCCAATTTTGTATGTTCAATTTCCTAAGTGTGTGTAAGTTGTCAAAGTTTCAAATTTTTCCATCCCATCATCCCTTTTACCCAAACCCCACCATTTTCCTTATTCATGTTGTAATATCATAATTTCCCATCCCAACATTCCTTTCTTCCCAACTTTGTATTTCTTCTTATTCCTATCAAAATATCGGACTCTCACATACCAACATGCCTTTCTACCTAACTTTGTAAATTCCTTTATTCTTATTGATATCAAAATCTCCCATATGAGCATACCTTTTCTTCTAATTCCATTTTGTTCCTTTGTCCCTATCAAAATTTTAGAGTTCTCCTTCCTAACATCCCTTCCTTCAACCCTTACTCTTTTCCTTATCTTTTTCAAAGTTTGACACCATTTTTTAATAGCATGCCTTTAACCTAAAATCTGACTCCCCAATGCTTACACTTAGTTACCTTTTGAGACTAGAGCATCCACCTTTCCCTTACCTAAGTATCATTTGCATGGCATCCCAAAACACCAATATTTTATATGTTACACTATGTCAGCTTATCTGGATCACAAGCTCATATATCTTCCTATTTGGGAATATGGTATGATATACTCATGAACTCTAACCCCCAACATGTGACATAGACTTTTGGTATCCCTAATCTTACAAATCTGATACTCACACCTATGGTGATGCTCTCTCCCATGTACCTCCTTGCATGAACCTAAGATGTCTATAATAGCTAGATTTGGTATTACTACTACTCTAAAAGGATTTCTCCCACCTAGAGACATTGTTAAAAATTAAGAGCAAAAATTCACATGTATTTGTGGGATTTAAAGAAGAGGATGACCATGACTCCCACCTAGAAACATTGCTCAAATTTAAGGGCACAAATTCACATAGATACTTGTCCGATTTAAGGATGAGGATGACCACAACTCATTAATGCATAGGTTGCATCTTAGCTCCCTTGTTCCTCATTCACAATCATAGCCTCTCTTTTAGGTAGGATTCATCCTCACATGATTATTTTAGTGACTAAAATAAGGGAACATGTTCTTTCCAAGGATTATGCATTTTACACACAAAATCTCTTAGAGAGACTTATTTTAAGTAGTTGTCTTCAAGTAACCAAAATTGAGGATAGAAACCCTTGGATTTATTAAATATTAGAGGATGAAAACCAATTAGTTTCAACGCCTAGATGATGAAACCCCTTTGGCCCTATAGGGTTACCCTATTCAAAGGTCATAAATGAGATTTCATGGTTATAAATTTTCACTTCTTTGAGTTTGTATTATTTACAATTGTTGTGAATTTAAGTAAGTTAGTTTTGATTTGTTGTTGTTATTGTTTTAGTTTTTTTATGTTCTTACAACATATTTTGATATATTTCTAGATCTCATCAATAATAATAAAGGCTCTAAATTTTATTTTCTTTGGTGGCTTCATTTCTAATATGGGTTGTAAATATGATGTATGAATAATAAATAAATCTAGATCTATGCAAGATCTAATAAAAATACATAAATCTTAAATTTATTTGCATAAAATATTCATTAGGGACATAATAGTGGTATAGGAGCTAGTTTTCCTACTAGCCTATGGATCATGGGAGAGTTCTTTAAATATCTAGAATGTATGGTGGAATGAGCTCTTTCATAATCCAATGATTATGGAAGAAAATGCTCATCTAGAGAAAGAGAAGTTTTAAAATCTTGAAAGGAAATTTTTATGTGGTACTTTAAATGATGGTGCAAATGATTTATAAAATAAATACTAATATGAATATCCCAATAACCACAACAGGGAGTCAATTTATTCATGATTTAACAACAACAATAAAACTCAAAGAACAACATTTAGGTCCACTCATAAATCTCTCCAACCCACCTTCCTACAAGTAGAAGATTAAATTCTTGTGGTAGGAGCTCCAAGTTTAGTGGAGGAAGATATCACTACATGTCGTGTTCAGTATATAGGAAACTTCTATTGAAGATGCAAAAGAATGTATTTCTCAAATTTTATACATATCAAGAGAGCCAAAGGTGTGACTAGATACAAGATCCAAGGTAAAATACTAGAGAGACAATAGGAAGAGGAGTTTGATAGACATTTCAAAGATTATTAGAAACATTCAAATGGTTTCAAAGCTGCACTTCCTTTTGGAAGGCTCTTATAGACCTGTTAAGAAAGGGAAGTTTGTGTAAATACCTAAGAAATTAAAAAAAAAAAGAGCTAAAAGGAGTCATTCACGAGGAGATCATTAAGCATGGGAAAGAGAAAATATTATTACAAGATGAAGGACATTTAAAACTCAAACCACAATCAACATAAAAATGTGAATCATTCTCAAACTCAACATATTTGATAAACTCAAAGGAAGGCTCACATCATAAGGTATATCATGCACCTCCTAGGAGGACCACACATCTAGTTGTTATTAAGAAGATAAATGAAGGTACCTAAAATAAGCTAACAAAAAGGAACTTTGCTTCTCTTTCAATGAACTACTAGTGTTAAACCACCAATGCCAATAAAAATAGAAAAGATTTCAATAAAAGAGTTAGAGAGCTCTAATAAAGAGAGAAAAATAAATGATGGAACTTGAACTCGTGATGAATGTACTAGAGTAAATCTTCTTGCAAAAACTGAGTGACAATTAGAAAAGAAGAACATGAAACTAGAAAAATTTATGGGTACACTAGAGTTAAAGCTTCAAGAAATGGTCAAGGAAGAAATCATGGAGCACAAACCAAAGAAAGAACAATCAAAGTTACAAGAAAGTGAGGATAAATATACCATGGAGTAATCCACCAAGTATATGGAAGTATGGACCTTGGTTAGACAAGGATACCTTATTGATTTCTAAAGTTGAATTTTAGAAGGATATTAATCTTGATGAATATAAGGTGAAATGAATATCATTTGTTGAATGTTTAATTGAAAGGGATGTGCCAATTTGAGAAAAACCCAATTCTCATCTAGAGATCAACTTAGTTTCATATGATATGGATTTTTAGAATGATTTCGTTAATGGTCATGTCAGTAAGAAGAATGGCCTAGTTGGTGTCACTAATTTTAAAATTCTAGGTTGAACATGAAGAGTAGTGCTGTTTTAAATCTTTCAGAAATTTCTAAATCAACAAAGTATGGTAAACACTTTAATTTTCCTAATGATTATGACTCAATAAATAAGAATAATTATGATAAATATTTATTGCACCAATTTCATACGCTAGATCATTTCAAAATTATTTTAATAGTGATGGAAAGATAAAGGGTAAAAAATGGAATTTAAATCTTGTTTCAATTTTAAGATTTCTTAAGTATGATGATGTGAGATTTGGGTCCTATAAACAAAGAAATTTAAATAGAAGACACTATGAGATACACAGATTGAAATTTATTATAGATACAATTTTATAGCTCCTAATACATTCATCATTCTATTGTATTGTGGAGCCTAATCAGACTCGGAGGTTCAAACTTCCCCACCTTTTTCAGCTTGTTTTCCCCCAAATTAATAAGAAATTCACTGTCAGTTTATATTTAAAATACAGTTAAATAACAGTTTGAAAATAGTTGTAAATCTGCCTGAAAAATGTACAGTTATTGTTGCACGTTGGTAATTTGAACTGCCACGAATTCCAACAATTGCATGTTGAAATGTGAGCAGCAAGGCGTATGAGAAAAATAGACAGTTACGTGAAGTTTGATATTGATGTTGCATGGCATGAAAAGTGCAAGGAAGAAGCACTCCACGGGTAAAAACATGGTAGTGGTAAACAATTGAGTTCGTTGTTGCAAGTTGCAGCCATTGCTACAAGTAATTCATTTCTTAATCCTAAATGTACTAAGGCTACGTTCACATACTAAATCTCTATTTTTTATATGACTACTTGTGGAGGTTGAAAGACCACCTAACCATTTTTCCTCATTCTAGCTATAGATGTTTGGAAGAGTACAAACATATGGAGGCTTTTTTTATCTCTTCCTTTTCCCTTGTCATTCATATTTATCATTTCTAAGTACATAGATTAAATTAAACTTCTAGCAATATGTGTATCCTAGTATCTCCTAATTTTATGTTTATGTTGTCTTTATTTCTTATTGTGCTAGTGAGTTCAAAATCTAGTTAAATTTTTTAAATTCATAGCTTTTAAGATGACAGTATAAGATTGGGATAATATTGTATAAGGAGGACTACAACATATTTCACAAACATATATACATCACAATAAAATCTTGAGTAGTGAGCTTCATCCTTTGGTAACAAGTTTCTTTCTTTCTATTATTTATAATTTTAGATTTAGTTTGTTGATTTCGTATGCTAGTTTTCTACAAATTAGTATTTTACAACCCAACTCAATTTTAATGTTATATATAGGTTTAAAATTATCATTTTCTCCACATTACAAGAATAAGTGGAAAATGGATGAAGAATCAAAGAAAGTTTTTGAGAAAGGAAAGGGTGCAATATATAGGCATTCACATTATTCTAAGATGAAAGAATCATGGAGGAAACCATCATGGATGAATGATACCACATGGAATAAATATGCTAATCACTATGGATATACATAGAGTTAAAGGAGAAATTACAACGATCAAAAACATCATAGAAGTAATGGCTATTCATAGAAGAAATGGATGGCATACTATAATGAAGAATAGAATTAGATGGGTGTGCTAAAGCATGGATGAAGGATAGGATCTAGTTACCATAAAAATAAAATCATTATGAAGATCACTTATGGATGGTTAGGTTATAGGATATGGCATCCTATTTGTAATGACTTGTAGTGGGACCTTACTATTTGGATTTTTCTCATGTTTCAAAGATGAAACATGTGAAGGAGAGATGACATATTATGTAGCTAGGTATATAATATCATAATGTATATAGGTACTATTTAGTTAAATTCATCTATAAATGAATAATTTTTATCATGTTAGATAATGAAATATTTAACAATTTAAATTATGGAAGAATTTCCAATAATTGCAATAGAGGCATCTTTAGGAAATAATTTTTTTTTCAATAGGTGCAATGGAGGAATCTTCAAGCAAGATAGATTAGGAGAATTGACTAAGAAGAACAGTAATTAAAAATTACATTTGAAACACACCCTCTAGTAAGAGTGCACTCATCTCTTTTCAATTGATGATCACTATTCGCAAATGGAAATATGAATACCATGGCCTTAGATGTATAGCTAAAGGACAAGAAATATGAGAGGGTAATAAATTGTTGTTGTGTGACCATGTTAATATTACGTGGGTTGAGGGCCTCTTATTATTGCAAGTTAGGTGTAGTGTCGAAAATTGCATACCCTTGCAATTTCACTTACACTTTTATATCCACTTTAGTTTCCATTCCCCTAGTGTTTGTGTAGGCTCATCTTAACCCTTGCATTAGCCTTTTCCTCTCTCAGGATGCTCAAGGCCCTTTTTTCAGCATCTAATTTTATGCGTCAGTTTTACATTAACCTTGTGTTTTCTTTGTCTCCCTCCACTTTTTAGTGTAATTTGTCTAGACACTAGCGTGTCACATAAATGCATACATGCCATGCTAGCGCACTGTGATATTTTAACATTCAAATGGTTATTTTTGAGTGTCTTGCCACTTGTCATCTACCTTGATTGGTGGAAACGGCTCAAAACACCTTGTAATAGCTTGGGAATCTTATTTTCCTCCCTCTTCTCTCTTTTAAATATATCTTTTCACCTTTCTTGAACTCTCTTGGTCTTTCTCTCTTGATCTCTCTTGCTTTCTTTGTCCCTCCTGGGAATTTTTCTCTTCTCTTTCTCTTTCTCTCAAGCTTGCACAACTCTCTACAACTTGCTACAACACTCTTGAGATCAAGTTCTCACAATGCTCTTTGCAACTCTTTTGGCTCTCACAACTCTCTCTTTCTTTCTATCTCTCTTTGGCTTGCACAAGCCTTGCAGGTATATCTACTTGTATTATGTCTTTGAGCTCATCTTGGGATTTATCACATCCCTTGTGACCTATGCATTTTATTATCTTGTATATTTATCTATCTATCTATCTGGCTATCCATGGAGGTGGAAACACCGAAATCAGGGTTTGACTAAAGAAATCCTCTAAATGGCCCCAACGTTTTCTCTTGGTCTTATGTGTGAAGGTGTTGGAGACATTTCTTTGCTGGAAGTTTCATTGTACTTGGGTTGTTATGAGCACTTTCTTTCTCCTTAGTTTTATCATCTACATTTCATTTAGTCTATATTTCATTTAGTTTACTTTATTTTAGTTATGTTATTTTATGTTATCTTGGACTGTGTTTCAAGAGTTTTAGCAATCGGGATGGAAGTAGTTATTTTTCTATTTTTTGTGACACTTTTAGTTTTCGGTCCATACGAGATTTCAACATTTTATTGTGGTGCACACAAGCCACACTATCATCCTTGGCTGAGATCTTGTCAGTCTATTCAGAAGACTTCTATGACCTACTCTTTCTGTTTGTGTAATTCTCATCATTTTATCTTGTCAGCTAAGCTTTATCCCTTGAGATAGTTGAGGATTATTTGCTCCTTGTAAACTCTATTTGTCCAGAGACTTGAGGGTAGCAAATATCCTCCTCTACACTAGGGAATAGTATAGAATTATTGTTTAACTTTAATTGATAATGTGTGGTTAGTGATTTAATTGCTATTTAATGCATGGTATATAAATTACATATTTAATGCATGTTATATAAATTACATAGTTGATTCAGGTTAGATGGTCCAACAATGTTCATTAACAAAAACAATAGGTCCCCACACAACCACTTTAAGTAATACAACCTTATCTAATGTGCTAGATAAGAGTGGCCAAGTTCAAGAGGCCACATCTAATAAATGTCTCTCATGACACATTCACTGCAAAAGACAACTTGCCATGAATTTAAACTCACATACATTTAAGATAAATATAATACAAAAACATAAACATCATTATTAAATAATTTAAGATAAATATAATACAAAAACATAAACATCATTATTAAATAATTTTTGATAGATACAAATATCAATATATTTATTCTTAAATAATTTATCACAACATACTAAATAAACATACAATTATAAAAAATGTCTCCTACAAGAAAAACTTTGGAGTTGCAACGGGATATTTTCCAGCGATGCCTAACGGGAGTGATGCCCAACTGGAAAATTCTTTTAACAATGTTGCGCAAGGTTTGGGCGGGACTGCGTTGGCTTCACTGGTTGCAGCAGACAGAGCTCCTCTGCTCCCTGCTAAGGATGAGGTTCCTCTCCCTGGGCGGGCTGGAGTGAACACGGGTGTGATGCTTTATAGGAGTTATGTTGCTCGGGCCGTTGGCTGTGAAATCCCTACTTTACGGGGGGATGTTGGCTCTGTTCCTCCTCTGTTTGGCATTGGTATTGTTGGTTCTACGCAGGGCTGTGTGAATGGGGTCCCTATTCCTATTCATAAACCGAAATCCTTTTCTGATGCTACTCATGGCCTGCCTCCTACTCAAGCTAGGGTTTGGCCTATGCCTTGTGCCCATTCCTCCCCTGTGGTGGTTTGTGGGTCTGAGGTTGTTGAGAATGAGGATTTTTATATACGCCAAGGCGCGGTCTGCAGATTCAATGGCTTGTGGCCCTCCCTCCCGGATCTCCATGAGTGGGTTTCACTTTCCTAGAAACCTATTGCTACTCGATCGATTGACCTCTATCCTAATGCTAGAGGCTTTTTCTTTGCAAGATTTCTTTTCCCTGAGGATCGTGACCGAGTGCTCGATCGAGTGTGGATGTGGGGTGTCCATTTGCTATTCATTCGTCCTTGGACTTGCTCATTCAACTCTCTTACAGAGCCACTAAATATCAAACCAGTCTGGGTTCGTCTGCTGAATCTCCCTCTCCAGTATTGGGAGGATTCTTGCTTTGAAGCTATCGGCAATGCCATTGGCAGCTTTCTAAAGGTGGATTCTACGTCTCGAGATCTTGGGCATACTACAATGGCTCACATTTTAATCGACTTGGACATCTCCAAGCCTCTACATGGTGATGTGGTCTTGATGGTCGAGGACAGACCTTGGAAATAGCTTTTGGACTACGAGGGGATCCCTTTTCGGTGCAGGAGATGTTTCTTTGTTGGTCATGTGGCCTCTGGTTTCCCGAGTGCTCGTTGCAAAGGCACTGCTACTTGGTGGAAAGACGCTCTCTCAGACCATCTCACAGTGGACTCCCCCCCTTCGCTGGTTCCCTCTACGGAGGACTCTTCTTTGGTGGATGTGGCTTCCCATCCTAATCTAGCTATTCCTTCTATGGATACTATGCTCCAGTCTGTTGTCGCTGTGCTGACTGATATTGCCTGTTCCTCTTTGAACATCGCTGTTGATCCCCCATTTGTCCCCGTCTCCTCTTCTGCGCGGCCAGTTTGTGGTGGCTCTCTGTCCGTTGTGGTTGTGGATGGCCAACTCATCTTGCCTCGCTCGGTTGACTTAGGCTCTGAGCCTTCTTGGTCTATTGTACAGAAAAAAAAGAAGAAAGGACTCCCCAAACCGCATCCTCGGGTTTTGGGAGTCAGCCCAAACCCCCCAGATTCTGGGGTTTCTAGTATTGTTCTTCTTCCGGCATGCTGTCTGTCAGCTGCTTGTGTTCTGGTTCTGTCCTGTGTGTGACCTGATTGGCCTGTTGTTTCTTGTCCTTTTTGATCCTGAGGGCCCTTGTGTAAAGAGTACAACACCCTGAAAATACTGCTCACTTTATAAAAAATAAATGTCTCCTACAACTAAATTATCTAAATTATCACAATTAGAAAGATCCATTTTATCAAAATCACATATATAGAATACACAACATATGCTTAAAAGTAAGCGACAACCTACATATATAGAATTTTTTCTTCACCATGATGACAAGATTTACAGATTTGCAGGTGAAATAGTTTGATTGAAATGGGCACTTAGATCTCTAGTTGCTGAGATATTTTCATAGCTCGCTGTGAAGTTTTCTTTGCACCGCCCTCCATAAAACGCGGAAATTGCGGCCAGAAACGTGAGATATTTTAAGTAGAGATATTTAAAAATGTGTTTTTTATTTATTGTCAAGGAAGCGTTCATTATCTTCTGTAATGTATACGTTACCTATCGAACTCTGCTTCTTCCGTTTTTTTTTTGTCGGGCAGGAAAATATACAGTAAGTTTTGACCGTGGCTATCTATGTGCTGGCAATTATCTTCTGCCTGCAGTTTAATTTTATTGTGTTTGTCATTATCAATACAATTAAAAAGGATAAGATCTTTTTTTTTTTTATAGTGTTAATCATAACTTGAATGCTTACTTTTCACACTGCTTAAATGGAAACTGCCCTACAACATTGTTGTATTGATTGACTGTGAAAATATCTAATTTTGTATATTATTTAAATTTGGATATCAGTAAAATGATGCCATCCAGAGAGGTATAACAATTTGTTTCTTAAAAGATAGGGTTTTAATTTTCTTTTTATTTTTAAATTAATTTATAATATCAAGTTTTCACAATTCATATTTTAATTTTGTATTGTTTTTGGATTCGATTGTGTAAAAAGAATTTAGCATCAATATTTCCAAAATGTTGATGAAGCGTTGACAACAATCTATGCTATTGTACAACAGAATATACATGAACTTGAACACATCCCGTTAATGGAGCTCCTCTAGTAAAATTCCACTGGCAATTTGGATCCCACGACAATTTTTAGAATTCAAAGTAGAGAATTACTATTTTGTTTGTTTTTTCAAACTTATTTGTGTTTATTTTTTATCAAATCACTCTCTCATGATGAATATGAGATTTGACATATTCCAGATAATCCCAGTGCTCAAAATTTGCCATTTATAAAGAGTAAAAGCCCCATTTTATCAATATATTGGACTAATGTTCTTTTTAATTATTGATGGTATGTGACAATTGTTCCGAAGGTATTCTTCTATAATAAATCATTTGAATTACCATTTTCTCTGCATATGAACCTGGAAAATAAAGTTGTAGTAGATGAGCGAATTCTCGTTTCTTCCTATGGTGGTTTATGACAAAGCTCCAACTCAGAGCCCCGCTATAGATACTCATTTTTCTGCCATCCTTGTGTGTATGTCGGTTCATGTTTAGCTTTAAAATACTCATTTGGTGAGACGTCCACCTCCAAATCCCTGTCATTTGGAGCAAAATTTTCAAACTATATTTCCTCATAGCTTCCCCAAGTTATTTCTATAAATGACAAGGACAATGTTACAACTGCAAACAGATATCTTTTGCTGCAAGTCATTTGCTTACAATGGCTGTTCTCCATTTCTTGCGCCTATGAATGACTTAATATTGTCGGAAACCAAATATAATTCTTATCAAGCGACATAGGCTGGTTGTGCTCATGCTTACATCCTCATTGAGGGGAGGGGGGATTGCATGGAACTAAAGGAATAGTGTAGAGGACATTCCCCTAATAATCTATATAGTTTTTATAGATATGCAACTTCAAGTGAAACTTTATGAGCTTGCACTTGAATCTACATAAACATATTAGAGAAAATATGGTTTTAGTATATAAGGAATAATGAGCATCAACATAAAAATAAATAAAGGAAACTATTTCTATCTTTTTGTAGAAGGGAATTTCCACTTTCAAACCATGTCAAATCTAGGTGCATTTGCACGAGAGATAAGGCCAATCTCCAAGTAAAATCTTATACTAGGAAAATAAAAGGTTGGTTTAAATGGCTTCAAAAAAATTTCAATCCAATTTCAAGCATCTTGAGCTTTGAGACGAAAGAAGAAGAGATGTTTGCTCAACTCCATATGGCCACATAATGGACATCGGAAATTCACAATACTCATGAGTTAAATAGTCATCCAATGGGAGGCCTTGATACAAAATGCACCAAATGAAGTGGGCTAATTTGGGTGCCAAAACTATTGACCAAATGCATTGAAATTTTTGGTGAAAAGTCTCAATAGAAGACTAGAGTTGTTGTAAACAAATTAGTTGATCCACCATAGAAAGATGGGGGTTCAAGTGCAAGTAGCCTTTGTGAGGCTTGTAGGTGTGAAAGGGCATATCTAGGTACCATTTCAAATATTTCCACCAAGATTTAAAATACCCACTCTCAATTTTATAAATAATTTGTAGAGGTATACCATCATTAACAAATCAAAAGGTTTCTTGGTCTTGAGTAGCCATTCAAAACTTTAATTAGAATCCAAGCCAAGAAAGGAAGTTCTTGATGGCTTTGTGTAAAAATTCAAGCAACACATGAATGTCTCACTTAAGAACTTCAAGGCATGCAGCCAGGGAACTTTTGTTGGAGGTCAATCTTGAGAAGAGAGAATTGAAGAACATAATATATATTGTTGGTTGATAGAGAAACTTATGTATAATTCACTGTACACTCAATGAAGCCTATAGTTTGATAGCCTCCCATGATTTTCAAATACTAATGAAAAAAGTGCTTTGAATCTTCATTTTTTCTCACATGGTGAGAAGAGTACCAAATTCAAGGCCCTTTTAGTCTAGACAACTAGCTAGGACTCCAAAAACAATTAAATATTTGACCAAAATTTCTTAAGATTCATTTCCTTCTAAAGTTTTGATGATCCATTTGGCACATAGAGAAATGCCTTGTCTATGGAATGAGGGAAATTTTAAACCTCTTGAGTCATGAGGCAAGTAATAGAAATCCCAAGCCACATGGTGAAAACCATAATTAAATATTTGACCAAAATTTCTTAAGATTCATTTCCTTCTAAAGTTTTGATGATCCATTTGGCACATAGAGAAATGCCTTGTCTATGGAATGAGGGAAATTTTAAACCTCTTGAGTCATGAGGCAAGTAATAGAAATCCCAAGCCACATGGTGAAAACCATAATTTTCTTCACTATTGGCCTAAAGATCACCAACGATCTTCTCAATGCAAATATAAGAAGGTTTAGAAATCACCTAGCAAGAAGAGTAATGGACATGCATGGCTGCCAAAACATTAGAACACTTTTGGAACTTATTAGCCAAGGAAAGAGGTTTGGTAGTCTAATAATTGAACTTTTTCTCCTTTCTATCAATCACGACTTGCCATAACATAATGGGTGATTCCTAAAAAGATAAAGGTATACCAAAATAGTGGAACACTTCCCTATGATTGATCCACTTCCAATTGAATTGTTCAAGCCACTGATGACAAGGAAGAAAGGATTGCCAATAGTATTGATTCTTTTATTTATTAAATGCTTGAACTAGAAGCATAGCAGAAGACATAGTTGTGGTTTAAATAAGAGGTCAAATATTTCATCCATATGTGAGGATGTAGTTTAACTATTGTTGGTGTGTGAACTACATAGTCTCTAGTTTGCAAAAGGGATATGCTAGATCAACTAGTATGAATGAACTAGGTTAAGGTATGGATTTGTGTCTGAGGATAACCTTAATACCTTGTGGGAGCCTAACATATTTAATGTGATCACCTAGGATTATGATGTATAAAGTTGATGTCATGACTATGGATGATAAGTTTATCAATCTAATGTTTTTGTATTGGATAAAGTTTTCTTGGTCAATTGAGTTAGTTCTAAATGCTTAATGAAAAAAAATAGTAGTAACCAAGGCAACTATTACATTTTCACATATTCCTTCCATTATCTATGCATATATTTTTGATAGAAAGAGATTATTGCTTTACAATAAATGCCTAAAGTGGTAAGAAATTCATTAGTCAAAGAAACCCAAAATACCAAAATAATAAACTAATAATTTGTAATAAAAAGTAATGCAATCTACAACAGTTTCAAGAGATTCACATATGAAAGCTACAAGTGGGTATATATATGGTACACCACCAATATGGGATAATAAGAAATATTTCCACCAAACTAGAAAAATAAACTAGACTAGTAAAATACACATTTAGACTTAGCTGAACACACTAACACCATTATCCTTTGTAAATATTTATGGATGTTAATTATAATTTCAATTTTTCAATTCTTGCATGTTCTCAATTAATCTACAAATCAATTCAGTTTCAGAATAATCATGATTGATTATGTAGCATGTAAAATCAAACAAACATGAACATCATTTATCCATCATCAATCCAAGAGTTAAGGCCCTCTAACCTCCTATTTACTTATCACATTTATTTTGATTCTATTATCTATCACATTTGTAATTATATTTATTTAATTATCGTAAATAAATTTAGGAAGTGTAATAAAATCCCTCCGAATGACATAATTTTAAAAAATATTAAAAATACCATTTCAATATAAAATCTAAATAATTCAAAAAATTAAAAAAAAAAATCTAAAAAAGGCTTCAATTTCCTTTGGTTGTTGTATAGGAGGTTGTACATGTACTCCAAGCTCTAGGGAAACTATCTTATTGTCTATCCAAACATTAGAATTCACTTTTGATTGTATTTACTAGTACTTCCATCTAAAATGAGTTGCAAGGATTACACCGATAGAAGAAATGTGTATGTTAATATGTTAAAAGTACGTATTTGTTCATGAGTGTGTATGGATGTCATGTGCTAATTCCAGTTGCATATAGCTGGATTAAACAATTAATAATAAGTGCCAAATAATGGAATGAAATAAACTTAGACAAATTTATATTTTTTCCTTAAAAAAACAAAATATTATTTGATTTTGAAATATTTGCATTTAAAACATAAAATAATGCAAATGAAAAAAGAAAGTTGCCATCAAATTGACAAAAGATACTGCAAATAGAAATAAAATGTTTCCATCTAATTGGAAAATCAATATTTATCTGACTTTTATGTGATAAGTGAGATTTTGAAGGCTTTCACCATCAAATTACAGCTGAAACATGTTTTCCATGACTCAACAGTGGTTTGTAGACTTAAGATTTCATTCAGATTCAAATCTCACACGGCTAATTACTTAATTAAAAATGAGAATACAATATATTTTTTATTTTCAACTAATTAATAAATATAATAAAATGTTCTAAATAGATGTCAAAGCATTCCCCACTCCTTCGTGAATGCCTTTCAATAAATGCAATCTACATACCTATATATTACCAATTCTTAAGTTCCTCATAACTCAATTCTGACATCTGCTCGCAAGTAATTTTTAGAATTGCCAGAATTTACAGAATTTGACATTTTCCACACATTTTCAGCCTTCAAGATGAGAATGCAAAATTCATAACAGAAAATCCTGCATCCAAAAGAATCTAAAAATCTCTTAATTTTTTATTCTGGATCTGGATCTCTTAGACTTTTTGATTTTGAAAACAAAGACTACTTCCGTATATGTCTTTGATTGTTATGAAGAAGTACGAAAAGACTTCCTTTCAAGTACTTTCTGGTGCTCTCACAGGTGGCTCAAACGAATCGTATAGGGAAACAGTTAAATTTAGTCTAAACAGTTGTGAGTCAACTCACGGCAACCGGCTATTTTCTTAACTATGCTTTATATCTGTTTTTATGTATGTTGAATTCACCATTACTGAATAGATTATTACAGATTGCCAATGTTTGAGGTCTCTTTTGGTCGACAACAATGGTCAAATCAAGATTTCTTTCTATTTTAAAATAAAGTGATCCTTTACTAACTTTACATGTGAATGAAATGATGGATAAAATCGAGAAGCAGTCCTTTTTGAAAGCAGCAAGTATCAGTTCATATCTTAAACGTTTAACCCGTTTGGCAAACAAAACTGTTTGATCTTCAAGTATAACCCTTTTACAACAGTTCTATTCAAGATGGATGTAATTTACCAGGAAGAAAATGAAAAATAAAAAAGTTATTATTAGATAGCAACTTCTTCTCCTTTCTTTGTATGGTGGTCCATGACAGAGTTTCAACTCAGAAACCCACTAAAACTCCATTGTTTTTCCTCCATCCTTGTGTAAGTCAGATAATGTTTAGCCATAAAGACTCATTACGTGAGGCATCCACCTCTAAATTCCTGTCATTTGGAGCGAAATTTTCAAATTGGATTTCTCAAAGTCTTCCCAAATTATTTCTATAAATTGACAAAGGCAATGCTAAAGCAACAAACAGATATCATCTTTTGCTGCAAATCATTTTCTTAGAGTGGCTGTTCTCCACTTGTCGGGCCTGTGAATGACTCAATGTTGTGGGAAGCCAAATAACATTGTGGTTGACTGACTTTTCTTAATGTGATATATATATATATATATATATATATATAACATTAAATTAATAATATTAAAATAGTATAATATTAGAAAAAGGGCAGGTAGATAAAAAGCATATCTGCAAAGTCAAATAGGACAAAATCCACATAACATTAGACAGCTAATGCATTGCCAACAGAAGGTGGATCTTAATCGTCAGGTTTCCTCCACACATCTCCAAGGGCAGTATCATCCACCAGCTCCCAACCAGTGAGTATCATTTTCTTTTTCAAGATTCTTCTCAACAAGCAGTTGAGCACGAACTAGATTAAAAAATAAAAAAAAATGTTAATTTAATGTTTAATGATCACAAATAAACTTTTTAAATGAAAAAGATTATTAGTAGTCATAAAAACAATAAATTAACTCTATGTTAATACTAAATAAAATTGATATTTAGAATTTTTAAATAAATAAAAATGTAATTGATTGAATAAATATTACTTTCCAATGCAAAATAATGATTTATTGTAATGTAGAACAAAAAAGAATAATAAAAAATTATAGAAATGGACATTAAAGAATGTGTAAAATTGTTATGTAGGACTAAAATTCAAGGACGATTTTTTAGTCTATGGTATGAATTTTCTTATTGAACATAATGCAAACACATCATAATGTGCTTGCGTTATATGACATAAGAACATTATAATTGATTTGCATTATATATTACAAATTTGCATTATATTCTAAAATTTGGACTTCCGCATATTAGGCTTGACTATCCAAGCTTGAGGGTTGAATATGTAATCTCCCATTTTCCATTAACTTATGTTTGTGGACCAAAGGCCCATTTCTTATTTCTAGGGTCTTCCTTGCTCAAATTTTGCAAGTGTTCTCCCTCACCATCCCTCATGTACCCATCCAATTTGAAAGTTTATGTGTAGGTATGTTCAATTTCCTAAGTGTGTGTAAGTTGTCAAAGTTTCAAAGTTTTTCATCCCATCATCCCTTTTACCCAAACTCCACCATTTTCCTTATTCATGTCGTTCAGCATGATACTTTCACATCCTAGCATGTCATTCCACCTAACTTTATCAATTCCTTTATTCCTATTGATATCAAAATTTTCCATTTTAGTATGGCTTTCTTTGTAAGTCCATTTCATTCCTTTTCCCTATCAAAATTTTGGATTTCTCCTTCTTAGCATCCCTTCCTTTGACCCTCACTCTTATCCTTACCTTCGTCAAAGTTTTGCACCATTTTTTACCAACATGCCTTTAACCCAAACCTTGACTCCCCAATTCTTACATTGAGTTATCTTTTGAGACTAGAGCATCTGCCTTTCCCTTACCTAAGTACCATTTGCATGGTATCCCAAAACATCAATATTTTACATGTTACACTATGTCAATTCATTTGGATTGCAAGTTCATATACCTTCTTATTTGGGAATCTAGTATGTTATACTTATGAACTCTAGCCTCCAACATGTGACATAAGACTTTTGGTATCCCTAATCCTACAATTCTGATACTCACACCTATGGTGATGCTCTCTCCCACCTACCTCCTTCATGACCATAAGATGCCATTAATGACCAAATTTGATGCTATAACTACTCTAAAAGAATTTCTCCCACCTAGAAACATTGTTCAAATTTATGGGGACAAATTCACATGTACTTATGGGATTTAAGGATGAGGATGACCATGACTCATTAATACATAGTTTAAATCTTAGCTACCTTGTTCCTCATGCACAATCATAGTCTCTCTTTTATGTGGGATTCATCCTCACCTATTGATTTTAATGATTAAATAAAGGGAATATGTTCATTATAGGGATTGTGCTTTTTATACACAAAATATCTTAAAGAGACTCATTTTGAGCCATTGTGGTCAAGCAACCAAATATGAGGATAGAAACCCTTAGATTTATTAAAGATAAGAGGATGAGAACCATTTTGTTTCAATGATTAAATGATGAAACTCCTTTGGCCCTATAGGATTATCCCATCCATAGGTCACGAATGACATTTCATGGTCATGGATTTTCACTTCTTTGAGTTTGTAATATTTACAATTGTTGGGAATTAAAGTAAGTTAGTTTTGAGTTGTTATTGTTATTGTTGTAGTTGTTTTTTGATGTTATTACAACATATTTTGATAAATTTCTAGATTTCATTAATAATAAGAAAGGTTCTGAATTTTATTTTCTTTGTTGGCATCATTTGTAATCTAGGTTGTAAATATGATGGATGAGTTATGCATAATTCTAGATCTATGTAAGATCTAGTAAAGATACATAGATCTTAAATTTATTTGCATAAAATATTCATTAGGGACATTAAAGTGGTATAAGAGCTAGTTTTTCTACGAGCCTATGAATCATGGGAGAGTTCTTTAAATATCTAATGTATGGTGGAATGATGTCTTTAGAAGCCAATGGTAATGGAAAAAAAGGATCATCTAGAGAAAGAGAAGTTTTAAAAGAAAGGAAATTTGATGTGGTACTTGAAATTATGGCATAAATGTTTTAGTTTAATAAATAGTAATATGGAAATGGGGAGTCAAATTATTCATGATTTTATAAAATTAATAATACCCAAAGAAAAAAAATTAGGTCCTCTCATAGATCTCTCCAACCCTCCTTCCTACAACTAGAAGATGAGATTAGGATTTACTTCTATTGAAGATGCAAAAGGAAATACATTTCTCAACTTTTATGCATGTGAAGAGAGCCAAAGGTATCACTAGATAGAAGAGCCAAGGTGAAATACTAGAGAAACAATAGGAAGAATAGTTTGATAGTCATTTCAAAGATTATTAGAAACATTTAGATGGTTTCAAAGTTGCACTTCTTTTTTAAAGGCTCTTATAGGTGTCAAGAAAGGGAAGTTTGTATAAATATCTAGGAAAGTATAGAAAGGAAGAAAAAAATTAGAACTCAAAGGAGTTGATGATGAGGAGATCAATAAGCATGGGAAAGAGAAAATATTCTTACAAGATGAAAAACATTTAAAGCTAAAACCTCAATCTACATCAAAATGTGAATTATTCTCAAAGTCATCATATTTGAGCAACTCAAAGGAAGGCTCACACAATAAGGGATATCATGCACTCTCTAGGAGGACCACACCTCTATTTTGTATAAAGAAGATAAATCAAGGTACCCAAAATAAATTAAGAAAAAGGAACTTTCTTCTCTTTCAATGAACTACCAATGTTAATCCACCAATGCGAAGAAAAAATAGAAAATATTTCAATAGAAAAAATATAGAACTCCAATAAAGAGATACAAAAATAAATTATGGAACTTTAATCTATGATGAATGTACTTGAGTACAATCTTCTTGAAGAAAAATAGAAGAGGGAAAATTGGAAAATAAGATCACGAAATTAGAAAAATCAATGAGTACACTAGAGTTAAATCTCGGAGAAAAGGTCAAGGATGAAATCATAGAGCACAAACCAAAGAAAGAATAATAATTAGAGTTACAAGAGAGTGAGGGGAAATAAACCATGGATGAATCCACCAAGTAGATGGAAGGTCTAGACCTTGGTTTAGACAAGGATACCTTATTGATTTCTAAAGTTGAATATTAGAGAGAGATTAATCTTGATGAATATAAGGAAAAATGACTATCATATGTTGAATTCTTAAATGAAAGTGAAGTGCCAATTTGAGGAACACCCAATTTTAATCTCGAGATTAGGTTATTTCATATGACATGGATTTTTAGAATGGCTTTGTTAATGGACATGTAATTAAGAAGAATGACCTAGCTGAAGTCACTAATGTTATAAATCTGGGTCACACAAAAAGTAGTGTTGTTAAAAATCTTTTACAAATTTCTAAATAAACAAAAGGTGGTACAAAAATTAATTTTCCTTATGATTATGGCTGAAGAAATAAGGAAAATTGTGATATTTTATGTTGAGATATTTAAAAACGTGCTTTTTATTTATTGTAGAAGAAACGTTCATTATCTTCTGTGATGTATTCGTTACCTATCGAACTCTGCTTCTTCCATTTATATTTTAGTAAGTTTTGACCGTGGCTATCTATGTGTTGCCAGTTATCTTTTGCCTGCACTTTAATTTTATAGTGTTGTCATTATCAATACAATTAAAAAGGATAAGCTCTAATTTTTTTTAATAGTTTTAATCATAACTTGAATGCTTACTTTTCACACTGCTTAAATGGAAACTGCCCTACAATATTGTTATATTAATTGACTGTGAAAATATCTGATTTTGTATATTATTTAAATTTGGATATCAGTAAGATGATGCCATCCAAAGAGGTATAACAATTTGTTTCTTAAAAGATAGGGTTTTAATTTTCTCTTTTATTTTTAAATTAATTTATAATATCAAGTTTCTATCATATTGTAATTTTGTATTGTTTTTGGATTCGATTGTGTAAAAAGAATTTAGCATCAACATTTTAGATTATCCAAAATGTTGATGCTAAATTCTTTTTACACAATCGAATCCAGAGAAAAAGAATTTAGCATCAACATTTCAGATTATCCGAAATGTTGATACTAAATTCTTTTTCCACAATCGAATCCAGAAGCAATACTAATTTAAATTAATTGTATGTGCAAAGCTTTGACAACAATCTATGCTATTGTACAAGAGGACATACATGAACTCGAACACATTCTGTTAATGGAGCTCCTCTAGTGAACTTCCGCTGGCAATTTGGATCCCAGAACAATTTTTAGAATTCAAAGTACAAAATTAATATTTTGGTTGTTTTTTCAAACTTATTTGTGTTTATTTTTTTATCAAATCATGTTGAATATAATTGCAGAATAAAAGTGAAAAAGAAATTGTAGAAATAAAAGATTAAAATCAATCACAAATAAGAACACCAGATTTATCATGGTTCACCATCAATTTGATGGCTACGTCCACACTCAAGGATTATCTCATTTATTATCAAGTTCTAATTAATTACATTCAGCCAGCGACTTGCATATATAAATCAGCCTTCAACGAATTAATGGAAAAATCCAATCGAAAATAGACAACTTCTAAATTGGCTACACATGCCAATAGAAGTAATTACAAAAAAGAGAAAGCATATCAAAATAAGAAGGCAACATGCTAATTTGGGCTTCAGTTAACCCAATAATCTCCCACTTGAAGACCAAATTGCTACTCAGAGATATCCCACCACTGCAAAGTTAAAGTCAGAGCTGCACAAGTCCAAGAGAAGCTCTACAAAATTCGAACTTCTCCCTCGGAACTACTTTCGTCAACATGTCAGCTAGATTTAATTTAGTGTCAATTTTCTCCACCTGCAGCTTCCCTTCTTCAATACAATGGCGAATGAAGTGATATCTCAGCTCTATGTGCTTTGTTCGATTATGAAAAGCTGAATTCTTAGACAAGTGAATAACACTATTGCTATCACAAAAGAGAGTGAAAACTAATTGCTGAAACCATAAATCACCTATCAATCTCTGCAACCAAATCATTTGCTTTGCCCCTTCAGAAGAGCAATATATTCTGCTTCCATAGAAGAAAGTGCAACCACCTATTGCAACTGAGAGACCCAACTGATCGCTACCCCAGCAAAAGTGAATGTATAACCGGTGGTAGAACACCTTTTATCCAGATCTCTAGCCATATCTGAATCAACATAACCTCGTAGATGAATGTCCTTACCACCAAAACATAAACCGCAATTATAAGTACCTTTCAAATATCTGAATATCCACTATACTGCCTGCCAATGTTGTTTACCCGGATTACTCATAAATCTACTCACTACTGCCAGTGCCTGAGCAATATCTAGATGAGTACAAGTCATGGCATACATTAAACTGGCAACTGTTGATGAATATGGAACACGTTTCATGTATTCTTTTTCTTCATCTGTTTTAGGACACATAGTTGAGGATAACTTAAAATGATCAGCCAAAGGAGTACTCACAGATTTGGCATTCTTCATATTGAATCTATCTAAGATTTTTAGAATATATTTTTATTGAGATAATCTAAGTTCTCTCTTTTTCCTATCCCTAATTACATTCATCCCAAGAATCCTCTTTGCTGCCCCTAAATCCTTCATGGAAAATCTATGAGATAAATGTTGTTTTAACTCACGAACTATCCTCACACTATTGCCAGCAACCAACATATCATCAACATAAAGTAATAAAAGGACAAACTCACCATTTGGAAGCTTCTTGTAATAAACACACGGGTCTGAATCACAACAAATACATTTTTGCTGAGTCATGAAGCTGTCAAATTTTAAATACCACTATCTGGAGGCTTGCTTGAGCCCATACAAACTCCACTTCAATCTGCAATATAAATGCTCTTGACCTGGTTTTGCAAAACCTTCAGGCTGCTCCATGTATAATTCCTCTTCAACATCTCCATGAAGAAAAGTAGCTTTGACATCTAATTGCTCAAGTTCAAGATCCCAAATGGCTGCCAAGCCTAACACTACTCGAATAGTGGTCATTCTCACAACTGGTGAGAAAATCTCATTGAAATCAATGCCCTTTTCCTGAGCAAAACCCTTGACAACTAATTTGGCCCTATAACGTTGATGACCTCCCTCTTTTTCTTTCACACGATACACCTATTTATTTTTGAGAGGTTTCTGATTTGGCGGAAGAGGAACCAAATCCCAAGTGTCATTAGCACACAAAGACTCTATTTCTTCATTCATCGCCTCCATCCATTTGACTGAATTTGCATCTTTGCAGGTTTATTTAAATGTTGCCGGTTCTGCCTCACCACAAAGCAACAATTCATAATCATGGTTATCAGTAGAAAATAACTCAAAATCATCATATTTTTGTGGTATTTTCCTCTTCCGTGTTGATTTTCACAATTGAGAAACACTATTTGATTGCAAATTTCCCTGTGTCTATATATTTTCCCCACTATTTGGTAAATTTCCTCCAAGACATTCATTTCCTGCACTCTCTTTATTCTGTAAATAATCACCCATTCCCTATTTTGATATAATCCCCTATGCATTGCTCTGTTCTTATAAATGTTTATCTAAAATCTGCATTGAATTTGTGGTGGGTTGCGATTCAGAATTTAAAATCTGTGCATTGTTCATAGGGGGCTGCATAGTAATGAGGGGTGAGGAATAAGTTGATAAAGGCTACGTAGTGCTTAATATAGGCTGCTGATGATTTATTAAATGCTGCGCCAGACTTGGGGGAGGCTATATTGAGTGTAAAGGAGGTTGTGATGGGAAAAGAGGCAGCGATTCACCAAGTGAAGGGTGTGCAGGAACTGGAAAAGGCCTTGTGTGATTTATAAAAGATAATGACTTGTCCAAGGGCTGTGTATTGAGCATTGAAGGCATCGAATGCTGCATAGAAGGCTGCATACAGACATGTATAGGCTGCGCCTCATCAATGGAAGGGTACAAATTAAATAAAGCTATTTGTCTAGGCATTGAAGCAAACATAGGAGGCAGCGTAGTATTTAAAAGAGGCTGAGTCTCCCTTCTATTGGACTGCGTATGGTTTGGCAATGACAGCGGCTCAAAATGTGAAGGCTGCGTCGGTTGTGAAGTAGTGGCTAAAGGCTGTGAATTCTCCAAAGAAGGCTGTGGATTAAGTTATGTGGGCAACGGATTATCAAATAGGGACTGTGTATAGCCTTGTAAGGAATGCGATGGACTTAGATTTGGCTGTGCATCTCTTGATAGAGGTTGTACTTTAAACAAAGACTGCATACCATAATCTAGGGGTGTGGAATGGACTATAGAAGTCTGCATATTAACAACAGAAGGTTGTGTGTTGGTATAAACAGGAGCACCAACATGTGAAGGCAAAGCATGTACATTAAAGGATTGCGAACAAACGGGGGTGCTCGAATTTGAAGAAATAATTAAAGGCTGGGAGAAAGAAACTGAAGTGTTCTTAACACGACCATTTTCAAATAAATCAACTTCAAATATTCATCAGAAGATTTGTCTAGAGGCTGCAAACCTCAGAATTTTTTCTCATTAAAGACACCATCCCGACTACACACAATCTTTCTGGCAATGGGATCCCACAGCCTAAAACCAAATTGATCTTCTCCATAGCCTAGAAAAATGCACCTCTTCGATTTGAAATCAAGCTCCGTTCGTTGTTCTTTTGGAATATGCATGAACGCTTCACAGCCAAACACCCGCAAATGATGATATGAAATCCTCTTCCCAAGCCATCTCTCCTCAGGAATGTCAAAATCCAAACGAGATGACGGGGCACGATTTATCAACTATACTACAGTGTTACACGCCTCTACCCAAAACTATTTTCCCAATCCGGCATTGGAGAGCATACAACGAGGTCTCTCTAAAATTGTTCGATTCAACCACTCAGCTGCTTTGTTTTCCTAAGGAGTGAATGGAACCACCTTTATTCTACGAATGCCATTGTCTGCACAGAAATTATCAAACTCCATGGAAACGTCATTTTCCTTTTCAGGTCGTGTCTTTCTTGATGACAGGCTTTGCCACATCGTCATTGACCTTTTTAGGATGTGTCCTTGACAACAGACATCATTAAACCGTCAATACTATCAGACTATCAAATCATCAAATTGTCAAACTGTCAAGCAATCAACCTTTGACAAACAAATATTTGCAAACATATTCAATGGTTGTTGATTTTGCTGGTCTATTTTGTCTTCTCTTTTTATTGTTTTGTCTCTTTTTTCATGTTTCTAGCTACCTCGAGGATGTCCCCTGAAGGATTTAGAGGTTTGATGATGTCTCATGACCCGATTTTCCTTGATTGTTGTCTTTGGTGTGTCTTGACAAAAAGACTGGGGCAACTTAGACCTTAGTATGAGTTAGGACACTCCTTGTCTGTGACTGTCTATTTTTCGCAAGTGGACGACCTTGTACACCTTGGTCTATGTCATATCATGGTGTTTGTTGTCCATTTGTCACATTTTACCACCCAATGATGATTATGCATGCCTATGATGTTATTTGGAAAAATATTGAAGTATTCATTTTTCGTCCTAACATCCATGTCTTTTGCGCTAATATTTCTTCTATTCCTTCATCCTCTAGTCTTCTCATCCATTTCGAGAGCACACTCATGTTCTTTGAACCCACTTGCCCTCTCGAGGGGGCATTCCACTACCTCCTCCTCATCCTTCCTTTCCTTACCTTCGCACTGGGGCATATTTTTTAACTTGTTTTCTTTGACACAACACAATAAACTACATTATGTCAAAGAGGGGCAAAATGTAAACACATAAAAAATGACCTAGGCCCTCCAGCTACATTTTTCTATGACGAACACGCTTCTCCCTCACATAATTCAATTATTTAATCATGTCATAATTCCTAATTATTCCTCCATGATTATTTAAATAAGTAAATTGCATTTATTTATTTAAATACGTCACTAATCAATCCTTATCCCCTTCAATTATTTAATATCATTACCATTTATCCTTCAATTAAATAAACTTATTTATTTAACCCACTTTCCATCCCACCAAATAAATAATTAAAATAATCATTTATTTCCTTATGTCTTATTTCCATTTATGAATAAAACCATTATCTCCCAAAATTCAACTTTCCACCATAAATTAAATAATTTATATTATTCCAACTACCTCTTTTTCTCTACCATTGATTTAATTGCTTTCAATTTAATCTCAACCCTTCATTTTAAAGCTTTTCCTAACTTTGACCTAATGTTTCCCTAACCCTAATGCTCCTCATCACATTGAATCCTAGTCATTGATCTTAGGGCTTTACCAATTTCTAATCCTGATCATCCATTGTCAATTTGGAATTCTTTAAAAGGCTTTCTCTCAAGCCATTTTAGACATTCATACACTGAGTTATTTTCAGCATGCTTGAGTATTCATAATACTTCAATATTTTGCTTGTCTTAGGCATAGGTTATAGTTGCATTACAAATCTAAGGGCAATCATACCATTTGTAGCAAGATGGAGAAGGTCAATGGAGGTCATTCAATGGAGGTATGAAGACTAGGTGATTTTGTTTCATGCTATTATGTTTCTTGCTTTTCATTATTATCTATTGTTGATTGGGGATTTAGTTTATTGCTACTTGCAACTAATCTGAAAACTTTCCCTAATACATATATTTATTAATATATTGGTTCAAAATTTGGAGGTTGAAATTTTTTCTAAAAGGGTTTTTCTATGGTACATCATTGTATTATGGTGAATGATTTTATTGCATTATTTATTTTTTACAAATTATTTTAGATTATATTTTTGTGTTCATCTCTCCTCTTGAATTAGTATAGGAATAATTTCCACGCCTTATCTTTCTTTCAAAAATGGTACAAAAATGAGGCGTTTAAACAATGGTGAGTAGAAACATAAGTAGTCAAAACCAAGGAGACATACAATATGACACATGTTCCTTGAAAGAAACCCTCATAAATTAAAAGTTTCTTTCTCAACTAATTTAGGTTTGAATTGTATTATTAACTTTAATTTTTTAACCTTTTGTAAATACCATTTCTTTTGTTTTGTTTAGATATGCTTTAGCTGCTTTCTCTTGACTTGTTGTACTAGACTTTACCTTTAGTGTCATTATCCATCATAGATATTTGTAGACATTAATAATATTTTTTTATTTTTTATTTTCTCGCCTTTAAGATTTCTTTATGTGTCACATTAGTCTTGTGGCATTTGAAATCAATTGTACTAAGTACAAAATCAATTTTGTCTAGTAGTTTAGACTCTAAGAAATTTATCAAATCTATAAAACAAAAATGATGATATCATATCATTGCATAACAATACCAATTTCATCTATCTATCATCAAACCAAGAACTAAGCCCCTCTATACTAATATTTAATTATTGCATGTATTTCAATTCTATTATTCTATTATTTATATAACTATTTATTTAATTAACCTAAATAAATCTATGTAGGTCTAATAAAATCCCTTAAAATAACACCATTTAATTTATTTATTTTAAATTGTTTTAATATAAAATTTAAACAATAAGAAAATTACAGACCTTATAAATCATTTTATTAGAAAATTGTCTAAAGAAGCTCAAATTTCCTGTGCCTATTGTACGGAAGGCTGTACGTGAAATCGTACACGTCCCGTTAATGGAGCTCCTCTAATGAACTTCCGCTGGTAATTTGGACCCCATGGCAATTCTTAGAATTCAAAGTAGAGAATTAATATTTTGTTTGTTTTTTCAAACTTATTTGTGTTTACTTTTTATCAAATCACTCTCTCTAATTCATAATGAGAATGCAGATGACATTTGACATATTCCAGATAATCCCAGTGCTCAAAATTTTCCATTTAGGAACAGTAAAAGCTCCATTTTATCAATATATTGGACTAATGTTCTTTTTAATTATTGATGGCATGTGACAATTGTTCCGAAGGTCGTCTTCTATAATAAATCATCTGAATTACCATTTTCTCTGCATATGAAGCTGGAAAATAAAGTTGTACTAGACGAGCAAATTCTCGTTTCTTCCTATGGTGGTCTATGACAAAGTTCCAACTATAAATCCTCGTTTTTCTTCCATCCTTGTGTATGTCGGCTCATGTTTAGCCTTAACAGACTCATTTGGTGAGATGTCCACCTCCAGATCCCCGTCATTTGGAGCAAAATTTTCAAATTATATAAATGACAAGGACAATGCTACAACTGCAAAAATATATCTTTTGCTGCAAGTCGTTTGCTTACAATGGCTGTTCTCCACTTCTTGCGCCTACGAATGACTCAATGTTGTGGAAAACAAATAAAATTGTGTTATTGACCAACTTTTTTTACCGTGTGGTCCCTCAAGTCTCTTTTTCTTTCTTTATTTTATTAATAAAAGGATAGTACAATATTAGAAATGAAAGGAAGGGTAGTAGAGAGACACGTCCACAAAGTCTAATTGGGTCAAGTTAAAAAAAAGATACAAAAACATAAAAAGGGTCAAGCCCAACAAGATCTAAGCATCTAAGTATGTAAGTCCAACAAGATCAAAGATATGATAAACTCTAGTTGAGGGAATTTTCCTAAGTTAGGCCAACCAAAAACACCTCCTCACCCATGATAAGAGGTAGACGTCATCTAGAAGGGTCAATCCTACCCTCCATGAAAAAGGTATATCCAAAAAGTGGAACACTTCCCTATGATTGATCTGCTTCTAAGTGAATTGGTCAAGCCACTAATGACAAGGAAGAACAAATTATTGATAGTGTCTTTTATCATTGAATACTTGAACTAGAAGCATAATAGAAGATGTCTAGACATTGGAGAGATTGTGTCACATTATTCTCTTTCTCAATATAGTAAGCAAATATTCATCAACAAAGTGACCATTAAGTAATTGTTAAAACGAATTGAGAAGAGATAAACATTTGACTAGGGATTAAGAGATCACATTGGCCAAGAGATAGTCAAATCTGTTAGTAGCAAGAACATAAAGATCCTCTATCCCCTTGATTAGGGATTGAAAGATCATTTGGCCAAGATATAATCAAATCCTTTAGTAGTAAGAACATAAAGATCCAAAGCTAGAGGCCAATATTGACAAATGGACTTGTGAAGCCCAGAGGGCATGGATTTTTGGCCAACAATCATGATGCAAGTAGATTCATCTAAAAACAATGTTTCCATATATTGAATAAAACAAGGCCTAAAGCCTAGCATTTGAAGCATGGAAAGGATGAATAGCCATTAAATGTGATCATAGGCATTGGGAAATTAAATATTGAGGAATATGGTAGGATTATGAGAGTGGTGAGACCATTTCATGTCTTCCCAAATAACAATAATATTATCCAAGATAAATTTAGCCTTAATGAATAATGTATGTTTACGATGAATGAGTTAGGGGTGCATTGAGTGGAGCTTGAGACCTAAAGCTTTGATAAAAGTCTTATTGGAGGAATTCAACAAAGTAATTGTTCTCTAGCTGTAAATCTCCTTAGGGTTACTAGCTTTAGGTATGAATTTAACATTTCATTTGTTAATTATGTACAAAAGCTAAGGTATTAGAACATCTTCCTACACTAATCTTGGGAGGATAATACAAAACTTTATTGATCTTTACAACAATTATAAAAACTTAAATAAAAATAAACTTAAACTTTGCAAATCTTGAGCAAGGGTTTCACACTGGACTAGATGGGGAAGATAATGCAGAGAGATCAAAGCATTTAAAATAAGAATAGAACCTCCCCTTAACTTTTGAGGTTCACTAAACTAAGGAGGTCCTTTTGATAGTGGAAGAAACCATAAAGGTATAACCAACTTTATTTTAGATATATATTTATTTGTTGACTAGCATTAATGAGCCTAGGATAGTTAAAGATGTAATGGAAATGGATGATTGTGAGTCCTAAAAATTGACAATGGATGAGAAGATAGATGCACTAAGGAAGAATGATACATCCAGAACTTGGTGCATTCTCCTAATGGATGGAAAGTCAATGATTGCATTTTGAAAGAACCTTGGAAAATAAATTCATCTTTGATGATAAGAATTAAAAAGTATGTTTAGTTGCCAAAATTTATTCTCATTTGAAGGAATGGATTTTGGTGATATTTTCTTCCTTATTGTAAAGTTAACATTATTCAAAATTTTATTGCATTATACTATTTTCAAACTAAAGGTTTAGTAGATAGATGTAAAGATAATATTTTTGCAGGTAATCTAGAGGAAGAGATCTACATACCATAGCTAAAGAAATATATTGAGAATAGAAAGAAAAACTTAGTTTTCTAATTCAAGAGATCCCTATAAGTTTAAAAATAGTCACCTACAACATGTGGTATAAAAAATTGATTCATATATTTTGGGTTTAGATTTATCAAGTACAAGTAAAAAAAATATGTTTATTATAAATATAGAATAGTGTTAATTTTATCATTATCATTTTGTAATTTGATTATATGTTATTGTTTAGTGATGATAAGGAAATGATTAGGTACTTTAAATATCAACTTTTTTATAGTTTGAAATGAAGTACTCAGGAGTTATTAAATACATTCTTAGGAAAAAAATAGAAAGGATAGGGCTAGCTCAAAATCTTGAGTTGGATTGAAAAAGTATGTTGACTTTATCTTGTAGTGTTTTAAGATGACCAAAAACAAGCTAAATGTTTATATTCCTTCTGGAACTAAGCTATCCATTGAGTACTATCATTTAACACCTATATAGATGGAGGAGATGATTTTAGTTCCCTATGATAGTGCAACTGAGATCCATATGTATGTCATGGTTTTGTACATAAATGTAAGAGCATCTATGAAACATAAGAGAGATTTAAGAGGAAATTACACATGTTAACCAAAAACAATTTTCAACATATGACATGTATTATGACTATATCAAAAAAACTTTTGAAGGGTTTGAATAAAATAAATTATAGCAGCCAAGTTGGGAGGATAACTATATCATGTTACATGATAGATTATTATGATAGGTGTAAATAATATTCTATATTTAGCATGAGGACTTTTCTTAGGATTTAGTTCGAATTGGACTAGAGAATTTATCAACCATTTTAAGGTGGTATTAGCTCATGGTTTTATGATTCCCCTTTGATGGTTCCATGTATCAGTTCCTCTATATCGGGTGCTTGCGATAGAGTTGACATAGTGTATTTTTTAAGTATTATTATGCTACTAGTATTACTCAAGATCTGAGTGTTGGTGTTGTCCCTTGTGAAGGCTCCTTCCCTAGATTATATTGTTACTGATATTGTTATTTATTAATATATTGGTTCAAATTTTGGAGGTTGGAACTTTTTCTAAAAGAGTTTTTTCATGGTACATCATTGTATTATGGTGAATGATTTTATTACATTATTTAATTTTTACAAATTATTTTAGATTATATTTTTGTGTTCATCTCTCCTCTTGAATTGGTATAGGAAGAACTTCGACACTTTATCTTTCTTTCAAAGATAGTAAAAAATGAGTCTTTTAAACAATGGTGACAAGAAACATAAGTATTCTAAACCAAGGAGACATACAATAAGACACATGTGCCTTGAAAGAAACACTCATATTAAAAGTTTCTTTCTCAACTAACTTAGGTTTGAATTTTATTATTGACTTTAAGTTCTTAACCTTTTGTACATAACATTTGTTTTGTTTTGTTTAGATGTGCTTTAGCTACTTTCTCTTGACTTATCAAGTACTAGACTTTATCTTTAGTGTCATTATCCTGTGTAGATATTTTGATGCATTAATAATAATTGTTAATTTCAATTTATGTATCAAATTAATCTTGTGACATTTGAGATTGAACATGTTGTGTACAAAATCAATATTAAGTACTATCATATCATTGCATAACAATATCAATTTCATCTATCTATCATCAAACCAGGAGCTAAGCCCCTCTTTACTACTATTTAATTATTGCATGTATTTCAGTTCTATTATTCTATTTGCTATATTAACTATTCATTTAATTAACCTAAATAAATCTATGTAATTTAATAAAATAAAATAAAAATCATTTTAATATAAAATTTAAACAATTAAAAAAATTAGAGACCCTATAAATCATTTTATAATAAAATTGCTAAAGACACTCAAATCTCCTGTGCCTATTGTACGGAATGCCGTACATGAACCCTAAGCTCCCATGAAACCACACACGGAGCTCCTCTAGTGAAGTTCCGCTGGTAATTTGGATCCCACGGCAATTGTTAGAATTAACAATAGAGAATTAATATTTTGTTTTTTTTTTCAAAGTTATTTGTGTTTACTTTTTATCAAATCACTCTCTCCAATTCATCATGAGAATGAAGATGAGATTTCAAATATTCCAGAGAATCCCAGTGCTCAAAATTTGCCATTTATGAACAGTAAAAGTTCCATTTTATCAATATATTGGACTAATGTTCTTTTTAATTATTGATGGAATGTGACAATTGTTCCGAAGGTCTTCTTCTATAATAAATAATCTGAATTGCCATTTTCTCTGCATATAAACCTGGAAAATAAAGTTGTAGTAGATGAGCGAATTCTCGTTTCTTCCTATGGTGGTCTATGACAAAGTTCCAACTCAGAGCCCCACTATAAATCCTCGTTTTTCTTCCATCCTTGTGTATGTCGGCTCATGTTTAGCCTTAACAGACTCATTTGGTGAGATGTTCACCTCCAAATCCCCGTCATTTGGAGCAAAATTTTCAAATTATATTTTCTCATAGCCTTCCCAAGTTATTTCTATAAATGACAAGGACAATGCTACAACAGCAAACATATATCTTTTACTGCAAGTCATTTGCTTAGAATGGCTGTTCTCCATTTCTTACGCCTATGAATGACTCAATGTTGTCGGAAACCAAATAAAACTGTGTTGTTAGACTGACTTTTTTCAGTGTGGTCCCTCAGGTCTTTTTTAATTGAATATTTCTTTCTTAATTTTCTTAATAAAAGGATGGTACAATATTAAAAAAATAGCAGAGAGATACATCTCTAATTGGATCAAGTTAAAGAAAAATAAAAAACCATTAGAAGGGTCAAGCCCAACAAGATCTAAGCATCTGAGTATGTAAGCTCAACAAGGTCGAAGATATGACCGACTCTAGTTGAGGGAATTTTCCTAGAGTTAGGCCAACCAAAAATACTTCCCCACCCATGAGAAGAGGTAGACAATATCTGGAAAGTTCAATCCCAACCTCCATGTGCAACAATATTCCCAAATGTTGGAGCCTACAAGCCATGGCGACCATGGGAACAAGATCCACTATCACATGACATAGGTTAGTTGTGCTCATGCCTACACACTCGTTGAGGGAAGGGAGGATTAGATGAAACTCAAGTAATAGTGTAGGGGGCATTCTCCTAATGATCTAATAGCTTCTAAATATGTGCAACTTAAAGTGAAACTTCATGAGCTTGCACTTGAATCTATAAAAACACATTATAGAAAATATGGTTTTAGTATACAATGAATAATGAGCATCAACATAACCACAAACAAAACTATTTCTATCTTTCCATATGTTGAAGAGAATTTACACTTTAGAAGCATGCCAAATCTAGCTGCATGTGTATGAGAGATAAGGCTGGAATCTCCAAGTAAAAGCTTATACTAGGAAAAAAAAAAGGTAGGTTTGAATGGCTTGAAAAAAATATCAATCCAATTTTAGGCCTCTTGAGCTTTGAGACAAAAGAAGAAGAGATGTTTGATGGACTCCATATGGCCACCTATTGGACATCTGGGATTGGGAATACCCATATGAGTTAAATAGTCATCCAATGGGAGGCCCTGATACAAAATGCACCAAATAAAGTGGGCTAATTTGGGTGCAAAAATATTGACCAAATGCATTGAAATTTTTGGTGAAAAGTCTCAATAGAAGACTAGAGTTGTTGTAAATAAACTAGTTGATCCACCATAGAAAACTGGGGGTTCAGGTGCAACACCTTTGTGAGGCTTGTAGTTGTGAAAGGGCATATCTAGGTACCATTTCAAATATTTCCACAAAGATTTGAGATACCTACCCTCAATTTTATAAATAATTTGTGGAGGTATACCATCATTAACAAATTGAAAGGTTTCTTGGTCTTGGGTAGCCATTCAAAACTTTAATTTGAATCTATAACATAAAAAATTGTCACCCTTGAAAATTTCACATTAGGTTTAGCTCTCCCCTTATGTGCTTGGACCTAATTATGCATTAATTGCCAATTTTATTATAAACATCTTCAAAAAATCAAACATGGGAAATGAAATTATCCATTTAATATTTTTCCTCCAACACTTTTGATCCCTAACAGGTAAGAATCTAGTCTAGGGTGCATTATGCCCTAGACCAACATTTTTGGCTCCAAATTGAATATATAGATGTTGGTAATTTATTATTTGAATTTTCAATTTCAATTGTTGATTGTCAGTATTTATTTTTGAGAAATTAGAAGAAATGCATATATAAATACAAATTATTTTCATCATTTTAACCCTAGCAATTTTATTTGATCAAGTGAAGATCCTAAGAGCACTCAAAAGAAGTCAAGAGCACAATTATCAAGATTATTGCAGCATTTCATCATTCAAGCATCATGTCATATGTTATGTGAGTTTTTGTTCATGTTTGCATGCATTTTATTTATGTGTACTAACACTTGTAGGTAATCAAATAAATTTAAGTCAAGAAATAATTGATCCTTAAAGGTGATGAGTGTGACTTTAGTCCATCAATGAGATCCAATCTAAGTGGTGAGTTGCAAAAAGGTTGTCAATTCATCACTTGTTTGTTATTAGCCTCTATCCAACCAAAGATACTCTCTTTTATCATTATCTACCATTGTGGAGGTAGAAATACCAACACAGGGTTTGACCTAGGCAAACCACTTTATGACACAACCCTTCCCCTCCTTTTATGTGTGCAAGTTACAAATCCGAAGTGAGTTGGAGGAAGATTGAAGGCTATTTCCTTGGTACACCATTGTGTTATGTTGAATGATTTTATTATATTATTATTTTTCTATAAATTATTTAGATAGTTTTTTTGTTCATCTCTTGTCTTGAATTATTGTAGGAAGCATTTCCACACCTTATCTTTCTTTTAAGCATAATTAAAAAATGAGGCTTTTAAACAATGATGACAAGAAACATAAGTAGTCAAAACCAAGGAGACATACAATATGGCACATGTGCCTTGAAAGAAATTTCTTTCACAACTAACTTAGGTTTGAGTTTTAGTGTTGGCTTTAATTACTTAACCTTTTGTACACAACATCTGTTTTGTTTTGTTTAGATGTGCTTTAGGTATTTTCTCTTGACTTATTGTACTAGAATTTATATTTAGTTCCATTATCCTTTGTATATATTTGTAGACATTAATAACAATTTTAATTTCAATTTTCTCGCCTTCAAGATTTCTCCGTATTAAATTAGTCTTGTGGCATTTGAGATCAATCATGCAAGGTACGAAATCAATGCTATGTACTAGTTTACACTCTAAGGAATTTATATAAAAAAAATTATGACAATAACATCATTACATAATAATATATCAATATCATTTATCTATCATCAAACCAAGAGCTAAGCCCCTCTATACTACTATTTAATAATTGCATGTATTTCAATTCTATTATCTATATTAAATATTTATTAATTAGTACAATTTATTTAATTAATCTAAATAAATCTATGAAGATCTCATAAAATCACTTAAAATAACATCATTTAATTTTATTTTATTTTTAAAAAATATCCAAAGCTCATAAATCTTTTTGTAAGAAAATTTCCTAAAGAGGCTCAAATTTCCTATGCCTATTGTACAGAAGGTCGTACATGAAATCCAAGCTCCCATGAAACCATATGCATCTCATTAATGAGCTCCTCTATTGAACTTCCATTGATAATTTGGATTTCATGAAAAAATTTAAAATTCAAAATAGAAAATTAATATTTTGTTTGTTTTTTCCAACTTGTGTTTATTTTTTTATCAAATCACTCTCTCTAATGCATCTTGAGAATGAAGATGAGATTTGAAATATTCTAGATAATCCCAGTGCTCAAAATTTATCATTTATGCATTATATTTCCTTTGACAGAAGGGACAATTAACTGGTTGGATCATCATACATTCAACCTGATGAGGGCACAACCTGAGACATAGAAAATAATCCACAAACAAGAGAATAATTTTATTATTCAGAAAATGGAGCTTCTTACATGCAGAGGATCTCAAATCCCCAAGTTCTACAACACATGCAAGCTACAGAAAGCTACAGAATAACCCTTTCGCAATATGCGAGCTTGTTCCCAAAAATTACCCAAAAATTAGAAAACCCGCCCATAAATAGAGCTCCTCATTAGTTTGGAGCCAAAACAACATTCAATTTTGAGTTTAGAAGTTTGGCACCGAAAAATTTACAACATGAAGTTCAAATTTTAAAAGAGCATTTACAATTGTATCTTCTAGAAAGTGCACCAACTTCCCGGGGCCATAACTTTTGATCTGGGACTTCGATTCGCGAACGGTTTGAACCGCTGGAAAGGTCTCGAAGTCAAGAACACGCTAAAAATATGCTACGCCAATTTTGGAAAGTTTTGGGGCCATTCTTGAAGCTCTAAGTGCCTCAAATCCAACTCGAAAGATTTTCAGGTGCAAATCTGAGAAACTAAAACTGCAATATCTTTCAACCCAGGAATAGAAAATAAAAATCGTAAATTGGGAATTTCATTATTATGAAAAGGGTATCCAAAAATGTAAAAA
>VDFB02270651.1:805222879-805257636 GCA_007258455.2 Sequoia sempervirens
CATGGCCCTTCAGCTTCATTTTGCAAACTTATCTTGATCTGGGTCCTCTACTTCTTCATACTCAAAATACTCTAGCTTGTTGATCCAGTCGATCAACTCTTCTAGGTCCAGACTTCTAGAATAACTAGGAACTTCTATTCTAGGTCTTTTCTCCCATCTTCAAATGGCTCCTTATTAATGAGAGATTTGTTCGATCAATTCGTTTCTTCTTCCTTTCTACATCTGAACCTTCTTCCTCCTTCATCCTCACTTTCCTCCCTTAGGTTTAACCCTCTTCTCAACTGCTCTTGTAATGCATCAACCTGTCTCTGGAGGGCTGCCAGTGCATCTCTTCCACCAGCATCTCTGCCGCCTCAACCACCTCTGGCACCACCATGCCTACCAGGAATCACTCTTGGAGGCATCTTTCTTGGCCTCAACCCACAATCATGATCCTGGTGCGAACTACCTCACGATCGACGATATGTCCACACGCTCAAGAAAAACCTGCCCTGATACCACTTGATGAGGGCACAACCCGAGACATAGAAAATAACCCACAAACAAGAGAATAATTTTATTATTCAGAAAAGGGAGCTTCTTACATGCAGAGGATCTCAAATCCCTAATTTCTACAACACATGCAAACTACAAAAAGCTACAGAATAACCCTTTCGCAATATGCAAGCTTGTTACCCAAAAATTACCCAAAAATTAGAAAACTCACCCATAAATAGAGCTCATCATTAGTTTGGAGCCAAAACAACATTCAATTTTGAGTTTAGGCAGTTTGGTGCTGAAAATTTACAACATGAAGTTCAAATTTTAAAAGAGCATTTGCAATTGTATCTTCTAGAAATTGCGCCAACTTCCCGGGGCCATAACTTTTGATCCAGGACTCTGATTCGTGAACCGTTTGAACCGTTGGAAAGGTCTCAAAGTCAAGAACGCGCTCAAAATTTTTTATGCCAATTTTGGCAAGTTTTGGGGCCATTCCAGAAGCTCTAAGTGCCTCAAATCCAACTCGGAAAATTTTCAGGTGCAAATCTGGGAAACTAAAACTACAATATCTTTCAACCCAGGAATAGAAAATAAAAACCGTAAATTGGGAATTTCATTATGATGAAAAGGGTATCCAAAAATGCAAAAAAATCTGAAAAATGATAAACTTGAAATTTAACTATTTTTGGGTGATGCAAGATTGCCCTTACACCACTAGATGCTCCTGCATCACAACCTTCTCGCAATAGGTTGCTAAACCTTCTAAGTAGTTAATTGAGAATCTATATTAGCCTTTGATTTCCAATTTGGGTAGATAATTTGGCCCAAATTTTTCATTGATCTTGCAATTCCACTTGGATTTCAATCGAGCTTTTAAGAGAAAATTTGGAAGCAACTAAAAGTAGACCTTTCAAAGGAAAGAAAAGAAAAGAATGGATATGAGTGCATATCTTCATAGTCAGATAAATCAGAACCAAAGATTGAACAAAAACTCATAGTATGAAAATCCCAAAGATCACCAACATGAGGTTGATCCTGATAGAGAATATGCTTATTCCACCAAATATAAGAAGTGGAGAAGTTGGACCCATGTTGTAGTGAATTATCTCTCCATTTTAAAAGATGAAAATGGTGTTGCCAAGCTTTCCAAATAGACTAGAGAGGAAAGGAAGACCTTATAGAAAAATGGGAGCATGAAGAATTTTGTGAAGAAAACCCACATGCCACCATTTTCCCTTAACAGAGGCAAGTTAATACGATTGAACTGTATGAGAATCTTCTATGGTTCATTCCCTTGGACAACTCGAATAATCCATTGGTAGCCAAGCAAAATCCTACATTCTTGGGTCTAAAAGCCACCTTTGCATTTAGGTTTAATACAATGAGCCTATGATGTGGAAATAAACCCTCTATTGCCATCCCATTTAGCCCACAAAAAATTGATTAATTCATCATGCCCCTTTTTTGAAGGCATCCAACATGAAGAATAGTAAACATGCAACCTGTATTTCCAACCAAAGAGATAAATTACTCCCTAAATGAATAGCTTATTCTGGTACCAATTCTACATGTATGAAAGATAAACCCCGATACCAAATGGTATACCAAGATATCTCATTACTTCCCCATGCCTAATTTGATTCCAATCACGAATCCAATGGGGAATAGGACTAATTTGGGTCATCAAAAAATATGTTTATGAAACCTCACCGTATAGATCAAGAATTTCCATTGTGTTGGAGATATTATTTTGTAGAAATAGGCTATCATCAGCATAATGAGAATTAATTATAGTAGCGTTATTAGAAATATGATTCTTGAAATCAGCCTCATATCATGAGCACTTTGAAGTAAATAACCCAAAATATCAGCTATAAGGACTTATAGATAAGGAGCTAAGGTTCAACCTTTCCAGATAGATCTTTGTAAAGGAAATGGATCTATCATCAAGTTATTGATAATAATATGAGCATTAGCATCCTAAAACAACATTAGCTCGAAGTTCAAGCATTTTAAGAATGAAGCTCCGGTGAATTATATCATAAGCTCGAGTTTAATCAAAATAGCATTTTGACTAGATTGTTGAGCTCATTCACAAGTCTCCCATGCTAACATAAGATTATCAAGAATGAATTTGCTAGCAATAAATTTTTTTTGCTTAGCTTGAAAAATCCTTGCACCACCGATTTGATCCTAATGGCCAAGGCTTTGCAATAAGAAGGGTGATGGGATGCAAACCAGAAATGGAGTCTTCATTTCACCATTAATAATAAGGCCCAATGATCCATTTTAAAATCCTCCAAGTATAAAGAATAAATTTTTTTATTAATGTGTTGACACATAGCTTGATAGAATTCCATAAGAAGACCATCACTGCCAGGACTTTTTGAAGAAGCCGTAGAGAATTCTATCCAAATATTGACTATAATTAGAGTCTATTCTAAGAGGGATATAAGATTTAACCATATCCTCAATGGCTTGTTGGATATCCTGCCAATGATCGTCTTCTAAAATATTTTCATAAAAAAGGGTTGGAACATTAGATTCATCCCTTATCATGCTAATTCTTCCCTTTTATGCTTGTATTTGAGGTAATTAAAAAAGTATTTAGTTCCTTTACTTCCTTGTTTACAATGAAGTCTAGATTTGATTTTGGCCCCTTGACCCTTGTAATTATCAAGTTACACAATTGAGCTTTTGTAGAAACAATAGAACTTTGAATTTGAATATTTCTAGGATCATCATTAAGGAACTTTCTAGCCTGAGCAAGTTTTCCTCAAAAGGATATTGTTAAAAAGCAATGGAATATTGTTTTCCAAGACCTACCAGCTATCTTTGGGCATAATTTAAATTGGAAAGAAGCTCTTCTTGGGGTTGGGTTTTATCGTATATTTGGTGTAAGGCTATCTCTAATGACCTCAGTGATCAGCAAGGAGTTGCACTTCTAGGGATTTTTATTTTCTGATTTCTCTTTTTTATCTATAGGCTGAGGCTAAGAAGAAGATTGATTTTCAAATTCAACAAATCAAAATCCAAGATAACCAAAGAAAGGTTATTGTAGTGCATTGTTTAAATTCTTATTCTCAGGATTGATTCACGTCCCTGTGTGGTTTGGGTTCTCATGTTATTTTTGCCTCAATGGTTGATCATGTTGCTATTTTCATGTTTCTAACTAATGTAGCTATTAATATTGGAAATTGTATTAGCTACGGTAGTTGTTGTAATTGTTGTTATTGCTATTTTGAATCAACAAGTTTTTTTTGTAGTTTAATACTGCAATCTCTTTGTATTTTGCATATTATCAATACAAAAATAAATTGCCATTTATGTAGTTTAAGACCACAATATAGATTGTTGGTTGATAGAGAAACTTGTGTATAATTCAGTGTACACTTAATGAAGCCTATAGTTTGATAACCTCCCATGATTTTCAAATACTCAAGTGATGAAAAAAGTGCTATGAATCTTCATTTTTTCTCTCATGGTGAGAAGAGTACCAAATTCAAGGCCCTTTTAGTCTAGACAACTAGCTAGAACTCCAAAAAAATTTAAATATTTGACCAAAATTTCTTAAGATTCATTTCCTTCTAAAGTTTTGATAATCCATTTGGTACATAGAAAAATGCCTTGTCTATGGATTGAGAGAAAGTTTAAACCTTTGCAATCATGAGGAAAGTAATATAAATCCCAAGCCACATGGTGAAAATCATAATTTTCTTCACTATTGGCCCAAAGATCACCAAGGATCTTTTAAATGCAAAGATAAGAAGGTTTGGAAATCACCTAGCAAGAAAAGTAATAGACATGCATGGCTACTAAAACCTTAGAACACATTTTTAAATTATTAGCCAAGGAAAGAGGTTTGGTAATCTCATAATTGAACTTTTTCTCCTTTCTATCAATCACGACTTGTCATAGCGTAATGGGTGATGCCTAAACTAATAAAGGTATGCCAAAAAAATGGAACACTTCCCTATGATTGATCCACTTCCGATTGAATTGTTCAAGCCACTGATGTGAAGAAAGGATTGTCAATAGTATTGAGTCTTTTGCCATTGAATGCTTGAACTAGAAGCATAACAAAAGACATAGTTGTGGTTTAAATAAGAGGTCAAAGATTTCATCCATATTTGAGGATGTAGTTTAACTATTGTTGGTGTGTGAACTAGATAATCTCTAGTATGCAAAAGGGATATGCTAGATCAACTAATATGAATGAACCCTTAAGGTATAGCTTTGTGTCTGAGGATAACCTCAATACCTTGTGGGAGCTTAACATATTTAGTGCAATCACATAGGATTATGACATAGAGTTGATGTCATGATTATGGATGGTAACTTTATCAATCTAACTTTTTTTATTGGATAAAGTTTGCTTGGTCAATTGAATTAGTTCTAAATGCTTAATGAAAAAAATTAATAGTAACCGAATCAGCTATTACATATTGACATATTCCTTCCATTATCTATGCATATATTTTTGATAGAAAGAGATGATTTCTTCACAATAAAAGCTTGACGGTCTTAGAAGTGGTAAAAACTTCATTAGTCAAAGAAACCCAAAATACCAAAATAATAAACTACTTCGGTATATGTCTTTGTTTGTTATGAAGAGGTACGAAAATACTTCCTTTCAAGTACTTTCTGGCGCTCTCACAGGAGGCGCTATTTTCTTAATTATGCTTTTATCTGTTTTGTTGTATGTTGAATTCACCACACCATTACTGAATAAGTTATCATAGATTGCCAATGTTTGAGGTCTCTTTTGGTCGACAACAATGGCCAAACCAGATTTTGTATTTTAAAATAAAGTGATACTTTACTAACTTTACATGTGAATGAAATGATGTATAATATTGATAAGCAGTCCTTTTTGAAAGCAGCAACTACCAATTCATATCTTAAACGTTTGACCCATTTGCAAATAAAACTGTTTGATCTCCAAGTAGAACCCTTTTACAACAGTCTGTATTCAAGATGGATGTAATTACCAGAAAGAAACTGGAAAATAAAAAGTTATTATTAGATAGCAAATTCTTCTCTTTGCTTTCTATGGTGGTCCATGACAGAGTTCCAACTCAGAATCCCACTTAAATTCATCGTTTTTACTCCATCCTTGTGTACGTCAGATAATGCTTGCTTAGCCATAAAGACTCATTACGTGAGGCATCCGCCTCCAAATCCCTGTCATTTGGAGCCAAATTTTCAAATTCGATTTCTCAAAGTCTTCCAAAATTATTTCTATAATTTGACAAAGGCAATGCTTAAGCAACAAATATATATCATCTTTTGCAGCATATCATTTTCTTAGAATGGCTGTTCTCCACTTGTCGGGCCTGTGAATGACTCAATGTTGTGGGAAGCCAAATAACATTGTGGTTGACTGACTTTTCTTAGTGTCCCTTTGAATTTTTTTTTTGTTAACCATTAAATTAATAATATTAAAATAGTATAATATTAAAAAAGGCAGGTGGTAAAAAGCATATCTACAAAGTCAAATAGGACAGACTCCTAAACAAAGATGAAATAAAACAAAGGGCAAAATCCATATAACATTAGACAGCTAATGCATTGCCAATAGAAGGTGGATCCTAAATTCCTAATCATCAAGTTTTCCCCACACACCTCCAAAGGCAGTATCATCCATCGGCTCTCAATCAGTGAGAGTACCATTTTTTTAGATTCAAGATTCTTCTCAACAAGTGGCTAAGAATGATTGGATAAATCACGAACTATAGATGAGGGACCTTGCTTGTGTCAAGCCAACCAGCTCCTTCATATCTTTTAGATTTAACTAATAGAAACAATGTTAATATAATGATCACAAATATACATTTAAAATGTAAAAAAATTATTAGCAGCCACAAAAACAATAGATTAACAACTCTATGCTAATATTAAATAAAATTGATATTTAGAATTTTTAAATAAATAAAAGTGTAATTGATTGAATAGTTAGTACTTTTCTGATAAAGAATAATTATTTGAAGTAATACAGAACAAAAAAGAATAATGAAAATTTATAGAAATGCACATAAAAAAATGTGAACTTGTTATGTAGGACAAAAATTCAGGATGTTTTCTTAGTCTATAATATGACTTTTCTTATTGAACATAATGCAAACACATTATAATTGACTTGCATTATATATTGTAAATTTGCACTTCCACATATTAGGCTAAACTATCCAATCTTGAGAGTTGAATATGTAATGTCCCATTTTCCATTAACTTATGTTTGTGGACCAAAGGCTTGTTTCTTATTTTGTGTCTCTCTTGCTCAAATTTCGCATGTGTTCTCCCTTGTCATCCCGAATGTACCCATTGAATTTGAAAGTCTATAAGTTTGTAGGTATGTTCAATTTCCTAAGTGTGTGTAAGTTGTCAAGGTTTAAAATTTTTCCATCCCATCATCCCTTTTACCCAAACTCCACCATTTTCCTTATTCATGTTGAAACATCAAACTTTCTCATCACAAAATACCTTTTTTTCCCAACTTTGTGTTTCTTCTTATTCCTATCAAAATATTAGACTTTCACATCCTAGCATGTCTTTCCACCTAACTTTATCAATTCCTTTATTCATACTGATATCAAAATTTCTCATTCGAGTATGCCTTTCCTTCTAAGTCCATTTTGTTCCTATGTCCCTATCAAAGTTTTAGAGTTATCCTTCCTAACATCCCTTCCTTCGACCCTCACTCTTTTCCTTACCTTTGTCAAAATTTTGCACCATTTTTTAACATGTCTTTAACCTAAACCATGACTCCCCAATGCTTACATTGAGTTACCTTTAGTCTCACCTTTCCCTTACCTACGTATCATTTACATGGCATCCCAAAACATCCATATTTTACATGTTACACTATGTCAACTCATCTAGATTGCAAGCTCATATATCTTCTTATTTGAAAACATAGTATGCTATACTCGTGAACTCTAACTGCCAACATATGACATAATATTTTTGGTATGGTTTAGTGCAGGATCATAGGGGTCCAACTGACATAAAAATTTGAATAAGTTATTAACATAATTTGAATAATATATAAGAGAATTTGTAGACAATTGAATGTAGTTTTTAAGCTATTAGTCTTTTTTTGGAAAAAAGTAAATCTATTTAATGAAAATTTGAAATTTCAATGTAGTAATACTACTATTTAATACATAGTATATAGATTACATAATTGATTTTTATTAATAGATTATTGTCCAATAATAATCATTAACAAAAACGGGAGGTTCCCACACAACCACTTAAGTAATGCAAGCTTAAAATGTGCTAGATAAGAATGGCCAAGTTCAAGAGGCCACATCTCATAAACGTCTCTCATGACACATTCACTGCAAAAGACAACTTACCATGACATTTAACTCACACACATTTAAGATAAATATAATACAAGAACATAAACGTTATTATTAAATAATTTTTGATAGATACATCAAGTTCACACAAACAATTTACAGATTTGCAGGTGAAATAGTTTGATCGAAATGGCCACTTAGATCTGTAGTTGCTGAGATATTTTGATAGCTCGCTGTAAAGTTTTCTTTGCACCGGCCTCCATAAAACGCGGAAATTGCCGCGAGAAACATAAGATATAAGTTGAGATATTTAAAAACGTGCTTTTTATTTATTGTAGAGGAAGCGATCATTATCTTCTGTGATGTATTCGTTACCTATCCAACTTTGCTTCTTCCGTTTATTTTTTTCCTCGGGCAGGGAAATATACAGTTAGTATGTTTTGACCATGGCTATCTATGTGCTGGCAGTTATCTTTTGCCTGCAATTTTATTTTATTTTGTCATTATCAATAAAATTAAAAAGGATAAGGTCTAATATTTTTTAACAGTGTTAATCATAACTTGAATGCTTACTTTTCCCACTGCTTAAATGGAAACTGCCCTACAATATTGTTATATTGATTGGCTGTGAAAATATCTAATTTTGTATATTATTTGAATGTGAAAATATCAGTAAGAAGATGTCATCTAGAGAGGTACAATAATGGGTGGGGTTTTAATTTTCTATATAATATTTATCTGCATTTTTATTTTTAAATTAATTTATGATATCAAGTTTCTACAATTCATATTGTAATTCTGTATTGTTTCTTGATTTGTTTGTGTAGAAAGTTTTTAACATCAATATTTTGGATCACATTATTGTTGATTTTTGTAGCTCGAAAGGTGGGATGTGGATTTGTTTTAAACCAACTTGAGTTGGATATGCTTTAAATCACTTTAAAGAACCTCGGGTTAGATATGTTTTAAAACAATTTGAGTTGGATTTTTAGCAACAACAAGATTTTTATTCTTTAATAGAATTTTTTCAAGTTTGTGAGGATAAGATAAATCCAAAAGTGATTTTATGTGTAATTAAAGCCAAAAAAAGCAACGAAAGATTCTTTCCTTGCACACTAAGTAAAACAACTAGGCTCTATAAATGTAAGATTGTTGTAGCAAACTCATATTGTATTTTCGAAAGAAAAGTTTGTTGTTAGGCTGATTAGAAGATCCAATATTTGCAGGATTTTCCCTGCATTTGGAGTTTCCTGGGTAAATTTGTGTTATTGTCTTTTTGTGATTGGCTTATTATTATTTTTGCTTCCGTTGTTATTAGTTGTTAATTAACCCAATTGTGTTAATTGTTATAAATCAAATTTATTTTGTGAATTTATTGAGCAATTAATTTGTTGTTGGGTTATAGAAATTAACATGGTATTAGAGCTCTAAACTTTGAATATGAAGCCAAGATTTGTGACGGAGATTTCAAGAAAAAAAATCATCAGATTTTCGTCTCCAGTTCTTTTTGTGGCTATGGCAACCAGCGTTTGATACGAGGACAGGCTTGAGGGTGCATCTAACTTCTTGTAGTGGAATGTTCAGATTACATCTGTTCTCAAGGAGAACACGCTGTAGATCTATGCTAGTACAGAAGTGACACCACCAACAAATGATCTTGTTGCCTTAGATTCACATGAAGTCAAAGAGACCAAGGCTCAAAGGATTATCCTAGATGGAGTAAGAGATCATTTAATCCCTCATTTATCAGGGAAGGACACTGCCAAGGAGATGTGGGATACACTCACAAAACTTTATCAGAGCAACTATCAGAGTTGTAAGCTGATGCTCAAGGACAAATTGCATAATACCAAGATGTCCAAAGGCGAGAGTGTGACCTCTTACTTGTCCAAGCTGACCCTGGTCAGGGATGAGCTTGCTACTATTGGAGAGACGATTAATGAAGATGAGTTGGTGCGTATAGCCTTGAATGGTTTTTCAAAGCACTGGGAAGTGTTCATCAAGTGTGTTGTCGGCAAAGATCAGCTATCTGATTAGGCAAGACTTTGGGATGATTTTTTTTAGGAGGAGATATGTGAAGGTTCTCATTGAGGAGATCAGATGAAGAAGGGTCAAGATGAAGAAAATCTTGCTCTTGCAAGCAAGGGTAAGAAGAAGTCCAATAAAGAGCAATCGAAAGGTTCTTCTTTCAAAAGTGGGAAGAAGAAAGATCTAAGCAAGATAAAATGTTTTTGTTGCCATAAGATGGGTCACTATGCTAGTCAATGTATAAATAAGAAAAATAAGGACAAGAAGCAAGTTGCTGCTACGGTAGAGGTGGACGAGTTTGCATCACGATTTGAGAATGATTTTTCACTCATTGCCTGTCTCTCAAGTTCAATTTCCAACAGGGTATGGTATATTGACAGTGGGGCTTCTCGCCACATAACAGGAGATAGAGAATGTTTCACCAAGTTGGAGGAGAAGAAGCTAGAATTCTATATTGAGCTAAGAGACAATGCCAAGTACTATGCAACTGGTATTAGCACTTTCAAGTTTCAGAGGGAGTCTGGAAAACTTTTGTTGGTGGAGGATGTGTTGTATGTTCCTAGCATGACAAAGAATTTAATCTCAGTTTCTACTTTGGAAGACAAGGGTTACATCATGACCTTTGAGAGGGGAAAAGCCTATATTCATCCCAAAGATTCCAAGGTTGCAAAAGTATTGGAGTCAGGCATGGCATGTTGTTTTGGTTATAGTTTGAGCCAGCACATGCGTTGGTTAGTAATTGTAAAGGGATAGGAGAATTGTGGCATAGGAGGATGGCTCACCTTCACCATGGAGCACATAATATTCTTAAGCAAATAGTGATAGGGCTGCCTGAGATAAAAATAGAAAAGCATGAGGTATGCAAAGGCTGTGCACTTGGGAAATATGCCAAGACCAATTTTCCAAATAGTGACACTAGATCTAAAGGGATTTTGGATCTTGTACACTCAGATGTGTGTGGACCTATGTCAGCAACATCCTTGAATGGATATGAGTATTATGTCACCTTCATTGATGATTTCTCCAGGAAGACATGGATATATTTCATGAAGAATAAAGATGAGGTCTTCAATAGGTTCAAAGAGTTTAAGGCTCTCATGGAGAACCAAACTGGGAAGAAGATCAAGATACTGAGGTCTAACAATGGAGGCAAGTATACCTCGTATTCCTTTAAAGATTTATGTGCTTAGGAAGGTATCAAGAAAGAGTTGACAATTTTGTACAACCCTCAGTAGAATGGGGTTGCTGAATGGAAAAACAAGGCTATAGTTGGAGCAGCCAAGGCCATGCTTCATGATTAGGATTTTCCTTGGTTCTTATGGGCATAAGATTGCAACATAGCTGTGTATTTGTAGAATAGAAGCCCTCACAAAGTGTTGGGAAAGTTGACTCCAGAAGAGGCATTCTCTAGTAAGAAACCAGACTTGGGGAACATTCTCATCTTTGGATGCCTTGTGTATTGTCACATTCATATTGAGAAGAGAACCAAGTTGGAAACTACTACAGAGAAGGGTATCCTTGTTGGGTACAGTGAAACTTCTAAGGCTTATCGGGTTTACATTCCTGCTCTCAGGAAAATAGTTGTTCGCAGAGATGTAAAGTTCGAGGAAGAGAGGGCTCTTCAAAAATATAGCAACTTGATGAATGAGGGAGAGAAATCAACCATAGTTGATGCAACACAATTTCCTCAAACTTCAGTCACGCAAGCTGGAGAGTAGAGTGAGCAGGCTGAGCAGGGTGATCAAAAGGAGGAATCAATAATTTCTCAACCTCAGATTCCTATTACAAAAAAGAGGAGAAACAGGGCAGCTGAGCAGACACTAAGAGAGGCTCAAGAATATGTAGGTGATCCTCAAGATTTAGTTAGACAGAGAAGGGATCCCAAATGTTATTCAGAGTATGTGGCACTTATGAGTGAATTAATTGAAGTAGAACCTTCCAGCTTTCAGGAGGCATCCAAGCACCAAGTGTGGAGAGATGCCATGGTTGAAGAGTATTCTTCCATCATGAAGAATAGTGTGTGGGAGGTAGTACCAAGACCAAAAGATAAGTCTGTGGTGGGCTCAAGATGGTTGTATAAGATTAAGCATGTTGCAGATGGTAGTGTGGAGAAGTTCAAAGCTCGGTTTGTGGCTAAGGCTTTTTCTTCGAAGGAAGGAGTCGACTATGATGAGAATTTTGCTCCAGTAGCCAGCTACTCATCCATAAGAGATCTATCATTTCTGTAGTAGCACAAATGGGTTGGAGGATTCACCAGATGGATGTAAAGACAAACTTCCTCAACAGGGTGATTCAGGAAGAGATTTACATAGAGAAACCAGAAGGATTTGAAGCACATGAGAGGGATTCTCATCTATGCAAGTTAAAAAGAGCACTGTATGGACTCAAGTAGGCTCCCAGGGTGTGGTATTCACGTATTGACAGTTACTTGCTGAGTGTGGGCTTCATCAAGAGTGAGGCAGATCCAAACCTATACTATGTTCAGGTGAAGGGAAAACTTCTCATATTGTTGTTGTATTTTGATGACCTATTTCTCATAGGGTCAGAGGAGCTCATAGAACACTACAAGTGGGATCTTGCAGGAGAGTTTGACATGAAAGACTTGGGGTTGATGCACTACTTTCTGGGATTGGAGTTGTAGCAGAAAGAGGGAGAGATCTTCCTTGGAAAATGGAAGTACTTAATTGATATCTTGAAGCGATTCATAATGGAGAATTGTAAGCCTATGTCAATGCCACTTGTGACCAATTGGAAGAAGATTGATGCTTCTAGGCAGTGGATCTGACTTTATACAAAAAATTGATAGGCTCTCTTATGTATCTAGTCAACACCAGGCCAGACATTTGTTTTGCAATGAACTCACTCAGTCAGTTTATGGTGGAACCTAAACATGTGCACTGGATAGCTGTGAAGCATGTTTTGAGATATCTCTGAGGCACAATTGATTATGGGTTGAAGTATGTTCAGCAAGATGGAGTGAAGCTCGAGGGGTTTACTGATGCAGATTGGGATGGTAGTACAACTAATCGAAAGAAAACTTCAGGGTGTAGTTTTAGTTTGGGATCAGGAGTAGTCTCTTGGTACAACAGGAAACAGAAGTTAGTTGCCCTGAGTTCTGCAAAGGCCGAGTATATGGTAGCCAGTATGGCTACATGTGAGGCTATCTGGCTTTGGAAACTTCTAGCTGGGCTCCTTGTTTAGGAGCTAGATCCTACAGTCATTTACTGTGATAATCAGAGTTGTATCAAACTCTCTAAGAGTCCAGTGTTTCATGACAAGTCAAAGCACATTGAGATCAAGTACCACTTCATCAGAGATTGTGTTGAGAAGGGGATAGTAAAGCTCAATTACATTCCTACGAATGAACAAATAGCAGATATCCTGACGAAGGCCTTGATGAAGAGCAAGTTTGAATTCTTCAGGGACAAGTTGGGTGTGGTGTAGAACACCTTCCTCGCTAAGAGGGAGTGTTGATTTTTGTAGCTTGAAAGGTGGGATGTGGATTTGTTTTAAAGCAACTTGAGTTGGATAAGCTTTAAATCACTTTAAAGCAACTCGAGTTAGATATGATTTAAAACAATTTGAGTTGGATTTTTAGCAACAACAAGATTTTTATTCTTTAATAGAATGTTTTCGAGTTTGTGAGGATAAGATAAATCCAAGAGTGATTTTATGTGTAATTAAATCCAAAGAAAGCAAGGAAAGATTCTTTCCTTGCATGCTAAGTAAAAAAACTAGGCTCTATAAATGTAAGATTGTTGTAGCAAACTCATATTGTCTTTTTGAAAGAAAAGTTTGTTGTTAGGCTGAATAGAAGATCCAACATTTGCAGGTCTTTCCCCACATTGGGGTTTCCTGGGTAAATTTGTGTTATTGTCTTTTTGTGATTGGCTTATTGTTATTTTTGCTTTTGCTATTATTAGTTGTTAATTAACCCAGTTGTGTTAATTGTTATAAATCATATTTCTTTCTATGAATTTATTAAGCAATTAATCTGTTGTTGGGTTATATAAATTAACAACTCTGTGATCCACCATCCATCATCAGGAATGTGATCTGAAATGTTGATGCTAAAAACTTTCTACACAATCGAATTCAAAAGAAATACTAATTTAAATTAATTGTATATGCAAAGCTTTGGCAACAATCTATGTTATAGTACAAGAGGACATACATGAACTTGAAACTCCCATGAAATAGTACACGTCTCATTAATGAAGCTCCTCTAGTGAACTTCCGCTAGTAATTTGGATACCACAGTGGTTTTTAGATTTCATAGTAGAGAATTAATATTTCATTTATTTTTCAACTTATTTACAGTGTTTACTATTTTATCAAATCACTCTCTCTAATTCATAATGAGAATGCATAGGACATTTGACATATTCCAAATAATCTGGGCAGTGCTCAAAATTTGCCATTTATGAATAGTAAAAGCTCCATTTTATCAATATATTGGACTAATGTTCTTTTTAATTATTGATGGTATGCGATAATTTTTCCGAAGGTAATCTTCTTTAATAAATCATCTGAATTACCATTTTCTCTACATATGAAACTGGAAAATATAGTTGTAGTATATGAGAAAATTTTCTTTTCTTCCTATGGTGGTCTATGACAGTTTCAACTATATATCCTCAGTTTTCTTCCATCCTTGTGTATGTCGGCTCATGTTCATTTGGTGAGAAGTCCACCTCCAGATCCCCATCATTTGGAGCAAAATTTTCAAATTATATTTGGAACTAAAGCAATAGTGTAGAGGACATTCCCCTAATAATCTAATTTAGCTTCTAAAGATGTGCAACTTCAAGTGAAACTTTATGAGCTTGTATTTGAATCTACATAAACACACTAGAGAAAATATGGGTTTCGTATATACAAGGAATAATGAGCATCAACATAACAATAAAGAAAGGGTGTATCTTTCCGTATGTTGAAGGGAATTTCCACTTTGAAAGCATGCCAAATCTAGGTGCATTTACATGAGAGATAAGGCCAATCTCCAAGTAAAAGCTTATACAAGTGAAATAAAAGGTTGGTTTGAATGGCTTGAAAAAAATTTCAATCTAATTTCAAGCCTCTTGAGCTTTGAGACAAAACAAGAAGAGATGTTTGATTGACTCCATATGGCCATATAATGGACATTGAAAATTCACAATACCCATATGAGTTAAATAGTCATCCAATGGGAGGCCCTGATACAAAATACACCAAACGAAGTGGGCTAATTTGGGTTCCAAAACTATTGACCAAATACATTGAAATTTTTGGTGAAAAGTCTCAATAGAAGACTAGAGTTGTAAATAAATTAGTTGATCCACCATAAAAAGACAGGGGTTCAACTGCATATCTAGGTACCATTTCGAATATTTCTACCAAGATTTGAGATACCTACCCTCAATTTTATGAATATTTTGTTGAGGTATACCATTATTAACAAGTCAAAAGGTTTCTTGGTGTTGGGTAGCCATTCAAAACTTTAATTTGAATCCAAGCCAAGAAAGGAAGTTCTTGGTGGCTCTGTGAAGAAAATCAAGCAACACATGAATTTATCACTTAAATAACTTCAAGGCATGCAGCCAAGGCACTTTTGCTAGAGGTCAATCTTGAGAAGAGAGAATTGAAGACCATAATATAGATTGTTGGTTGATAGAGAAACTTGTGTATAATTCATTGTACACTCAATGAAGCCAATAGTTTGATAGATTCCCATGATTTTCAAATAATCTTGATGAAAAAATTTCTTTGAATCTTCATTTTTCCTCGCATGGTGAGAAGAGTACCAAATTCAAGGCCCTTTCAGTCTAAATAACTAGCTAGCACTCCAAAAATAATTAAATATTTGACAAAAAATTCTTAAAGATTTTTTTCCTTCTAAAGCTTTTATGATCCATTTGGCACATAGAGAAATGTGTTGTCTATAGATTGAGAGAAAGTTTAAACCTCTAGAGTCATGAGGCAAGTAATAGGAATTCCAAGCCACATGGTGAAAGCCATAATTTTCTTCACTATTAGCCCAAATATCACCAAGGAATTCTCAATGCAAAGATAAGAAGGTTTGGAAATCACCTAGCAAGAAGAGTAATAGATGTATGCATGGATACTAGAACCTTAGAACATAATTTTAACTTATTAGCCAAGGAAAGAGGTTTTGTAATCTAATTATTGAAAATTTTCTCATTTCTATCAATCATGACTTGTAATAGCGTAATGGGTGATGCCTAAAAAGATAAAGATATACAAAAAAAATGGAGCACTTCCCTGTGACTGATCCACTTTGAATGAATTGTTCAAGCCATTGATGACAAGGAAGAAAGGATTGTCAATAGTATTGAGTCTTTTTCCATAGAATGCTTTTACTAGAAGCATAGCAAAAGACATAGTTGTGGTTTAAATAAGAGATAAAAGATTTCATCCATATGTGAGGAAGTAGTTTAACTACTGTTGGTATGTGAACTACATACTCTCTAGTTTGCAAAAGGTATATGCTAGATCAACTAGTATGAATGAACCCTTAAGGTACGGGTTTTTGTTTCAGGATAACCATAATACCTTGTGGGAGCTTAACATATTTAGTGCAATCAGCTAGGATTATGACATAGAGTTGATGCCATGATGGATGGTAAGTTTATTAATCTAATGTTTTTGTATTGGATAAATTTTGCTTGGTCAATTGAGTTGGTTCTAATTGCTTAATGAAAAAATTTAGTAGTAACCAAGGAAGTTATTATATATTCACATATTCCTTCCATTATCTATGCATATATTTTTGATAGAAAGAGATGATTGCTTCACAATAAAGGCCTTGACAGTCTTAGAAGTGGTAAGAAATTCATTAGTCAAAGAAACCCAAAATACCAAAATAATAAACTACAGGTGGTTATACATATGATACACCAAAAATATGTCCACCAAACTAGAAAAGTAAACTAGACTAGTAAAATACACATTTAGACTTACGTGAATACACTAACACCATTATCCTTTGTAAATATTTATGAACATTAATTATAATTTCAATTTCAATTCTTGCATGTTCCCAATTAATCTACGCATCAAATCAGTTTCACAATAATCATGATTAACTATGTAGCACGTATAATCAAACAAACATGAACATCATTTTTTCATGAGTGTGTACACATGTTATGTGCTAATTCCAATTGCATGTACTGGACTAAACAATTAGTAATAAGTGTCAAATAATGCAATGAAATAAACTTAGACAAATTTATATTTTTTCCTTAAAAAAAATAAGTTTTATTTGATTTTGAAATATTTGCATTTAAAACATAAAGCAATGCAAATGAAAAAAGAAAGTGACAAATAATACTGTAAATAAAAATAGAATGTTTCCATCCAATCAGCAAATCAATATTTATCTGACCTTTACTTGATAAGTGAGATTTTGGAGGCTTTCATCATCAAATTACAACTGATTTACCATTAAATCACAGCTGAAACTTGTTTTCCCCGACTCAACAGTGGTTTGTAGACATGAGATTTGTTTCAGGCTCAAATCTCACACAACTAATTAATTAATTAAAAATGAGAATAAAATATATTTTTTTTTTCAATTAATTAATAAATATAATCAAATGTTCTAAATAGATTATGCTGAGATTTCTGGATAAAACAATGTATGATTTTTTAAAATCACGATTCAGATCCTCTTTCTGCTTTATCCTGAAGATGGATCATGGAGTTTGATCCCAAACGTCGTTTTTAAAAAATCATACACAATTTTATTCAGAAATCTCAGCATAATTATCATGAACTGTGAAAACTAAATACTATTACATTACGAATTCTTAAGTTCCTCCTTTCTGACATCCGCTCGCAACTAATTTTTAGAATTGACAGAATTTGACATTTTTCACACACTTCCAGCCCTCAAAATGAGAATGCAAAAGAAAACAAAGACTACTTCCGTATATGTCTTTGTTTGTTATGAAGAAGTACGAAAATATTTCCTTTCAAGTACTTTCTAGCGCTCTCCCAGGTGGCTCAAACGAATCTTATACGGAAACTGTTAAATTTAGCGTAAACTGTTGTGAGTCAACTCGCGGCAACCGGCTATTTTCTTAATTATGCTTTACATCTGTTTTGATGTATAAGGTTGAATTCTGATAGTAATATTACAATTCGATACATGATGAAAAAATATTTTCTAGATGTTTAAGATCTTTTTGATCGACAATAATAATCAAACCAAATTTTATATTTTAAAATAAAATAATACTTTAATAACCTTACATGTGAATGAAATGACGTATAAAATTGATAAGCAGTCTTTTTTGAAAGCAGAAGTACCAATTCATATCTTAAACGTTTAACCCGTTTGGCAAACTGTTTGACAACAGTTGTATTCAAGATGGATGTAATTTACCAGGAAGGAACTGGAAAAGAAATAGTTATTATTAGATAGCAAATTCTTCTGCTTTCTTTCTATGGTGGTCTATGACAGAGTTCCAACTCAGAGACCCACTAAAACTCCTTGTTTTTCCTCCATGCTTAGCCATAAAGACTCATTACGTGAGGCGTCCATCTCCAAATCCCTGTCATTTGGAGCGAAAATTTCAAATTGGATTTCTCAAAGTCTTCCCAAATTATTTCTATAAATTGACAAAGACAATGCTTAAGCAACAAACAGATATCATCTTTTGCTGCAAATCATTTTCTGAGAATGGTTGTTCTCCACTTGTCGGGCCTGTGAATGACTCAAAAAATAACATTGTGGTTGACTGACTTTTCTTAGGGTATAGGTGGTAAAAAAGCATATCTACAAAGTTAAATAAGACAGACTCCTAAATAAAGATGAATTAAAACAAAGGGAAAAATCCACATAACATTAGACAGCTAATACATTGCCAACAGAAGGTGGATCTTAATCATTAGGTTTCCCCCATACATATCTCCAAGGGCAGTATCATCCATCGACTCCCAATCAGTGAGAGTACCATTTTCTTTATCAAGATTCTTCTCAACAAGTGGCTAAGAATGGACTAGATAAATCACGAGCTATAAAAAATGTTAATATAATGATTACAAATAAACTTTTAAACCTAAAAAAATTATTAGGAGCCATAAAAATAATAAATTAACAACTCTATGCTAATATTAAATAAATTGATATTTAGAATTTTTAAATAAATAAAAATGTAATTTGATTGAATAGATACTACTTTCCGATGCAAAATAATGATTTGTTGTAATGTAGAACAAAAAGGAATAATGAAAAGTTATAAAAATGGACATTGAAAAATGTGTAAAATTATTATGTAGGACCACAATTCAAGGATGATTTTTTAGTCTATGGCATGAATTTTCTTATTCAACATAATGCAAACACATCATAACATGCTTGTGTTATATGACATAAGCACATTATAATTGACTTGCATTATATATTACAAATTTTCATTGTATTCTAAACTTTTCACTTTCACATATTAGGCTTGACTATCCAAGCTTGAGAGTTGAATATGTAATGTCCCATTTTTCATTAACTTATGTTTGTGCACCAAAGGACCATTTCTTATTTCTAGGGTCTCCCTTGCTCAAATTTTGAATGTGTTCTCCCTCAGCATCCCTCATGTGTACCCATCAAATTTGAAAGTTTATAAGTGTGTAACTATGCTCAATTTCCTAAGTGTGTGTAAGTTGTCAAAGTTTCAAAAATTTCCATCCCATCATCCCTTCTACCCAAAATCCACCATTTTTCTTATTCATGTCAAAGCATGATGCTTTCCCATTTCTACATACCTTTCTTCCCAACTTTGTCTTTCTTCTTATTCCCATCCAAATATTAGACTTTCCCATCCTAGCATGTCATTCCACCTAACTTTATCAATTCCTTTATTCCTATTGATATCAAAATTTCCCATTTGAGTATGGCTTTCCTTCTAAGTCCATTTTTGTTCCTTTGTCCCTATCAAAATTTTGGATTTTTCCTTCTTAGCATCCCTTCCTTTGACCCTCACTCTTTTCCTTACCTTTGTCAAAGTTTTGCACCATTTTTAACCAACATGCCTTTAACCTAAACCCTGACTCCCCAATTCTTACACTGAGCTACCTTTTGAGACTAGAGCATCTCCCTTTCCCTTACCTAAGTATCATTTGTATGGCATCCCAAAACACCAATATTTTACATGTTACACTATGTGAGTTCATATGGATTACAAGTTCATATATCTTCTTATTTGGGAATATAGTGTGCTATACTTGTGATTTTGTGAACTCTAACCTCCCACATGCGACATAATAATTTTGGTATCCCTAATCCTATGATTCTGATACTCCCACCTACCTCCTTGCATGAACCTAAGATGCCATTAATGACCAAATTTGATACTATAACTACTCTAAAAGGATTTCTCCCAACTAGAAACATTGTTCAAATTTAAGGGGACAAATTCACATGTACTTATGGGATTTAAGGATGAGGATGACCATGACTCATTAATGCAGAAGTTACATCTTAGATCCCTTCTTCCTCACACACAATCATAGTCTCTCTTTTAGGTGGGATTCACCCTCACCTATTGACTTTAGTGATTAAATAAAGGGAAATGTTAATTCTAGGGATTGTTCTTTTTACACATAAAATATCTTAAGGAGATTCATTTTGAGCACTTGTGTTCAGACAACCAAATTTGAGGATAGAAACCCTTAGATTTATTAAATGTCAGAGGATGAAAACCGTTTGGTTTCAATGATTAAATGATGAAACCCCTTTGGCTCTATAGGATTATCCCATTCATAGGCCATGAATGAGATTTCATGGTCATGGATTTTCACTTCTTCAAGTTTGTATTATTTACAATTGTTGTGAATTAAAGTAAGTTAGTTTTGAGTTGTTATTGTTATTGTTGTAGTTGTTTTTTGATGAACTATTACAACATGTTTTGATAAATTTCTAGATTTCATTAATAATAAGAAAGTTTTTGAATTTTATTTTCTTTGTGGGCATCATTTGTAATCTAGGTTGTAAATATGATGGATGAGTTATGAATAATTCATCTATGTAAGATCTAGTAAAAATACATAAATATTAAATTTATTTGCATAAAATGTTCATTAGGGACATTATAGTGGTATAAGAGCTAGTTTTCCTACCAACCTATGAATCATGGGAGAGTTCTTTAAATATCTAATGTATGGTGGAATGATGTCTTCAAAATCTAGTGATAATGAAAACAAAGGATCATCTAGAGAAAGAGAAGTTTTAAAAGAAAGGAAATTTTATGTGGTGCTTTAAATTATGTAATAAATGTTTTAATTTAATAAATAGTAATATGAGCATCCCAAGAACCACAATGGGGATTCATTTTCTTTGTGATTTAATAAAATTAATAATTACTCAAAGAACAAAATTTAGGTCCACTCATACATCTCTCCAACCCTCCTTCCTACAACTAGAAGATGAGATTAGGAAACTTCTATTGAAGATGCAAAAGGAAATATATTTCCCAAATTTTATGCATATGAAGAGATCCAAAGGTATCACTAAATAGAAGAGCCAAGTTGAAATACTACACAAACAATAGGAAGAAGAGTTTGACATAAATTTCAAAGATTATTAGAAACATTCAAATGGTTTCAAAGTTGCACTTCTTTTTGAAAGGCTCTTATAGGTGTCAAGAAAGGGAAGTTTGTGTAAATATCTAAGAAAGTATATAAAGGAAGAAAAAAATTAGAACTCAAAGGATTTGATGATGAGGAGATCATTAAGCATGGGAAAGAGAAAATATTCTTACAAGATGAAGGGCATTCAAAACTAAAACCACAATCAACATCAAAATGTGAATTATTCTCAAAGTCACCATATTTGAGTAACTCAAAGGAAGACTCACACAATAAATTTCTAAATTTTAATGTTAGAGAGAGATTAATCTTGATGAATATAAGGAAAAATGAATATCATATGTTGAAATCTTAAATGAAAGGGATGTTCCAATTTGAGAAACACCCAATTTTAATCTCGAGATTAGGTTATTTCATATGACATGGATTTTTAGAATGAATTTGTTAATGAACATGTAATTAAGAAGAATGACCTAGTTGGAGTCACTAGTTTTAAAAATCTAGGTCACATGTAAAGAGTATTGTTGTTTAAAATCTTTTACAAACTTATAAATAAACAAAAGGTTGTACAAAAATTAATTTTCCTTATGATTATAGCTCAAGAAATAAGGATAATTATGATATTTATATTTATTGCACCAATTTAATATCCTATCATTTTAAATAATTTTTGTTTTGAAAAGTATTCCAATAGTGATGGAAAGATAAAAGGTAAAAAAATGGAAAGGGACTTCCTTGTTTCAATTTTAAGATTTCTTAGGCATGATGTTGTGGAATTTGGGTCCTATAAACAAAGAAATTCAAATAGAAGATACTATGAGCCACACATATATTGAAATATTTATTATGGATATAATTTTATAGCTCCTAATAAATTCATTATTTCCTATTCCCACAAAATTGATCAACCTAGTATTACCATACATGAGCATAAGCTATGTGATGCATCCTATTGTATGAGAATTAACATTGTTATGTGTGTCCAAAGGCTAAATTTCATGGGTGACTTTTTATATAATGAATAATTTAGATCCAAAGGAAATATTACGTTCTCAAAGATATCTCTAATGGAATTATACTATCATAAATTGTCGACACTGACAATTTCACAATATCTACATAAAGGAGGGGTAAAAATTTATTAAATAAAAAATAAGTACAAAGCAAGGTCATTATACAACCTTATCTAGCTCCACCAAGTGGTCCAACTATTGAGCTTGATCCATCAAAGTCCAATCATGAATATGATCAAAACCCCATTTAGCCAAACAATCGGCAACACCATTCCATTCTTGAGGAATATGAATGAAAGTAACATAGTCCAATGAAGTGCAAAAGTTGAGAATATGTTCAACAATCAAAGCCAAATGCTAGCTAACATCATCTAAATGTTTCCTATTCAACAAGTTTACCACTACCTGGGAATCAAACTCACATATGATCCTTCGCCATCCCAATTGACTTCCATGCTCCAAATCCCATTAAATGGCCTAAGCCTCCATTAAATTATTAGTATAAAGACCCTTATAAACAAAGAAGATAAACTGAACATCTCCATAGTTATCCCGACCAACACCACCAATTCTAGCATGACCAAGGTTTCCTCGAGAAGGGCCATCTGTGTTGATTTTTAAGACTCCCTAAGGTGGAGGAGACCATAGACCCTCCCTATTTACCTTCACAGTAGGATGTCTACATCTATTGTGCATGAGTTGTCATTGCTTAGGAGGAAGATGAAGATGATTACAACAACCAACATACAAGGATCCACTAATTCTGATAGATAACACTTAGCCGCAATAGTTTCTCCCAAAGAATGTAGAATTTTTGACCACAAGAAAGGGGTCACCAACATCATATCCTAAAAAATCCAATGATTCATCTCTAAACCATAGATTTTTGGTTCCTATGGACTTCTCTAACTCTTCTAGGGTTTTTCACCTAAAAGGAGAGAGGTAGGGCCAAAAATGCTAAGGGGTTCATTCAAATTATGTTATGTATAATGTTATTAAGATTAAATGAGATGACATAAGTGCAACTAAGTTGTGCAATTGATCAAATATGGATGTAAAGCCTAAGAGACAAGTGATGTTTGAAAATACATTGTGTAATGCAAAATAACCTAAGAATGGATAGTAAACTGTAATAGTAATGAATCAGACTGAAAGTGTGCACTTGGAACCTTGATGAAGATTGGAAAGCACATTTGAAATTTTACTGATGCTATTTTTCAAGCTTGGTGGGACTCATTCGCCATTTTGGGTGAATTAGTCCTAATTCTGCCAAACTGAGTCAGAACCCATTTCTGACAAAAGGGTACTCAAAAATGTAGAAAACTCAAAATTGACCCTAGAGTGGGACTCATTCACAACCCATGGCGAATGAGTCCACTTTTTAATTTCTATATTTTCAAAGGTGGATTTTGAAGCTTCTAATCTACAATTTGGCTTCTTACAAGTGTTTGCTTCCAAAACTCTAATTTACTAGTCTGAAAATGAGATTTTGTTGATATTTTGACTTGTTAAATGAAGAGAAGACTTGAGAAACTTTGTAACTTGATCTTCAATGATTTCCAAGCTTCTAAGAGTCTTAAATATGCAAACACACAAGACAAGAGAGAGAAATGTTGGATGTTAGGGCATGGGGGTTTGCCTTAGTCAAACCTCCTTTAGGTAATTAAACCAAAATGATGAAATAAAGTAATGAAACATGTAACAATGAATTTGATTACCTTGTCATCATGATTTGATCTTGGATTTCTACAATAATGGAGGAAGATTTAGCCCTTGAATGTCCTTAGAATCTTTCTTAATGACTTGCAATGACAAAATCCTAAGTTGCTTGACTTGAGATGGAAGATTGGTGGATGAATGATAAAGAATGGATATGGATGTAAAAATGAGTTAAGAGAGTTTCTTTTATAGGAAATTCACCTATTCTACCCATTAATTCCTCATCACATGCTGACATTAAGCAAAATTAAACTCAAATTTCACTTTTTTCCTGCTCAAAGGTCAAAACTGAGCCAAATGCGATTGATTCGCCACACATGGTGAATGGGTCCCACTTGGATGGAACTGATTCACCATGCATGGTGAATGGGTCCCACAAGGGCCATTTTGACAGCTAAGATGCCAAGAGATAAGGAAATAAGGTCTAAAATGCAACTTTGTTGGGTATTTGATCAATTTAAGCCTCGGGATGCACAATATGAGTTAATATGGGACTATTAGTGATGATGTGAATGTTAAATAGGGCAAGTGGGACACATAATTCAATGTGAAATTCTAATTAAATTCATTTTACAACACTAAAATGAGGTCCACATAGCCTAGGAAGGCACAAGAACCAATGTGAATGTGCAAGACACATTACAACACTAGTTTGTCATTAAGTTTAATTCAAAAAACTTCTAGATTGATGTAATAATGTTATTAAACACATTTTATAATGTTGAATTAGGGAGAAATGGGTTCATTAAGTCTAGAAAAGCATGAAATTATCTTACAATACTTTACAACACCTTTACAAGATGTCGTTAAAAGCATGTTATTTGATTTGCAAGGGTCCAAGACCTAGTGTGGACACATAAAATGCCTCACAAGACCTGAATCAAGGCCTCATTAAGTCCATTTTATCATGAATTAATCCCATGTCAAGCAAAGGGTCCTTTTTTCTATGGTGCATTTAGCCCCCACTTTAGTGAGAGGATGAACTTACTTTAAACTCACACTAAAGTAGACATTCAAGAGAGATCCTCATGTACAGATGCAAATGACAAAGAATGAAAAAGATCAAAGGAGGTTGTGCAAGCCCTTAGGATCCAAGATCCTAAGTCAGCCATCAAGATACAAAATCATGCAACAGCAAGAGCTAAAGGAAAGAAAGACGAGGTGAAAAAGATGTACTCACTTTGGGGCCTCAAAACTTTAGGTCATCTGCAGGGTGAGAAGTCCACAACATACTCACTCTGGGGCCATAGAACTTTTGATTGTCCACAGGGTGATAAATCCAAAAAGATGAGAAACATACGCTAGTTGGTATGCACTTACAAACACATAGGTGGCTATGGGGAAAGTCGTGCCGCTAGATGGGCTTCCCGCTCAACCATATCAAAGTTATACCTCCTAATAACTTTAATAAGGCGCCACAAATAAGATTTTTTTTTAGCTCTATGAAGTAAGCAAAACTTCGTATGCTTGACACTCATAGACATTCTTAATGAAAAATAGTGTAAGGATTGTTCAAAGGGATTTCACTTTGTTCATGCAATGTCTCATCTTAGGGAACATCATGCTCAATGTCACCAAGAGAGGATTAGTGCAAGCAATCTCATCTTGTTTCCAAGAGAGGACAAGTGCAATGTCTCACCCTAGGCAACATTGTACCTAATGCTTCCAAGAGAGGAAATCGCAAGAAAAAGAAAGTTGCACAATGAAATGTGAGTGGTGATGTATGCCCCCACTTTAAAGTAGTTGTGAGCACCAGTACAGTGAGTTTATGTGTGTGAAATGTGGAAAGTAAATAAATCAACACAAACCTTAATGAAATGAATTATATTAAAGATTTGAACCAAGTAAACTACTTTATTTTGCAATTAAAAAAATATTTTAAGAACATCTCATTGTCCTCTATTCCCAAGGATTTATTAAACCCATTTGGCCCTCATATTTATATGTGAACAATGGTTGTTAAAATGATGACTTACAAAATGAGATAATATTCAACAATTAAGTTCCTACATGAAACTATACGATGGAAAGGATAATGGATACTATGATGAATGGATGATGGTGTTAGATTATACAATGTAAATGCTATGATATGAAACTAGGATGATTCTACATATGCTCAAATGCTAACTATGAATATGCTAATCTAAATTGCAGCTATGATGCAAAGTGGGATATAAAATACAACTATGAAGCAAAGTATTATTCTAAGATGTAACTATGATGCAAAACATGATATGAAATGTAACTATAAGACTCCAAAATTCTTCAATGCTCAAATGATATTCCTGCATAATAACTCTATTCAAAAGTGGATGCAAAATACAATGCCAAAGGGTTATATTTATAGCATTTTCTAAGCATCTTGTGAGGTGGAAATGATCAATGGTCCAGATTCAAACAAGAAGGATGAATAGTGAAGATGAAGAGAATCAAGAAGTTGTCCCCTTGAACAAAAACAACATGCCAAATGGATGGAGGAATCTCTTGACCAATAGGCAACATGCCAAATGGATGGAAGAATCAAGTGTGGGAAGAAAAGACCATGTGTTTGAAAATTGGTTGAAGACATGTGTGAGGAATACGACATGCATTTGAAATTGGTTGAAGATAATTCTAATTTAAAAATTAGAATTATTTAATTTCATGTGACCTTGGTGAGGTGGCAAAAAAGTTGTAGACATGTGCTTGAATTCCTAATGAGATTAGTGAAACTTAATTAATTAAAGCAAGCTTATGGAAAAAAAATTATTTAATTAAATTAAAAGAATATGATTTTAGATTTGAAGAAATAGAAAGGGTAAACAATATAAATAAATTGAGAATTTATTTATACATAGTTGAATATTAATTAAATAACTAGTATTTAATTAATTAGATGCCATGACCAATTTTAGGTGTATACATATTGCCCCTTTGAAGTCTGTGTTTACATGTTGCTTCAAAGAAAAATTTGATATTGATGCTGAGAATTTAAAAAAAAAAAAATTGATACCGATGCCGAGAAAAAAAAATTTGATGCCCCAAACGTTGATTTTCAGATATTGATGGATATATACCCCCTCGGGAGATAAATCGGTGAATTTTGGAATTTTTAGGAATTTTTAGGATTTTTTAAAAACTTTGATGATTTTTCGATGAGTTGATGATGATCTCAAAATTTTATGTTTTAGAAATGATTTATCTCTTGAAAAATGATGTAGAAGTCAGCAGGTGATTATCTAATTAATTAAGGCCCCTTTGAAAAAATGAAAATAAACCAACCCCATAAAATGCCACTTAATTAACCTATAAAAGGTTATAAAGCTGAGTGAAAAGTTCATTTGAGAATTTTGAAATTTGAAAACTTGAGAGTGAGAGTGATTGAGCCACTTGGGGCAAAATGGTGATCCCTTAACACATGCACTCATTTGAGCGAGTCAAGCGGCACAACTGCCCAACAGTGTATGGACCTCCAGTGAGTACCCCAAAAACCACCTAATTTTTCCCTACCTTTTGTGTTTGAAATTGATTTTAAAATGTTTTAGTGCATTAGGATGTTGAAATAGCAAATACATAGACTTTTATAGCACATAGGTTAGATTAGCGCTTAGGGTGTCCGAAGTAGTGCATAGGATAGATGATTTAGCACATAAGACAAAGTAGCGCATAGATGTCCTGAAGTGGTGCATTCATGAATTGTTTTAGCGCATAGAGTAGTCTAGCACATAGGGCAATTAGATTAGCACATCGAGACTCTATTCCAATGCATTAGTGAAATGTTTCAGTGCATAGAGTAATCTAGCACATTGAAGGTCTATTTTAGTGCATTGATGAATTTCTCTAGCACCTTGGGCTTTTTAGCACATAGAAAGAATATTCTAGCGCATTGGTGAAGTTTGATGATTTTTTTGATTGAATTCCTTGATCTCGATGATGTTTGATAGTGCCGGTCTGTGATTTGATGATGATTGATGATTTTGATATGTTAGATTTCCATTAATCTCATGATAGGTGAGATTTAATGATAGGATGATGATAATTGACCTCATGATAGACAAGGATCAATTATACATTGATTGATTTGATAAACCTCATGATAGGCAAGGTTGATTTGATTGATTTGATAAACCTCATGATAGGTGAGGATGAATTGATTGATTTGATACACCTCATGATAGGTGAGGTTGAGTTGATTGATTTGTTACACCTCATCATAGGCGAGGTTGATTTGATTGATTTGATGCTCATGAGATTTGATCAAAGTCTTGCCAGAGTTGATTACATTGATAGCTTGATTGATTTGGATTAATTGATTGATACATGTCAGTTCATGTTGGTTGATTGATGGACTGACTTGTGATTTTGTGTTGATAGGATCCTTTGATTAGTTTACAAATCAGAGAGCAGTTCTTGAGTACTTGGGATCTAATTCGCCATTTGACATAGCTTGAGACAACCATTATTATATGATGTGGGTTGTCATCTCTCAAGATCAGGATCAATAGGGGGTTATTGACAGCCTTAGCTGAGAGATGGTACAATGAGCATAACAATTTCCATTTTCCTATTGGTGAGATCACGGTGACTCCTAAGGATGTATACCAGATTCTACAGATTCCTATGGTGGGAGAGTTGGTCATATATGATGCACACGAGCATGGCAAGACCGATGCACTACAATGATTTTTCCAGGATGATACGATTAGTGGTTACAAGATTCCATGGAGGGACATGGTTGATGTGTACACCACATTGCCTTTTGTATTAGCTGGTTTCATTGGAGGGTTCCTTTGTCCTGACCGTAGATCAAAGGGAATCTCGGTTGGATGGGGCGGGATCTTAGAGAGTATGATTGTGCATGGGATGAGAAATGCATGGGGTTGTTGTATGTTATCCCACCTTTATCATGATCTGTACTAGGTGGTCTACTTTTGAGGGGCTAGTTTATCCGCGGGAGTCACATTGCTCCAAGTATGGGCTTGGGAGCATATTGTAGTCAGTCGGCTTGTGGGAGATAGACAAAGGCTAGCCATGAGGCCATAAGTTCACATCTATGCAGGTCAACTTACTCAGCCTAGGCTGGGCAAGTTGGAGTACTGGAGGAGGGCGCTGGATGATTTGGAGGCTATTGTGTGGAGACCCTACGTTGATTGTGAGTAGTGGCCCGAGGATGACACAAAGATGCCATATTTTTTTTAGTCAATATATTTGATTGGTCGGACTCACTTCATCATCGAGAGGTTCATGTTATTGAGATTTTTGAGACAGTATGGCCACCATTATGTGTGGCAATGGCAGGATGTGGTAGAGTGGGGGTTGTGCTTGTCTTATGATGTAGCTATTGAGCACTATCAAGCGTTACCATCCATCATTTGGGAGGTACATCTAGAGATCACCGATGCGCCTATATTAGCAGTCGATTATTCCATGTACATGCTTATGCATCTGTTCCCGTGGATCACGATTCCAAATGAGCTTGCACGATTGTTAGCGGAGGGGGAGGTAGGAGGTCATGGGAAAACACGACAAAGAGAGGAGGAAGAGGAGGAATAGAGTGAGGAGGAGGAGGAAGGGGAGGAGGAGGGCAGTGAGGAGGGGGATAGCAGCAATGATGGTGATGATGAGGAGAGTGATGGGGGTGGTGGAGGTCCAGGGATAGATGTTGGTGAGATGAGAGTGCCTTGCAAGAGGCGACATGTGGAGGTTCAGCTACCCTCACCACAATAGCAGACATAGATTGTTGCACTCCAGGTACAAGTCAAGACCTTATAGGGTTATCTAGAGTAGGTATAGGCTCTCCTTACGTAGATACAGGGGCAGGTACAGACTCTGACGGCTGAGAGGGATGCTGCAAGGTAGTAGGTCCAACAAGTATAGGGACAACTTGCACATGGACAGGTGTAGAGATAGGTGCATGGATAGGTGCAGGGGTAGATTGTGACATTGATTGCTAAGAGGGATGGCTTGAGATGGTGGGTGGAGTAGGCCAATTTTATCACTAAGAGTCTACAATAGGATATGATAGTTACCAATACCTCAAATTATTGTAGAGAGGTTTTTTGTTCTACACAAGAGGCTGAGTTCTACAAGAGTTGTTATCATGATGCAGTTCCTCTAGAGTGGTAGGAGAGATTTCCCTAGTCTTGGTCAAGGAGTTCCTAGTCTCAGACTATTACCGTGGGTGTTATGCAGCCATTTCTTGGAGATTGGAGAGATCATGGTGTGGGACCATCAAGTGGAGGGGGAGGTACTGGTCCTAGGATGCCAAAACCATCTGGGGGGAGCATGACATAGCTCCATTTTATTGTTTTTTGATGTATTTCTAGACATGTATACACTCTTTATTCAGTTGAGAAATTGATGATATTCTTCTTGTTGTCAGACTTTATGATACACTGCCATTTTTTATATTGATGTATCTCTTCATGCCTTTGATATCCTTGTACACTTTGACATTATGATTTTGAGGTTATATGATATACGACAATGATTATGATCTATGTGTTTATATGATGTTATATGATGAAGGATGGCTTTGATGCATTTACTTTCCATGTTATGATGATGACATGTTAGGAATACATTTAATTTCTATGTTATGATGATGATGATGATGATATGATATGGATGCATTTAATTTCTATGTTTATGATGATGATCCTGATGAGATGATATGCTATGGATGCATTTAATTTCTATGTTTATGATGGTGATCCTAATGAGATGATATGCTATGGATGCAAATGATGATGCAATTGATGTGTTATGATTCTATGATGTTTTATGAATGATGGCTATATGATGCACGTGATGGATCCTATTACACTAATGTGATAAAATGTATGTGATGTTTTGGTAATTTTCTCATGAAAATAAATGATGTAATGAATGGATGAGTGTTGTATGAAATGATCGTATGATGGTACCTAGTTCTATGTGTTTATGATGTTTATGTGATTATCATGGATGATCCTATATGCTTTACAGTTTTATGCTATGTGAGGATTATGCGATGTATGCAAGATTGATATGATAATGTGTGATCATGTGATATGCTTTATGGATTTATGAAAATGATATGTTATACTATGTGAGATGGATTTGATTATGCCAATGAGATGTGATGATATGCAATGTTCATATTAAGTATGTATGGATGTAATGATAATGGGATGCAATTATTACATGTATGTTGTACATGATGTTTTGTAATGATATAATCATGTGATGCAAATGATTATGTAATGCTTCAAAAATTATAGGGTCTTAGGCTTAAATGAGTGAATCTATCCAATTTCCAAGAGTCGTGGGAAGGTTTTCATCAGTTGATTCTTTGTTAAGTTAAGCTTCACAACACCTAACATATTTCCCAATTCTTTTGGAAATCTAAAGATTCTCACTCGTTTAAGCTTAGTGAACCACTTTCTTAATACAACTACATGAAATTATTTTGATTATGTAAATGAGATGTGATGCGTGTATTTTTGTGTTTTTTGATGCAAATATTATGATGTGATGCATGGATGGATGAATGATGTGGTAATGTTTTCTAATTTATGCAACTGATGTGCAACTAAATGAAAATGTTGTCTAATGTATGTAAATGATGATGCAACTAATGTGCAACTAAATGAGAATGATGTCTTTTTGGTTAATGTCAAGTGTACTCAATCCATTGATAATAGAGATAACATCCTTATGAAATTGTCGCTACTTTGGAAAATCTTATAGATACAAATGAAAACTAACATGGATGCAATCTACTTATGCAGATCTCATATTCAAAAAAAATTATTTGTAATAGCCAATTTGTCATGCTTTTTATCATCATTGGGCCTTAAAAATGTTGAAAGTGAGTACAAGCATCGATGGCATATTTAGACAATGATGACCTGAGTACTACTTACATGATTTTTGATAGTGCAATTTAACAAAAGCATCTAAGTATAATTAAACTAAGATGACCTGAGTATTGTTTGCATAAACATAAAAGAGTCAACCATTTTCCTATGAAAATTTGGAATGCCATTAGTGATACTTTGTAGAGCACGCCGTGCGACAATTTGCATAGTACAATAATGATCAACTCACAGACAACAGACAAAGAAAAATCATACTCCTTCCTGGCTCCTCCAGTGCAATACATCATTGAGATGCTCCAGAGATATGATAGAAAAAACCAAAGTACAACAATTGAACATTTGTGTCGTAGTAATAAACCCATGATTCAGAAGGAACATTATCCAAATTTGAAGGATTTTTTTTGGTTTGATTGATTTGGTTGTTTTGATTTTGGATGGTTGATGTGTTTTTTATGGTGTTTGATGTTCAAAATCATGTTTGTTGTGTTTTTCCTACTATTGTTTGTTTGTTGGTTCAAAGCTTAAATTTTATTTTCCCCTAGTGAGTTCAGGATTTTTCCCCCAGTCTAGGGTGAGACATGACCGCGATGCCAGGATATGTACATGAAGCTTTTCAATGATAGGAAGATGGATGGAAAAAGTGAATGGAAAAAGTGAATGGAAAAAGTGAATGGTTAGCATGCTCAAATAGATGGAAAAGCTAGTCTATCACAAATAACACATGTTGCCCTGAGGTTTTCACTACTTGTTTTTATTGCACTTTTTTAGATTTTTATGCTTTTTTAAATTTTTTACTATTTTTTTATTTTTTGGCTTTTTTGGCTTTTTTTTGGATTTTTGAATTTTTTTGAGTTTTTTTGTTGTTACCAAGACGCCTGTTTTCCAAGTTTTCATCAAGGCAACCATTTTTTCAGGACATTTTCTAATGTTTTTGTATTTTTTCAGGACTTTTTCTGGTGCACTGGATGATTCAGGTGTAGAATTTCTTGAGATGCAAGTTGTTGAGGGGTTCATCAAAAAAATCCCCTTCTAGTGTAGATAGTTGATATGCTCCTAATCTCAAGGATGAGACAATGACAAAGGGACCTAGCCAATTAGGTTCAAATTTCCCCTTCTTCTCTCGATCTTGTTGGTTACAGAGATTTTCTTTTAGGACCAAATCACCAACTTGAAATGTTCTAGGCTTGCCTCTATGATTGTAGCTTTTGGATATCCTCTGCTGATAGGCCTTCAAGTGATCAACTACTTGCTAATGATGCTCATCTTTAACAGTTCCAATTCTTGTAATTGGGATACTCTATAATCCTCATCTGATATGATCCCTTTCAATGACACATGAAGTGAAGGTAGCTGAACCTCAATAGGTATAATGGCTTTGGATCCATAGATTAGAGTGTATGATGTAGCTCCTGTCGAGTTTCAGATACTGGTTCTATAAGCCCACAGAGCAAGGTTCAATTGAATGTGTCAGTCACATCCAACATCATTGATAGTTTTCTTCAAGATCTTCAAGATAGTTTTGTTTGAGGCATCTGCTTGGCCATTTCCTTGAGGGTAATAAGGTGTAGAAAACCAATGTATGTGAAACCAAACCTCTCACAAAATTCTTCAACGTCCTGATTTTTGAAAGGTCTATCGTTGTTAGTGATAATGGATTGAGGGATGCCATACTGACAAATGATGTAGTTTAGGATGAAGGATGAGATTTGTTTTCCCATGATGATGGTTAGAGGGACAAATTTGATTCACTTCGTGAAATACTCAGTGGTTGTGATAATGAACTTGTTTCCATTTGATGGAGATGAATGAATCTTCCCCACAAGGTCCAATCCCGACTGACAAAAGGGCCATTTTGATGAAAAAGGCTGAAATTCTTGTGCTGGTGCATGTATGAGATTGACATGAATCTAACACTTTTGGAATTTCTTAATGAACTGAAAAGAATCCCTCTCCATAGTCGGCCAGTAATATGCCAAATAGAGGAGTTTCTTTCCTAAGGTTAAACCACTCAAATGAGTCCCGCAAACACCTTCATGAACCTCCTGTAAAGCCATTTCAGACTCGTCACGTTCCAAACATTGGAGGAAAGTTTCGCCAAGAGCTCGTCGATAAAGGACATCCATGATAAGGGTATGTTTGGCGACTTGAAAAATGAAGTTTCATTTTTGATTGCGGGACAAGTCAAGAGGGAGAGTATTGTCTTTCAGGTATGTATAGATTTTCCCGTACAGGGAAGTGTCAGCCTCAGTTAGAAGGTAGATAACTTGGGATTCAGGATTGTCATAGGATGGGTTGAACAGTTGTTCCACCATGAACTTGTTTCTCCAGAATCTGCAAGAGAGAAGCAATGGTCTCCATGGAATCAGTGGCTTTGTTGTCCCTTCGAGGAATCTCCTCAAATATTATTTCCACAAAGTACTTTTTGAAGTCATCAACCATTCTTTTATAAGGCATCAACTTGTCATCCTTTGTTTGACAATCATCATTTACCTAATTAATGACTAGCTATGAATCTCCATAGACATGTAACTCTATGATCTTCCACTCAATTGCTACTTCAATTCCAATGATCAAGGCTCAATATTCGGCTATGTTGTTGGTGTAAGGAAACATCAGTCTATAGGATTTAGGAATGGTATGTCCTTGTGGTGAGATAAACAATATTTCAGCACCTGATCTATGTTGTGTATAAGAACCATCAAAGTACAAGACCCATTATTGTGTGGATATCGTTAGGACATCAACATTTGGAAACTTAATGTTCATTAGATGATTGTCTT
>VDFB02270651.1:805257736-805312217 GCA_007258455.2 Sequoia sempervirens
TAGCTACCACCAGATCTTGCATAAAAGATTCTTGTGGAAACCCTTGCATTAGAAACTCACTGAAAGGCCATATCTTCAGATCACGAACAAGCAGCTGTAGGTTTGGAGCTCGGATACCATGTTAGAAAACCAAGATCACCTACATGCAAGATGGATACCTTTCACATGCAAAAGATATGAAGAACCAAAGAAGTATTACCTTAAACCTCTCATTAAAAATGCATTAAGAGAATCAGCAGAATTACAAAGAGATCAATCCTTATGAAGGAGATCAAAGAGAAACCCTAAAAAGAAACCCTAAATGAAACCCTAGTGTGCACACTTAATAATTAATAATTAATTAATTATTAATGTGCCTAAGTTTAGCTTAAGTAATAAAGAGGAATAAGTGACTTAATTAATTAATTAATATGATGTAATTAATTAAGCATAATAACTTATTACTCTAACATTATTGACAGTGGAAGTTCCGAGAACCTGGTTTCTGAAGAGATGGTGACTAAATTGGGATTGGAAAGGTTGAAACACTCAAAGCCCTATCAGATTGCTTGGATTCAAGATGAGAATAAGATACTAATAAGTGAATAATGTTTGGTGAAATAAAAGATAGGAAATTACCATGTTGAAGTTTTGTGTCATATCATGCCTATGGATGTATGCCATGTTTTGTTGGGAAGGCCTTGGCAATATGATAGATAGGATATTCATGATGGAAAGAAGAATATATACACCATTGTTGCTAATGGGATAAAGAAAAATTTGTTTCCTTTGGAAGATGTTCAGTGGAGGTTTGTAAAAATGCTATGGTTTGTCTGGTTGATGGGAGGAGATTCCTTGATGGATTGATACATGAGAATGTGTGTTATGCCTTAGCTCCTAAGAAGGCTAAAGACTTGAAGCATGTGGAAGAACACTCGTAAGAGATAAAGAAGTTGCTGACAGAGTATGAGGAGATCATTTCAGATAATGTACCTGATGGATTGCCACCTATAAGAAGTATTAGTCATTGTATGAATCTAATTCTTAGAGCTAGTTTTCCTAGTAAAGCAGCACACTAGATGACATCGACAGAGAATGAGGATTTGAATAGACAAGTTCAAGAGTTGTTGAGGAAGGGTTTCATCAGAGAAAGATTAAGTCCATGTGCAATACCTGTTGTGTTAGAGCCTAATAAGGATGGAGAATGGAGAATGTGTATAGATTCTAGAGCCATAAACAAGATCACAGTGACATATAGATTTCCTTTGCCTTGAATGGATGATATTATGGATTGTTTAAGTGGAGCTAAATACTTTACGGAGATAGACTTGAGAAGTGGATATCATCATATCAGAATTAGAGAAGGGAATGAGTGGAAGAAAACATTTAAGACAAATGAAGGATTGTATGAGTGGTTGGTGATGCCTTTTGGGTTGAAAAATGCACCGAGTACTTTCATGAGGTTGATGAATGAGGTATTGAAGAAATTATTGGGTAATTTTGTGATCGTGTATTTGGATGACATCTTTATTTTTAGTAAGAGTAGAGAGGAAAATTTGTTGCATATAAGACAAGTTTTGTAGAGGCTAAGAGAGGAGCAGTTGTTGATAAACATTAAGAAGTGTAGTTTCATGAAGGAAGAATTGGTATATCTAAGATTTGTGATATCTGTGGATGGATTGAAGATGGATCCTGAGAAAGTAAGAGCAATTGTTGAGTGGCCTACACCAAATAGCATTGGAGAGGTAAGATCATTTCATGGATTGGCTAGTTTTTAGTTCTATTTGTAGTCCTATGACAGAGGCAATGAGGGGAGATAAGAAGGATTTTATATGGACAACTGGAGCAAACAGGATTTTTGAATTGTTGAAGTAGAAGGTGACTGGGCAGCCTATGTTGTCTTTACCATATTTCAATAAGGTATTTCAAGTAGACTATGATGCAAGTGGAAATGCAATTGGAGTAGTGTTGAGTCAAGAAGGAAGACCTGTAGCCTATTTCAGTGAGAAATTGAATGATGCTAGGAGAAGATATTAAGTGTATGATCAGGAGTTTTATGCCATAGTTCAAGCCTCTGAAGAAACATAGACATTATTTGTTGCCTAAGGAATTTTTGTAGTATACAAATCATTAGGCATTGCAATATTTGAACAGTCAGGGTAAGTTAAATCAAAGACACATGAGATGGGTAGAATTCTTACAGAGTTATAATTTTGTTTTGAAGCATAGGAGTGGGAAGTCAAATAGAGTTGTTGATGCTTTAAGTAGGAGAAGGAATTTACTATCACAGATGAGAGTGGAATTATTAGGCTTTGATGAGTTGATGAACTTGTATAAGGGAGACCCGAATTTTGTAGAACCTTGGAAAGCTTGTAAAGAACCTGTTTCAAAGGATAGAAGTCAGTGGCTAGATTATTTCATCTAGGAGGATATGTTGTTTAGAGGTAATCAGTTGTGGATACCCTGGAGTTCAATGATGGATAATTTGGTGAAGGAGAAGCATAGTGGAGGATTAGCAGGACACTTTGGGATTGACAATACAATAGCATTGCTAAGTGAGAATTACTTTTGGCCACAGATTCATAAGGATGTTAGGAAATTTATGAAGAGTTGAAGATTTTGTCAAGTTGCAAAAGGGAGTAGTCAGAATGTTGGATTGTATAAGCCTTTGATAGTTCTTGAGAGACCTTGGGAAGATATCAGCATGGATTTCATATTGGGTTTACAAAAGACACAAAGAGGTAATGATTTTGTATTTGTGGTGGTAAGCAAATTTTCTAAGATGGCACATTTTATACCTTGTAAGAAGACAACCAATGCAGTACCTGTAGTAGATTATTTTTTCAGAGAAGTGGTTAGATTGCATGGGTTACCTAAGAGTATTGTTTTGGACAAAGATGTAAAGTTTGTTGGTTACTTTTGGAGGACACTTTGGAAGAAGTTGAAGATAGATTTGAAGTTCAGTTACACTTTTCACCCACAAAAAGATGGACAGACAGAGGTAGTAAATAGGAGTTTAGGGAATTTTTTGCGATGTTTGGTTGGAGAGAAGACCAGAAGTTGGGACTTAGTCCTTGCACAAGAAGAGTTTTCTTACAATAATTTAGTAAACAAGAGTACTGAAAAGATGCCTTTTTGAGGTTGTTACTAGAGTTCACCCTAGAGGTATATTAGAATTGTGAGACATTAGTATGGAAGATAAAATGAGTGCAGAAGCAGAGGAATTTACAGAACACACATGAAGAAGATGCATACTCAAGTGAAACAACAATCGGAAGACATGAACCAGAAGTATAAGGAGAGAGAAGATGAGAAGAGGAGACATAAGGAGTTCAAAGTTGGAGATGAAGTGATGGTATATTTGAGGAATGAAAGATTTCCAGTTGGTACATACAATAAGCTGAAGATGAGGAAGTTTGGACCTTGTAAAATCTTGACGAAATTTTATTCAGGAAATGCATTTGAAGTGGAGTTACCAGATGGCATGGGTATATCACCTATATTTAACATTGCAGATCTATACTAGTATCATGAAGTAGAGTTCAGTAAGGACACTAAAGCAAGATTGGAGGATTATATTCCTAAACAACAATTAGATGATATTGAAGAGATTTTGGATGGTAAAGATGGGAGGAAGACTCATGGAAGACAATACAAAGAGTATCTTGTGAAATGGAAAGACAGACCAGTTGAGGATTCTTCTTGGATTTCTCAAGCTGAGGTAGACCGTTTTGGTTTTCCTTTGGCCCCTGCAAAGTGAGGGAATCACTTTTCAATCAACCTCGGATGTTTGATGCAAGATAATCCTTGGTTCTTGGAAATCTTGCATCAACCAAAAATATTTTCTTTCAAATTTATGTTAGATTGTTTGTTCTTTCTTAGTTTGTATTGGTGGATTTGTCATCTTTACTCACCAGACCCTATGGATCTTTGTGTACATCATCGACATGTTCATTTTCCTTGTTCCATGATTTGAGTGTGATTGGATCTTTTTCCAACAAGTTATCACTTCTGCATTTAGTGGTAGTTTCTTGAACCAACACTAGAATAGTTTCCAAGCCTAACGACTAATTTGATCATTTGTGGATCATCACCGTAACTTGCAGATCTCAATGGTGTAATCTTAAATGTTCTGTGGAGTGTCCTCGACCTTCACTATAGGTCCACACTTCATTTTATGCACCTATTGATGGAGTAATTCAAATTTGAGACTAACCTATTCATGCAGACGTTACATTTTCTTTCCTTGGAGAATGTGATGATCTTTGGTCGACGCAGATGTTTCCAAAGTTGTGGATATGCTATAAAGCTTGTAATCAATCATTGGAAGAGGGAAGAAAAGTAGAATTTGATCCAAAAGAATAATATATAGATTCAACTGTAATATTCAGCTCGCATATAGGAGCATGTTAGAATGTTGCAATTTTTTAGCATGTTTTATCAGGCCTGTGAGCTGAATCTGTAAGCCCGGATGTTGTTGAACAATTGTAGCTAAGATTTCTATTAATAAGAATATTTTCATCTGCATTTTCCTCCATATTATGTGTTGCTTTCGTTGTGTTACTCTTGTTGCACATTCTAGATTGTTTTCCTTGAGGGCCCTCCTACCGTGGTTGTGCCAAAGTCATTTGATTAGAATGACTTTTCTCCATTTCTTGCACCTCTGAATGACTCAATGTTGTTAGAAACAATATAAAATTGTATTGTTGACTAAATTTTTACAGTGTGGTCCCTCAAATCTTTTTTAATAAAAGGATAGTACAATATTTAGAAAAAAGGAAGGGTAGAGAAAGATACATTCACAAAGTTTAATTGGATTGAGTAAAACAAAAGAAAAAAAACATTATAAGGGTCAAGATCAATAAGATCTAAGAATCTAAGTATGTAAGTCCAAAAAGTTTGAAGATATAACCAACTTTAGTTGAGGGAATTTTCCTAAGTTAGGCCAATCAAAAACACCTTCCCACCCATGAGAAGAGGTAGGTGACATCTAGAAGGGTCAATCCCACCCTCCATGAGCGGCAATATTCCTAGATGCTAGAGGCTATGGGCCATGGTGACCATGGGAACAAGACCCATTATAATGGGACATAGGTTGGTTGTGCTCATGCTTACATCCTCATTGAGCAAGGGGTGGCGAGGGGATTATATGAAACTAAAGCAATAGTGTAGAGGACACTCCCCTAATAATCTAGTAGCTTCTAAATATGTGCAACTTCAAGTGAGACTTTATGAGCTTGCACTTGAATCTACATAAACACACTAGAGAAAATATGGGTCTAGTATACAAGGAATAATGAGGATCGACATAACAATAAAGAAAGGGAACTATTTCTATATTTCCATATGTTGAAGGGAATTTCCACTTTGAAAGCATGTCAAATCTAGGGGAATTTGCATGAGAGATAAGGCCAATATCCAAGAAAAACCTTATACTAGGAAAAAATGGTAGGTTTGAATGGCTTGAAAAAAAATTCAATTCAATTTCAAGCCTCTTGACCTTTAAGACAAAAAAATGAAGAGATGTTTGATGCACACCATATGGCCCTATAATGGACATTGAGAATTGGGAATACCGATATGAGTTAAATTGTCATCCAGTGAGAGGTCTTGATACAAATTACACCAAATGAAGTGGGCTAATTTGGGTACCAAAATTATTGACCAAATGCTATAGAATTATTTGGGAAAAGTCTCAATAGAAGACTAGATCTATTGTAAATAAATTGGTTGATCCACCATAGAAAGATGGGGGTTCATCTACAAGTAGCCTTTGTGAGGCCTATAGTTGTGAAAGGGCATATCTAGGTACCGTTTCAAATATTTCCACTAAGAATTAAGAGACCTACCCTCAATTATATAAAGAATTTGTGGAGGTATACCATCATTAATAAATTGAAAAGCTTCTTGGTTTTGGGTAACCATTCAAAACTTTAATTTGAATCTGTAACATAAAAAATTGTCACCCTTGAAAATTTCGCATTAGGTTTAGCTCTCCCCTTATGTGCTTAGACATAATTATGCATTAATCATCAATTTTATAAACATCTTCAAAAAATCAAACATGGAAAATAAAATTATGCATTTAATATTTTTCCTCCAACACTTTTGATCCCTAAAAATCAAGAATCTAGTTTAGGCACATTGAACCCTAGACCAATATTTTTGGCTCCAAATTGAATATGCCAGTGTTGGTAATTTATTATTTGAATTTCCAATTTCAATTGTCAGTTGTTGGTATTTGATTTTTGGGAAATTAGAAGAATTGCATATAAATATAAAGTATTTTCACCATTTTAAACATAGCAATTTTATTTTAGAAAAGTGAAGATCCTAAGAGCACTCAAGAGTAGGATTATCAAGATTATTGCAAATTGCAACATTTCATCATTCAAGCATCATGTCATATGTTATGTGATTTTTTGTTCATGTTTGCATGCATTTTGTTTATGTGTACTAACACTTGTAGGTAATCAAATCAATTTAAGTCAAGCAACAATTGATCCTTGAAGGTGATGAGTGTGAATTTAGTCCATCAAGGAGATCAAATTTGAGTGGTGAGTTGTAGCAAGGTTGTCAATTCATTACTTGTTTATCATTACCCTCTATCCAACCAAGAATACTCTCTTTTATCATTATTTACCAATGTAGAGGTAGAAATACCAACATAGGGTTTGAATTAGGCAAGGCCCAATAAGGCACAACTCTTCCCCTCCTTTTATGTGTGCAAGTTATAGATCTGAAGTGAGTTGGAGGAAGATTGAAGGCTATTTCCATTATACATCATTATGTTATGGTGAATGATTTTATTATATTATTTATTTTCTACAAATTATTTTAGATAGTATTTTTTTTTTTTATCTCTCGTCTTCAATTAGTGTAGGAAGCATTTCCATGCCTTATCTTTCTTTTAAACATAATAAAAAAATGAGGCTTTTAAACAATGATACAAGACACAGAAGTAGTCAAAACCAAGGAGACATACAATACAACACATGTGCCTTGAAAGAAACACTCACATTAAAAATTTCTTTCACAACTAACCTAGATTTAAGTTTTACTATTGGCTTTAATTGCTTAACCTTTTGTACATAACATCTGTTTTGTTTTGTTTAGATGTGCTTTAGGTGTTTTCTCTTGACTTATTGTACTAGAATTTATCTTTAGTACCATTATCCTTTGTAGATATTTGTAGACATTAATAACAATTTTAATTTCAATTTTGTCACCTTCAAGATTTCTCTGTCTCAAATTATTCTTGTGGCATTTGAGATCGATCATGCAAGATACACAAATGATGTTATGTACTAGTTTAGACTCTAAGAAATTTATAAAATAAATAAATATGACAATGACATATCATTGCATAATAATATATCAATATCATTTATCTATCATCAAACCAAGAGCTAAGCCTCTCTATATGACTATTTAATAATTGTATGGATTTCAATTCTATTATCTATATTAAATATTTATTAATTAATTACATTCATTTAAATAACCTAAATAAATCTATGTAGATCTCATAAAATCTTTAAAATAACATCATTTAAAATGAAAAAAAAAAAAACATTTTAATATAATTTTTTTTAAAAAAAAAATCCATCTTATAAATCTTTTTGTAAGAAAATTGCCTTAGAGGATCAAATTTCATGTGCCTACTGTACGGAAGGTCGTACATGAACTCCGAGCTCCCATGAAACCGTACATGATCCGTTAACGGAGCTCCTCTTGTGAACTTCCGCTGGTAATTTGGATTCCCGGACAACTTTTAGGATTCAAAGTAGAGAATTAATATTTTGTTTGTTTTTTCAAACTTATTTGTGTTTACTTTTTATCAAATCACTCTCTCTAATTCATAATCCCAGTGCTCAGAATTTGCCATTTATGAACAGTAAAAGCTCCATTTTATCAATATATTGGACTAATGTTCTGTTTAATAATTGATGGTATGCGACAATTGAACTCCGAAGGTCTTCTTCCATAATAAATCATCTGAATTACCATTTTCTCTGCATATGAACCTGGAAAATAAAGTTGTACCAGATCAGCAAATTCTCCTTTCTTCCTATGGTGGTCTATGACAAAGTTCCAACTCAGAACCTCACTAAAAATCCTCGTTTTTCTTCCATCCTTGTGTGTGTCGGCTCATGTTTAGCCTTAACAGACTCATTTGGTGAGACGTCCACCTCCAAATCATCGTCATTTGGAGCAAAATTTTCAAATTATATTTTCTCATAGCCTTCCCAAATTATTTCTATAAATGACAAGGACAATGCTACAATAACAAACATATATCTTTTGCTGTAATTCATTTGCTTAGAATGGTTGTTCTCCATTTCTTGCGCCTATGAATGACTCAATGTTGTCGGAAACCAAATAAAATTGTGTTGTTGACTGACTTTTTATAGTGTGGTCCCTCAAGTCTTTTTTTAATAAAAGGATAGTACAATGAAGGGTAGAGAGAGATACATCTGCATAGTTTAATTGGATCAAGTTAAAAAAAGGACCAAAAAAACCATTATAAGGGTCAAGCTCAATAAGATCTAAGAATCTAAGTTTGTAATTCCAACAAGGTTGAAGATATAACCAATTATAGTTGAGGGAATTTTTCAAAGTTAGGCCAACCAAAAACACCTCCCCACCCATGAGAAGAGGTAAACGATATCTGGAAGTGTCAATCCCACCCTCCATGAGCAACAATATTCCTAGATGCTAGAGGTTATGAGCCATAGTGACCATGAGAACAAGACCCATTATCATGTGACATAGGCTATTTGTGCTCATGCTTACATCCTCATTGAGGGGAGGGGGGATTACATGGAACTAAAGCAATAGTGTAGAGGACATTCCCCTAATAATCTAGTAGCTTCTAAAGATGTGCAACTTCAAGTGAAACTTTATGAGCTTGCACCTAAATCTACATAAACACATTGGAGAAAATATGGGTGTAGTATACAAGGAATAATGAGCATCAACATAACAATAAAGAAAGGAAACTATTTCTATCTTTCCATATGTTGAAGCGAATTTCCACTTTGAAAGCATGCCAAATCTAGGTGCATTTATATGAGAGATGAGGCCAATCTCCAAGTAAAAACTTATTCTAGGAAAACAAAAGGCCAGTTTAAATGAATTGAAAAAAAATTCAATCCAATTTCAAGCCTATTGAGCTTTGAGACTATAAACAAAAATTTTGGTTACTTGAAATGCTTGTGACCCTTCTAGGGTTTTTCACCTAAAAGGGTAAAGATTTGGGACCAAAATGCAATGTTACATTCAAAGAAGGATGTGATGTGTATGTAAAACTAAGAAATGCAAAGTGTTGGAAAACACAGTGTTGTATGCAAAAATGAACTAGAAACATGCACGAATGAAAACAAAATTGAATGGAGTGCACCTGGAGATAGAATGCTAATGCTGGAAGGTTTTGGAATGTTTTAGAAATCACTTTTGATGGCCATTGGGACTCATTTACCACAGATGGTGAATTAGTCTTGCTTCTGGTAAATTCTGTTGAAACAGGTTTTGGGATGCTGTGAACTAAAGACCTCAAAAATCATTTTTTTCCAGCTTGGCAGTGGGACTCATTTGCCACTAATGGTGAATCTGGGGAATGAGTCCACCTACATAAATTTGCAAATTCTGAAGTCAACTCTGTGGGTGTAGATCTACACCTGTCTTCTTTTCGAGTTGATAGAACTGAAACTACAAAAAATGGGTTGAATGATGTCTCCAAGCTTCAACTAGGTCTTTGTTGACTTGAATAGATTTGATGACTTGTTTGACCACTTTTCAACACCTATCTCTTTGAAAAATCTTCTTACAAGACCTGCAAACACACATTTAAAGAGGGAAAAAATGGTTAAGGGTTAGATTATAGGGATTTTCCTTGGTCAAATCCCACTTTGGTAATCAAACCCTTAATAATAAAATGAAATACAAAAGGAATTATGAACAAATAATATGCAAATTTCATGAACTCACCAAACCCTTATCGTTGATCTTGAAGATGTGTGAATGGCTACTCCAAGATGCTTGATAATTGAATGATGCTATGATGCTCAAATGATTTCTTAGATGGATTGAATGCTAGAATGAATGTCTGAGTGAATGCTTGAATGAGTGGGGGTCAAAATGAATAAAAAAACACTTATTTATATACACTTATTCCCTAATTTCTTTCTTGAAAATACAACATCATAGGCCGACCTAAGGTCTTAATGAATAAAAACTGTAGATGGTGAAATCTACATTTTGCTCAAAACAAACAACACATATTAGCATGTTAGTTTAAAACAAAGCAAATAACAACATCCATATGAGATATCTAACATGGTTTAAAATTCTATCCAATAACAAGATACATAAAAGCATACAAAGAAAAAACATGAAATCAACCTATCCCATATTGGATTGGTGCTTCTATAGAAAGAAGCCCTTTCCCAATCCTTGCTAAAATAAGCTAAATGATGTGAAAATGATGGAGTAGGATGATATGGATGAACAAAATCAGTTCTCAAGGAGAGTGACTTTGCATGAGTGATTGTGGAGGATTTGCTTGAGGATGAAGCCTCTATTTGAAGATTTTCAAATGCTAAGAGTGTTGAAAATGGACCAATGTGGGACTAAGATTGGACAAATGAGAGGAAGACACTTGTCAAGTGGTGAGTGGTTGATGCATGTGCAAGATTTGGGAAATGTGCCCAAGAGGGGGGAAATTTCAAATTTGAAATGAGAGGCAAGATGAGTGGGGGACAAGAAAATGATAAAAAAATGTAATGTTGGAGGGACAAGTCAATTTGTCATGTTTTTCAAACTTGAGGGAATATTCCCCATAAATGCTATGTTGAGTGAAAATGATGATTTAAATAAATCAATAAATGGATTTATTTGTGCAAGTGGCATAATCTAGAGAATGCAAGTGGTGAGGATTAGCATTTAATCAGGATTAATTAGCTAGGATGATGATTAGGATGAGTTTGACCTCTTTGACTTAGATATTTGATTTATTTAAATCATAAAATGATGGAAAATGTATTTAGGGATTAATTAAATAAAGGGTTTGATTTATTTAATTAAAAGGAGGGTGATGGGATCAAGTTGATTTATTTGATTTAAACTGATGACTTTAGGAGATTGATAAATAAACTTGATTTATTTTCCAAATTGATGAATATGACCTAGCTGAATGCATTATGCCAATTTTGCGTGTCTACAAAAACCCAAAAGAAATTTGAAATTATTTTGAATTTTGTGCCAAGAGGAACTCATTCAGCACCCATGGTGAATGAGTCCCACTCAAGGAATGCAAGTGGGTGTCTAGAATTAAGTTGTCTTTAATGATGTTTGTTGGGTTTGTACTCAAGAATACACTTAATTATGACCTATAAGTGCATAAAGGGGGAAAATAAAGCATAAGAAAGGTAAATTTGGTGATGACAAGCCTAGAAAAATGTGAAAGTTGGTTACAAGACTTTACAACACTTTAATATAAGACTTTCTAAGAGATAAAAAGGGAATATTTGGATGAATTATAATAAGAAGAGTCTAGAAAAGTGTAGAAATTTGTTACAACACTTCACAACACCTTTACAAGACATCATAAAGTCTTAATGATTCATAAAAATTCAAGACCTAATGTGAATATGTAAGCCATATTAAAACATTAAATCAAGGTAAAATCAAGCCAAACAAGCATAAGGAGGGACAAAACAAGAAACATTAAAAGGGTTACTTTTTCTATGTCCACAAAGACAAAAGAAGAGATGTTTAATGGAATTCAGATGGCCACATAATGGGCATAAAAAATTCACAATACCCATATGAGTTAAATAGTCATCCAATGGGAGGCCCTGATACAAAATGCACCAAAGTAAGTGGGCTAATTTGGGTTCCAAAACTATTGACCAAATGAATTAAATTTTTTGGTGAAAAGTCTCAATAGAAGACTAGAGTTCTTGTAAATAAATTAGTTGATCCACTATAGAAAGATGGGGGTTTAGGTGCAAGTAGCCTTTGTGAGGTTTGTAGTTGTGATAGGGCATATCTAGGTACCATTTCAAATATTTCCTCCAATATTTAAGATACTTACCCTCAATTTTATATATAATTTGTTGAGCTATACCATCATTAACAAATTGAAAGTTTTCTTGGTCTTGGGTAGCCATTCAAATCTTTAATTTGAATCCAAGCCAAGAAAGAAAGTTCTTGGTGGCTCTGTGGAAAACATCAAGCAACACATTAATGCCCCACATAGAGAAATTCAAGGCATGCAACCAAGGCACTTTTTCTATCTTGAGAAGAGAGAATTGAAGACCACAATATAGATTGTTGGTTGATAGAGAGACTTGTGTATAATTCATTGTACACTAATGAAGCCTATAGTTTGATAGCCTCTCATGATTTTCAAATACTCTTGATGAAAATAGTGCTTTGAATCTTCATTTTTTCTCACATGGTGAGATGAGTACCTAATTCAAGGCCATTTCAGTCTAGACAACTAGCTAGCACTCCGAAAATAATTAAATATTTTCCAAAATTTCTTAAGATTCATTTCCTTCTAAGGTTTTGATGATCCACTTGGCACATAGAGAAATGCATTGTCTATGGATTCAGAGAAAGTTTAAACCTCTAGATTCATGAAGCCAGTAATAGAAATGCCAACCACATGGTGAAAACCATAATTTTCTTCACTATTGGCCCAAAGATCACCAAGGATCTTCTCAATGCAAAGATAAGAAGGGTTGGAAATCACCTGGCACTTGAAGAGCAATATACATGCATGGCTATTAAAACCTTAGAACACATTTTTAACTTATTAGCCAAGGAAAGAGGTTTCATAATCTAATAACCAAACCTTTTCTCCTTTCTATCAATCACAACTTGTCATAGCGTAATGGATGATGCCTAAAAAAATAAAGGTATACCCAAAAAATGGAACACTTCCCTATGATTGATCCACTTCCAATTGAATTGTTCAAGCCAATGATGACAAGAAATAAATGATTGTCAATAGTATTGAGTCTTTTGCCATTACATGCTTTAACTAGAAGCATAGTAGAAGACATAGCTATGTTTTAAATAAGAGGTCAAAGATTTCATCCATATGTGAGGATGCATTTTAACTATTGTTGGTGTGTGAAATACATAGTCTCTAGTTTGCAAAAGGGATATGTTAGATCAACTAGTATGAATGAACCCTTAAGGTATGGCTTTGTGCCTGTGGATAACCTTAATACCTTGTGGGAGCTTAACATATTTAGTTTAATTACCTAGGATTATGAAATAGATTTGATGTCATGACTATGGATGGTAAGTTTATCAATCTAATGTTTTTGTATTGGATAAAGTTTGCTTGGTCAATTGAGTTAGTTCTAAATGCTTAATGAAAAAAAATAGTATAGTAACCAAGGTAGCTATTACATATTAACATATTCCTTCCATTATATATGCAACAATAAATTCCTTGATGGTCTTAGAAGTGGTAAAAACTTCATTAGTCAAAGAAACCTAAAATATCAAAATAATAAACTACATGTGGGTATACATATGAAAGCTACAAGTGGATACAAATATAATACTAGGATAATAAGAAATATGTCCACCAAACTAGAAAAAGGAAACTAGACTAGTAAAATACACCTTTAGACTTATGTGAACACACTAACACCACTATCCTTTGTAAATATTTATGGACATTAATTATAATTTCAATTTCAATTCTTGCATGTTCCAAATTAATCTACACATCAAATTAGTTTTAGAATAATGACATGATTGATTATGGAGCATGTAAAATCAAACAAACATGAACATCATTTATCCATCATCAATTCAAGAGCTAAGACCTTCTAAACTCCTATTTTCTTACAACATTTATTTTGATTCTATTATCTATCACATTTTTAATTATATTTATTTAATTATCCTAAATAAATTTAGAAAGTGTGATGAAATCCCTTCAAATAACATAATTTTAAAAAGTATTAAAAATATCATCTTAATATAAAATCTAAATAATTAAAAAAAATCCAAAAACATTGCCTAAAATAGGTTTTAATTTCCTCTCCTTGTTATATAAGAGGTTATACATGTCCTCCAAGTTCTAGGGAAACTATCATATTGTCTATCATTTTTTTCTTGAGTTTCGTAATTTTTTTGAATGGTTTTATTTTGCCAGCGATTAAGTTTATTACCTACCAGCCTTTGTTACAGTGGGAATCCGTTTTTTACAAGATGAGGAGGGAGGCATTAATTTTTTCAGGCTATTATAAAGGAGGCTTAAATAATGAATTTATTTTTATTTTTAATTTTTTTAATAATTAATTTAAATATTATTATATTGAAAAATATATATATTAATTTTTTATGTATTACTATTATATTTTTTATTATTAATATATCAATTTAGATAATGTTACATTATAATTATATTTTGTTGTAACATACATAAAGTTGATAAAAATGAATTTTGAATATGTTATTTTATGTTGAAAACACATATTTGGAAGTTAAAATGGAGAAGCAACTCTTAGGTTTTGAAATCTAACCTTAATAGGTAGGGTTTTCACAAATTTAAATTATAATGTGAATAATTTTCACACACTATTTAAAATATTTTAGAAAAACTTAAACTTTATTATAACAAGCATGCATTATGGCTTGGTGAATGTCACATCATTATGGTTCATTCATATTTAACAAATCATGCAAATTTTATCTTCAAAATTACACTTAAATGACTACTTTTTTGTCCCCCATTATGTGCACTTATCCTTTATTTTGAAACAATAAATGTTACTATATGAAAAGTAAATGTAACAATTAATCATACTTAGTTATGTGATTAAAGAATGAGTAGTTTGTGTCAAGATTCTAAATCTATGATATCTTAGGATCAAGAATGGATAAGGAGAATATATAATTCACCTCAAAATTACAAAATTTTATTTGTATTGTGAATGGTTAAAACGGGCGACGTTGATCGACGGCTATGGACGTTTGATCCGTCTTGCATCTCCTTTCGAGCAGCGTGGACTGTGGATGGACAATATTAGCCCGTTATTCTCAAATAGGACACGCCTTCGGTGTAATTATATTATGTTTAATATTAAATAGTATATTTGTGTTTAATATTAAATAGTATATTATATAATTATTGCCATTTTTATAAATATTGTGTGATATATTTTTTTATATAAATAATATGACACTTATCATTAAAAAATAATTTGTTTTAAATCTTTACATAAATCTATTAATGTATAATTTATAATAACATTTTCATCATTGCAGTGTTGTCCTGTAAGCCCTTGTTATATTTTATTTTGAGGGTGATTATTTTAACATCTTCATGTTTCTTACTAATATAAACGGTTGTTTCAGGTTCAAAATGATAAAGTTATAAGTAATGTTTTTAATAAGATAATCAATGTTTTAATTTTATAGAGTTTAAAATAAATATTAAAAATATATTTTATTTTATTTAATTATTATAAATAAATAATGAAATTTTATGGTAGATTAAATATTGATTGGAATTTTTTTATTTTTTATAGTAAAAATATTAGAATTTTGTTATATTTTGACTTTGCATTTAGTTTATTCAATTTTAATTCTTAATTTAAAATAAAATTTCAAATTTATTTAAATTATTTGTCTTTTAATGAAATTACAAATATTAATTAAAAGTTAGAATTAATTTAAGTTATAATTATTTTGTCTTATTAAAATTTTAGTTATTGTGGAACAATTGTATTTTGAATTTTTATTTTAGTTTACATAATAAATAAACCTTAACCTTCAAATCTAAATAAGTTATAAAGCAAGATAGCAAGAGAGAGAGAGAAACTAACTTTGATTAGTCTTTTTGTGCCAACAACCTCTATATCTATCTCTTTATCTCTCCCTCTCTCCCTCCCTCTTTATCTCTATCTCCATATTTCTCTCTCACGCATGCCTTGTTACTCCCTCTTACCTCTATCTCTATATCTCTCTATCACTGACTCTCTCTCTCTCACACACACACACACACCTAGTTTCTCTCCCTCTCTTCATTACTTGTCTCTATTACTGCCTTTATCTCTAACTCTTGATCCCCTGTATCTCTATCTTCCAATATCTCCCTCTCCCTCTCTATTTATATTTCATTTTATTTATCTCTCTTATTCCATCTCTCCCTTCATTCCTATCCCCCTCTCTTTCTCTCACTATATCACTTCCTGTATCTTTATCTTTCTATCTCTCCATCTCCCCCTCTCACATTGTATCCCTCTCTCTTCCTCTCTCCTTCCATATCTATCTCTCTATATATTTATCTCTCTCTCATACGCATCCCCTCTATCTTTCTTAAGTTATATTTATCTCTATCTTATTTCTATCCATGCCTCTACCTCTTTCTATCCCTATATCTCCCTCTCTCTCCTTCTCTCACTTTCACTCCCTCTTTCTATATCTATCTCCTCTATCCTCTCTCTTTTTCTCTCCCTCCCTCTCCCTCTGTCCCGCTATCTATATATATCTTATCTCCCTCTTTATCTCTCTCATTCATATACACACACTCCCTATTTATCTCTCCCTATCTCTATCTCTCTATCTTTAACCCTCTCTATATCTCTTCATCTTTCTCTATTTCTTTTCTTTGTTGTACTCTCTTTCTCTCACTCATGCCCATTCTATTTCTATCTTTCCATCTCTACCTCTCTCATTCACTTCATCTTTCTTGTTCTCTCTAGCTCCCTCTCGCTTCTTTCACTGTCTCTTTCTATCCATATCTCTCTACCTCCATCTCCTTATCTCTTGCCATCTCTCTCCTTGTCCATCTCTATTTCTCTATATCTCCCTCTATCTCTATTATTCCCTCTCTTTCATTTGTTACATCTCTCCTTCCATCTTTCCTACTCTCTATGTCACCCTCTCTCTATCTCATCATCTATATTAGTATTTATCTCTCCCTCTCCCTCTCTATCTCTATCAATAGACCAAAATTATCCCTAATTGACCTTCCATACCTCTTCGGCGTACCCATTGCACACCTAGGTGCAATTGCTAGTTTATCATTTTTACTAGCACTTGCACCTAAAATAAGTTGCAAGGAATACATAGATAGAAAATAATATGTATGTTAATACGTTAAAAAGTACATGTTTGCTCATGGGTGTGTAATAGTGTATGGCTGTCATGTGCTAATTCATGCATGATGTTGGATTAAACAATTAATAATAACTGACAAATAATAGAATGAAATAAACTTAGACAAATCTATATTTTTTCCTTAAAAAAATTAAGTATTATTTGATTTTGAAATATTTGCATTTAAAACATAAAACAATGCAAATGAAAAAAGAAAGTTGCCATCAAATTGACAAAAAATACTACAAATAGAATTAGAATGTTTCCATCCAATTAGAAAATCAATATTTATCTTATTTTATGTGATAAGTGAGATTCTGGAGGCTTTCACCATTAAATTACAGCTGATTTAACCATTAAATCACATGACTCAATAGTGGTTTGTAGACATGAGATTTGTTTCATGCTCAAATCTCACACAACTAATTAATTAATTAAAAGTTAGAATACAATATATATTTTTATCTTCAATTAATTAATAAATATAATCAAATGTTCTAAATAGATGTCAAAGCATTCCCCACTCCTTTAGTGAATGCCTTTCAATAAATGTAGTCTATATATACATTACCAATTGATAGTAATTTTTTCTAGATTAAACTGTGTTACTTTTTTAACATCGACGTTTCAGATCACACTTCGTGATCCACCTTCGGGATGAGAAGAATTGTATGAATAGAGTTGTATGAGAAAAAAAATGATTGATTGCAGACCATACTAAATTAAAAAGAATTCAAATATCTGCTTGCAAGTAATTTTTAGAATTGACATAAATTCTAGAATTTGACATTTTCCTTACACTTCCAGCCCTCAAAATGAGAATGCAAAAGAGAAGAAATACTACTTCCGTATATGACTTTGTTTGTTATGAATAAGTACAAAAATACTTCCTTTCAAGTACTTTATGGTGCTCTCAATCATGCCTCAAATGAATCATATATAGAAACAATTAAATTTAGTCTAAACAATTGTGAGTCAATTCACGACAACCGACTATTTTCTTAATTTTGCTTTACATCTATTTTTATGTATGTTGAATTCACCATTACTGAATACATATTGTTAATATTTAAGGTTATTCTGATAGTAATATCACAATTTGACACGTGATGGAAAAATATCTTCTACTTATCATTAAGATATTTTTTATGGACAATAATAGTCAAACCAAATTTTGTACTTTAAAATAAAGTGATCTTACATGTGAATGGAATGATGTATAAAATTGATAAACAGTCTTTTTGAAAGTAGAAGTTCCAATTCATATCATAAATGTTTAACCCGTTTGGAAAACAAAATTGTTTGATCTTCAAAGTATAACCCTTTTACAATAGTTCTATTCAAGATGGATGTAATTTACCAGGAAGAAAATGGAAAATAAAAAGTTATTATTAGATAGCAACTTCTTCTCCTTTCTTCATACAGTGGTCCATGATAGAGTTCCAACTCAGAGACCCACTAAGACTCCTTGTTTTTCCTCCATCTTTGTGAAAGTCAAATAATGCTTAGCCATAAATGTTAATATTAAAATGAGCAAAGAAACATAATAGAAAACATAAAATTAAAGATAAAGACAAGAGACACAAATTTTATAGTGGTTCGACAATTGCCTACATCCACTTTCAAGGGATTCTCAATATATTTCATATTAGTTTTTGTACATACATCATACAACACTCTTCACCAGTATATATCCTCATACAACATAATGCTTAATAACATCTTCTTCTAGAAGATTCCCAAATGCAAAACATGCATAGGAGGAGACTATCGGTGGTAGAAAGAATATTGTTGTTTACTAAACATAGCCAATTTGTTCGACTTTGCTTCACACGTATCAACAATCTCCCACTTGAAGACAATTCATACGAAAAAGAAGAATGCTCAAAGATATCCCCTATTGCAGGCTTATTGTCACATCAGCCCCAACAAAGATTATAGCTTCGCTACATTTTGTTCAAGAATGCTTCAGATGAGATTCCTCCAAAGCACATTGGATTTAATAACCTCCATGAATTTTAAGTTGTCCATTTCCTCCTCGACAATGCACATCTGAAAACTCAATCTTCTATTATCTCCAATAGTCTATCATGTTTGTATAAAGCAGTGCATCAATTGCTTGAAATGGCACATCAATGGCTTGAAGTGGCACATCCATGGTCTAAAACAACACATCAACATATTGAAATGGTGCATACATGCCCTAAAATGGTGTATCCATGGTCTGTAATGGCACATCCAAGGAATTAGCGTATGTGGGCAAATCATCCTCAAACCACATCTTCAACATTTCAACTTGGAACAAAAAGCCGCATAGAACAACCTTGTCAATTTTCTCTTTGTTATCAAGATTTAGCTTGGAAGCAATCTTGTTGTCCTTTGCATAGTTCTCCAATGCATTCTTGGCATCCACCTTTCTCTTAACCTCCTCGTCCTCTAACTTGTTAGTTATGGTTATTTTGTTCATCACTCCTGTGGTCTTGTCCTCCGTAGAGACTTCAGAGCAAACCTACTCCTCCACAACATTCACCTGGGACTCGAATAATGGATTAGCATAAACAATTTTTGCCTCGGGCTTGAATAATGGATTATGATAAACCATTTTTTCCTCTGTATTTTTGGCCTCCTCCTTGGGTTTATGTTCATTCTCTTGGTTCCAGACTACATCCTCCTCTTCTTGGGAGGCATCCTCCTCATCGCGGAAGGAAAACTCCTCAGTCTCTCCTAGTGATTTCTTTAAACCCTCTTTGTTATCTTTTTTCTCTTTGGCCAAATCTTCCTCATTTGTCTAGCCATCCCACCAATGAACATGGCATTTTGTTTCAACTTTCACTTGCACGACATCACTGTCAAACTCATCATTTTTAGGATCTGAATCATGGCTCATGCTTCTAGCAAGGTCTCATCCTCTAGAAGAGCATTTATCATAGCCGAATAAGCAACAATAGACTTTCACAAAATCTTCTGCATGCACAACATTACTCAGAAATTCTTCAATAACAAAATCAGCCTCATCATCTTCATCATCTAAAACTCCCACTTCAGCCTGTCTCTTCACTATATAAAAGCATCCACCTCTAGGATCTAACACTCAACTATCTTCCATCTCTACTCAATACTTCTCCACGGATCTGCTACCAATTGTTAATATTAAAATGAGCAAAGAAACAAAATAGAAAATAGAAATTAAAGAGAAAGACAAGAGACACAAATTTTATAGTGGTTCGGCAATTGCCTACATCCACTTTTAGGGGATTCTCAATATATTTCATATCATTTTTTGTACATACATCATACAACACTATTCACTAGTATATATCCTCATATAGCATAATTCTTAATAAAATCTTCTTCTAGAAGATTCCCAAATGAGAAACATGCATAGGAGGAGACTGTCGGTGGCAAAAAGAATATTGTAGTTGACTAAACATAGCCAGTCCGTTAGACTTGGCTTCACACATATCAATGTTACGTGAGGCGTCCACCTCTAAATCCCTTTCATTTGGGGCCAAATTTTAAAATTTTATTTCTCATAGTCTTCCCAATTTATTTATATAAATTGAAAAAGACAATGCTTAAGCAACAAAAATACATCATCTTTTGCTGCAAATCATTTTCTTAGAACGGCTAGAGAGAGCAATGTTGTGGGAAGCCAAATAACATTGTGGTTTACTAACCTTTCCTAGTGTGCCTTCCTTTCTTATTTCTTCTTTCTTTCTTTTTTTAAACATTAAATTAATAATATTAAAGTCATATAATATTAAAAAAGGTAGGTGATTAAAAAATAAAAATTACAAAGTCAAATAAGACAGACTCCTAAATAAAGATGAATTAAAACAAAGGGAAAAATCCACATAACATTAGATAGCCAATGCATTGCCAACAAAAGGTGCATCCTAATGATCAGGTTTTCCCTACACATCTCCAAGGGAAGTATCATCCATCGGCTCCCAACTAGTGAGAGTACCATTTTCTTCTTAAAGATTCTTCTCAACAAGTGGCTAAGAATGAATTGGATAAATTATGAGCTATAGATGAGGGACCTTGCTTGTGTCAAGACAGCCAACTCCTTCATCTCTTTTAGATTTAACTAAGTAAAAAATGTTAATATAATGATCACAAATAAACTTTTAAATGTAATAAAATTATTAGGAGCCATAAAAATAATAAATTAACAACTCTTTGCTAATATTAAATAAATTGATATTTAAATTTTTTAAATAAATAAAAAATGTAATTGATTGAATAGATATTACTTTCTAATACAAAACAATGATTTGTTCTAATGTGGAACAAAAAAGAATAATGAAAATTTATAAAAATGGACATTAAAAAATGTGTAAAATTGTTGTATATGACCAAAATTCAAGGATGATTTTTTAGTCTATGGCATGAATTTCTTATTGAAGATAATGAAAACGCATCATAATGTGCTAGTGTTATATGACATAAGCACATTATAATTGACTTGCATTATATATTAAAAATTTACATTTATTCCAAAATTTGCACTTCCACATATTAGGCTTGACTATCCGAGCTTGAGGGTTGAATATGTAATGTCTCATTTTCCATTAACTTATGTTTGTAGACCAAATTCCCATTTATTATTTCTAGGGTCTCCCTTGCTCAAATTTTGCATGTGTTCTCCCTCACCATCCCTCATGTACCCATCAAATTTGAAGGTTTATATGTGTATGTATGTTCAATTTCCTAAGTGTGTGTAAGTTGTCAAAGTTTCAAATTTTTCCATCCCATCATCCATTTTACCCAAACTCCACCATTTTCCTTATTCACGTCAAAATATCATAATTTCCCATCCCAACATGCTTTTTTTCCCAACATTGTATTTCTTCTTATTCCTATCAAAATATCAGACTCTCACATCCCAACATGCCTTTCTACCTAACTTTGTCAATTCCTTTATTCTTATTGATATAAAAATCTCCCATATGAGCATACCTTTTCTTCTAAGTCCATTTTGTTCCTTTGTCCCTATCAAAATATTAGAGTTCTCCTTCCTAACATCCTTTCCTTCAACCCTCACTCTTTTCCAAGGTTACCTTTGTCAAATTTTGACACCATTTTTTAATAGCATGCCTTTAACCTAAACTCTAACTCCCCAATGCTTACACTGAGTTACCTTTCAAGACTAGAGTGTCCACCTTTCCCTTACCTAAGTATCATTTGCATGGCATCCCAAAACACCAATATTTTACATGTTACACTATGTCAGCTTATCTGGATCACAAGTTCATAAATCTTCGTATTCAGGAATATAGTATGTTATACTCATGAACTCTAACCTATATTCATAAAAATACATAAATCTTAAATTTATTTGCATAAAATATTCATTAGGGACATTATAGTGGTATAGGAGCTAGTTTTCCTACTAGCCTATGGATCATGGGAGAGTTCTTTAAATATCTAGAATTTATGGTGGAATGAGCTCTTTCATAATCCAATGATTATGGAAGCTAGAGAAAGATAAGTTTTAAAAGAAAGGAAAATTTTATGTGGTACTTTAAATGATGTCACAAATGATTTATAAAATAAATAGTAATATGAATATCCCAATAACCACAATAGGGAGTCAATTTATTCATGATTTAACAATAACAATAAAACTCAAATAACAACATTCAAGTCCACTCATAAATCTCTCCAACCCACCTTCCTACAACTAGAAGATTAAATTCTTGTGGTAGGAGCTCCAAGTTTAGTGGAGGAAGATATAACTACATGTCATGTTGAGTATATAGGAAACTTCTATTGAAGATGAAAAGGAATGTATTTCTCAAATTGTATACATATGAAGAGAGCCAAAGTTATGACTAGATACAAGAGCTAGGGTAAAATACTATAGAGATAATAGGAAGAGAAGTTTGATAGACATTTCAAAGATTATTAGAAACATTCAAATGGTTTCAAAGCTGCACTTCCTTTTGGAAGGCTCTTATAGACCTATTAAGAAAGGGAAGTTTGTGTAAATACCTAAGAAATTATAGAAAGGAAGAAAAAAAAATAACTAAAAGGATTCATTGACGAGGAAATCATTAAGCATGGGAAAGGGGTATGTGTAGGATCATGATGGGCCAAAAAGTGGTAATATTATGGGTATTTATAAGGTATGTGGTTGACTACTTTTTTTAATCCAAAATTGATGAAACGAAAAGGGTTTTTAGAAGAGATTCTCAGCTTTCCACCATATAAATTATGCTTTAATTTGAATTTAATAAATAATTATTATTTATTTTCTATTAAAATTATGACTAAAGTCTTGATCGATAGGTTGATTGAAAAACATCTATAACTTTCAAATGATATCACATTTTTTTAATCCAAAATATGTGTCACATTCTATGCTTTACATACTATAGGATTAAAAAATGAAAAATTAAATTTCATGAAGTTTTGACCAAGTTAAGGTGGTCAGACATATGAGTTTTTATATTTTTTAAAAGTTGTAATAAAAAATTCATAATTAATTATTTAATTGGGAAAAAATTATAAAAAAATATGCATCACATCCGGATATGAGTCATCTACTTATATATAAAATCTTATAAAAAATATTATCATTTTAATATTATGGTTAGGGTGGTCAGAAAGACACCTACTTCTTATTTTTTCCCTGAAATTTAAGTACTACTGCATTGAAATTTCAAATTTTCACCAAATAAATTTTATTTATTTTAAAATAAACCTAGTAGTTTAAAAACTAAATTCAATTTTCTATAGATTTTATTCTTACATATTTTTAAAATAATATAGATAACTTATTCAATTTTTTACGTCAAGTTGTCTAACACTGATTTTTCTGAATTTTTTGCCACTTAAGGGCCTGTTTTTTCCATAATGATCTTGCATATACCTAAAGAGAAAATATTATTACAAGATGAAGGGAATTTAAAACTAAATCCACAATCAACATAGAAATGTGAATCATTCTCAAACTCACCATATTTGATAAACTCAAAGGAATGCTCACACCATAGGGTATATCATGCACCTCCTAGGAGGACCACACATCTAGTTGTTATTAATCTTGAAGATAAATGAAGGTACCTAAAATAAGCTAACAAAAAGGAACTTTTCTTCTCTTTCTATGAACTACTAGTGTTAAACCATCAATGCCAACAAAAATAGAAAAGATTTCAATAAAAGTGTTAGAGAGCTCTAATAAAGAGAGAAAAATAAATGATGGAACTTGAACTCGTGATGAATGTACTTGAGTAAATCTTCTTGCAAAAACCAAGTGAATTAGAAAAGAACATGAAACTAGAAAAATTTATGGGTACACTTGAGTTAAAGCTTCAAGAAAGGGTCAAGGAAGAAACCATGGAGCACAAACCAAAGAAAGAAGAACAATCAAAGTTACAAGAAAGTGAGGATAAATATACCATGGAGTAATCCACCAAGTATATGGAAGTATGGACCTTAGTTACACAAGGATACCTTATTGATTTTGAAAGTTGAATGCTAGAAAGATATTAATCTTGATGAATATAAGGTGAAATGAATATCATTTGTTGAAAGTTTAATTGAAAGGGATGTGCCAATTTGAGAAAACCCCAATTCTCATCTAGAGATCAACTTAGTTTCATACAATATGGATTTTTAGAATGATTTCGTTAATGGTCATGAGAGCAAGAAGAATGGCCTAGTTGGTGTCACTAATTTTAAAAATCTAGGTTGAACATGAAGACTAGTGTTGTTTTAAATCTTTCAGAAATTTCTAAATCAACAAAGTACGGTAAACACTTTAATTTTCCTTATGATTATGATAAATATTTATTGCGCCAATTTCATAAGCTATCATTTCAAAATTATTTTTATTTTAAAAAGTATTCTAATAGTGATGAAAACATAAAGGGTAAAAAATGGAAAGTGAATCTCTTCTTTCAATTTTAAGAGTTCTTAGACATTATGATATGGGATTTGGGTCCTATAAACCAAAAAAAATTAAATAGAAGACACTATGAGGCAAACAAAATTGAAATTTATAATGGATACAATTTTATAGCTCCTAATACATTCATCATTCTGTTGTATTGTGGAGCCTAATCAGACTCTTCAAACTTCCCCACCTTTTTCAGCTTGTTTTCCCCCAAATTAATAAGAAATTCACTGTCAGTTTATATTTAAAATGCAATTAAATAACAGTTTTAAAATAGTTGTAAATCTGCCTGAAATATGTACAGTTATTGTTGCACGTTGGTAATTTGAACTGCCACGAATTCCAACAATTGCATGTTGAAATGTGAGCAGCAAGGCACGTGAGAAAAATAGACAGTCATGTGAAGTTTGAGATTGATGTTGTAGGGCGTGAAAAAGTGCAAGGAAGAAGCTACAGATCACAGTTTTTTTGTGACTGTAATTCACAGAAAGAGCTTCAAGCAGGCGTAGCACTGCATGGGTAAAAACAAGGCAATGGTAAACAATTGAGTTCGTTGCTGCAAGTAATTTGTAATTCATTTCTTAATCCTAAATGTACTAAGGCTAAGTTCACACACTAACTCTCCATTTTTTATATGACTATTTGTGGAGGTTGAGGGCTTGGCCCTTCTTGGCAAGCTCCTAAACATTCCTTAACTAATTTTCCTCATTCTGGCTATAGATATTTGGAAGACTACAACCATATGGAGGTTTTGTTATCTCTTCCTTTTCCCTTGTCATTCATATTTATCATTTCTAAGTACATAGATTAAATTAAACTTCTAGCAATTATGTGTATTCTAGTATCTCCTAATTTTATGTTTATATGTTGTTTTTATTTCTTATTGTGCTAGTGAGTTTGAAATCTAGTTAATTTTTTAAAATTTGTAGCTTATAAAGATGACAGTACAAGATTGGGACAATATTGTATAAGAAGGGCTACAACATATTTCACAAATATATATACATCACAATAACATCTTGAGTAGTGAGCTCCATCCTTTGGTAACAAGTTTCTTTCTTTCTACTATTTATAATTTTGAATTTAGTTTGTTGATTTCATATGTTTGTTTTCTACAAATTAGTATTTTACAACCCAACTCAATTTTAATGTTATATATATGTTTAAAAGTATCATTTTCCCTACATTACAAGAATAAGTGGAAAATGCGCGAAGAATCAAAGAAAGTTTTTGAAAAAGGAAAGGGTGCAATATATAGGCATTCACATTATTCTAAGATGAAAGAATCATGGAGGAAACCATCATGGATGAATGATACCACATGGAATAAATATGCTAATCACTATGGATCTACATAGAGTTAAAGGAGAAATTACAATGATCAAAAACATCATAGAAGCAATGGCTATACATAGAAGAAATGGATGACATGCTATGATGAAGAATAGAATCAAATGGGTGTGATAAGGCATGGATGAAGAATAGGATCTGGTTACCATAAAAATAAAATCATTATGAAGATCACTTATGGATGGTTAGGTGATAGGACATTGAATCCTATTTGTAATGACTTGTAGTAGGACTTTACTATTTGGACTTTTCTCATGTTTCAAAGATGAAACATGTGAAGGAGAGATGACATATTATGTAGCTAGAGATATAATATCATAATGTATATAGGTACTATTTAGTTAAATTCATCTATAAATGAATAAGTTTTACCATGTTAGATAATGAAATATTTAATGATTTAAATGATCCAGATGAATTTCAAATAAGTGCAATAGAGGCATCTTTAGGAAATACATTTTTTTCAATAGGTGCAATGGAGGAATCTTCAAGCAAGATAGGTTAGGAGATTTTTGATTCACTTGTAATAACAAAAATTAAAAATTGTTTGAAACACACCCTCTAGTAAGAGTGCACCCATCTCTTTTCAATTGATGATCACTATTCACAAAAGGCAACATGAATACCATGGCCTTAGATGTATAGCTAAAGGACAAGGAAGATGAGAGCGTAATAAATTGTTGTTGTGTGGTCGTGTTAATATTACATGGGTTGAGGGCCTCTTATTATTGCAACTAGGTGTAGTGTTGAAAATTGCACACCCTTGCAATTTCACCTACACTTCTATATCCACTTTATTGTCCATTCCCCTAATGTCTATGTAGGCTCATCTTAACCCTTGCATCAGCCTTTTCCCCTCTCAGGATGCTCAAGACCCTTTTCAGAAGCTACCTTTATGCATTAGTTTTATGTTAACCTTGTGTTTTCTTTGTCTCCCTTTTCTTTTTAGCATAATTTTTCTAGACACTAGCGTGGCACACAAACGTATACATGCCACGCTAGCGTACCATGATATTTTAACATTCAAATGGTTATTTTCGAATGTCTTGCCACTTTTCATCTACCTTGGTTGGTGGAAACGACTCAAGATGCCTTCTAATAGCTTGGGAATCTTCTTTCCCCCCCTCTTCTCTCTTTTAAATCTATCTTTTCACCTCTCTTGATCTCTCTTGGTCTTTCTCTCTTGATCTCTCTTGCTTTCTTGGTCCCTCTTGGGAATTTCTCTCTTCTCTTTCTCTCAAGCTTGCACAACTCTCTATAGCTTGCTACAACACTCAAGATCAAGTTCTCACAACGCTCTTTGCAACTCTTTTGGCTCTCACAACTCTCCCTTTCTTTCTATCTCTTTTTGGCTTCCACAAGCCTTGTAGGTATATCTACTTGTATTATGTCTCTAAGCTCATCTTGAGATTTATCATATCCCTTGTCTATGTATTTTATTATCTTGTCTATCTATCTATCTATCTAGCTATCTATGGAGGTGGAAACACCGAAACGGGGGTTTGACTAAGGAAAGCCCCTAAATGGCCCCAACATTTTCCTTCGGTCTTATGTGTGAAGGTGTAGGAAACATTTTTGTTGTTGGAGGTTTCATTGTACTTGGGTTGTTATGAGCACTTTCTTTCTCCTCGGTTTTATCATTTATATTTCGTTTAGTCTATATTTCATTTAGTTTACTTTATTTTAGGCATGTTATTTTATGTTATCTTCCCATGTTTCAAGAGTTTTTAGCAATCAAGATGGAAGTAGTCATTTTGCTATTTTTTGTGACATTCTTAATTTTCAGTCCATACAAGATGCCAACGTTCTATTGGGGTGCGCACAAGCCACACTGTCATCCTTGGCTGAGATCTTGTCAGTTTGTTTAGAAGACCTCTATGACCTAATCTTTCTATTTCGATAATTCTCATCATTTTATCTTGTCGGCTAAGCTTTATCCCTTGAGATAGTTGAGGATTATTTGCTTCTTGTAAACTCTATTTGTCCAAAGACTTGAGGGTAGCAAATCTCCTCCTCTACACTAGGAAATAGTGTAGAATTATTGTTTTAACTTTAATTGATAATGTGTGGTTAGTGATTTAATTGCTATTTAATGCATGGTATATAAATTACATAATTGATTCAGGTTAGATGGTCCAACAATGTTCATTAACAAAAACGAGAGGTCCCCACACAACGACCTAAGTAATACAACCTTATCTATTGTGCTAGATAAGAGTGGCCAAGTTCAAGAGGCCACATCTAATAAACGTCTCTCATGACACATTCACTGCAAAAACGCTCTCGCTGTGAAGTTTCTTTGCACCGCCCTCCATAAAACGCGGAAATTGCCGCGAGAAACGTAAGATATTTTAAGTAGAGATATTTAAAAATGTGTTTTCTATTTATTGTCGAGGAAGCGTTTATTATCTTCTGTAATGTATACGTTACCTATCAAACTCTGCTGCTTTCGTTTTTTTTTCCGGGCAGGAAAATATACAGTAAGTTTTGACCGTGGCTGTCTATGTGCAGGCAGTTATATTCTGCCTGCATTTTAATTTTATTGTGTCGTCTTTATCAATAAAATTAAAAAGGATAAGGTCTAGTTTTTTTTAATAGTGTTAATCATAACTTGAATGCTTACTTTTCACACTGCTTAAATGGAAACTGCCCTGCAACATTGTTATATTGATTAACTGTGAAAATATCTAATTTTCTATATTATTTAAATCTGGCTATCAGTAAGATGATGCCATTCAGGGAGGTATAACAATTTGTTTCTTAAAAGATAGGGTTTTAATTTTTTTTTAATTTTTAAATTAATTTATAATATCAAGTTTTTACAATTTATATTGTAATTTTGTATTGATTCTGGATTTGATTGTGTATAAAGAATTTACCATCAACATTTGATGCCAAAACCTTTCTACACAATCGAATCCAGAAACAATACTAATTTAAATTAATTGTATGTGCAAAGCTTTGGCAACAATCTAGATGCTATTGTACAAGAGGACATACATGAACTCGAACACATCCTCATTTTTATTCCATCCTTGTGTATGTTGGCTCATGTTTAGCCTTAACAGACTCATTTGGTGAGACGTCCACCTCCAGATCCCTGTCATTTGGAGCAAAATTTTCAAATTATGTTTTCTCATAGCCTTCCCAAATTATTTCTATAAATGGCAAGGACAATGCTACAACAACAAACAAATATCTTTTGCTGCAAGTCATTTGCTTAGAATGGCTGTTCTCCATTTCTTGCACCTATGAATGACTCAATGTAGTTGGAAACCAAATAAAATTGTGTTGTTGACTGACTTTTTATAGTGTGCTCCCTCAAGTCTTTCTTAATAAAAGGATAGTACAATGAAGGGTAGAGAGAGAGATACATCTAGAGAGTTTAATTGGATCAAGTTAGAAAAAGACAAAAAAGACATTACAAGGGTTCAAGTTCAATAAGATTTAAGAATCTAAGTATATAAGTCCAACAAGGTCAAAGATATAACCAACTTTAATTGAGGGAATATTTTGAAGTTAGGTCAACACAAAACACCTCTCCAGCAATGAGAAGAGGTAGATGACATCTAGAAGGGTCAATCCCACCCTCCATGAGCAGCAATATTCCTAGATGCTAGAGGCTATGAGCCATGGTGACCATGGGAACAAGACCCACTATCATGCGACATAGGTTGGTTGTTGTCATGCTTACATCCTCATTGAGGGGAGGGGGGACTACATGGAACTAAAGCAATAGTGTAGAGGACATTCCGCTAATAATCTAGTAGCTTCTAAAGATGTGCAACATCAAGTGAAACTTTATGAGCTTGCACTTGAATCTACATAAACACACTAGAGAAAATATAGTTTTAGTATACAAGGAATAATGAGCATCAACATAACAATAAAGAAAGGAAACTATTTCTCTCTTCCCATATGTTGAAGGGAATTTCTACTTTGAAAGCATGTCAAATCTAGGTGCATTTGCACGAGAGATACTAAGGCCAATCTCTAAGTAAAAGCTTAAACTATGAAAATAAAAGGTCAGTTTGAATAGCTTGAAAAAAATTTCAATCCAATTTCAAGCCTCTCGAGCTTTGAGACAAAAGAAGAAGAGATGTTTGATGGACTCCATATGGCCATATAATGGACATCGAAAATTCACAATACCCATATGAGGTAAATAGTCATCCAATGGGAGGCCCTGATACAAAATACACCAAATGAAGTGGGCTAATTTGGGTTCCAAAACTATTGACCAAATGCATTGAAATCTTTGGTGAAAAGTCTCAATAGAAGACTAGAGTTGTTGCAAATAAATTTGTTGATCCACCATAGAAAGATGAGGTTTCAGGTGCAAGTAGCCTTTGTGAGGCTTGTAGTTGTGAAAGGGCATATATCTAGGTACCATTTCAAATATTTCTACCAAGATTTGAGATACCTACCCTCAATTTTATGAATAATTTGTGGAGGTATACTATCATTAACAAATCAAAAGGTTTCTTGGTCTTGGGTAGCCATTTGAAACTTTAATTTGAATCCAAGCCAAGAAAGGAAGTTCTTGGTGGTTCTATGGAAAAAATCAAGCAACACATGAATGTCTCACTTAAATAACTTCAAGGCATGCAACCAAGGCACTTTTTCTAGAGGTCAATCTTGAGAAGAGCGAATTGAAGACCACAATATAGATTGTTGGTTGATAGAGAGACTTGTATAATTCATTGTACACTCAATGAAGCCTATAGTTTGATAGACTTGCATGATTTTCAAATAATCTTGATGAAAAAAGTTCTTTGAATCTTCATTTTTCCTCTCATGGTGAGAAGAGTACCAAATTCAAGGTCCTTTTCAATCTAGACAACTAGCTAGCAATCCAAAAATAATTAAATATTTGACCAAAATTTCTTAAGATTCATTTCCTTCTAAAATTTTGATGATCCATTTGGCACATAGAGTAATAGATGTATGCATGGCTACTAAAACCTTAGAACACATTTTTATCTTATTAGCCAAGGAAAGAGGTTTGGTAATCTAATAATTGAAAATTTTCTCCTTTCTATCAATCACAACTTGTCATAGTGCAATGGGTGATGCCTAAAAAGATAAAGATATACCAAAAAAATGGAACACTTCCCTGTGATTGATCCACTTTCAATTGAATTGTTCAAGCCACTGATGAAAAGGAAGAAAGGATTGTCCAATAGTATCGAGTCTTTTTCCATTGAATGTTTGAACTAGAAGCATAGCAAAAGACATAGTTGTGGTTTAAATAAGAGGTCAAAGATTTCATCCATATGTGAGGATGTAGTTTAATTATTGTTGGTATGTGAACTACATAGTCTCTAGTTTGCAAAAGGTATATGCTAGATCAACTAGTATGAATGAACCCTTAAGGTATGGGTTTTTGTTTGAGGATAACCTTAATACCTTGTGGGAGCTTAACATATTTAGTGCAATCACCTAGGATTATGACATAGAGTTGATGTCATGATGGATGGTAAGTTTATTAATCTAACATTTTTGTAATGGATAAAGTTTGCTTGGTCAATTGAGTTAGTTCTAATTGCTTAATGAAAAAATTTAGTAGTAACCAAGGAAGTTATTACATATTCACATATTCCTTCCATTATCTATGCATATATTTTTGGTAGAAAGAGATGATTGCTTCACAATAAATTCCTTGATGGTCTTAGAAGTGGTAAAAACTTCATTAGTCAAAGAAACCCAAAATACCAAAATAGTAAACTACAGATGGGTGTACATATGAAATCTATAGATGGGTATACATATGATACACCATAAATATGTCCACCAAACTAGAAAAGTAAACTAAACTAGTAAAATACACATTTATACTTACATGAATACACTAACACCATTATCCTTTGTAAATATTTATGAACATTAATTATAATTTCAATTTCAATTCTTGCCTATTCCCAACTAATTTGCACATCAAATCAGTTTCAGAATAATCATGATTGACTATGTAGCATGTAAAATCAAACAAACATGAACATCATTTTTTCATGAGTGTGTACGGATGTCATGTGCTAATTCCAGTTATGGATTAAACAATTAGTAATAAGTGTCAAATAATGGAATGAATTAAACTTAGACAAATTTATATTTTTTCCTTAAAAAAATTAAGTTTTATTTGATTTTGAAATATTTGCATTTAAAACATAAAGCAATACAAATGAAAAAAAGAAAGTTGTCATCTAAGTGACAAAAAGTACTGCAAATAAAAATAGAATGTTTCCATCCAATCAGCAAATCAATATTTATCTGACTTTTAGTTGATAAGTGAGATTTTGGAGGCTTTCACCATCAAATTAGAACTGATCTACCATTAAATCACAGCTGAAACTTGTTTTCCATGACTCAACAGTGGTTTGTAGATATGAGATTTGTTTCAGACTCAAATCTCACACGACGAATTAATTAATTAAAAATGAGAATACAATATGTTTTTTATTTTTAATTAATTCTTAAACATAATCAAATGTTCTAAATAGATTATGCTAAGATTTTGGATAAAACTGTGTATTATTTTTTAAAATCGACGTTTTGGATCCTCTTTTACTCTATACTGAAGATGGATCATAGAATTTGATTCGCAATGTTGATTTTAAAAAATCATACACAATTTTATTTAGAAATATTAACATAATTATCATGGACTGTGAAAACTACATGCTATTACGTTACAAATTCTTAAGTTCTTCCTTTCTAACATCCGCTTGTAAATAATTTTTAAAATTAACAGAATTTACAGAATTTGACATTTTTCACACACTTCCAGCCCTCAAAATGAGAATGCAAAAGAAAACAAAGACTACTTCCGTATATGTCTTTGTTTGTTATGAAGAAGTACGAAAATACTTCCTTTCAAGTACTTTCTGGCGCTCTCACAGGTGGCTCAAACGAATAGTATACGGAAACTGTTAAATTTAGCCTAATCTGTTGTGAGTCAACTCACGGCAACCGGCTGTTTTCTTAATTATGCTTTACATCTGTTTTGATGGATAAGGTTGAATTCTGATAGTAATATTACAATTCGATACATGATGGAAAAATACCTTCTACTCATCGATGTTTTAGATCTTTTTGATTGACAATAATAATCAAACCAAATTTTATATTTTAAAATAAAATAATACTTTAGTAACATTACATGTGAATGAAATGACGTATAAAATTGATAAGCAGTCTTTTTTTGAAAGCAGAAGTACCAATTCATATCTTAAACGTTTAATCCGTTTGGCAAACTGTTTGATCTTCAAGTAGAACCCTTTTACAACAGTTGTATTTAAGATGGATTGTAATTTAGCAGGAAGAAACTGGAAAATAAATAGTTATTATTAGATAGCAAATTCTTCTGCTTTCTTTCTATGGTGGTCCATGACAGAGTTCCAACTCAGAAACCCACTAAAACTCCTTGTTTTTCCTGCATCTTTGTGTACGTCAGATAATGCTTAGCCATAAAGACTCCTTACGTGAGGCGTCCATCTCCAAATCCCTGTCATTTGGAGCGAAATTTTCAAATTAGATTTCTCAAAGTCTTCCCAAATTATTTCTATAAATTGACAAAGACAATGCTTAAGCAACAAACAGATATCATCTTTTGCTGCAAATCATTTTCTTAGAATGGTTGTTCTCCACTTGTCGGGCCTGTGAATGACTCAAAAAATAACATTGTGGTTGACTTACTTTTCTTAGGGTATAGGTGGTAAAAAAGCATACCTACAAAGTCAAATAAGACAGACTCCTAAACAAAGATGAATTAAAACAAAGGGCAAAATACACATAACATTAGACAGCTAATACATTGCCAACAGAAGGTGGATCTTAATCATTAGGTTTCCCCCACACTTCTCCAAGGGCAGTATTATCCATCGACTTCCAACCAGTGAGAGTACCATTTTCTTTATCAAGATTCTTCTCAACAAGTGGCTAAGAATGAACTAGATAAATCACGAGCTATAAAAAATGTTAATATAATGATTACAAATAAACTTTTAAATGTAAAAAAATTATTAGGAGCCATAAAAACAATAAATTAACCACTCTATGCTAATATTAAATAAATTGATATTTAGAATTTTTAAATAAATAAAAAAGTAATTTGATTGAATAGATATTACTTTCCGATGTAAAATAATGTTTTTTTGTAATGTAGAACAAAAAGGAATAATGAGAAGTTATAAAAATGGACATTAAAAAATGTGTAAAATTATTATGTAGGACCACAATTCAAGGATGATTTTTTAGTCTATGGCATGAATTTTCTTATTCAACATAATGCAAACACATCATAACATGCTTGTGTTATATGACATAAGCACATTATAATTGACTTGCATTATATATTACAAATTTTCATTGTATTCTAAACTTTTCACTTTCACATATTAGGCTTGACTATCCAAGCTTGAGAGTTGAATATGTAATGTCCCATTTTTCATTAACTTATGTTTGTGCACCAAAGGACCGTTTCTTATTTCTAGGGTCTCCCTTGCTCAAATTTTGAATGTGTTCTCCCTCGGCATCCCTCATGTGTACCCATCAAATTTGAAAGTTTATAAGTGTGTAACTATGCTCAATTTCCTAAGTGTGTGTAAGTTGTCAAAGTTTCAAAAATTTCCATCCCATCATCCCTTCTACCCAAAATTCACCATTTTTCTTATTCATGTCAAAGCATGATACTTTCCCATTTCTACATACCTTTCTTCCCAACTTTGTCTTTCTTCTTATTCCCATCCAAATATTACACTTTCCCATCCTAGCATGTCATTCCACCTAACTTTATCAATTCCTTTATTCATATTGATATCAAAATTTCCCATTTGATTATGGCTTTCCTTCTAAGTCCATTTTTGTTCCTTTGTCCCTATCAAAATTTTGGATTTTTCCTTCTTAGCATCCCTTCCTTTGACCGTCACTCTTTTCCTTACCTTTGTCAAAGTTTTGCACCATTTTTAACCAACATGCCTTTAACCTAAACCCTGACTCCCCAATTCTTACACTGAGCTACCTTTTGAGACTAGAGCATCTCCCTTTCCCTTACCTAAGTATCATTTGTATGGCATCCCAAAACACCAATATTTTACATGTTACACTATGTGAGTTCATATGGATTACAAGTTCATATATCTTCTTATTTGGGAATATAGTGTGCTATACTTGTGATTCTATGAACTCTAACCTCCCACATGCGACATAATAATTTTGGTATCCCTAATCCTACAATTCTGATACTCCCACCTACCTCCTTGCATGAACCTAAGATGCCATTAATGACCAAATTTGATACTATAACTACTCTAAAAGGATTTCTCCCAACTAGAAACATTGTTCAAATTTAAGGGGACAAATTCACATGTACTTATGGGATTTAAGGATGAGGATGACCATGACTCATTAATGCAGAAGTTACATCTTAGCTCCCTTCTTCCTCACACACAATCATAGTCTCTCTTTTAGGTGGGATTCACCCTCACCTATTGACTTTAGTGATTAAATAAAGGGAAATGTTAATTCTAGGGATTGTTCTTTTTACACATAAAATATCTTAAGGAGATTCATTTTGAGCACTTGTGTTCAAGCAACCAAATTTGAGGATAGAAACCCTTAGATTTATTAAATGTCAGAGGATGAAAACCGTTTGGTTTCAATGATTAAATGATGAAACCCCTTTGGCTCTATAGGATTATCCCATTCATAGGCCATGAATGAGATTTCATGGTCATGGATTTTCACTTCTTCAAGTTTGTATTATTTACAATTGTTGTGAATTAAAGTAAGTTAGTTTTGAGTTGTTATTGTTATTGTTGTAGTTGTTTTTTGATGAACTATTACAACATGTTTTGATAAATTTCTAGATTTCATTAATAATAAGAAAGGTTTTGAATTTTATTTTCTTTGTGGGCATCATTTGTAATCTAGGTTGTAAATATGATGGATGAGTTATGAATAGTTCATCTATGTAAGATCTAGTAAAAATACATAAATATTAAAATTATTTGCATAAAATGTTCATTAGGGACATTATAGTGGTATAAGAGCTAGTTTTCCTACCAACCTATGAATCATGGGAGAGTTCTTTAAATATCTAATGTATGGTGGAATGATGTCTTCAAAATCTAGTGATAATGAAAACAAAGGATCATCTAGAGAAAGAGAAGTTTTAAAAGAAAGGAAATTTTATGTGGTGCTTTAAATTATGTAATAAATGTTTTAATTTAATAAATAGTAATATGAGCATCCCAAGAACCACAATGGGGATTCAATTTCTTTGTGATTTAATAAAATTAATAATTACTCAAAGAACAAAATTTAGGTCCACTCATACATCTCTCCAACCCTCCTTCCTACAACTAGAAGATGAGATTAGGAAACTTCTATTGAAGATGCAAAAGGAAATATATTTCCCAAATTTTATGCATATGAAGAGATCCAAAGGTATCACTAAATAGAAGAGCCAAGTTGAAATACTACACAAACAATAGGAAGAAGAGTTTGACATAAATTTCAAAGATTATTAGAAACATTCAAATGGTTTCAAAGTTGCACTTCTTTTTGAAAGGCTCTTATAGGTGTCAAGAAAGGGAAGTTTGTGTAAATATCTAAGAAAGTATATAAAGGAAGAAAAAAATTAGAACTCAAAGGATTCGATGATGAGGAGATCATTAAGCATGGGAAAGAGAAAATATTCTTACAAGATGAAGGGCATTCAAAACTAAAACCACAATCAACATCAAAATGTGAATTATTCTCAAAGTCACCATATTTGAGTAACTCAAAGGAAGACTCACACAATAAATTTCTAAATTTTAATGTTAGAGAGAGATTAATCTTGATGAATATAAGGAAAAATGAATATCATATGTTGAAATCTTAAATGAAAGGGATGTTCCAATTTGAGAAACACCCAATTTTAATCTCGAGATTAGGTTATTTCATATGACATGGATTTTTAGAATGACTTTGTTAATGAACATGTAATTAAGAAGAATGACCTAGTTGGAGTCACTAGTTTTAAAAATCTAGGTCACATGTAAAGAGTATTGTTGTTTAAAATCTTTTAAAAATTTCTAAATAAACAAAAGGTTGTACAAAAAATAATTTTCCTTATGATTATAGCTCAAGAAATAAGGATAATTATGATATTTATATTTATTGCACCAATTTAATATCCTATCATTTTAAATAATTTTTGTTTTGAAAAGTATTCCAATAGTGATGGAAAGATAAAAGGTAAAAAATGGAAAGGGAATTCCTTGTTTCAATTTTAAGATTTCTTAGGCATGATGTTGTGGAATTTGGGTCCTATAAACAAAGAAATTCAAATAGAAGATACTATGAGCCACACATATATTGAAATATTTATTATGGATATAATTTTATAGCTCCTAATAAATTCATTATTTCCTATTCCCACAAAATTGATCAACCTAGTATTACCATACATGAGCATAAGCTATGTGATGCATCCTATTGTATGAGAATTAACATTGTTATGTGTGTCCAAAGGCTAAATTTCATGGGTGACTTTTTATATAATGAATAATTTAGATCTAAAGGAAATATTACGTTCTCAAAGATATCTCTAATGGAATTATACTATCATAAATTGTCGACACTGACAATTTCACAATATCTACATAAAGGAGGGGTAAAAATTTATTAAATAAAAAATAAGTACAAAGCAAGGTCATTATACAACCTTATCTAGCTCCACCAAGTGGTCCAACTATTGAGCTTGATCCATCAAAGTCCAATCATGAATATGATCAAAACCCCATTTAGCCAAACAATCGGCAACACCATTCCATTCTTGAGGAATATGAATGAAAGTAACATAGTCCAATGAAGTGCAAAGGTTGAGAATATGTTCAACAATCAAAGCCAAATGCTAGCTAACATCATCTAAATGTTGCCTATTCAACAAGTTTACCACTACCTGGGAATCAGACTCACATATGATCCTTCCCCATCCCAATTGACTTCCATGCTCCAAATCCCATTAAATGGCCTAAGCCTCCATTAAATTATTAGTATAAAGACCCTTATAAACAAAGAAGATAAACTGAACATCTCCATAGTTATCCCGACCAACACCACCAATTCTAGCATGACCAAGGTTTCCTCGAGAAGGGCCATCTGTGTTGATTTTTAAGACTCCCTAAGGTGGAGGAGACCATAGCCCCTCCCTATTTACCTTCATAGTAGGATGTCTACATCTATTGTGCATGAGTTGTCGTTGCTTAGGAGGAAGATGAAGACGATTACAACAACCAACATACAAGGATCCACTAATTCTGATAGATAACACTTAGCCGCAATAGTTTCTCCCAAAGAATGTAGAATTTTTTACCACAAGAAAGGGGTCACCAACATCATATCCTAAAAAATCCAATGATTCATCTCTAAACCATAGATTTTTGGTTCCTATAGACTTCTCTAACTCTTCTAGGGTTTTTCACCTAAAAGGAGAGAGGTAGGGCCAAAAATGCTAAGGGGTTCATTCAAATTATGTTATGTATAATGTTATTAAGATTAAATGAGATGACATAAGCGCAACTAAGTTGTGCAATTGATCAAATATGGATGTAAAGCCTAAGAGACAAGTGATGTTTGAAAATACATTGTGTAATGCAAAATAACCTAAGAATGGATAGTAAACTGCAATAGTAATGAATCAGACTGAAAGTGTGCACTTGGAACCTTGATGAAGATTGGAAAGCACATTTGAAATTTTACTGATGCTATTTTTCAAGCTTGGTGGGACTCATTCGCCATTCTAGGTGAATTAGTCCTAATTCTGCCAAACTGAGTCAGAACCCATTTCTGACAAAAGGGTACTCAAAAATGTAGAAAACTCAAAATTGACCCTAGAGTGGGACTCATTCACCACCCATGGTGAATGAGTCCACTTTTTAATTTCTATATTTTCAAAGGTGGATTTTGAAGCTTCTGATCTACAATTTGGCTTCTTACAAGTGTTTGCTTCCAAAACTCTGATTTACTGGTCTAAAAATGAAATTTTGTTGATATTTTGACTTGTTAAATGAAGAGAAGACTTGAGAAACCTTGTAACTTGATCTTCAATGATTTACAAGCTTCTAAGAGTCTTAAATATGCAAACACACAAGACAAGAGAGAGAAATGTTGGATGTTAGGGCATGGGGGTTTTCCTTAGTCAAACCTCTTTTAGGTAATTAAACCAAAATGATGAAATAAAGTAATGAAACATGTAACAATGAATTTGATTACCTTGTCATCATGATTTGATCTTGGATTTCTACAATAATGGAGGAAGATTTAGCCCTTGAATGTCCTTAGAATCTTTCTTAATGATTTGCAATGACAAAATCCTAAGTTGCTTGACTTGAGATGGAAGATTGGTGGATGAATGATAAAGAATGGATATGGATGTAAAAATGAGTTAAGAGAGTTTCTTTTATAGGAAATTCACCTATTCTACCCATTAATTCCTCATCACACGCTGACATTAAGCAAAATTAAACTCAAATTTCACTTTTTTCCTGCTCAAAGGTCAAAACTGAGCCAAATGCGATTGATTCGCCACACATGGAGAATGGGTCCCACTTGGATGGGACTGATTCACCATGCATGGTGAATGGGTCCCACAAGGGCCATTTTGACAGCTAAGATGCCAAGAGATAAGGAAATAAGGTCTAAAATGCAACTTTGTTGGGTATTTGATCAATTTAAGCCTCGGGATGTACAATATGAGTTAATATGGGACTATTAGTGATGATGTGAATGTTAAATAGGGCAAGTGGGACACATAATTCAATGTGAAAGTCTAATTAAATTCACTTTACAACACTAAAATGAGGTCCACATAGCCTAGGAAGGCACAAGAACCAATGTGAATATGCAAGACACATTACAACACTAGTTTGTCATTAAGTTTAATTCAAAAAACTTCTAGATTGATGTAATAATGTTATTAAACACATTTTATAATGTTGAATTAGGGAGAAATGGGTTCATTAAGTCTAGAAAAGCGTGAAAGTATCTTACGATACTTTACAACACCTTTACAAGATGTCGTTAAAAGCATGTTATTTGATTTGCAAGGGTCCAAGACCTAGTGTGGATGCATAAAATTCCTCACAAGACCTGAATCAAGGCCTCATTAAGTCCATTTTATCATGAATTAATCCCATGTCAAGCAAAGAGTCCTTTTTTCTACGGTGCATTTAGCCCCCACTTTAGTGAGAGGATGAACTTACTTTAAACTCACACTAAAGTAGACATTCAAGAGAGATCCTCATATACAGATGCAAATGAAAAAGAATGAAAAAGATCAAAGGAGGTTGTGCAAGCCCTTAGGATCCAAGATCCTAAGTCAACCATCAAGATACAAAATCATGCAACAGCAAGAGCTAAAGGAAAGAAAGACGAGGTGAAAAAGATGTACTCACTTTGGGGCCTCAAAACTTTAGGTCATCTATGGGGTGAGAAGTCCACAACATACTCACTCTGGGGCCATAGAACTTCTGATTGTCCACGGGGTGATAAATCCAAAAAGATGAGAAACATATGCTAGTTGGTATGCACTTACAAACACATAGGTGGCTATGGGGAAAGTCGTGCCACTAGATGGGCTTCCCGCTCAACCATATCAAAGTTATACCTCCTAATAACTTTAATAAGGCACCACAAATAAGATTTTTTTTTAGCTCTATGAAGTAAGCAAAACTTCGTATGCTTGACACTCATAGACATTCTTAATGAAAAATAGTGTAAGGATTGTTTAAAGGGATTTCACTTTGTTCATGCAATGTCTCATCTTACAGAACATCATGCTCAATGTCACCAAGAGAGGATAAGTGCAAGCAATCTCATCTTGTTTCCAAGAGAGGACAAGTGCAATGTCTCACCCTAGGCAACATTGTACCTAATGCTTCCAAGAGAGGAAATCGCAAGAAAAAGAAAGTTGCACAATGAAATGTGAGTGGTGATGTATGCCCCCACTTTAAAGTAGTTGTGAGCACCAGTACAATGAGTTTGTGTGTGTGAAATGTGGAAAGTAAATAAATCAACACAAACCTTAATGAAATGAATTATATTAAAGATTTGAACCAAGTAAACTACTTTATTTTGCAATTAAACAAATCTTTTAAGAACATCTCATTTTCCTCTATTCCCAAGGATTTATTAAACCCATTTGGCCCTCATATTTATATGTGAACAATGGTTGTTAAAATGACGACTTACGAAATGAGATAATATTCAACATGCAAGCCAATTAAGTTCCTACATGAAACTATACGATGGAAAGGATAATGGATACTATGATGAATGGATGATGGTGTTAGATTATACAATGTAAATGCTATGATATGAAACTAGGATGATTCTACATATGCTCAAATGCTAACTATGAATATGCTAATCTAAATTGCAACTATGATGCAAAGTGGGATATAAAATACAACTATGAAGCAAAGTATTATTCTAAGATTTAACTATGATGCAAAACATGATATGAAATGTAACTATAAGACTCCAAAAATCTTCAATGCTCAAATGATATTCCTACATAATAACTCTATTCAAAAGTGGATGCAAAATACAATGCCAAAGGGTTATATTTATAGCATTTTCTAAGCATCTTGTGAGCTGGAAATGATCAATGGTCCAGATTCAAACAAGAAGGATGAACAGTGAAGATGAAGAGAATCAAGAAGTTGTCCCCTTGACCAAAAACAACATGCCAAATGGATGGAGGAATCTCTTGACCAATAGGCAACATGCCAAATGGATGGAAGAATCAAGTGTGGGAAGAAAAGACCATGTGTTTGAAAATTGGTTGAAGACATGTGTGAGGAATACGACATGCATTTGAAATTGGTTGAAGATAATTCTAATTTAAAAATTAGAATTATTTAATTTCATGTGACCTTGGTGAGGTGGCACAAAAAGTTGTAGACATGTGCTTGAATTCCTAATCGAGATTAGTGAAACTTAATTAATTAAAGCAAGCTTATGGAAAAAAAATTATTTAATTAAATTAAAAGAATATGATTTTAGATTTGAAGAAATAGAAAGGGTAAACAATATAAATAAATTGAGAATTTATTTATACATAGTTGAATATTAATTAAATAACTAGTATTTAATTAATTAGATGCCATGACCAATTTTAGGTGTATACATATTGCCCCTTTGAAGTACTGTGTTTACATGTTGCTTCAAAGAAAAATTTGATATTGATGCTGAGAATTTAAAAAAAAAAAAATTGATACCGATGCCGAGAAAAAAAAATTTGATGCCCCAAACGTTGATTTTCAGATATTGATGGATATATACCCCCTCGGGAGATAAATCGGTGAATTTTGGAATTTTTAGGAATTTTTAGGATTTTTTAAAAACTTTGATGATTTTTCGATGAGTTGATGATGATCTCAAAATTTTATGTTTTAGAAATGATTTATCTCTTGAAAAATGATGTAGAAGTCAGCAGGTGATTATCTAATTAATTAAGGCCCCTTTGAAAAAATGAAAATAAACCAACCCCATAAAATGCCACTTAATTAACCTATAAAAGGTTATAAAGCTGAGTGAAAAGTTCATTTGAGAATTTTGCAATTTGAAAACTTGAGAGTGAGAGTGATTGAGCCACTTGGGGCAAAATGGTGATCCCTTAACACATGCACTCGTTTGAGCGAGTCAAGCGGCACAACTGCCCAACAGTGTATGGACCTCCGATGAGTACCCCAAAAACCACCTCGTATTTCATGCATTTAATTTTTCCCTACCTTTTGTGTTTGAAATTGATTTTAAAATGTTTTAGTGCATTAGGATGTTGAAATAGCGAATACATAGACTTTTATAGCACATAGGTTAAATTAGCGCTTAGGGTGTCCGAAGTAGTGCATAGGATAGATGATTTAGCACATAAGACAAAGTAGCGCATAGATGTCCTGAAGTGGTGCATTCATGAATTGTTTTAGCGCATAGAGTAGTCTAGCACATAGGGCAATTAGATTAGCACATCGAGACTCTATTCCAATGCATCGGTGAAATGTTTTAGTGCATAGAGTAATCTAGCACATTGAAGGTCTATTTTAGTGCATTGATGAATTTCTCTAGCACATTGGGCTTTTTAGCAAATAGAAAGAATATTCTAGTGCATTGGTGAAGTTTGATGATTTTTTTGATTGAACTCCTTGATCTCGATGATGTTTGATAGTGTCGGTCTGTGATTTGATGATGATTGATGATTTTGATATGTTAGATGTCCATTAATCGCATGATAGGTGAGATTTAATGATAGGATGATGATAATTGACCTCATGATAGGCAAGGATCAATTATACATTGACTGATTTGATAAACCTCATGATAGGCAAGGTTGAGTTGATGGATGAACCTCATGATAGGTGAGGTGTATTGATTGATTTGATAAACCTCATGATAGGCAAGGTTGATTTGATTGATTTGATAAACCTCATGATAGGTGAGGATGAATTGATTGATTTGATACACCTCATGATAGGTGAGGTTGAGTTGATTGATTTGTTACACCTCATCATAGGCGAGGTTGATTTGATTGATTTGATGCTCATGAGATTTGATCAAAGTCTTGCCAGAGTTGATTACATTGATAGCTTGATTGATTTGGATTAATTGATTGATACATGTTAGTTCATGTTGGTTGATTGATGGACTAACTTGTGATTTTGTGTTGATAGGAGCCTTTGATTAGTTTACAAATCAGAGAACAGTTCCTGAGTACTTGGGATCTAATTCACCATTTGACATAGCTTGAGACAACCATTATTATATGATGTGGGTTGTCATCTCTCAAGATCAGGATCAATAGGGGGTTATTGACAGCCTTAGCTGAGAGATGGTACAATGAGCATAACAATTTCCATTTTCCTATTAGTGATATCACGGTGACTCCTAAGGATGTATACCAGATTCTATAGATTCCTATGGTGGGAGAGTTGGTCATATATGATGCACACGAGCATGGCAAGACCGACGCACTACGATGAGTTTTCCAGGATGATACGATTAGTGGTTACAAGATTCCATGGAGGGACATGGTTGATGTGTACGCCACATTGCCTTTTGTATTAGCTGGTTTCATTGGAGGGTTCCTTTGTCCTGACCGCAGATCAAAGGGAATCTCGGTTGGATGGGGCAGGATCTTAGAGAGTATGATTGTGCATGGGATGAGAAATGCATGGGGTTGTTGTATGTTATCCCACCTTTATCATGATCTGTACTAGGTGGTCTACTTTTGAGGGGCTAGTTTATCTGCGAGAGTCACATTGCTCCAAGTATGGGCTTGGGAGCATATTGCAGTCAGTCGGCTTGTGGGAGACAGACAAAGGCTAGCCATGAGGCCATATGTTCACATCTATGCAGGTCAACTTACTCAGCCTAGGCTGGGCAAGTTGGAGTACTAGAGGAGGGCGCTGGATGATTTGGAGGCTATTGTGTGGAGGCCCTACGTTGATTGTGAGTAGTGGCCCGAGGATGACACGAAGATGCCATATTTTTTTTAGTCGATATATTTGATTGGTCGGGCTCGCTTCATCATCAAGAGGTTCATGTTATTGAGATTTTTGAGATAGTATGGCCACCATTATGTGTGGCAATGGCAGGATGTGGCAGAGTGGGGGTTGTGCTTGTCTTATGATGTAGCTATTGAGCACTATCAAGTGTTACCCTACATCATTTGGGAGGTACATCCAGAGATCACCGATGCGCCTATATTAGCAGTCAATTATTCCATGTACATGCTTATGCATCTGTTCCCATGGATCACGATTCCAAATGAGCTTGCACCATTGTTAGCGGAGGGGGAGGTAGGAGGTCATGGGAAAACATGACAAAGAGAGGAGGCAGAGGAGGAGTAGAGTGAGGAGGAGGAGGAAGGGGAGGAGGAGGGCAGTGAGGAGGGGGATAGCAGCAATGATGGTGATGATGAGGAGAGTGATGGGGGTGGAGGAGGTCCAGGGATAGATGTTGGTGAGATGAGAGTGCCTTGCAAGAGGCGACATGTGGAGGTTCAGCTACCCTCACCACAATAGCAGAAATAGATTGTTGCACTCCAGGTACAAGTCAAGACCTTATAGGGTTATCTAGAGTAGGTATAGGCTCTCCTTACGTAGATACAGGGGCAGGTGCAGACTCTGACGGCTAAGAGGGATGCTGCTAGGTAGTAGGTCCAACAAGTATAGGGACAACTTGCACATGGACAGGTGCAGAGATAGGTGCATGGATAGGTGCAGGGGTAGATTGTGACATTGATTGCTGAGAGGGATGGCTTGAGATGGTGGGTGGAGTAGGCCAATTTTATCACTAAGAGTCTACAATAGGATATGATAGTTACCAATACCTCAAATTATTATAGAGAGGTTTTTTGTTCTACACAAGAGGCTGAGTTCTACAAGGGTTGTTATCATGATGCAGTTCCTCTAGAGTGGTAGGAGATATTTCCCTAGTCTTGGTCAGGGAGTTCCCAGTCTCAGACTATTACCGTGGGTGTTATGCAGCCATTGCCTGGAGATTGGAGAGATCATGGTGTGGGACCATCAAGTAGAGGGGGAGGTATTGGTCCTAGGATGCCAACACCATCTGGGGGGAGCATGACATAGCTCCATTTTATTGTTTTTTTATGTAATTCTAGACATGTATACACTCTTTATTCAGTTGAGAAATTGATGATATTCTTCTTGTTGTCAGACTTTATGATACACTGCCATTTTTTATATTGATGTATCTCTTCATGCCTTTGATATCCTTGTACACTTTGACATTATGATTTTGAGGTTATATGATATACGACCATGATTATGATATATGTGTTTATATGATGTTATATGATGAAGGATGGCTTTGATGCATTTACTTTCCATGTTATGATGATGACATGTTAGGAATACATTTAATTTCTATGTTATGATGATGATGATGATGATATGATATGGATGCATTCAATTTCTATGTTTATGATGATGATCCTGATGAGATGATATGCTATGGATGCATTTAATTTCTATGTTTATGATGGTGATCCTGATGAGATGATATGTTATGGATGCAAATGATGATGCAATTGATGTGTTATGATTCTATGATGTTTTATGAATGATGGCTATATGATGCACATGATGGATCCTATTACACCAATGTGATAAAATGTATGTGATGTTTTGGTAATTTTCTCATGAAAATAAATGATGTAATGAATGGATGAGTGTTGTATGAAATGATCGTATGATGGTACCTAGTTCTATGTGTTTATGATGTTTATGTGATTATCATGGATGATCCTATATGCTTTACGGTTTTATGCTATGTGAGGATTATGTGATGTATGCAAGAATGATATGATAATGTGTGATCATGTGATATGCTTTATGGATTTATGAAAATGATATGTTATACTATGTGAGATGGATTTGATTATGCCAATGAGATGTGATGATATGCAATGTTCATATTAAGTATGTATGGATGTAATGATAATGGGATGCAATGATTACATGTATGTTGTACATGATGTTTTGTAATGATATAATCATGTGATGCAAATGATTATGTAATGCTTCAAAAATTATAGGGTCTTAGGCTTAAATGAGTGAATCTATCCAATTTCCAAGAGTCGTGGGAAGGTTTTCATCAGTTGATTCTTTGTTAAGTTAAGCTTCACAACACCTAACATATTTCCCAATTCTTTTGGAAATCTAAAGATTCTCACTCGTTTAAGCTTAGTGAACCACTTTCTTAATACAACTACATGAAATTATTTTGATTATGTAAATGAGATGTGATGCGTGTATTTTTGTGTTTTTTGATGCAAATATTATGATGTGATGCATGGATGGATGAATGATGTGGTAATGTTTTCTAATTTATGCAACTGATGTGCAACTAAATGAAAATGTTGTCTAATGTATGTAAATGATGATGCAACTAATGTGCAACTAAATGAGAATGATGTCTTTTTGGTTAATGTCAAGTGTACTCAATCCATTGATAATAGAGATAACATCCTTATGAAATTGTCGCTACTTTGGAAAATCTTATAGATACAAATGAAAACTAACATGGATGCAATCTACTTATGCAGATCTCATATTCAAAAAAAATTATTTGTAATAGCCAATTTGTCATGCTTTTTATCATCATTGGGCCTTAAAAATGTTGAAAGTGAGTACAAGCATCGATGGCATATTTAGACAATGATGACCTGAGTACTACTTACATGATTTTTGATAGTGCAATTTAACAAAAGCATCTAAGTATAATTAAACTAAGATGACCTGAGTATTGTTTGCATAAACATAAAAGAGTCAACCATTTTCCTATGAAAATTTGGAATGCCATTAGTGATACTTTGTAGAGCACGCCGTGCGACAATTTGCATAGTACAATAATGATCAACTCACAGACAACAGACAAAGAAAAATCATACTCCTTCCTGGCTCCTCCAGTGCAATACATCATTGAGATGCTCCAGAGATATGATAGAAAAAACCAAAGTACAACAATTGAACATTTGTGTCGTAGTAATAAACCCATGATTCAGAAGGAACATTATCCAAATTTGAAGGATTTTTTTTGGTTTGATTGATTTGGTTGTTTTGATTTTGGATGGTTGATGTGTTTTTTATGGTGTTTGATGTTCAAAATCATGTTTGTTGTGTTTTTCCTACTATTGTTTGTTTGTTGGTTCAAAGCTTAAATTTTATTTTCCCCTAGTGAGTTCAGGATTTTTCCCCCAGTCTAGGGTGAGACATGACCGCGATGCCAGGATATGTACATGAAGCTTTTCAATGATAGGAAGATGGATGGAAAAAGTGAATGGAAAAAGTGAATGGAAAAAGTGAATGGTTAGCATGCTCAAATAGATGGAAAAGCTAGTCTATCACAAATAACACATGTTGCCCTGAGGTTTTCACTACTTGTTTTTATTGCACTTTTTTAGATTTTTATGCTTTTTTAAATTTTTTACTATTTTTTTATTTTTTGGCTTTTTTGGCTTTTTTTTGGATTTTTGAATTTTTTTGAGTTTTTTTGTTGTTACCAAGACGCCTGTTTTCCAAGTTTTCATCAAGGCAACCATTTTTTCAGGACATTTTCTAATGTTTTTGTATTTTTTCAGGACTTTTTCTGGTGCACTGGATGATTCAGGTGTAGAATTTCTTGAGATGCAAGTTGTTGAGGGGTTCATCAAAAAAATCCCCTTCTAGTGTAGATAGTTGATATGCTCCTAATCTCAAGGATGAGACAATGACAAAGGGACCTAGCCAATTAGGTTCAAATTTCCCCTTCTTCTCTCGATCTTGTTGGTTACAGAGATTTTCTTTTAGGACCAAATCACCAACTTGAAATGTTCTAGGCTTGCCTCTATGATTGTAGCTTTTGGATATCCTCTGCTGATAGGCCTTCAAGTGATCAACTACTTGCTAATGATGCTCATCTTTAACAGTTCCAATTCTTGTAATTGGGATACTCTATAATCCTCATCTGATATGATCCCTTTCAATGACACATGAAGTGAAGGTAGCTGAACCTCAATAGGTATAATGGCTTTGGATCCATAGATTAGAGTGTATGATGTAGCTCCTGTCGAGTTTCAGATACTGGTTCTATAAGCCCACAGAGCAAGGTTCAATTGAATGTGTCAGTCACATCCAACATCATTGATAGTTTTCTTCAAGATCTTCAAGATAGTTTTGTTTGAGGCATCTGCTTGGCCATTTCCTTGAGGGTAATAAGGTGTAGAAAACCAATGTATGTGAAACCAAACCTCTCACAAAATTCTTCAACGTCCTGATTTTTGAAAGGTCTATCGTTGTTAGTGATAATGGATTGAGGGATGCCATACTGACAAATGATGTAGTTTAGGATGAAGGATGAGATTTGTTTTCCCATGATGATGGTTAGAGGGACAAATTTGATTCACTTCGTGAAATACTCAGTGGTTGTGATAATGAACTTGTTTCCATTTGATGGAGATGAATGAATCTTCCCCACAAGGTCCAATCCCGACTGACAAAAGGGCCATTTTGATGAAAAAGGCTGAAATTCTTGTGCTGGTGCATGTATGAGATTGACATGAATCTAACACTTTTGGAATTTCTTAATGAACTGAAAAGAATCCCTCTCCATAGTCGGCCAGTAATATGCCAAATAGAGGAGTTTCTTTCCTAAGGTTAAACCACTCAAATGAGTCCCGCAAACACCTTCATGAACCTCCTGTAAAGCCATTTCAGACTCGTCACGTTCCAAACATTGGAGGAAAGTTTCGCCAAGAGCTCGTCGATAAAGGACATCCATGATAAGGGTATGTTTGGCGACTTGAAAAATGAAGTTTCATTTTTGATTGCGGGACAAGTCAAGAGGGAGAGTATTGTCTTTCAGGTATGTATAGATTTTCCCGTACAGGGAAGTGTCAGCCTCAGTTAGAAGGTAGATAACTTGGGATTCAGGATTGTCATAGGATGGGTTGAACAGTTGTTCCACCATGAACTTGTTTCTCCAGAATCTGCAAGAGAGAAGCAATGGTCTCCATGGAATCAGTGGCTTTGTTGTCCCTTCGAGGAATCTCCTCAAATATTATTTCCACAAAGTACTTTTTGAAGTCATCAACCATTCTTTTATAAGGCATCAACTTGTCATCCTTTGTTTGACAATCATCATTTACCTAATTAATGACTAGCTATGAATCTCCATAGACATGTAACTCTATGATCTTCCACTCAATTGCTACTTCAATTCCAATGATCAAGGCTCAATATTCGGCTATGTTGTTGGTGTAAGGAAACATCAGTCTATAGGATTTAGGAATGGTATGTCCTTGTGGTGAGATAAACAATATTTCAGCACCTGATCTATGTTGTGTATAAGAACCATCAAAGTACAAGACCCATTATTGTGTGGATATCGTTAGGACATCAACATTTGGAAACTTAATGTTCATTAGATGATTGTCTTGCAGTGGTGCTTCAGCTAACTGATCGAGGATTGCTTGTCCTATGATTTCCTTCCTATTGACATATTGGATGTCAAATTCACTTAGCATAATGACCCACTTAGCTAGTCTTCTAATTAGATTAGCTTTGCTATGAAGGTATTTCAATGGATCCATCTTGGCTATCAATTTGATGGTATGGGTGAGCATGTAGTGTCATAATTGTTGGATAGCGAATACTACTACTAGACAAGCCCTTTCAGTGAAGGTGTAATTGATCTCATAACCATTTAAGGTTTTACTGATATAATAGATTTCCTTTCTTTTCCTATTGAATCCTCCTTTGTTGACAAGGCTCCCAATGATATCTTAGTTGTTGCTATGTACAATAAAAGCGGCTTTCCTTCTGCTGGTGGTATCAAGATAGGTGGACTCATTAGATATTGTTTTAATTGGTTGAAGACTCCTTCACATTTCTCATCCCAATGGAAAGATACATTCTTATGTAGCAAGTGAGTTAAAGGATATGTGTTGTCTTCCAGTTGTGAGATAAATCTTTAGATTGATTGGAATCTCCATTGCAGAGATCGTAGTTGACTGATGTTCTTGGGTGGTGGCATCTCCATGATGGATTTGACATTTGTAGGATCTACCTCAATGCTATTTTCTGAAACTATATATCCCAAGAGTTTGGCTGAATTCAACCCAAACACACATTTCTTTGGGTTTAGTTGTACATTGAAATTTTCCAGTCTGGTGAATATTTTATCCAAGATCTCTAGGTGTCCTTCTCTAGTGTATGATTTGGCTAATATATCGTCCACATAGTCTTCCATGAATGTGTGCATCATATCATTAAAGATTTTCGTCATAGCTCGTTGATACGTTGCTCTAGCGTTATTAAACCCAAATGGCATGACGTTCCAACAAAAGGTTCCCCACGAGAATGTGAAGGTTGTCTTATCTTGATCTTTAGGTGCAATTTTGATTTGATTATAGCTATAAAAACCATGCATGAGTGACAACATGCCATGTCCTGTTGTTAGGTCCATAATGATGTCAATGCCAGATAGGGGAAAGTCATATTTTGGGAAATCCTTGTTGAGATCCTTGAAATCTGTGCATATCCTAATGCTCTTGTTTGGCTTTGAAACAAGCACAATTTTTGGTATCCATTCAATATATTTAATTGGTTGAATGAACCCAACATCCAATAGCTTCTTCAGTTCTACTTTTACCAATATGGCAATATGCGAATGCATTTTCCTTAACTTTTTCTTGACCGATTTTACCCCTGCTAGTAGTGATAAATGATGCATGATGAGTTCTAGATCAATCCCTAGCATGTCGACATATGACCAACCAAAATTGACTTGTCTTTCTATGAATAATTTGATGAAGTTTGGTTTTTCTTGATCTGTCAAGGATTCTGCTAGATAGACAATATTTAATGTTTCTTTATTGTCGATATTGATAGATTGAATAGGTTCAACCTTGATACTTTAGATCATCCCTAAAAGTACTTGAGGAGTGTGTCAAATCTTCCATCCTTTAGTGCCTTAGAGAGGTTTTCATTGTTGGATATGCTCCTTGTTTTTACTTTTTCCAGATCTGATACTATCATTGAATGGTTTTCACCATCAGATCTATTTCATGTATTATCCATTTTGGAGCTAGAAAATTTGACACTTTCCTGGTTGGAAGCTTCGTTACAATGTTCAATGGTGGAATCTGTTTCAGGATTGGCAGAATAGAGGAAGTTGACAATGGCTTCATCATTTGAAAATATGGGGATATAAGAGGGCTTAGTTACTTCCCAATCTATGAGTTCGGGATGTACAAGGGGCAAGGGATCGTTGGATTGGTTAAGGTCAGATGCAGTAAGGGTCCCAATGGTAATGTCTTCAGATTTTCCAAAAGTGAAATCAATGTCTATAAGGTAACTCTCCTTCGAGTTATTCGTTTCACTCCAAGTCTAATCGTCTTCACTGGAATTATCAATATGTTGGGATCCCATTTCAAGTGGTTTGTAACCTAAATTTTGACCCTCTTCACGTATAGGTGTATACTTTTGTCCCACATCAATTTCCTTATCTTGAGAAGACTCTTCAGATAGTGAATCCCACTCATATTCATTTGAATCAATTTCATGATCATCACTAGCTTGTAGTTGTAGGATTCTTTCAACAATTTGTTGCTTGGTTCCTTCTCTTAATTCTTCCCTATACCCCAATACTGTTTTATCTTTGGCTTGCATTGTGATAGGTTGTATTAGTTCTATGATTCCTTCTTTTCTTTTACCAATAGGACCTTTTCCCTCATATCCCATCTTTTCCATGATTGTATTTCCTTTGCCATACTACTTTGTTTACATACACTTGAGGTGGATGCTTGTGATGATTCTTCATCTGCGTATAACCAATTTAAAACCTCTTTGTTGTTTGACTCATCCACTAATGTTCCTGCTCTCACAAAGGTTCCATCAAAGAGTGTATTGGGTTGTGATGGTTGTTGTCTAGATGTTGATGGTTTCCCATATGACTTTGGAGAAGATGAAAGTTGTGATAAACATAAGGATTGCTTAAATGATTATTCCCCCATGCTCTTGTCTTTCAATTAGATCTTGGCAACTTATTTTGATAAGGATTTGATTTGACTTTCCTAATTTTTTGGAGTAGGATTTGATGTACTTTCTTTATTTGAGAGATTGGCATTACCGATATCCTTATCTTTTGATTGGTCGCTTTTCTCTACCCACTTTGATGAGGCATTTAGTTGTTTCCCATCATTTGATGAACCCTAAGTTGGAGCTTCCCTATTGTGTGGTACAAAATCATCTTGGGTAGTCTTGAGGGTGTTACAATATTGGGGGTTGTTTGAGTAAGCTACAATAGTGATTTCTTGCCCATTGAATGAGAACTTCAAACATTGGTGATATGTGGATGGAACTGCTTGCATATGGGTGATCCCACAATAGTGGTTTACAATTTTTGGCCAAACTGGATACTGATTTTTTTTTTAACTAAATCTTCACATTCAAGCACCTATAGCGGTTAAGCCATGAGGAATTTGAAGATGATGCAAACTAGAGTCTTGTCACATTTTTTCTGTAGATTCTAAAAATATTTTTTTCAAAACATTTGGAATCAATTGCTCTTCTTTTTCCATCTCCCACGAAAATTGGTTTTTTTCAAAAATAACATTTTTAAAAAGTGACCCCGTATAATGCATAATTTTTTTCTTTGAAAGATAAAATTCCAATTCTTTCAAATTTAGATTTGTAACTCTGATATCTAGTGCGTCCACTTGGTTAGATAGTTTTTATTGAATATTTTTTCTTTAATCAAGTTTCAAAGTCAAATCAATTACAATTCACAACATATGTATAACACATAACTGTATGTATCAAAATTTTTTTTTTTTGTTGGATCAAGGACTCTAATAGTGCACTCATATTTTTTAAAATTTTGTTTTGATAATCTTCTATTTTTCCACATGTGCAAAATAGAGACTTTTGTTTTGATGAAAAACCTATATTTAATAAAACTTTAAAAAAAAAAGATAATATAATCAAAAAATATTAAAATTATATTAATTGGATAGCTCGTTTTGAGGGAAACCTGATACCAATTGGATTTTTTAGATCTCCTCCATTTTCATTCTCAAATAGAGCTTCAAAGGGAAAAATTTCGAGTAATTTTGGTGCTTGAGAGGATGTGGGTGAAAATAAGTGGGTTCGTTCGAACAAAAAAATAATGTTCGGTCGAATGTGGGTTCGACCGAACCCATTTATCATACAATAAAAAATAGATTTCAATGGGGTTCGGTCGAACATTCTAACTTAGATGTTTAGTGGAACCCCCTCTATTAAAAATTAATTTTTAATATTAACATAAATATAAATTATATTCTTTTTAAATTGTGACTTCAAAGAGAGGTATGGAGGGAGTGGGAGAGAAAGGGAGAGTGGGGGTAGGAGGGAGATATTTGTGAGAGAGAGAGAGAGGGGGAGTGGGACATAGATAAAGGGCATGGATTATAAGGGTTTAGGGTTTAAGGGTTAAGGGTAGAGGAGAGAGAGGGAGAGGGGGTAGGAGGGAGAGACTTGAGACAGACAAGGGGGGGAGTGGGAGAGAGATAAAGGGTAGGGG